>CM066034.1:528043473-528643473 GCA_033557465.1 Ichthyophis bannanicus | reverse complement strand
AAGTGTCTAGCTGTTGCTGTTGAACTTAAGACCTGGATATTCAATGCTAGGGCCATATCTGGTCACTGGTCACTGACATTGAAAATCCGAGTCGGCCAGATAGCAGCGAAGATTACTGGGTAGAGGCAATAGTCAGTTGTTGCCTGGTTAGCTTCTGCTCATAAATATTATTACACCCTTGGAAACCAACTCCAAAACTCTTACAAAATACTTGATCTCCCTAACTACTCACAAAAGGAACTAAACCCACACCCCACAATGTTAACATTTTTTTGTCGGATCACTCATCGTGAAAAGAAACATTTCTTCTCTCGAAGTGAGCCCTCCTTTTAATCAATTTTAAGAGACCGAATACCCGGTCAAAACCAGACTAAACAACACTTGTTGCTGTCCACACTCTTAGTAAAAGCCAAGTCCCAAGCTTAGATATGACGGAATACGCAACTTCGTCATTAAGCACCTTTCGTTTCCCACAAATAACAAGGGAAAGGAGTCACTTAGCTGAATCCACAAATTGGATAATTTTTCTACTCCCTCGCAAAATCTTCACGAAAGAACGCCTCCAAATTTCACCCCTGACAGGGCTCCCGCGACACCGACAGTGTTTCAAGCCGCTCCAAAGCTTACACAGCTCTTCCTCAGGCGGATGAACCCCGTTGTTAAGCAGTTCCGGTTAAATAATGAGTTGCAAATGACGTCAGAACCAACTCTTCCAAAGAGAAGCCAAACTCCACCCACTAAAACCGGTAATGGCAACTCCACCAATCAATGTCCATATTCATGCCTTCCGGAGCTTCAGAACCCAATCGATATATCCACTGTTGTTCTTTACATGCTAACTTTGCCTGGCGATCACCCCCCCCTATCAAACTGCGGAACAACTTCCAAAATTCGCCAGCGCAAATCACCAAAATAATGGCCAGCTTGTTGGCAGTATGGCACCAAAGGGGCAGAACTCTGTCGGGCATTGATCCTGGAGCGATGTTCCAACAACCGTTTCTTGACAGGTCGTATAGTTCGTCCCACATACTTTTTTTGGCAAGGGCAGATCAAAAGATAAATCACAAAAGGCGTTTGACAAGTGGAAGAGTGCATGGAAGCATATCGATGTCCTGTACTGAGATCTTCCCAACTCTCACCTTCCACTGTTGTAGCACAAAAATCACATTCACCACAAGCAAAATGTCCTTTCCGTGAAACCTGCAAAATAGGATCACTTTGAATATTTGTATGTACTATCCAATCAGCTATTGTCCGTGTTCTCCGGTATGCTATCATCAAGGGTTTTTGAAAACAATGATGAAATGACAGCATCCCCCAATGTTTTTTCAAGATGTGCACTACTTTAGCTGCTGTAGGAAAAAAAGGAACCACACCAATGACCTTATTGTCATGCTTCTGGACAGGAGAAGAATCCTCCATCCACCAATCAGGGTGATTATATAAAGCCCATTTAAAGGCTCTGTGTAATAATGATGCAGGGTAACCCCTGTCCAGTAAACGTTGGGTCAAATCCTGTGCATGCAAGCGATACTGTGCACTCGAAGAACAAAGACGCCGTATTGTTGAAATATACCAGTTTCCATCCTCCAGCTCTTAGAAGAGGATTGCCTTTTGGACGCATACGGCGTCTTTGTATGTGGGACGAACTATACGTCCTGTCAAGAAACGGTTGTTGGAACATCGCTCCAGGATCAATACCCGACAGAGTTCTGCCCCTTTGGTGCCACACTGCCAACAGTGAATTTTGGAAGTTGTTCCGCAGTTTGATAGGGGGGGGGGGGGGTGATCGCCAGGCAAAGTTAGCATGTAAAGAACAACAGTGGATATATCGGATGGGTTCTGAAGCTCCGGAAGGCATGAATATGGACATTGATTGGTGGAGTTGCCATTACCGGTTTTAGTGGGTGGAGTTTGGCTTCTCTTTGGAAGAGTTGGTTCTGACGTCATTTGCAACTCATTATTTAACCGGAACTGCTTAACCACGGGGTTCATCCTCCTGAGGAAGAGCTGTGTAAGCTTTGGAGCGGCTTGAAACACTGTCGGTGTCGCGGGAGCCCTGTCGGGGGTGAAATTTGGAGGCGTTCTTTCGTGAAGATTTTGCGAGGGAGTAGAAAAATTCTCCAATTTGTGGATTCAGCTAAGTGACTCCTTTCCCTTGTTATTTGTGGGAAACGAAAGGTGCTTAATGACGAAGTTGCGCATTCCGTCATATCTAAGCTTGGGACTTGGCTTTTATTAAGAGTGTGGACAGCAACAAGTGTTGTTTAGTCTGGTTTTGACCGGGTATTTGGTCTCTTAAAATTGATTAAAAGGAGGGCTCACTTCGAGAGAAGAAATGTTTCTTTTCACGGTGAGCGATCCGACAAAAAAATGTGAACATTGTGGGGTGTGGGTTTAGTTCCTGTTGTGAGTAGTTAGGGAAATCAAGTATTTTGTAAGTGGTTAGCTTCTGCGGCAAAGGTTAGGCCAGAATTTAAGCTTCCTAGCTTTCACTCCTTAGGACCACCTCTGCCCTGTTATTCCTGGGTGCTGTTTTTGCTCTGCCCCAGAAAAGCCCCGATGCTAGCCAGCACCTGCGGATATTCAGCGAACTAAGCATGGTCTGCTAACTACGTTAATCACTTTGAATCTCCCCCTTTATTTTTTTTTCCCTTCCCTCCCCCTTTTTTGACTCTTTTAGGTATGTTTACTAAAGGGCGGTAAGGGAGCAGGGGATAACGAGGGTTAAAAGCAGCATTAAGGGGTTTTCCATACGAAAAAGGGGTAGGAGGCATTCCAGCGGTAAAGGCACAATGGACTTCCTAACATGCGATAACAGGACACTGGGTGTTAAGTTGCAAAGTGTGCACCTTAACAGCCGAAAATGGCTGTCACCCTAATGCTGGATAAGGGAGCACCAGGGAAAGCCAATGTAAAGGTGATAGATAGAAAGACAGGTGAGAGCTAATGGACCTGACAGATCCATGGCCATCCTACGTGGCAGCTAGTAAATGGGTCAGGCATGTGGGAGGCAGCTGTACTTATACAATGGGGGTGGCCAGGTAAAATGGCATAATGTCAGTGTGTAACATAGGATGGGGAAGACACGTCCCCCTACAGAGTCAGAAGTGACACAATGGGGGACTATTCTGAAGCATGAATAGCGGAACACCCATCCCCGCTATTCGTCCCCCTTTCCTGTTCCTGATGAAGCCTCCCCATATGAACATGGAGCTTGTACGGGGAGGTTAGATGGGGCAGGAAGGGGGTGGTACAGAGGCGGAGTTAGAGTGGGCAGTGGGCGGTCCCTGGCCCCGAACATATAGGGCTGATTCTGATGTCGGCTCTGTATATCTGGGGCTGGCAGACTAGATGGGGAACTTATTCCACCTCTGAGGTAGAATACGTTCCCCTAGATCAGTGGTTCTGAACCAGTCCTCCTTGAACCCCTAAGCCAGTCGGGTGTTCAGGATAGCCCTAATGAATATGCATGAGATATATATGCATTAGAGATATCCTGCCAACCTGACTGGTTTGTGGCCCTCTAGGGCTGGATTTGGAGACCCCTGCCTTACACCTGTCATTTAAGATCGTGAGTGGGCAAGGTGCAGATCACCAAGACATCTAAAAGGTTAGATAGAATTTGTCACATGCCTCTTTGCTTTTCACCACCACCAAAATATTGTCTATTAGACAACTTTTTGGTGGTGGTGAGAATTGAGGAGGCATGTGGCACATTCTGTCTACCCTTTTGATGTCTAGGACATCTGCACCTTGCCCACTCACAATCTTAAATGACAGAGGTATAAGGCAGGGGTCTCCAAATCCAGCCCTAGAGGGCCACAAACCAGTCAGGTTGGCAGGATATCTCTAATGCATATATATCTCATGCATATTCATTAGGACTATCCTGAACACCCGACTGGCCTAGGGGTTCAAGGAGGACTGGTTCAGAACCACTGCCCTAGATGTTGGGGTATGGCAGGCCCAGGCCGCGGCAAAGGGTGGAGGGGTGCAGGAGATTCCCCGCAGCCTGACTTTGGTCATGGGTGGCCAGATCGGGGGACGGGCTGCTAGGAATGAAAGAATGGTCGGCGGCTGGGAATCGTGGCTCTTGAATGGAGCCGTGGTGCCATGGTGCTGTGGCACCTTTCAGGAGCCTGACTGAGTTAACCGGGCAGAAGCCTGTATGTGTAGGCCAACCAGAATCAGGTCTGGGCCTGCACATACAGGCTTAGATGCAATTTTGATCCCGCAAGGGCACATCTAGCCCCGCGGGATCAGAATCGCATCTACGTCTGTGCATCCAGTTCCGACCGGACGCTCAGAGGCCTGGGACATATTTCTTGGAATAGGCCTCCATGTGCGCAGTGAAAGGAAGATGGAGCAGGAGTGTTGACATGCAGATCAGGCACGGGGGGGGGGGGGCATGAGTGAAGAGTCAAAATGAGGAAAAGATTACCTATATAGGCCATGGTGTAGCAGTTTGCAGGAGAATAAATGACTGTACATAGCTGGCAGAGGCTGATGGATGTGTTGTAGGAAGGATGGCAGTAGATGAGAGTATAGTATGGGCTGGCAGCACTAATATACCTGAGGTTCTATCCCCAATGTATTTGTACTGTGTGGGAAAAACATTTGCCAGTGCCACGTGGAAGGCCTGATACCAGACATGTTGGTCTCACACCTGTCCCACCCAGCCACCCACCCAGCCACCCACCCAGCCAGCCAGCCAGCCAGCCAGCCAGCCAGCCAGCTAGCCAGCTACCATACAACTGGACAGGGGCAGTCAAACTGGGAAAACTGAACACGTAAGGACATCAGTTGATGCCTGCAAGTGGCTATCAGAGGGGTAGGATGTGTCTGCACCTGCTGTCCACCACAGGGCTTTTTTAGCAATGCATATAAAAAGTGTGGCCAAACTGCTAGTCAGCAAACACCGCACATGCACAGAGCAACCCTGAACACTCTGGCTTTGGAAAAACTTCACAGACACAGCATTTTATTCCATAATTAGGCTCCTAGGACAGGAAGTACTCCCACATCAGTTGAACTAGATACAATACAAGCACTATGTGGGTACATAGCCATGCCATAGTCACAGCTCGGTCAGAGTGAGAATGCCCTCGCAGCTTGAAATGATGTGGCCATCCAGGCCATGCACATGGGAGATGGGCACTATGATGTCCCAGCCATTGACACTATCTCCGATGCAGACACATCCTGGCCAAATCTCTGTGTTTCAGACCATACCCACAATCCTCTGCTCCTCATTATGCACATTATAAATACTGAATTTTTGTATGCTAGATAGGAGTATTCTAAAGGCTGAATGCTAACGCTGGGCTTTTACTGGGCGTTAGCTGCAAAAGTCCATCATGGCTTAGTAGACATACCCCTAAGATACTGCCATATAGAAAAACCAGCCTGAAAACTGCAGTTTCCAAAATTCACATACATAAGAAAAACACAAAACCCATAAAGAATCTAACACACAATGATTTGTGAAAATATTGTATCTTTTATAGTCCAAGAACAGAGACAGCCAGTAGAAACCTTCATACATTTGATATTCCAAAGTATACAATAAGGAAAGTTATATTCGAGTAGAGAGCATCAGCAATCTCTCAAACCGACCTCATTCTACTCCTTATTGCGAGATCTCTACTGCCCCACTTTACTCAACACATATCCAGTTTCGAATCTAAGGAGCTTGATATTCACTGGCACCTTATCCTGTTAACCAGATTACTGGTTAAGTTGGTGCCACTGACTGAATATCGCCAGTTAATCCTAATTGGATGCCTTATGCAATTAACATAGACCTGCTATTTGGTTTGCAAAATTGAACCAGTTACCGTTAGCTGGCTAGCAATAAAGAGTGGAGGTGTAACCTAATGGCTGGAGGAATGAACCAAGAACAAGGGAAATGAAGGTCCGAATCCTGCTTATTCCAAATAATGAGACTCCATGTGACCTTGGGCAAGTTGCTCCACATACAGCTGGATTGCAAGGCCCCCCGGGGAAGGGAAAAACCAACAGTATCCAAATTGTAGCTCACTTTGTGCTCAGATTTGGAAAAGGAAATGAATTAAATCTAAATGCAAACCTTTAGCCTCTTCCCATTCTTTTATTTAATTGGTTAAGTTTTGTCTGATTAAAATTAAACTTGTGAGAGTCCTGAAAAATTGAGCTGGTTTATTCCTGAAGTGAATCAGGGAGGTTATTTCACTATCGACTTCTTAGGGGCCTGTTGACGATTAGCATACACCATTTGTATGTAGGTTCCACTGAACAGAACATGGGACTTAGTTACAAATAACATGTGTTAACGGTTAGCCCAGGTTAGTAAATAGGCTCCTAAGCTGTGATGGCTCAAAAATGCATATTTAAATTTTGTAACATTGGGAGTATACTTAGGGGCATGCTTACTAAACCACGCCACCAAGTAGCACAGGATTCATTAGATGCCCAGTGCACCGTGCAAACAGTTAGTACAGAGCTCTGTGTTAAAAATCCCATGCTACTCAGTTAGTGTGCGAGTGGGCATGGACAGGGTGAGTTAGGGGCCGATTGTGAGAATTGAGGGTGCATCATGGCCAGAGGAGCATTAGGGGCACACTGCTGCCATTAGTGTGGGTGCATTTCATGCCACCTCAATGGGTGGTATTACGTGCACCAGCATGCTGGTTTGCTGACATTAGATCAGACCTCCACGCTCATTTTACTCATGCTACCAACTGCACAGCATGCACAAAGTACAAGAGCTTTCTGGCACGTTACAAGAAAATTTTTTCAGCATTGTTGAATGTATTGAGAAGTATAAAGACATAGGGGTATGTTTACTAAACCGTCTTAATGTTACCGGCACTAGTTGCAGCGTTAATGTGAAGAATGACATATAAAGTAATGGGCGTTCCGGAGGGAAGGTTGCAAGGAATTGGTATCGCGCGATACTGGGCACCATGGCACATTAACCCATGTTAACCCTAGGTTCATGCCAGCGCAGTGTTAGAAGTTATAAAGATGTAGCCCACTGGTTACTACAATGACTGTGGAGGCAGAGGTCATGGGTTTGATCCTGCAGTGGTGTTATGTAAGAAGGCTGTCTGAGGCATTTCCTTTTAATTTAAATCAGTGCTGCCAGCAAAAACACCCTCACAGTGCCGTAACCTAAGGTGTCTCATAAGGCGCCCTATAAGGCACTCCATAGGGCACATTATAAAGTGCCCTGTCCGCCAAGGCACCTTATAATGTGCCCTATAGGGCGCCTTATGAGGCACCTTAGGTTATGGCACTTTGGGGGGGGGGGGTTGCTGGCAGCATTGATTTAAGTTAAGAGGAAATGCCTCAGACAGCCTTCTTACATAACACCACTGTGGGATCAAATCCATAACCTCTGCCTCCATAGTCATTAAAGTAACCAGTGGGCTACATCTTCATAGGTCTAACACACCGCTGGCTGGCTACAGAAAGACTGCAGGTCACCACACAAACTGTCTGCTGTGGTCACCAGGATAGGGTTAACCCACCCGTACCCATGATGTACTGCACATGCAGATCAGCAGCCTACATCTGATCACAAGATGCGGTATGCGCCTCTATAGCACCCCGGCCTGGTAGGGGGAACTGACTATGTGTGTTAATGGCACAGAGTAGCTACAGACCGTGACATTGTGCGGTTCCTGTGCTCATCCTGAGGGTGAGGTGGGGCGCCCAGCACTAGGTCTGCAGCACATGGCATGGCTGAGGTAGGCTGTGCTGCAGCTCCCATCAGTGCCAGTGTGTAATAGGTAGTCCTTGCAGACACACCTAGGATACACCTGTGTCCATCTGTATTTCCCAGTCACATCTAGCCCTTGTGGACTATGATGCACCCAGCATAGTGCATGTCCTGTGCAGGTGCCATGGTCACATGTTATAAGAGAAGGGTGGTGTTTGGACCTAAAAGCAGATTATGTCACACCATCCAACCCACCCTCTGTGAGTCAGAATCTCCCACCAACAGATCCACATTCTATATCTCTGCAATGGTGGCAGTAGAGGGGACCATCAACCCCCATCCTGCTGGGGAATAGGCACCCTACAGGGCAGTCAATGCAGATCTGTACACATCACATAGGGCACTGGCAGACAGGCAGTAGGCCTGCAAAAGCTCAGCTGCCCCCAACCACTATCTGACATTCACCAGCAGAGGTCACAGTCAGTCTCCACCCACTGCACCCTGCAATGTGTTCTAGCCATACACATGCTGACTGCAGACAGTCTGCTAGCTAGTACATAGTGCAAGTTCCTGGAAGAACTGTGTGCACCCAAAAATGGGATGTGAGCACACACACCAAACAAGTATGTCAGTGATTGGGTCCCAGAAAAAGAAACTCATAGATATCATTTGAGAGAAATGCTGTATAGCACAATGGGGGAACCTAGCCATGCCATGGTCACTGCTCAGTCAGGGTGAAAGTGACCTCCCAGCATGACATGCTGTGGCCACCCTGTCCGTGCAAGTGGTGGTCGGGCACTACAATGTCCCAGCCATTGCCCTATGCCCTGTGCAGATGCATCCCCATACCCACAATACCTTGCTCCTCATTATGCACATTGGCAGGCTAACACTGGAGACAGTGCAAACATTGGGGGCTCAGTAAGGTGTAGGCAGCCACAAAACACTGGGTAGACATACACACACTCCCACACCTATGTCAGCATTGTGCAAATATAAAGGTGGTTGGCAGCCCGGGCCGCCACACCAGTCCTGGGCACAGTGCAGGCATTGCTATGGTACTCAATACTGTTAGGGTCACTCTCCGGGGTGGTAAACACTGTCAGTAACAAAATATGAAACACACTCCACATATATCAAAAGGTTGCTATGATGAATCTCTGTTAACAAATTGTGTTTAATGTAGGATATGTTATCTGACATTGATCATAGCAACCTTTTGATATATGTGGAACGTGTTTCCATGTTTATGACGGCATTGTAATGTATGCAGGTGCTAGTATTGGTAGATGCTGCTCCGTGCAGGGCTCAACAGCCTGACTCTCCATGAGGCTTTGGATAGTGGAGCCTGTGGGTGTGGGTGTTTGTGCCCCTGTTGGCCTATGCTCTGGGGCAGAGGTTCCAAACTCCAGTCCTGGTGGGCCCAACACGATTCAGGTTTTCATGCTGTCCCTAATGAATGTGCATGAGAAACATTTGCATACAATGGGGGCGGTGCATACAAATGCATCTCAAGCATATTTCTTAGGGACAGCATGAAACATGAATGGTGTTTGGCCCTCCAGGACTGCAGTTGGGAACCTCTGCTCTAGGGACTGCACATGTCTATGGTGTATGTACTCTGTAGGGTAAAAAATAGGCATTTATGGCATGTTTATTTTATCTGCAATAAAGGTTCCTTCTTTATTACCATGGTTTAGTACTGGGTAAAGTATAGGGACATGGTCGGCAGGAGCCACAGCTGGGACTTAAACCTGTGACCTTCTGTCCCTGAACACACTGGCTGTGTGTACTGCACCAAACTGTTGCTGCAGAGGCAGGTCATTCCCTGGGGATACCATTACTGTTTGTCAGACAGACCTTGTCTTTTGCAGTGCACGGTAGCCACCTAAACACATGATGCCACTGCCCCCTCCACCACCAGCACCCCTCCGCCACCATGCTGACATGCCCTTATGCCGGTGGTGCTGGTGGTGTGCAGTCCCAGGCCATCCAGTGTGCCGGTAGGCGGTTGTCTATGGTGTGTGATATGGGGTAGGGGTGCCTGCATAGACATCCACACTTCCCCCCGGCACTGCCTGCCAATGTTATGTGCCCTTTGGGATACTTGCTGGGTAATGTCCATTATGGCACTGTGGGACACACACTCCGCCTAGTCCACCTAGCCCACTGCATGTCCCGCCTGCAGCCCCCTGCACCCCATTTGTAGCCTGTGATAAGGAAGCTTATCATAGCTCAGGAAGGGGCTATAGAAAAGGTGAAGTGTCTCTGAACAAGCAACCTGTCAGTGCTGGTAGAAATGAGAAAACAGAATTTTGCCATAAAAGACTACCAGTCCCAGAATGCACCAGGTTTCCAACAGCCATGAGAGGAGCTGAAGTGAGAAAACGTGTGTTCAATCAAAAGGGCTATGAGGTAATCCCCAAGCACTCATTGCAAAGGGCAGGGCTTGATTCAGCACAGCTGTGCTGTGCTAGGATGGAACACTCATCTCAAAGGGCAAGGCCTGATTCAGCACAGCTGCGCTGTGTTAGGGAGGAGCACGCATCTAAGCAGAATAAGAGTAGAGTTTATTCTACAGATGATCATCTTCATGATCACCTTGGATATCCAGAGAATTATCCTCAGTTTCATCTGAAGGATCATCAGAAGCAGAAGCCAAACCGGACGGACAGAGAGGGAAAGAAGCCCTCTGGAAGAAAGAGGAGAAAAGCCTTTGAGAGGTCTAGAAGATTCTCACCCATGCAGCCATCTGACAAATGGCGTAGTTTTTCGGATTGCTTTTGCACAAAAGGGGATTTACTTGCTGAGGATTACAACTAAAGTTCAAGTTTAAAGCTGGAAAAAAAGATTTTCCCTCAACTGCACTTTGGAAGAGAAGTAGCTGTCCCAGGAGGAAAAGACCCTGTGCAGAGCTGGATTCATCACTAGCACAAGGTAATAAGTACCTGGGCATGTCTAGTGGTGGATGGGAGTAAGCACAGGGGTAATTGAACAAAAAAAAAGAGTGTAGAAAAAAACACCTGTTTGGAAGGTGGTGCACTGTGTTTTTTTTCTTTGTATTTTCTTACAGGGTTCAAGATGGATTCAAAGGAACTAGCTCAGTGGATGGCAGCCCAGTTCAGCAGGCAGCAGGAGCTAGCACAGCAGGCTCAGGACACTGCTATGAGAGCCTTAATGGACCAGCAGAAGCCAGTGCTTGATCTGGTGCAAGCCCTAGTTCAGCTGCAGAACCAAAGTGGAACAGATGCAAGACCAGCAATAAATACTGGTACACCACATGTGGACAGTGTGGGACTCAATCAAGGGATTGGGGCATTTAGTTTTGGGAAGCTAACTCCAGATGATAATGTTGATGATTTTCTAGAGTCTTTTGAAAGAGTGGCACAGGCATTAGCATGGCCAGAGACCCAGTGGGCAGTAAGGCTGGCAGCCTCATTAACTGGAGAGGCGCTTGCAGCGTATAGAGCAATGCCAGCAGCCCAGGCTTTGATTTATAAGGATGTAAAGGCTGCTATTAGGGATCGCCTAGGGTTGTCTATTTCAGAGTATAGGCGAATGTTTAGAGCTACTACATTGAAAGTGGGTGAAACACCCAGGGCTCTGAGTCAGAGAATCAGAGGTTTAGCTGTAAAATGGTTGGAGCCTGAGCAAAAGACGGTAGAAATGTTATTAGACATTATAATGCTGGAACAATTTATGTTTGGGATGCCTAAAGATTTGCACACTTTCCTTATACAGCAAAATTGCCAAAATCTTGGAGAGGCAACCATGCTAGCAGAGAGATTCTTCGGAGCCACGCAGGCTTGCCATAGAATGGGTGGCCCTCTGAAGATAGGTGCTGAGGCAAGATGTGCTGTATCAGACAAGAAAATAGTTAAAAATATTTCTGAAAATGAATGTACTGTACCAAACCAGATGACACAGGGGAGTGAAAAGAAATGTTTCAAGTGTGGAAGCTGGGGACATTTAGAGAAGGGATGCCAGTCACACACTAGCTTAATGGGTCTGGATTTAAAACAGCCCAAAGAAGGATTTCTTTTGATGGTTGATGTGCAAGGAATTACCATAAATGCTTTGTTAGACTCTGGGGCAGACCAGAGTATGATGTCAGAAAGGCTTTGGAAGAGAATAGAGGCCCAAGAAGGATTTGTGCCTAGAACCCCTGAAAGCCAAGTTCACATCGGGTGCATTCATGGTGCTGCAACATCACATCCCACCTATAGGCTAAAGGTTAAGTGCCTGGGGGAACAAGAGGAAGTCCTGGTAGCAGTGGTGCCTAGGCTACCCTTTGATTTGGTTCTAGGAAAGGACTGGCCAAGATTTAAGCAGGGTCTAGTGGAAGGGCTAGGAAAGAAGGAGGGAGAAGGTTTAATAATGGAAATAGCTCCCGGGCCTTTCTTTGGAAGTCCTCAGTCCCTAGCTAAAAAGATGGTTAAGCTTCCAGAAGGCCAAACTATGGGTAATAAGAGGGGCCTTGTATCCACCCGCTCACAGGCTAAGGTAGAGACCCAGCAGAAGGAGGAGGGGGAGCAGGCAGAGTTATTAGGAGACTTACCCTCTCATGATGATTTAATTACCCCATCATCTGGTAAAGTAAGAAAGTTGAAAGCGGCGTGAGAGACTTTGCAGAGCACAGGGTAGGGCTGAGATGTTAGCTGGTCAAAGTTTACCCTGGGTGCCAGCTGAGTTAGTGGCAAAGTTTCCTAACTTTCCACAAGAGCAGCGAGCTGATCAAGCTCTCACCCGAGCTTTTAAGTATGCTCAGGAGGTCAGGGAGGAATTGCCCAGATTCAGACTAGATAATGACATATTATATAGAGAGAGTCAGGACCCCAGGAATGGGACCATACGTAAACAATTGGTGGTACCCACAACTTTCAAAGGGCTAGTACTTAGATTAGCACATGATCATCCAGTTGGAGGTCATAAAGGGATGCAAGGAACGCTGGATCAAATACTTAAGTGTTTTTACTGGCCAGGTATCTTCAAAGAAACTGCCCAGTTTTGTGCTGCGTGTCCAGCGTGTCAGCGAGTTACAGCGGCTCACCCACCGGTGGTGCCATTGATCCCCATGCCAATTATCACAGACCCAATTGGTCGCATTGCCATGGATATTGTAGGCCCATTAGTCAAAACGCCCCGAGGTTTCCAATACATCCTAGTTATGGTAGATCAGGCAACAAGGTTTCCCTGGGCCATACCATTGAGGAATGTGTCTGCAAAAACAATAGCTTTAGAGCTAGTAAAATTGTTTTGTGAAGTGGGATTCCCAAGAGAGGTGTTGACTGACCGAGGGTCCAATTTTGTATCCAAATATTTGGCCCAGGTCTGGGATGCCTTTGGCATTCATCACGTAAAAACCTCAGCCTACCATCCACAATCAAACGGTTTGGTGGAGAGATTCAACCAAACTCTCAAACAAATGTTGAGAAGGGGGTTAGCAGGAGAGGTAAAAGAATGGGATATGTTATTGCCTTTTGCCTTGTATGCCTGCAGGGAAAGAATTCAGGTGTCCCTAGGTGTAACCCCATATGAATTGATGTATGGTAGGGCTCCACGGGGTTTGTTAGACATTTTGAGGGAACAATGGATTGAGAAAGGCTGAACTTTTACAGAGCTCTGCTAGTGAGTGGATTTTTGCCTCCTGGGACATCTTACTGTGAGTTCTAGCTGTTTATTTAATTATTTACTGTTTGTCTAACTGTTGTTTGTTTAATTATTTAGTGTTTGTCTTAGTGGTGTGCAAGTTTCAGCCTTCTCAGCTGTACTTACCTTGCCTCTCAATTAACTGGGCCTTGTGTGGTAGCCATTTTGAATTAATCTCTCTCCCCAGAGCCTGCTGTTGTTAAGCTTTTCCTGTCCTTGCCTGCCTGAGTGACTCCTCCCCCTGTGTGTGTGGTAGCCATTTTGAATTAATCTCTCTCCCCAGAGCCTGCTGTTGTTAAGCTTTTTCCTGTCCTTGCCTGCCTGAGTGACTCCTCCCCCTGACCCCCTCCCCCTGAGGTATCCTGTAACCTTGTTCCTGTTTTCTCCACGTGTGCATAGGCTGTTTTAGTTTGCTTTTCTCTGATCAGAGAAAGGCTGAACTTTTACAGAGCTCTGCTAGTGAGTGGATTTTTGCCTCCTGGGACATCTTACTGTGAGTTCTAGCTGTTTATTTAATTATTTACTGTTTGTCTAACTGTTGTTTGTTTAATTATTTAGTGTTTGTCTTAGTGGTGTGCAAGTTTCAGCCTTCTCAGCTGTACTTACCTTGCCTCTCTCAATTAACTGGGCCTTGTGTGGTAGCCATTTTGAATTAATCTCTCTCCCCAGAGCCTGCTGTTGTTAAGCTTTTCCTGTCCTTGCCTGCCTGAGTGACTCCTCCCCCTGTGTGTGTGGTAGCCATTTTGAATTAATCTCTCTCCCCAGAGCCTGCTGTTGTTAAGCTTTTTCCTGTCCTTGCCTGCCTGAGTGACTCCTCCCCCTGACCCCCTCCCCCTGAGGTATCCTGTAACCTTGTTCCTGTTTTCTCCACGTGTGCATAGGCTGTTTTAGTTTGCTTTTCTCTGATCAGAGAAAGGCTGAACTTTTACAGAGCTCTGCTAGTGAGTGGATTTTTGCCTCCTGGGACATCTTACTGTGAGTTCTAGCTGTTTATTTAATTATTTACTGTTTGTCTAACTGTTGTTTGTTTAATTATTTAGTGTTTGTCTTAATGGTGTGCAAGTTTCAGCCTTCTCAGCTGTACTTACCTTGCCTCTCTCAATTAACTGGGCCTTGTGTGGTACCCCATCCCCCTGCTGAGGGTTCAGGACAGGGTACCTTGTAACTGCCCTCTTTAATAGGACTTATCTCCCCCCCTCCCTCCCCAGCACCCACCCACCCCTGGGGAAATTGTAGTTTTATAGGTACTTGGACATCTTAGAGGAAAGGGGCTGCTCTCAGGTGCAGCTCTTAATCCAAATCAGTCATACACAGAGGACCTGTGATTAATTAGCTTCAGGTACACAGGGTGTATTAGGGGTATTAGATACACTTTTATTGGTATAAGCATCTACACCAATCCTTATTATATACCGATTTAAAAGACCTAAACACAAGCTTTAAACTAAGATGCAGTCAGAGGTCCAGCAACGAGATGGGGGTTCTCCAGTCTTTTGCATCGAGTGTCACATGTATGATTATCTCCCAGTTGGTGAGAGGTCCTACATATGCACTAAGTGCAGGGAGCTCTTTGCTCTCAGGGAACGAGTCCGTTCTCTAGAGGCTAGAGTAGTAGACCTGGAAGACATAAGAAAGACAGAGAAGTACATGGACGAGACCTACAGGGATATAGTCCTGAAGTCCCACCTCCAGTCTGGCAGCATCCCGGTTGCCATGGAGGAGAGAGGTCACGTGACAGGAGAGCATCACCCTGGTGTGGCAGGAAGTGATCCTGTAACTAGGACCTGTCCTCCAGGTGATGTAAAACCCTCTCGCACCGAGGACGTTTCTCCAGGGCCATGTCCCCATGAGGGGAGGGTCAGGACAGCTGTTATAGTTGGTGATTCAATCATTAGGAATGTAGATAGCTGGGTGGCTGGTGGACGTGAGGATCGCCTGGTAACATGCCTGCCTGGTGCGAAGGTAGCAGATCTCACGCACCGCCTAGATAGGATCATAGATAGTGCTGGGGGGGAGTCTGCTGTCTTGGTACATGTTGGTACCAATGACATAGGAAAATGTGGTAGGGAAGTTCTGGAGGCTAAATTTAAGCTTTTAGGTAGGAAGTTGAAATCCAGAACTTCCAGGATAGCGTTCTCCGAAATGCTTCCTGTTCCACGTGCAGGACCCAAAAGACAGGCAGAGCTCCGGAGTCTCAATGCGTGGATGAGACAATGGTGCAAGGATGAGGGTTTTGGATTTGTTAGGAACTGGGGAACATTCTGGGGAAAGGGGGGGCTCTTCCGAAGGGATGGGCTTCACCTTAATCAGGATGGGACCAGACTGCTGGCATTAACCTTTAAAAAAGAGATAGAGAAGCTTTTAAACTAGAAAATAGGGGAAAGCCGACAGTCACCCAGGAGCGCACGGTTCGGACAAAGGTATCCTTGAAGGATACTACCAAAAGCAGTGAGGTTCCAAAAGGGAGTATAGTAGCCCAAATGCCCTTGAGTAAGGAGCAGACAGAGCATAAAGATTCCCAATTACCCATGCCTACCAATAGCCAGATTAATATTAATAAAATACAGTCTCTAAAATGCTTGTATGCCAATGCTAGAAGTCTAAACAATAAGATGGGAGAATTAGAATATATAGCATTAAATGAGAGGTTAGATATGATTGCACTCTCAGAGACATGGTGGAAGGAGGATAACCAGTGGGACACTGTGATACCTGGATACAAACTATATCGTAATGATAGAGCTGAACAAATTGGTGGAGGGGTTGCGCTCTATGTTAGAGAGGGCATTGAGTCAGAAAGGATTAAAGTTTTGCAGGGAACAAAATATGCTGTAGAATCTCTATGGATTGAAATTCCATTTATGAAGGGGAAGGTGATGGCAGTGGGAGTATACTATCGACCACCTGGCCAGAATGAACAAATGGATGATGAAATGCTCAAAGAAATCAAGGAAGCTAACAAAAGCCACAACAGAGTAGTAATAATGGGTGATTTCAATTACCCCGGTATCGACTGGGACAGTGTCACAGCAGGACAAGCTAAAGAGATAAAGTTTCTAGATGAAATAAATGACTGCTTCTTGGAGCAGCTGGTTCATGAACCGACCAGAGGGGAAGCCATACTGGACCTAGTCCTTAGTGGAACGCCAGATCTGGTGCAAGAAATAAGGGTGTTGGGACCACTTGGCAATAGTGATCATAGTATGATCATGTTTGATTTAATCAGTGGAGGACAGATAGTAAAGGAATCCACAGTACTACCTTTTAACTTTCAAAAGGGTGACTATGATAGAATGAGGAATATAGTTCGGAAAAAACTAAAAGGAGCGGTTCCAAAGGTTAAAGACTTACAGCAAGCTTGGGTGTTATTTAAAAATACTATCCTCGAAGCCCAGACCAGCTGTATTCCACGCATTAAGAAAAGTGGAAGAAAGTCCAAAAAACTGCCAGCATGGTTTAAAGGTGAGGTCAGAGAGGCTGTTGCTGCCAAAAGAGCAACCTTCAGAAAATGGAAACAAGAGCCAAATGATGAAAACTGGAAACAGCACAAGCACTGGCAAGTTAAATGCAAAGCATTGATAAGGCAGGCAAAGCGGGAATTTGAGAAGAAACTTGCTACGGAAGCAAAAACACGAAATAAAGACTTTTTCAAGTACATTCGTAGCAAAAGGCCTGTGAGAGAGTCAATTGGACCATTAGATGATAGAGGGGTAAAAGGGGCAGTAAGAGGAGACAAGGCTATAGCAGAGAGACTGAATGAATTCTTTGCTTCGGTCTTTACTGAGGAAGATGTAGGGGTGTTACCCAAGACTGAAGTGGTATTTAAAGGTGATACTGCAGAGGAATTGAGAGAAATATCGCTACAAACACCGGGAAGATATATTACAACTATTTGATAAACTGAATAGTAGCAAATCACCTGGACCGGATGGTATACATCCCAGAGTGTTGAAAGAACTGAAATATGAGATTGCAGACCTGTTATTGGTAATCTGTGAACTTTCATTAAAATCATCTGTAATACCTGAAGATTGGAGGGTCGCCAACGTAACACCAATTTTTAAAAAGGGTTCCAGGGGTGACCCGGGAAATTACAGACCGGTGAGCCTGACGTCAGTACCAGGGAAAATGGTAGAAGCCATCATAAAGAACAAAATTACACAGCATGTAGATAGTCATGGCCTAATGGGAGACAGCCAACATGGCTTTAGACAAGGCAGATCTTGTCTTACTAATCTGATCTGTTTTTTTGAAGGTGTGCATAAACAGGTAGACAAAGGTGAGTCGGTTGATATAGTGTATCTGGACTTTCAGAAAGCTTTTGACAAGGTCCCCCATCAGAGACTTTTGGCGAAGCTAAAAAGTCATGGGATAGGAGGCAGTGTACTATTGTGGATCGGGAACTGGTTAAAAGATAGAAAGCAGAGGGTAGGGCTAAATGGCCAATATTCCCAATGGAAAAAGGTGAATAGTGGAGTACCCCAGGGATCTGTACTGGGTCCGCTACTTTTTGACATATTCATAAATGACCTGGAAAAGGGAATAACTAGTGAGGTAATCAAATTTGCAGATGACACAAAACTGTTTAAAGTTGTTAAAACCCAAGAGGATTGTGGAAAACTGCAGGAGGATCTGGATAAATTGGAAGACTGGGCATCCAAATGGCAGATGAAATTTAATGTGGACAAGTGCAAAGTTATGCACCTAGGAAAGAACAACCCACACTATAGTTACAAGATGCAAGGCTCCACATTAGAAACCACCACCCAGGAAAAAGATTTAGGAGTCATCGTGGATAACATGTTAAAACCCTCCGCCCAGTGTGCAGCGGCGGCCAAGAAAGCAAATAGAATGCTAGGTATCCTAAGGAAAGGGATGGAGAATAAAACAAAGGATATTATAATGCCTCTGTATCGCTCCATGGTACGACCGCACCTTGAATATTGTGTGCAATTCTGGTCACCGTATCTTAAAAAGGACATAGAGTTATTAGAAAAAGTACAGAGAAGAGCCACCAAATTGGTGAAGGGGATGGAAGGCTACTCCTATGAAGAGAGGCTAAAAAGGTTAGGGCTCTTTAACCTAGAAAAGAGGCGGCTGAGGGGAGATATGATAGAGGTGTATAAATTAATGAATGGAGTGGAACGGATAAACGTGGATAAATTGTTTACGCTATCAGAATATAGAAGGACTAGGGGGCATGTAATGAAGCTACAGGGTAAACTATTTAAGACAAATAGGAGAAAATATTTCTTCTCTCAACGTGTAATCAAACTCTGGAATCTGTTACCGGAGGATGTAGTAAGGGCTGTTAGTATAGCTGGGTTTAAAAAAGGTTTGGACAAGTTCCTGGAGGAAAGGTCCATAAACCACTATTAAAAAGGGACCCAGGATATCAATGCTTGGCCTAGTACAAGCACTGCAGAACCTGTGTCTTTTGGGGAAACTGCTAGGTACGTATGACCTAGATTGGCCACTGTTGGAAACAGGATACTGGGCTTGATGGACCTCGGTCTGACCCAGTATGGCATTTCTTATGTTCTTATGTTCTTATGTTCTTATCCTGAACCAGGAAGTCAGGAGGTGCCACTGTTTCTACGTGACTTGAGAGCACGTTTGAAAAGGATGTCGCAGGTTGCTGAGAGGAACCTGCAGGACAGTCAAGTGCGCCAGAAAGGGTGGTATGATAGGAAGGCCAAAAGCCGCCAATTAAACATTGGTGAAAAGGTTTTGGTTCAAGTAGCAGGTACAGCCCCAAAATTTGAAGTACAGTGGAAAGGGCCATGGAAGGTTGTTAAACAAGTGAGCCCAGTGTCTTATGTGGTAGAAAATGCAAGAGGGCGTAGGCAGACCTACCATATTAATGTACTTAAGTCTTGGAAGGAGAGGCCTGTAAATAATACTGTCCCTGAAGCCAGTCAGGAAGTAAGTGAGCTTCAAAATGATAACACTCTCGTAGGTATTACGGACTGTAGGAAAGAGGTTTCACCAGTTAAACCAGTCCGTAATAACTTAAGCAGGGGGGTATGTGATAAGGAAGCTTATCATAGCTCAGGAAGGGGCTATAGAAAAGGTGAAGTGTCTCTGAACAAGCAACCTGTCAGTGCTGGTAGAAATGAGAAAACAGAATTTTGCCATAAAAGACTACCAGTCCCAGAATGCACCAGGTTTCCAACAGCCATGAGAGGAGCTGAAGTGAGAAAACGTGTGTTCAATCAAAAGGGCTATGAGGTAATCCCCAAGCACTCATTGCAAAGGGCAGGGCTTGATTCAGCACAGCTGTGCTGTGCTAGGATGGAACACTCATCTCAAAGGGCAAGGCCTGATTCAGCACAGCTGCGCTGTGTTAGGGAGGAGCACGCATCTAAGCAGAATAAGAGTAGAGTTTATTCTACAGATGATCATCTTCATGATCACCTTGGATATCCAGAGAATTATCCTCAGTTTCATCTGAAGGATCATCAGAAGCAGAAGCCAAACCGGACGGACAGAGAGGGAAAGAAGCCCTCTGGAAGAAAGAGGAGAAAAGCCTTTGAGAGGTCTAGAAGAGTCCAAAGCAGTACGTATACTGGGAGGTATTCCAAGGGCCAGCATACACCATTGGACTGGGGAAAGCCAGAGGAATGCTGCTGCAGAGCTAGGAATCACCAGAGGCTACCTGTGAGGGAGACGGCTGCACGTGGAAGGGACTCTAAGACCTGTGCCAGAAGGTATGTGAAGAGAGATCCAGTGTCCAGGGATCTGGATTGGAAGGCTGGACATAAGAACTGGACTACATACTGGCCAGGCTATATAGAGAGGAACTCTAGCAGCAATGGAAGCTCAGGTATGAACACTGATCTATGCCCTAGCTATAACCTTGAAAGACAGCAGGGAAACAAGTATTCTCCTGAAAATGCTCCATTGAGAGATTCATCTGTGCCAATACATGATATTGAACCCATGCTTGTTGAACAAGGGGGAATAATAGCAGATGAGGATCCTATTTATATGGACTGCTCTCTATCTAAACTCCGTTGGTAACTTTCTGTTATAAAGTACAGCAACCATCACAAAGAAATACAAATTTGTTCTTTAATCTACTCAGAAAAGCTCCTGAAGCAGGATTTGACCCACACAGTGGAAGGCAAGCCAGCTAAGGGGTTTCAGCTGGTGACTGCTAGCAATTAAGCCTTATCTAATTGCTTGTGAGCTAGGAGAGAATCACTTCGGTATCTGTGTGGGAAGTAATCAGAAGTTAATCTGAAAAGAACAGTTTGTTTTTTTTTGCTTTGTGGCTTTTCATTTGTTGTTTTCCTGATTTTGACTTTGTTTTTCCAAGTTAACACTGAAAGCAAGTTACCTAATTTATGTGCTACCAAGCATATCTGTGTTGGGAGAAATAACCCCATAAATAAATATCTTATTGGCTTTACCCAAGAGCACAACTAAATTATTGTCAGCAGCTGTGTCTGGTGTGAATGAACTACATTGCCCACAATACCTTGCAAATCATATAGAAATATGCACTTGCCAAGAGTGTGAAGATTCTCACCCAGGCAGCCGTCTGCCAAGCCTCACCATAGTGCCCTTTCGTACTTGGGCACTATGCTGTTGCTGCACATGTATCACTACTATCCCTTTTCTTTTGTCTCCCTGCCTTTGCTGTACATTGCTGACTGAAATGGTTTCTCTCTCCTGCAAATGTGCAGGACCCTGATTTCACAGCATTAGTGTGCCTGGAGCCTCTCCCCACCCACTCTCTGCCCATTGACCCCTTATCTCCGCCCTCTGGGGAGCCTTACTCCACCCTCTGTGCGCCTTAACGCCGCCGGAGACATTATCGCACGATAAGTGATGTTATCGCGTGGTAATTATTATGCGATAATGTCGCTTATCATGTGATAACGTCGCTGCTGCGATGTTAGCGCTGTTTAGTAAACATACCCCATAGTGATATTTTTTGGGCATAAAAAGAAAGCTTGCCTATTGTGAAAAAAGCAGTCTTTTGACAAAGTCCCTATCTTTTAGAAACACAGAGGTGATTAGCAGAGTACCCCTAAACCATTCTTCCCTGTCTACAGCCCTTTCTGAAAGTCGAGTGAGGTCTCAGCTAACAGCAGATAGATGATCTTTTTTTTGAGGGATTCTTTCCCCCACGATGTTTCCAGGAGAAAGTAGGTGGCCATACTTATGGATGAAAAGATTTCTAGATGGGGGTCTTCTGTACCTGCAAGAGGCATTTCCTGAACAGATTAAAGGCTTGAAAGTCTTTAGGAAAATCAAAGGCACTTCTGTTCAAATGCTATAGATAATTTTCCAAGTTTTTCACCTTCTAATGTGAAAATGACCTGTCTTACACTAACCCCATCAAAGTAACAGATATTTGGGCAACATGTCACTCCATATCATCTATTTTCCTCATCTGGCTAAATAAGGAGACTTACTACAGCTAAGATAGGCTAACTTTTTACTTTCTGACTGGTTTTTGATATATGGAGTTGTGAAATAGAAAGATTTGGAAGAAATATTATATGATTTATATGAATTTTGATTAAATAATGTAAGCAATAGAAGGAGTTTTTTCAGGGCCATTGATGTACGGAGAATGGGCTTAGGCGTATATATTTTATGACTTTGCTCTGACCTCATTTGGTTCTGAGGCCCCTTTTCTCCTTTTATTAGAAATAAGTTCAGCTTAATGTGGAAGGTTTGACATTGGTAGAGTGATTTTTTCTGGAACTGAGTTGGTTTTTGATATGGACTTTCTATTGCCTACCTCTTATAATGCTATTTAGCCACTGTGGTGTGTTAGTGTAGCTGCACACAAAAAAAAAAGAAAGAAAAACAACTTTGCTTTTTCTCTTTGTTCTTTCTGTAAAGTAGAAGGTTTTACTGACAATTTTCTACCTGCCCACAGCCCTGTAGACCTACAGTCTAGTGGCAAACAACCTAAATTTTGGTTAAAAGCTTAGACAAATCTAGCTAGTCTGTATTCCTTGCCTAGCCCTTTTAAATCAAACATTTGAGTGAACCCTCAATTCATATAAGACCTACTGGCCTAGGATACTTAAATTCCCACCCACCTCACCCCTCACCCTACCCATCCCAGAGTTGCACTTGCCTATGCAGTCTTGCTATCATAGATAGTCATCTGTCCTACAGTTAAGTGGAATGCCCGCCTTTCTCCTTTTGCTACAACTGCTTTATAACTCTCAGTCAATATGTCATGTATTCAGTGTAATAGCTGTGGTGCCTTCATTCTAAGAAGAAACATTTGGAGCCTTAGAGCTTGCCATATATGTCTCAGGCTATTAAGGGAAGAATTAGCTGCAATGAAATGCACCTTGGAACAAACTGAAAACAACTCGCCACCACTCCCACAAAGAATCAAACATCCAAGGAACAAATGGATCACAGTGGACTCTGATAGGTTGTGACCTGTAACATGGAGATATCCTCTCCATCAAGAGAAATCACTGCATAATGCCTTCCCTGCCTTGGAAAATGAGAGTGCCCAATTAGTGGAAATTGAAGTGACCTTAAACGAGAAGGTTAACACTCAATCAACTGGTAATGCCCCAGATATGAACAAAATAAATCACAAAACAGGAAACTGTTATTACTTGGAGACTCCATCATCAGAGGGATTAACTTGGGAACAAAGTCCAAGGGACAGAAGATGGTCAAATGCCTCTCAGGTTCTTCCGTCAGCAGGAACACAAACCAAATTGTTATCACAGTCAGTGCAGAAAGTTATCAAGTTCTCATTCCAAAACTGATGATTTATCCACTTGGGTACAAATGACCTGGCTAGAAACAGTATTTCTACAGTACAAAGGGACTTCCAGATTTTGGGAGGGAAACTTAAACTCATTGTCAACACTATAGCATTCTTAGAAGTTCTACCTGTTCATGATAAGGGGGAAGAGAGGCTGCATCACATAACCATCTTTAATATGTGGCACCAAACCTGATGTAAACAAGAAGGATTTAGATATATAGGCAACTATGGCAATAATGGAAAGAAAGAGGCTATACTGTGTTGATGGCCTGCATCTCTCTATGGCAGGAAAAAGAATCCTAAGTGAAAAAGTCAGGCAATATGTGGACAAGCACCTAAACTAGAGAAAGGGGGTGATGGATGGGAAAAAAACAAGTTCAGGACATCACTCTTAGCAAGAGCATAACAGTGGTAATTGTCATCATATTAATCCACACATCAATGACAAGAGGGAAGAAGAGTCTGGAATAAAATCCATCCAAAACACAAGCAAGCCAACCAACAATAGCTGGAAGGCAATGAGTACAAATGCTCAAAGCCTAGCCAACTAAGTTCCTGACCTGGAAGCCCTGATGATGGAAATGGACTTGGACATTGTGGCCATTTCAGAAACATGATTTAACAAGCCACATGGATGGGATATAGCCATAGTTGACTATAATTTATTTAGAAGAGATAGAGAAGGCAGAAAAGGAGGAGGAGCAACCCTATATGTCAAAAGCAATATTAAGGCCACTGAAATGTGGGGATGCAGGGAAAAGAAGAAGTGCTGTGGATTGTGTTGGAAAGAGGAAATGGCACAATCATCCATACTGGTGTAGTCTACAGGCCTCCAACTCAAACTGAGGAAATGGATAGAGACATGATCAAAGGTAGCAATGAAGAGAGAAGTGATCATATGGGGTGACTTTAATCTAGACATGGATTAGAATATTCCTTGTGAAAATCTGGAAAGTAAAAAGATTGTGGATGCCTTCTAAGAAGCACTGCTCAGACAACCGGTGATGGAAACCAGGGAAAGTTCAGTGCTGGATTTAGTACCCACCAATGGAGATAGCATGTTGAATGTCCAGGTGAGTGCCCATGTGAGCAGCAGTGCTCATCACACAGTGTGGTCTGAGGTAAAAGTCAAGGAGGAGTCCAATCATAGCAAGCTCAAAGTCCTAGACCTCAAAAACACTGACTTCAGTAAAATGGGAAAGCACCTGAAGGAGGAGTTGGCAGGGTGGGAGGGAATAAGGGAAGTGGAATTGCAATGGGCTAAACTAAAGGTGAGTGGAGGAGTAGCCTAGTGGTTAGAGCACTGGCTTGGTAACCAAGCAACCAGGGTTTGATTCCCACTAGCACTCCTTGTGACCTTGGGCAAGTCACTTAACCCTCCATTGCCTTGGAAGAAAGGCCTGGCAATCTACTTCTGGTGACACTGCCAAGAAAACCCAGGAGCTTCTGGGTTGCCAGGAGTCAGGACTGACTCAAAGGCACACATTGCATTGCGAACTAAAGGTGGCAATAAAAGGGGCAACAGACACATATGTAAGGCAAGTAAATAAAAGCAAGAGGAAAAGGAAACCTGTATGGCTCTCCAAAGAAGTGGCTGCACAAATAAAGGCAAAAAACACAGCTTTCACAAAATTCAGAAGTTCTCAAACAGAGTAACACAGAAAAGGATACAGGATAAAACTAAGAGAGATAAAGAGATAAATAAGGACAGCAAAAGCAAAGAGGGAAGGAAAGATGGCTAAAGATATGAAGCATCTAGACAAAACTTTGTTCAGGTATATTTGGGAGAAGAGGAAGATCAGAGGTGAACTTGCAAGACTCAGACGTGCCAAGGATGGAATTGTGGAAAGTGACATTGAAAAGCAAAAATGCTAAACAACCACTTCTGTTCTGCATTCATGAAAGAAAATCCTGGAGAAGGCCACTGCTCGTATTCCTGCAGACCGCAAGTCCAGTGAGATTCAGTAGGAATCCCCTCCCCAGCTGTCATTTTTACTGCTGGTTCTTTCGGCATCTCCTGCAGAGGGGGATCCTCTCCACTGACAGCACTGTGATTTGCAGGAAGAGATAGGACCAGTACACCTGGGCTCAGATATTTCAGTGCCTAGCTGCTGGGCCGCTTGATCTCTACCTGCAGCAACTTTCTATGGTCAAGATAGAGATGACAGCTACCATTTTTCAGACTCACTCTTTACTTTGACCAGTGCTATTACTGTTTTCACTCTAATAAATTTATTTGTTTATTACATGGAACCTATCTCCTGCTTTTTATGAAATCAAAGTGGGTTAGAAAAATATGTATACATACAATAGTTCAGACATATATAACAAACCTGAGACAAAACAAATAAGATGGGCATTGCTGATGGTATTACATGTTCTTCCCATAATATTCTCTGAATAGGTAGGTTTTGACTTCCCTGCAAAAATCCTGAAGGTCACGTATACCACGGAATCTGCCCGGCAGAGCATTCCACAACCCAAGGGCATAGAGTGTGAACGGTCTGGCACAAGCAGATTGACTGCTCTGTACCCGCGCAACTGGGATGTTGTAAGTGTTCTGGGAGTGTGCTCTCCTTGATCGAGTAGACAAACGTTGCTCTAACATGGATGAAAGGCAGTCTGCAGACAGCCCATGAGAGATTTTAAATATTGTTAGTATTACAGTACATTGTACTCAACCCTACTAGCAATAGGGAGCCAATGCAGTTGTTTCAGCAAGGTGGTCCTAGGAGTAAAGCGAGATTGATTTTGAGATTCCGAGCAGCAATAATATGAGCTAGCTGTGCAGTTCTAGTTGCATATGCCGGTAGCCCCTGGAACACAATGTTACAGTGATCAAAACAAGGCAACACCAAGGCCTGAAATACTGTATGGAAATGATCCACATCCATATATTTTCATAACATCTCCTCCTTATAAGTGTTGAATGTTGAGAGATGTTTCAAGAGAGCAGGATGCAGCTTACTCTATGCTTTTTTTGTGTGTGCTTTTCCTTGATCAGCCAGCAGATGTCACTATAAGAACAGCACTTGGCTCTCCTAACCCCAAGCAACTAGGAGTGCAAATGGACCTCAGGATTTCTACCTGGCAGCCCAGAGCACAGAGCTCAGCCTTTGCACTTTCTTTCTTATATTTAAGAATTACATGGAGCCAGAAGACTGGTCCTACACTATTATGTATTTGTCCTGGTAAATGTTCTCTGTGCACTTCAGTAAGTACAGGGTAGCATCCCCACAGTCAGACAGATTGCTTACTGGTGCGTATGTCCCAGAGGGAAAAGCATCCTGAAAAGGAGGGACTGGGTGAGCCTGAATTTGGGCAGAGTACGGATGTTCCTTGGGAAAGTGCGGTATATAAGTGATTATTAAATAAATAAATGTTAACTGCCCACTCGGTGCAGCTTTGGTCTATAGGTGGCGCCAGCACTCCACATTTTTCTTCATTCTTCATTTATTAGGCTGAGAATGTGACTCTAAAGAGCTTCTGAGATTTACTAGACTAGGAAGAGTGTTTGTGTGCACATGTGTTTGTGACAGCCTTTATGTACATTTGATCAAGTTCTGACTCCAGAATATTGGATGGTCTAGTTAAAATAATAACAATTGTGAAGGGACCACTCTCAGAATTAACAATACTCTAGAGCCCCAGGGCCACCTGAGCATCTATAGGCCTTAAAATAAGATTAACTGTAAAAGGAGACAGGAGTCAGCATTTCTGATTCCTGTCTAGGATTATACCTGCTAATATAATACTGCGAGGGCTTAGGATGGAGGGGCTGGGGGTGCACACACAAGACCCAGTCACTCTTTCTTGGTAGATGCATGCCATTCAGATATAGCTTAAGCCAGCCCTAGATCAGTGTCCAGATCCACTGTTATCCCTTTCCCATTTTCGAAACAAATAAACTCATGTTGCGTGCACTAAGATAATTGCAAGGTTGACACTCTTTTCTCAGGGCCAATCCCCAACAGTTGTTTCCTGGATTACAGTGCAATAACCATGAAAGTTTTTACAATGAGGATGGAAATATTTTGGAATGATGTAGAATCTTTACGTTTCTGAAAGTATTTCAGTGGCTTCTTAAGGTCGTTATGAATGAAAGTTGCCAGTCTTAAAGCATGAACTACGCATTCAGTTGGTGAGGGGGTGGGTGGGTTGGTTGCACTTTTAGGGGTATGTTTACTAAACGGCGCACAATAGCGTGCACTAAGGTACCTTAGCGCACGCTAATGATGCGTTTTTGTGCCCCGCACACGTGCGCGCCGCACTAACGGGCCCACTCATGTGCGCGGCCCGCAATTGAGCGATAGAGGCGTGGAAAGGCTCCCGGAGGGCGGAGGAAGGCTCCCCAGGGGCGGAGAGATGGGGTCAATGGGTGGAGAGTCGGAGGGGAGAGGCTACCCGCACAAGAGCGGGGCTGAAATTCAATGAAAAAAATACCGCGAGTGAAACCCTGGCGGTAGAGCCGATTTAAAGGGAAGAGAAACCATTTCTGTCAGCAATGTACAGCAAAACCAGAGAAACCTACAAAAAGTGAGCAGTGTGATACATGTGCACGGAACAAAAGGGCAAATAAACAGTAAAAATGACCCGAACAAAATATAAAAAAATTATAATCAAGCTGGGCAATAGTGATAGTAATGGGGAACATCAAAAAACACTCCCAAAAAGGCCCCTAAAAATAAATATGAATTTTAGAAGGGTCTAAGCTCCGTCTCCATACAAGGTGAATGATCCCACAGTGAAATAGCACTGATCAGGGTTTCCCTCTCCATTGGACAGGTTACCTATGGCATGCACACTTCCACAACAGCAGGGCTGGCAGGTCAGAATGGGCAACTGGACAGATGCTGGGAAAGGGGATACAGAGGGCTGCAGGCGGCACATGCTGTGGTGCAGCTGGGGCACAGTGCGGACTAGGCAAATGCCTAGATGGCACCTAGAAATGCTGAAACTGAACAGCAGCCAGACAGCAACTGATGAGTGGCCAACATGGGCACGAGAGTGTTTAGCACAGTGTCACAGGGGATAGTACCCAGCAGGTACCCCCAAGGGCACGGAACATTGGCAGGCGGTGATTGACGGACGTGCGGACAGATATGCAGGCACCCCTACCCCAGAACCTGCACCATAGGCAGCTGCCTACCCTCACACAGGATGGCCTGAGACTGCGTACCACCAGCACCACCAGCAGAAGGGCATGTCAGCATGGTGGCACAGGGGTACTGGAGGTGGAGGGGGGCAGTGGCAGCTGCCCAGAGCAGACTATGACCTAGCCCTGTGTAGGTGGGTGCAATGCACTGCAACAGACAGGCCCTGCCGGACAAACAGTCATGCTATCATCAGGGAAGGCACTGTCTCTGTGGCAACATGGTGGTGCAGTGCACACAAGCAGTGTGTTTGGAGACAGAAGGTCACAGGTTCAAGCCCCAGCTGGGGCTCATGCCAATCCAGTCCCCATATTTTACCCACAACTATATCATGATAGTAAAGAAGAACCTGTATTGCAGAGAACAAAAGCATGGCTCAAACACCTCTATTTCACCCTACAGAGCACAGACACCAGAAACATGCACATTACCTAGAGCAGATGACCCCAAATGCAGTCCTGGAGGGCCACAAATCCTTCAGGGTTTATGCTGACTCCAATCTAAGGATGGAGCGGTACTGGTGGTGGAGGTGGCAGCAGCTGGTGGCCACAGCAGACCATGGCCTAGCCCTGTCCAGGTGGGTGCCGTGCACTGCAACAAACAGGCCCTGTCAGATGTACAGTCATGGACTCCCCAGGGAATGCAGCATATCTGTGGCAACACAGTGGTGCAGTGCACACAGACAGTGTGTGCAAGAACAGAAAGTCACAGGTTCAAAACCCAGCTGGGGCTCCTGCCAATCCAGTCCACATATTTTTCCCACAACTAAACCATGATAGTAAGGACAAACCTTTATTGCTGAGAACATACACATGGTTAATACGCCTATATTTTACCCCACCGAGCACAGACACCATAACAGGCACATTACCTAGAGCAGAGTCTCCCAAATGCAGTCCTGGAGGGCCCCACACCATTCAGGTTCCATGCTGCCTCTAATAAAGATGCCTGTGCTGCATAGCTATGCACCACCCCCATGGTATGCAGATGTATCTCATGCATATTCATGAGGGACAGCATGAAAACCCGAACAGTGTTTGGCACACCAGGACTGGAGTTGGGAACCTCTGCCGTAAAGCAGCAGCCAACAGGGGCAGACACACTCACACCCACACCCACAGGCCCCATTGGCCAATGCCTCCTGGAGAGGCAGGACATTGGGCCCTGCGTGCATCTCCCAATACTAGCACTTGCATACCTTAGCAATGCCACCCTACACCTGGGTATACGGTACACACCTATCAAACGTTTCCTATGATTACTGGCAGATAGCAAGTCCTACATTAAGCACAGTTTGCTCATTGAGCTCCATCATAACAATCTTTCTAATGTCTGCGGTGTGTGCTTCAGGTCTGGTCTCTGACAGTGTTTACCACCCTGGGGAGTGACCCCCAACAGTATTGCGTAGCATATCCATGCCTGTACTGTGCCCAGGACTGGTGTGGTGGGCAGGGCTGCTAAACTCCTCTATAGTAGCACAATGCTGGCATAGGTGTGGGAGTGTGTGTCTGTCTATACAGTGTGTGGTGGCTGCAAACACCTTCCACAGCCCACACTGCCAGCACTGTTGCCAGTATTGGCCTGCCAATGTGCATAATGAGGAGCAAGGTACCATGGGTATAGCCCAGACAGGGTGGCCTAGCCAGGATGCATCTGCACAGGGCATAGGGCACTGGCTGGGACATTTTAGTGCCCGGCCACCACCTACACAGACAGGGTGACCTCAGTATGTCCTGCTGGGAGATCACTCTCACCCTGACTGTGCAGTGACGACAGCATGGCTAGGCACCCCCATAGTACTATATGGTATTTTTATCATGTGATGTTTATGGGTTTCCTTTTGTGTCCCTGTCACTGATGTATCTGCTTGTTGTGTATGCTGACATTCCTGGTCTGGGTGCATGCATTTCCACCAGGAGCATGCACTATGGACTAGCTAGCAGAGTGTTTGCAGCTGGTATGTGTCTTGATGGAGTGCCTTGCAGGGTGCAGTGGATGAGGGCTTGCTGCAGGAGAATTTCAGATAGTAGTGGGGTGTAGCTTAACATATCCAGGCCTAATGTCTGTCTGCTATTGTGTCATGGATGTGTACAGAGCTGCATTGACTGCCCTGTGGGGTGTCTGTTCTCCAGCAGGACTGGGGTTGATGGTCCCTCTCTACTGCCATCATTGCAGTGAGGTAGAATGTGGATCTGTTGATGGGAGATGCTGTTTGCCACCCTCAGGCCTGGAGGAGGAGGGTGGTTGTGCATAATCCTCCTAGGGGTCCATAGGGGCTACACCTGACTGAGACAGACAGATATATCCAAGGTGTTTCTGCAGAAGCTACCTATCTCACACATTAACACTGCTTTGGACCTCCAGCATGGCCTCTTTCAGCCATGGAAGGTGCTGTGGACCTGGTGCAGGGCTCCTCACCGCACCCTCAGGGTGAGCACAGTACCCGCACAATGTGACGGTGTGTAGCTACTCTGTGCCAGTAAAACACACGATCAGTACCCCCTACCAGGCCGAGGTGCTGTGGGGGTGCACATGGTCAGTTCCCCCTACCAGGCCGAGGTGCTGTGGGGGTGCATACCCCATCTTGTGTTTATCTGTGGACAGCTGATTTGCATGAGCAGTGCATCATGGGTACGGGTGGGCTAACCCTATCCTGGTGACCACAGCAGACTGTCTGTGTGGTGACGTGCACTCCCTCTGCAGCCAGGCAGGGGCTTGTCAGCACAGAGCATAGAGCTGTAGCACAATGGTTACTTCACTGCCTGTGGAGCCAGAGGTCGTGTGTTCAAACCCACAGTGGGGCCCTTTGATTGGGCTGCCCAAAGCATTATCTCTTTTTAATGTACATTATTGCTGCCAGCAAAAACACCCTCATCGTACTGTACCCATAAGGTGCCTAAGAGGGCGCTTTATAGGGTGCCCTATAGGTTACCTTATGGTTACCATCCATATAAGGTGCACTATACGTTATCCTGTGGAGCAACTTATAGGGTGCCCTATAGGGGACATTTTAGGGTTCCGTGGCGGACAGTGCACTTTATAATGTGCCCTATGGAATGCCTTATAGGGTGCCTTATGCGGCACCTTCAATTACGGCACGTGAGGGCCTGTTTGCTGGCAGCAATTAATAAGATACAACTAAAGTGCTGCAGGAAAAAATACATACATTGCAAAGCTGATGCCTCAGCCAGCCTTACGTATTAGGCACACTGGGGAGCAAACTCATGACCCCTGTATCAGCAGTCAGTGCCTTAACCATTGTGCAACACTGCTGCTCCTCCTTGCATGTCAGCGCACCTACTTATAGTTTCCATGCGTTTAAATGCACAGCGCTGCCATCAAACACAGTGCTATGACCTTGCTGTGCCTCATAGGGCACCCTATATGGCGCCCTATAGGCCGCCCTTTCAGCAACATTGTAGGGTGCCGTGGCGGACAGTGCACTTTATAATGTGCCCTCTGGGGTACCCTATGAGGCGCCTTATGCAGCATCTTATGTTACCATACTATGAGGGTGTGTTTGCTGGCAGCACTAATGAAAATAAAAATAAAATGCCCCCTACAGCAATATTATGTATAACAGGTAATGCCCCAGCCAGCCTTCTTCATTAGGCACAGTGGGGGATTGAACCCATGACTCCTGCATCATTGGTCAGTGTCTTAACCATTGTGCTCCACTGCTGCTCTGTCTTGCATATTAGCGCACCTACTTATGCTTTTCATTCCTTAAACTGCACAGTGCTGCCATCAAAAACATTGCTGTGACCTTGCGGTACCTCATACGGCACCCTATAAAGCGCCCTATAAGCAACATTCTAGGGTGCCTTGGCGGACAGTGCACTTTAAAATGTGCCTTATGGGGCGCCTTATGTTAACACGCTTTGAGAGTGCGTTTGCTAGTAGTGATAATTAAAATACAAATAAAATGCCTCCTAAAGCAATAGTGCGCTGCCTTATGCCGCCCAATATTAAACTGCCTCCTAAAGTAATGCCTCAGCCAGCCTTCTTCATTGGGCACAGTGGGGGATTGAGCCCCTGATCCCTGCACCATTGGTCAGTGTCTTAACCATTGTACTGTGGCTCTGTTCCTGTGCTTGTGCATCAACGCGCCACTTATGCTTCCCGCGCAGCTTTCTCATGCGCTAATGTGCGGGGCGCACATGAGCCCCGCGCACATTAGCGCATGATTAATCCCGGTTTTGCTTTTTTCTGCCTGAAACGCCCACTCCTTATATGGCACCCGCACACTAGCGCGGCCCGCACATTACCGGGGTTTTAGTAAACATACCCCTTAGTTTCTCCCTTCTCTTTTTTCTACTTCCATTTCTGTCAATGCTGGGATTCTGGTGCCACGAGCCTTTGTTTGCTATTTGTAGGGGTGCGTATCATTTAGCGCTCATGAAAATGGATTTAATGCAAGTTAATTAAATTAGCATGTCTTAATTTATTGGTTGGTGTGCATTAGGTCAATTTAGTGTCCACTAAAAATTCCCCTTTAAAATGAATGTGTGAAATTAACCTCCCAAAAAAACCTCACATGCAAATTGGGAAAAATTTGTGACTTAAAAATAAAAAAAGAAATAAAAAGAAAAAGAACCAAATTTTTCATGGCAGTGCACAATCCTAGCAGTTCACCAGGGATTTTTTTCTTTCATTTTCAAGTATTCGTTGAAGACAAAAATAGTTCAAGAGGGCCACAAATGGACAGATGTTGCCCCTTTTCACAAAAGCAGGTATTCAGAAGACTATAGGCCACAGTCCAATCTCAGTGGTGCATAAATTAATGAATTAAATTAGTTATTATTTAATTTCTTTAATGAATTTAAGAAAAGCACAGTGGGACATCCTGAATCTAGAGATTGTAGGACTCAAGGCAGCATGGTTTTTACAAGAAGGAGATCATGTCAAACAAATCTGATCAATTTATTTAACCAGGTCAAGGACCAGCAATGGAGATGGTAAACCTGGGGAAAGTTTACTAAAGAGGAAAAAGTGAGCTGTGGTGACAGCTAACACAGCCAAAATGTGGGTACTGCAGGTTTTGTGTGGTAGCTGCATTTTGCGTAAAAATGAGGGGGGTGGGGTGATCGGGGCAGAGAAAAAAATATGGTGCTGCTGATTGGCAACAGCACCAGCTTGATCACACCTCGTGGCACTATAGAAAATGGTGCTGGTCTTGTGATGCTGTCCCCTAGTGAGACCAGCATCATTTTTTATAGCACCAGAGATAGGGGCAGGAACAGGAGGGGACTGCTCTTGCCCCCTTCCTACTGGACCACCGTGGAACTTAGAGGTAAGGGTTGTGAAAGGTGGGGGTCTTGACTGGCTAGCTGGGATCTATTTTGTGAGGGAGGGGTTTGGGGAGGCCAGGGGAGCTGACTGCCTAGCCAGGGTTTGTGTTTTTTTGGGGGGGAAGAGGGGTGACACAAAGACACCCCCATCCGGACAGTATCCAATAGGAGGTGATGGTGCTGAAAGGGTAGGAGGGTTGGCCTTCCTTGTCGCTGGTGACCCGAATTGGTAGATCTGAGACACTGGAACCATTTTTTAAGAGGAGGTGCCCGATGGGGTGGGGGGGGGGGGAGTTGTTTGCTGGGTGTTGCTAAAAAGCAGGGAGGATAGAGCAACACTTCCTATGCTGATACTGCCAAGGTTTTACATCTACCTCATGGCATTTATACCAGTGGGAAGTGCAAAAATGCTTACCGCACTTTAGTAAACATTCCCCTAAGATTTTGGTAAGGCTTTTGACACTGATGCAGAGAGAAGTTTATAGACAAGCTGAGCATCCTCAACATGGTCCCAATGTTTTAATTGGGTTACAAACTGAGTGACAGAGCACCATTGGGGTTCAGGGAAAGCAGAGTTGTTAATGGAGAGCATTACACAAAATTCTTACCTGCTAACAGTGAAGAGACCCAGTAACACATCCAAACCCCTTTAGCACCTTATCCATCTGATTCAACAATGGGTGCTGGGGCTGCCAGAAGTTTATATAAAATATTAGAGGCCCTTGTATATGGTTGGGTTGTTTGACAGACTGCAGTCAAAGCAAACTTAAATATCCTTTATACTTTAATAAATAAAGTATGTGCGTAGGGTGGGGGGGGGGGGAGAGGGGTTTGACCTGTATGGAGCAACAGGTACAACCCTAAACAAAGGCATATGGGGGGGGGGGGTAACCCACACGGAGCTGCAGTTACAACCACTCTAGCCACCTTACTGGGCAGACTAGACGGACCATACTGGTCTTTATCTGCCGTCATATATTATGTTACTATGTTACTGTGCAGGGCTGCATGAAGACACCAGCAAACTAGGCATGTGCCTAAGCCCCAATTATTTAGGGGCTCTGCCATATGCGCTTGGGACTTAGGAGGTCAGGATAGCCCATATCTGACTTGCTATTACAGTATTCTACAGGTTTTTGCATGCATGTCCAAAAGCTGGAAGGATGGCTAAAATGCTTGGATGTTTTTAGAGTTTAAAACTTGTATCTACAATGGAGCTGGTGATCCTTTTCTTCTGCCCCATGTGAGTGATGACTGTGCTGTCTCCTTCCCTCCCAGCTCAGTTGATTCCAGTGGAGCCCTTCACGAACCTCTCTTTTGTCCCACCAAGAACTTAATGAGTGTCTGAAGATCATTTATATGTGCAGTGGGGTTAGTGCAAGGCTATCAGATTTCTGCATGACTTCCCTCCATTGCTAACTACCATGTAGGATGTACTATAAAACCCTGCAAAAAGACCAGTCAGAGTCCATAGCAAATCCGCCATAACATAACAATACCAACACTCACACACAACCAACCCTACCTATAAAAAGGCAGCGCTACAAATATTAAAATGATGCATCCTATAGGACACCAATACATCTTCTACTGGAAAACCAAACATATGGGATTGTTGCATGGAAACTACATGCTAACAGAATGCCACACCTCCGTCACACATGCAAAATACAGACAGGCCATCACCAAATACAGAACAAAGGACCACATATAAAGACATAATCAAACTGGGAATTACAAGAAGCCAAACTTGAAATGTAATACAACACTGCAGAAATAAAAGTAGAAATGCATTTCCTCTTATACTGAGCAATACAAAAAGGGCATCAGTAATGCATATTTCCCAAAGCCAGCAAATTCTGGTTAATACATTCAAACTAAAATACTTTTTCTCTAATGTTGTTATCTGGGATTTTTGGGCTAATTTTCAAACCAGCTAAGGGAAGTGCTGACATTCAAATCACGGTGATTTTCAGCCGACACTTATCCAAATAGCAACTTAAGCCCTGCTCTTCATGCATCCTAAGTTATCCAGATAGGTGTTGGCTGAAAATCACTGCAATCCGGATAGCGACTGGACCACTTAGCTCCAGCCATGGACCGCTCCTGAACTAGCTCAAGAGTGCCAGAGCAGTCCTTGAAGATATTCAGCGGAGCTACCTGAATAAGGGCTTTGAATATTAGCCCTTTATTGTCAGTCACAACGGCCCCATCTTTCTTCTGTTCTGTTTTTCTCTGTCTTTCTTCTATTAACTCTGTTTCCAGTGTCTACTGTCTATTTGCTTTCTCCTCCTGCCTTCTACTACATATGTCTCTCACATAATGATTGTTTTCCCTTTCAGCTCTTTCCTCCATTTCTTTCATTTCTTCCTCACTATCTACTCTGATTTCATCCCTCTTCTCATCCTCAAGTCCTCGATCTCCTTTTTGACTTTTCACTTACCTACCAACTTTCCATCTCCTCTCACCTCCAGTGCAAATTCCTTTGAAAACTATCCTAGTAGAATCTCCACTCTGTCCATATCCTTTCAGAGGCACCAAAGAAAGCTAAATGTTTTCTTTTGCTGCTTTCATTTGTGACACTTAAAACTCTCTAACATTATCTCAGACACATCACCCACAAATCTTACTTTGGGACGACACACATTTGGTATCTGGTTTGTACCAGCGGCAGCGGAGGGTAAAAATGACTTGCCAGCTTCCCTGGTTCTCAGCCTACTGCTCTAACCACTAGGCAACTCCACTCAAAGCATTTGCTTGCACAGTCCCCAAGCTCACTCACAACCTGCTGCTGCCACACCCAGAACCAGGTCCTGCAATTTTTCCCCAGATTATTTCTGGAGACATGAAGTGTGGTAGCCTGGTGCGTTTGTGAATAAGGCCATGAACAAAGATCATGAGAGACAGGGAAAGGGTGAATGTGACTGTGAGGAGGAGATTGAAAAAAATAAGTAAATGGGGATCCCCGAAAGGGGTCCAGAAATGTATTTTGCCTAGGGCTCAATTTAGTGTTAATCTGGCTTTGCTAAATCCACATATACTGTGAAAGACTGTGTGTACTTTAAGCCTGACGGAAGAGGGCAGCTTTCAGATGGGCCTATTTATCTGGGTAAATCACTATTTACCTGGCTAAATGGCTTTGAAAATTGCCCTCTAGCTAAATGGCTTTGAAAATTGCCCTTTAAATGGCAGCGATTTCAAAATCCATTTTCAATTTAAATTGATAGTTGCAGTTCTCATTATAGCCCCCAGAGGGCAGCAAAACCCTATCTAATGGCTGAGCTTTTCATTGGCAAACTTTTTTTCTTTCCCTTTCTCTCTACCTTCCTATTGATATTTTCTCTCTCTCTCTCTTCTCTTTTCTTAAGGGAAAGAATTATTTTCGCCAAAAACAGAGTACAGAATTGTGTGCAGTTTTGAAGCAATGCATCTTTTACCTTATAATTTAATTCTGAGTGACATGGGAAGGGAAAAAAATTCTACAGAAAACTGTGCAAACAACACTAATATAAAGAAGTAAGAAAAGAATTGTAAGACAATTGTTATCCGTGGGTTTTTAAAAACTTAGTTTTCTTTTTGAGCTAGATCAATTCGATTTATGGGAAAGTATTATTACAGGGGGGATATCCAGCGGTTATGGCTAGCACTTGCAAAGCGGCTGGTCATCGCTGCTGGAGTTTAACCTTAGATATTCAATGCTGGAGCCATATCCAGGTTGACCTCAGAACCGGAAGCTAACAGGCAGCGGTGATATTGAGCTACTGCCCAGTTAGCTAATGCAACTAAAGTAGGGACAGAATTTTCTGTGCCTTTCTTGAGCTGTGTGTCGCTAACCGGGCAGCAGCTCAATATCGCTGCTGCCTGGTTAGTGATGGGTACAACCCCAGAATATCCGCAACACGCCCTGATGCTAAGCGGTTATCATCAGGGTATGTAGCAGCGGCGCCCATGGATATTTAGCAGCACTAACTGTGTTAATGCTGCTGAATATCCAGATCAGCATCATTTAGCCGGTTTGCAGATCTGTAAACCATGTAAATGACTTGGAACATCTCTCCCGCCACCCTCCGTACACACACACAGAGGTCGAGCTTTTATATTGATATATCTATCCTGGACATTTTGTTGCTGCAGATTGAATGATTGGGAAGATAGAATGGGGACAGTTTTGCATAGGCATCCCCATGGATAACGTATTTATTCACCGGCAGAAATGAAACCTTTATGTTTACATTGATTAAAATATAAGAACATAAGAAAAGCCATACTGAGTCAGCAGGGCCGGATTTACCTATACGCCATGTACGCCATGGCGTAGGGCCCACAGCTGGCAAGGGCCCACAAAAAGCTGCCGCGGCAGCATGGACGTTCCCGCGGGGCCCCCTCTGCCCTGCCGAATCCCCGGCTGAGCCCCTCCGTGCCGGCTTTGAGAGGCGCGAAGGGAGAGTGTCTCCCTCGCGTCTCTGTTAAGCCCGCAGGGGCTGATGGGAAATTTCCCATCAGCCCCTGCGGGCTTAACAGAGACGCGAGGGAGACACTCTCCCTTCGCGCCTCTCAAAGCCATCGCGGAGGGAGGGAGGGATTCGGCAGGGCTGTGGGGGCCCCGCGGGACCGTCCATGCTGCCGCGGCCTCTATCAGCTGTCTCTGCAGAGCTGGGCCTGGAGAGGGACAGGTAGAGAAACTCAAAGGGAGTGAGGAATGGTGGTCTGGTCAGAGCTTTGTGGGGAGGGAGAAGAAGCCTGAGATATCTTTCAGAGTAGGTTAAGGAGAATGCAGCAAGATCTATTTTTTAGGGGGGGGGGGGGAATTAAGGAAAATATGAAGAGAGCTTTGGATGAAGGAACAAGCATATGAGGAGGGAAAACATCTGAGAGATTGTAGTGGGGAAGAAGATTTTCAGATCAGAGGGAGTGGAGAGGAATGGAGGAGACGTTTTTGCAGGTGGAAAGGTTGCAGGAATACTGTAGGTTTCTGAATGAAGAGAATGAAGACTGAACCTGGGATTGAAAAAGAGAAAAAGGGGGAACAAATGATGAAGGGGGGGAGACCCCAAAGGTGGGGTGGACAAAAGAATACAAACAGAGAGAGGAGCGGTTGGGGGACCAAGGAAAAGGGGAGGGAATCTGCTAGATAAGAGAAAAGGGTACTCATTGGGTAGAAGGAGAACAGAAAAGGATCTATGGTGGGCTATGGGGGGGGCTAGGACTGGAAATGGGCTGGTGGGGTTAATACGAGGTGGGCTGATCGGTTTAGGACTGGGAATGGGCTGTGTTCTGTTGGGGGGGGGTTAGAACTGGTAATGGACTATGGGGGGGTTAAGACGGGTAATGGGCTGTGGGCTGATGGGGGCTGTCTGATAATGGGCTATGGGGGGGGTTAGGACTGGTAATGGGCTGTGGGCTGTTGGGGGGGTTAGAACTGGTAATGGGCTATGGGGGGGGGGGTTAAGACTGATAATGGGCTGTGGGCTGTTGGGGGGGGGGGTTAGAACTGGTAATGGGCTATGAGGGGGGTTAAGACCGATAATGGGCTGTGGGCTGATGGGGGCTGTCTGGTAATGGGCTATGGAGGGGCTAGGACTGGAAATGGGCTGGGGGGTTAAGACTGGAGGTGGGCTAATGGGGTTAGGACTGGAAGTGGGCTGATGGGGGGTTAGGACTGGTAATGGGTTATAGGGGGGGCTTAAACTGAAAATGGGGTGATGGGGGGTTAGGACTGGAAGTGGGTTGATGGGGGGGCTAGGACTGGTATTGGGTTGGGGGGTTGCTAGGACTGGAAATGGGCTGATGGGTGGCTAGGACTGGAAATGGGCTGATGCAGGGACTAGAAGGGAATGGATGCTGGGTGAGGCTGGAACTAGAAGGGAGCTGATGTTGGGGGAGGAATAGAATGGGATGGGGCTGGAAGAGTAAAATGGAGAAGGGAAAAATATTTTGTGTGGGAGGGATAAAAAATCTACAATTGGCCGGGTATTGGGAGAGTAAGTGGGGATTGAGGATGGAGGGGTAAAATTTGAGTGGATGAAATAGGAATGAGGAAAGAGCAAAAGGAGAAAGATTAGTATGTTAAAGCAGATGTAGAGAGAGAATGGAAAAAAACTAAAAGAGAGAAGAAAGGACAAATGGACAGCAGACGATGGAGAGTTAGCAGAAGACACGAAGAAACCAGAAGAAAGTGGCTGGAGCAATTGCAGCTGAAAAAAAATGCACAAAAGGTAGAAAAATATCTCTTTATTTTGAATTTATTAATTGGAATATGTCAGCTCTGGTAAATGTGCATCATTAACGTCTGCGCTTTGTTTAGTACAAGAGCAAATTAATGTATAGTTTTATTTCTACAGAGTTGTACATTCCAAGTTTGGCTTTTGGGATTCCCAGTTTAATTATTGTCTTCCTGTTTCTAAATTGTGATTACTTGTTTTGGTGATGGTCTATGTTCTGCATGTGTAACTGAGCTGAGGTGTTCTGTTTATATAATTCCTATTTGACATTGCTACTTGTTCTCTTTCCCCAGTAGGTCATGTATTGTTGTTCTCTGAAATGTATTGGTTTAATATTTGCAGTGTTTCCTTTTGATAGGTAGGGTATGGTGCTTTGTGAGTCCTGGTAGTGCTGTTAGGATACGGCGGGTTTGCTATGGGTTCTAAATGGGCAGTGTTTGTAGTAGTTCCTAATGTGTCTGGCAGTTGGCACTGGATTATAGTAATGTAGAAATCTTTTAGTCTTTCTTTATCCATACACTCATTAAGAGGCACGTTTACTAAAAGTTAGTATATGGTAACATTATGCAAATATTTATGCAAATGAGGCCCTTTATGCAAATGAGGCCCCACACCCCCCTTGGGCCGCCCCTGCTGGGGGCCCACAATTTTTGTTGGTGTAGGGCCTCACTCGAGGTAAATCCGGCCCTGTGAGTCAGACCAAAGGTCCATCAAGCCCAGTATCCTGTTTCCAACAGCGGCCAATCCATGTCACAAGTACCTGTCAGGATCCCAAAAGGTGGACAGATTCTATGCCACTTATCCCAGGGTTAGGCAGTGCATTTTTCTGGTCCTCTTGGTTTATGGACTTTTCCTCCAGGAACTTGTTCAAATCTCTCTTAAGCCCAGCTACCCTAACAGCTTTAACTATATCCTCCCACAACGAATTCCAGAGTTTGATTATGTGCTGAGTGAAAAAATATTTTTTCTGATTAGTCTTAAATGTGCTACATTGTAGCTTCATTGCATGTCTCCTAGTCTCTCTACTTTTTGATGGAGTAAACAACCAATGTATGTTTACCCATTTCACTTCACTCATTGATTTATAGATCTCTATCATATCTCCCCTTAGCCTTCTTTTTTCCAAGCTGAAGAGCCCTAACTTGCTTAGCCTTTCCTCGTAGGCACACAATATTCAAGGCACAGTTGTACCATGGAGCAATACAGAGGCATTATAATATCCTTTGTTTTATTCTTCATTCCTTTCTTTATGATTCCTGGCATTCTATTTGCTTTCTTGGCCGCAGCTGCACACTGGGCAGGAGGCTTCAATGTATTATCCACGATGATGTCCAGATATTTTTCCTTGATGGTCTTTCCTAATGTGGAACTTTGCCTCTTGTAACTGTAGTTTGGGTTGTTCTTCCCTAATTGCATAACTTTGTACTTGTCCACAATAAATTTCATCTGCCATTTGGAAACCCAGTCTCCCAGTTTCTCAAGGTCCTCTTGTAATTTTTCACAATCTTCTTCTGATTTAACAACTTTAAATAATTTTGTGTCATCTGCAAATTTGATCACCTCAGTCATTCCCATATCCAGGTCATTTATGAATATGTTAAAAAAGCAGCAGGCCCAGCACAGATCCCTGAGGTACTCCACTATTCACCTATCTCCAGTGAGATTAGCTGCCCTTCAAATATACACATCAAGGTGGCGTACAAAGCAAAATACTAAAATAATCCAAGAAAGTAAAAGATATAAAACGAATAACGTTAGGAACAACAAAAAATCGGAAGAGAGTTACCAACCAGAATAAAACAAACAAAATTAACGCCACCAAAAGAAATAGACAAAGCAGAACAATAATAAAGTAGGAAGAGAAGGAATAAGGAAGAGGTACCCTAAAGAACAAGTAAGCCTTGGGCTCCGGAGGGTTTGGCAAGTGCAGGGGTTCTATTTTGAAATCCCACACTTGCTTTTCATGGCTTTAACCTGCACATTTTGCAGGTAAAGGACTCCCAGAGGGCTCTGGCCATCACAAATTTTCAAAGAGTAACTCCATAGGGAATTTCACTTTTACATTTGGCTTGTAAGCTGTGAATGCAAAGCACCCGGAAACCTGTAAGATGACTAGAAACATAGAAACATAGAAACATAGAAATATGATGACAGAAAAAGACCACATAGCCTATCTAGTCTGTCCTTCCATAACAACTACAACAGTCCCTTTTTTACCTTTAGAGATCCTCTGTGTTGGTCCCATGCTTTTTTGAATTCAGTTACTGTCCTCATCTCTACCACCTCCACTGGGAGACTATTTCACGGATCCACCACTCTTTCCGAAAATAAATATTTCCGCATATCACTCCTGAATCTATCTCCCTTCACCCTCATCCCATGTCCCCTCGTAGCAGAACTTGCTTTCAATTGAAAGAGGCTCTCTCCCTGAACATTTATGCCACGGAGGTATTTAAACATCTCAATCATATCACCTCTATCCCGCCTTTCCTCTAAGGTGTACATATTAAGATCCTTCAGTCTGTCCTCATATGCTTTATAATGAAGACCACTAATCATTTTAGTAGCCACCCTCTGCACCGACTCCATCCTGTTCACATCCTTTTGAAGGTGCGTTCTCCAGAATTGCACACTATACTCCAAATGAGGTCGCACCAAAGACTTATACAGAGGCATTATCACCTCCTTTTTTCTGCTAGCCATTCCTCTCCGTATGCACCCAAGCATCCTTCTAGCTTTTGCCATCGCCTTTTCTACCTGTTTAGCTACTTTAAGATCATCAGACACAACCACGCCTAGGTCCCGCTCTTCTTTAGTGGACAGAAGTACTTCACCTCCTATACTGTATTGCTCCCTTGGATTGCTGCAGCTCAAATGCATGACCTTACATTTTTTAACATTAAATCCCAGCTGCCAAATTCTAGACCATTCTTCATGCTTAGCTAGATCCATCCTCATGTTATCTACCCCTTCCTGGGTGTCTACTCTATTGCAGATTTTGGTATCATCTGCAAAGAGGCAAACCTTACCCGACAGCCCTTCCGCTATATCACTAACAAAGATGTTAAAAAGAATCGGACCAAGGACAGATCCCTGGGGCACACCACTGGTAACATCCTTCTCCTCAGAGTGAGCTCCATTTACTTGTACTCTTTGTCGCCTCCCACCCAACCAATTTCTAACCCAAGCAGTAACTTTAGGGTCCATCCCTAGGGTGCTCAGTTTGTTTATAAGTCGCCTGTGAGGGACAGTGTCAAAGGCTTTACTGAAATCTAAATACACCACATCTAGGGCTCTCCCTCGGTCCATTATCCGCATAGTGGCTGGCACGGGATAGTAGTGAGGCGGTTTGTGGATATTCAGTAGCACTATCTGGATAGTGTCTCTTGATATCTCTCTCAGTGCTCTTATCACATATATTCTATGATTATCTGGATAAGGACTTTTGAATATTGGTTCCTCTTTTTTTTTTATAATGGGCCCAAGTTTTTGGCACTCAGAAATGAGCACTAAAACAGTTAGTAACACTAAAATGAGTGTACCTCCATGCAAATCTTGGTTTAAGATTTAATTTCTTCCCTTTACAAATCTGAGCTTTTGGGCCAGGACAAGAAATGGGTGTTTAAAATGCACGTGCAGGGGAGGAGGGTAGGGATTGGCCAAGGGATGTGCCACATAGCATCTGGAAAGACACTTATGGGCCGATGCTGAGTCCGCAGTAGTCAGCATTTTATAAAAAAAACCTGACTACCATGCATAAAATGAAACTGGATATTCAATGGAAGTCTTAGTATAGCAGTTGCCACTAAATATCTGCTTCCAGTGGTGATCGTCATGGGCTATCTGGATAGCAGTAATATTCAGCCACTATCTGCATAGCCAATCACAATATTAGGGCTGCCATTTTTAAGCTTAATAACTTATAGTGGACTGAAAAATGCCACTAACCTTATAGCTCCTAGGACGGCTCTTGCCCAAACATGGACTACCGCAGCACTTTAAGAATATAAACTATTATTTATTTATTTATTTAATCAGTTTTATATACCACCTTACCCTTCAATCAAAGTGGTCAACAAGACAACAGAGGGACTACATCGAGGGGGGGGGGGGAAGAGACAACAAGATAGTACATTACAGTAAACTACAGTACATTACATTAAATTATACATAAACTACAGCAAAATTACATTTCATAATTCATTATAATTACATTAAACAAATAACTGCAATCTTACAAAATGTTAAAATAATTTAAACATTATAGGAAAATTGAAATTCAAAGGGTTAAAACATTTTGTTCTATTGGAATTAGATTAGTTGCCATATGCTTCAATAAATAGGTACGTTTTAAGGGACTTTCGAAAATCTTTGATATCATACTCATTTCTTAAATCACTAGGAATAGAATTCCATAGTTGTGGTGCCATAAAGGAGAAAGCCCTATTAGATGTCATTTGTTTGGATCTATTAAACTTCAAGTGGGAACTATGCCATACTGGGTCAGACTAAAGGTCCATTAAGCCCAATATCCTGTTTCCAACAATGGCCAATGCAGGTCACAAGTACTTGCCAGGATCCCAAAAGGTAGAAAGATTTCATGCTGCTTATCCCAGGGGGCAAGAAGGGGATTTCCCCAGTCCACTTTAATAATGATTTATGGTCTTTTCCTCCAGGAACTTGTTTAAACCTCTTTTAAACCCAGCTACACAAACAGTTTTTACTACATCCTCCGGCAACACATTCCAGAGTTTGATTACGCGGTGAGTGAAAAAGATATTTTCTCCAATTAGTCCTACATGTGCTACATTGTAGCTTCAATGTGTGTCCCTTAGTCTTTTTGATGGCTTTTCTTTGTACTTTTTCTAATTCTACTATATCCTTTTTAGGATACGGTGACCAGAATTGCACACGATATTCGAGGTGCGGTCTCACCATGGAGCACTACAGAGTCATTATAATATTCTTTGTTTTGTTCTCCAGTCCTTTCCTTATGATTCTTAGCATTCTATTTGTTTGTTTGGCCGCTGCTGCACACTGAGCAGAGGGTTTCAACATATTATCCACGATGACACCTAGATGCTTTTCCTGGGTGGTGATTCCTAATGTGGAACCTTGCATTAGATAACTTTAATTTGGGTTGTTCTTCCCTAAGAGGGTAATTTTAAAAGGTTTGGTCGTGATTTTGATGTCTGAAAACGTGCACATGGATGTCAAAATCATGGGAACGTCTCCATAGCCATTCCACAAATGATATTTACAGACATCTCCGGTGCAGTGATGTTTAACTACATACAGGCATGTCTGGGGGGTGGCCATGTACTTACACATCCCCATTTGATCTCAGAAACATTGGAGACATTTGCAGGCATATCAATATTTATACCTGCTCCAGGCACAAGTAGGCATCAGGAAAGTGCTTGTTTTCACCTTAAAACATCTGGAGAAAATGGAGCATTAAGCAACTAGCCTTAGATCACACATGCCAACCCCAGAATTTGAACCTCTGGCCATCCTGCTCTTAAGCCAGTACTCTAACCATTAGGTTATTAGATGTCTTGGTTCAGAAACATTATCCTGCAAACATCTATATAGATGTCTGATAGACACGTTTATATTGGGCACATCCATGTTTCTGAAATCATGCCTGAACATGCATATTCCTGATTTTTTTCAGACATTATGACTTGGACGTCCCATTGTGAATTGTGCCTCTAAGTGCATAATTTTGCACTTCTCCACATTAAATTCCTTCTGCCATTTGAAGGTCCAGTCTTCCAATTTTTCATGATCCTCTTGCAATTTTTCACCGTCCTCTTGTGTTTTAACAACTTGGAATAATTTTGTGTCATCTGCAGTTTTGATCACCTCACTCGTTCCCGTTTCCAGGTCATTTATAAATAAGTTAAAAAGCAGTGGGCCCAGCAGAGATCCCTGCGATACTCCACTATTCACCTTTCTCCATTGAGAAATTTGTCCATTTAGTCTTACTCTGTTTCAGTTTTTTTAATCAGTTCCTATTCCACAATAGCACACTTTTTCATTTCTCCAAGGGGTTCTCACAAGGGACCTTGTCAAAGTCTTTTTGAAAATCCATATACACTATGGAGGTCATTCTGGAATGCGAATAAAACCGTTGAACGTAGTGTGTAATCGTTGATCCCAAGCAAAGAGTCTATGGCCATATGCTGCAACCGCCATTGCCTCACACACACATGGTGGTTGTGCGGGGATCTCTAAACATGGGCGGGAGGGGGTGGAGTGGGGGCATGGACAGCCAAAGCATATGCAGAAATGGCTTGTGTATGTGCGGACGTACAAGTTAGTCCTGCAGGAAGGAGGAATAACGGCAGGATGCTGATGACTTGTACTCAGCTGCGCATTGCGCCCCATTGGGGCAGTGAGGTAGCAGTCTGAAGGTCCAGTGGCGATCTCCATAGGGAACAGAGTGCAGTGGTGAGGGGCAGGCGAGGGAACATGGGCAAACACCTATACCACGATCTACGGCTGTGCAATAGCTTTTCCTGTGGCTATGCTGACGGGTCTTCTGTGCTGCATAGTGCGTCTGTGGATGCATGGCTGGCATGTAGCTGACTACTGGATGGCATCGTGTTTGGGGGTGCAACATACATCGGACTTGTTGTCTTGGGATGCCATGCCTTGCTGTTATACCAGCTCTTGTGTATGGGGGCAGGGCATCCTCTAGGCAAATCTGTGATATCTGTGCATACAGGTGTGAGTGTGTGGGCGCGTGCGGTTTGAGTACAGCACGGGTCATGCGGAGTTGGTGTGTATAGCAGCGGCAATACTGATCCATCAGCGGACATGTGTGGGGTCCATGCACCCAGAGCTGTCGAGTACAGCTGCATGTGGGTGCAGATGTGGCTGTGGAGCCGTGGCCGTGCAGAGACAGGCGGGTTCGTCTATGTCCATCTTACCAGAGTACTGTGAGCATGGGCCCGTACATGTCCCCAATTCTGGAATAGCAGGTGCATCCAGACCCGCAGTTGTGGAATCGAGTCTAAATCGGCCCCATCCTCTGTTTGTATGTGCCCATGGGCCGATGGTGCATGTTTTAGAATCGGGCTGTATAGAAACTGGCTTACCTTTATCTATTTATTCACACCTTCAAAAAAATATAGCAGATTAGTGAGACAAGACTTTCCTTGGCTAAAATCATGTTGGCTTTGTTCCATTAAATAATGACTCAGGATGTTCAGTTCAATAATTTTGTTCTTTTAATGGTTTATACTATTTTGCCCGGTACTGACGTCAGACTCACCAGTCTGTAGTTTCCCAGATCACACCTCAAACTCTTTTTAAAAATTGGCATTACATTAGCCACTTTCCAATCTTCAGGAACTACAGATGATTTTAATGATAGTTCACAGATTACTAATAGTAAGTTAGCAATCTTATTTTTGAGTTCTCTCAGCACCTTGGGATGTATACCATCCAGTCTAGGTGATTTGTTATATTACATTTTCCCGGTTTATAGAGATGTTTCAATTCCTCTAATACGTCACCTTTAAATTTCATTTCTGGACATTGCTGTGGTAATTAGAGGAAATAATCAGCACACTATCTGGATAGTATCACTGAATATCTCTTTCACTGGAGCTTATCCAGACAGCAGTACTGCTACCCAGATAAACCCTTTTGAATATCAGGCACTAAGGGAATACTATATACATGGGGGAGAAGATTTTATGGCCTGATGAGACTGAAGTGGAACTTTGTGATCTCTACTGTATACTAAACGATATGTGTAGTGTAAAACAAACACAGAGCATCACCCTGCTAACACTATTTCTAGAGTAAAGCATGATGGGGAATGCATTATGCTGGAGAAATGTTTACTAATACATGAAACAAAAGATTCTCCACTGATAAATGCAGGCCCTAGGCAGAAACCCTGGCCTCCCCGGCCCCCTCCCCCAGCTGCCGCTGCATCCCCACCTGCCACCGATTCTGTCTTGGGAGGGGGATGCAGGCAGCGGCAGAAGCAGAGGCAGTATTTCAAAAAGTGGTGGCAAAAAGCAGCCACTTTTGGAAATGCTGCTGCTGCCGCTGCTGGCGTTCCTCTCCCCACCCCCCTCCCCCATGGAATCTGCAGCAGCTGGGGGGTTTCTACAAATTTTCAAAAATTGTTTGCTTCAGAAATTAAATGTGCTATTTCTTAATGGATTTGATACGCTGAATTCAAATGATAGTGAAATTGATCAATTAGCTTCTGTTTCTATGATATGTTGAAGAATGTACATTTTACCACTATGTATGGTGAATATCGCACCCAAATCCTTAGATGTAAATCAAAATCTTATTACAAATGAAACTTTGCACAATAACAAGCATGTTTTTATAAAATAAAGTTCATAAACATACTTAGGAGAAACAGAGGAGTAATTATGTCTGCAATTTAACTTTCATTAAGAACATTTGTAAGTACATTCTAGCTATTTTTGTTCTCATTCAGTGGCTTCACGACTCTTCCTGATCTGTTTCTTGTACTGAAGCAATGGAATATCTCTGGTCACTGTCCAGCAGTAGTCTGCAAGCATTGATGGGCTCCATTTACCCTGATACCTCTTTTCCTTGGCCACAATGTCTTGGTGAAATCATTCTCCATGTTCATCACTTACTGCTCTGCAATTTTGTGGGAAAAAATCTAGATGAGAGTGTAGAAAATGAATCTTTAAGGACATGTTGCAACCAAGGTTTTTGTATGCCTTGAGAAGATCTTGAACAATCTCTTGGTAATTATTTGATTTGTTGTTTCCAAGAAAACTTTGGGGTATGTTTACTAAACTGCGGTAAACGTGAATAATGCGCGTTGTATGACGTTAATGATCGTTAGCGCGCTATAGCGCATTAACGATCGTAAACGCGCTATAGCACGCGCTATCACGCGCTAACGCGCGTAATGCTCTGCAGAGCGGTATAACACCGCAGAAGGTGGCGAGAGGGCAGAGAGAAGGGGTCAATGGGCGGAGAGTGGGCGGGGAGAGGCTAACGCGCTGATTTTCAGAGCTGAATTCCAACGCGAATGAAAACCTACCGGTAAAAGCACTTTAAATGGGAGAGAAACCATTTCAGTGTCAGCAATGTACAGCCTAGGCAGGGAAACCAAAAAAAGGTGATAAGTGTGATACATGTGCACAGAACAAAAGGGCACAGAAACACCGAAAATGACCCCAACAAACTGGAAAAAAACAACAACCAAGCTGGCCAATAGTGGTAGCAATGAGAAACATCAACCCCCCCTGAGTAAGCCCCATAGAACAGATATAATTCGTGGAAGGGTGATACTCCGTCCCCATACAAGGTGCATGGGCCCACAGTGAAATAGCGCTGCTCAGGGATTTCCCCACCATCGGACAGGGTTCCTATGGCATGCATATGTCCCGCAACATCAGGGCGGGCATGTTGGAATGGGCAACCGGGCAGATGCTGGAAAAGGGGATACAGAGGGCTGCAGGCGGCACATGCAGTGGCGCAGCTGGGCCACAGTGGGGACTAGGGTGATGCTCAGCTGGCCCATAGGAATGCGTAAACAGTAGAGCCAGACAGCAACTGATGAGGGCCCAACATGGGCACGAGTGTGTCTCCCAAAGCATCACAGGGGAGAGTACCCAACAGCAACCCCCAAGGGCACGGAACAATGGCAGGCGGGGCTGGGGGGAGCGTGGACGTTTATGCAGGCACCCCTACCCCAGAACACGCACCATAGGCGGCCGCCTACCTGCACACTGGATGGCCTGAGACCGCGCACCACCAGCTCCACCAGCAGAAGGGCATGTCAGCATGGTGGCTGAGGGATACTGGTGGTGGAGGTGGCAGTGGCAGCTGCCCGGAGCAGACCGTGGCCTAGCCCTGTGTAGGTGGGTGCCATGCACTGCAACAGACAGGCCCTGTCTGACCAACAGTCATGATATCACCAGGGAATGCACCATCTCTGTGAGAACATGGTGGTGCAGTGCACAGAACCACTGTATTCAGAAGCAGAAGGTCACAGGTTCAAGTCCCAGCTGTGGTTTCTGCCAACCCAGTCCTCATATTTTACCCACTACTATAACATTCTAATACAGTCAGAACCGTTCCTGCAGATGACGTAAACATGCCCGAAACACCAACATTTTACCCTACAGAGCACAGTTACCATAAACATGCACATTACCTAGAGCAGAGCCTCCCAAATGCAGTCCTGGAGGGCCAAACACCATTCCAGTTCCATGCTGCCTCTGATAAAGATGCCTGTTCTGCATTTCTATGCGCCACCCCCATGGTATGCAGATGTATCTCATGCATATTCATGAGGGACAGCATGAAAACCCGAACAGTGTTTGGCACCGCAGGACTGGAGTTGGGAACCTCTGCCGTAAAGCAGCAGCCAACAGGGGCAGACACACCCGCGCCCACAGGCCCCATTATCCACAGCCTTCTGGAGAGGCAGGACTGTGGGCTCTTCGTGCATCTCCCAATACTAGCACTTGCATACCTTAGTAATGCCACCCTAAACCGGGGAATATGGTACACATCTATCAAAAGGTTGCTAGGATTACTGGCAGATAGCAATTCCTAGGTTAGGTACAAGTGTCTGAGTGAACTGCATCATAGCAACCTTTCTGATGTATGTGGAGTGTGCTACAGGTCATGTGTCTGACAGTGTTTACCAACCTGGGGAGTGACTCCTACAGTATTGCGTACCATAGCCATGCCTGCACTGTGCTCAGGACTTGTGTGGTGGCCTGGGTTGCCCAACACCTCTATAGTTGCACAATGATGGCATAGGTGTGTGGAGTGTGTGTCTGTCTATCCAGTGTGTGGTGGCTTCCAACACCCTCCACAGCCCACACTGCTAGCACTGTTCCCAGTATTAGCCTGCCAATGTGCATAATGAGGAGCAAGGTACTGTGGGAATAGCCTGGATAGGGTGGCCTGGCCTGGCCGCATCAGCGCCGGGCATAGGGCAATGGCTCGGACATTGTAGTGCCCGGTACCACCTGCACAGACAGAGTGGCCACAGCATGTCCTGCTGGGAAGTCACTCTCGCCCTGACTGAGTAGTGACCACGGCATGGCTAGGTTCCCCCATAGTGCTATATAGCATTTTGCTCATGTGATGTATATGGGTTTCCTTTTGGGGGCCAATCACTGCCTTATCTGCTTGGTGTGTATGTTGATGTCCCCTGGGTTTTGGGTACATGCATCTTCTCCGGGACCATGCACTGTGGGCTAGCTGGCGGACTGTCTGCAGCTAGTATGTGTCTTGCTGGAACACCTTGCAGGGTGCAGCGGCTGGAGGCCTGCTGATGGGGAATGTCAGATAATGGTGGGGGGCAGCTGAGCATATCCAGGACTGCCGTCTGTCTGCTATTGCGTTATGGATGTGTACCGCTCTGTCTGTTCCCCAGCAGGACTGCTGTTGCTGGTCCCCTCTACCGCTGCCATTGCAGGGGAGTAGACTGTGGATCTATTGGTGGGTGACCCTGTTTCCCACCCTAAGCCCCAGAGGGTGGTTGTGTGGTGGTAGATGATCTGCCCATGGGTCCATGCACCCCCTACAGCAGGTAACCTTGGCACCAACACAGGATATGCACTATTCTGAGTGCATCATCGCCCATGAGGACTAGACATGACTGAGACATACAGCAGGGCACAGATGTATCCTAGGTGTGTCTAACAGAGCTACCTATCACACACTGATGGGGACCTGCAGCATGGCGTATCTCAGCCATGAAAGGTGCTGTGGACCTGGTGCTGAGGGCCCCACCTCAACCTCAGGGTGGGCACTGTACCCGCACAATGTGTGTGTCTGTGGCTACTCTGTGGTAGTGCCACACACGGTCTGTCCCCCCTACAGGGCTGAGGTGCTGTGGGGGTGCATACCCGCTCTTGTGCCCATCTCTCGACTGCTGATTTGCATGTGCAGTGCATCATGTGTATGGGTGGGTTAACCCTATTCTGGTAACCACAGCAGAATGTGGGTATGGTGCCGTGCAGTCCTCCTGTAGCCAGCCAGCTGTTTGTTAGCAGTTCTTGCCCACTGGTTACTACACTGCCTGTGGAGCCAGAGGTCATGGGTCCTAAACCCACAGTGGGGTTCATCAATAGGGCTGTCTTAGGCATTGTCTGTTTTTATTGTATATTAGTTCTGCCAGCAGGACCACCCTCAGGGTACTGTCCCCTTAGGGTGGCTCATAAGGCACCCTATAGGGCGCCTTATTCGGCGCCCTATAATGCGCCTTATAAGGTGCCTTATATGGTGTCCTATAGGGGACATTATGGGGTGCCTTGGCAGACAGCACACTTTATAATGTGCCCTATGGAGTGCCCTCTAGGGTGCCTTATGTGGCATCTTAGGTCACGCCACTGTGAGGGTGTGTTTGCTGGCAGCACTATTCAGGTACAAGTAACCTTACTCACAGCCCACTACTTAACCCTTTCCAGGCCAAGCCCAGTACTTTCGGGATCCAAACCTCTGCCTATATATTCCTATCAAATGGTATAGCATACATGACCAATGCCAGAGGGAACGTCACTATTGGAACATATTGGATACGACGGGTACAATTTTCCTGACATGTGCAAATATTAACCCAGCTGCAGAATGTGGATAAAATATTATAGTAGGCCTTCAAAGGGTTGCACATGACGCCTCAGCCAGCCTTCTTCATTAGGCACACTGGGGAATCGAGCCCATGACCCTTGTACCATCAGTCTGTGTAGTAACCACTGTAGTACAGCTCTGTTTCTGTATTTGGGTGTCTGCGCGCTGTCTTAAGCTTGTACGCAGTAGCGCGCGCTCTGTAGTGATCGTTGCTGCGCGGCGTGCAATACCGCGCGCAACTGTGCGTTATCGGTTACGATGTACCGCCCATGTCCTTTTTTGGCTTTCCTTCCACTAATGCGGCTCCTAACGCGAATTGCACTAACGCAGTTTAGTAAACATACCCCTTTGTGTCACTGATTCAAATGCTATCCATGCAGCCTTTTCCTTTCCATGTAATAAACAAAGAAATTTGTCATCTTGAAGAAGCACACGAATCTTAGGGCCAACAAAAATTCCTTCCTTAACTTTGGCATCACTCAGTCTAGGAAATTTACCACTAAGATACCTGAAAGCAGGTTTAGTTTTATCCATCGCCTTGACAAAGTTTTTCAATAGTCCCAACTTGATGTGCAAGGAAGGCATCAAAATCCTGTTGCTGTCTACAAGTGCTGGAAGCAGAACATTTTTGCTTCCAGGATCCAGTGACTGATGGAGTGGCCAATCCCTTTTGACGAAATGACAATCTCTAGCACAACTATATCATTCACACAGGAAGCAGCAGTACTTGGTGTATCCACCCTGAAGACCAAGCAAGAGGGCGACCACTTTGAAGTCACCACAGATTGACCATAGATGTTGATCATAGCTTATACATTTCAAAAGTTGTTTCATATTGTCATAAGTCTCTTTCATAAAAGATGCATGGCCAATATGAATTGATGGTAGCAAGATGACATTATGCAGCAATACAGATTTAAGACTTGCTTTGGATGAATCAATGAAGAGCCTCCAATCATCTGCATTATAATTGATATTGAGAGCTGCCATTAAACCTTTTACGTTGTTGCATGCAGCAAGATCACCTTCTTTGAAAAAGAATGACACCATGTGGTATGTTTACTAAAATGCGGTAATGTCACTCACGTCAGGTTCCGCAGTAAAGGTACAGATGCCCATATAAAGGCGTGGGTGGTGCATCGTTACAGCAAGCTGTATCAGCTAACGCATGTTACAAGGCGCCTTAGACTAAAGTGAGTTACAAGGCGCCTTAGACTAACGCGCGTTACAAGGCACCTTATAAGGCACCTTATAGGCCTTGTAAGGTGCCTTATAAGGTGCCTTGTAAGGTGCCTCATAAGGCATCCTATAGGGCTCCTTAGGCTAAGCGCCAGATTAGACACCCCTGGATAAAGCACTGTAGAAGGCACACTGGGCTATGGAACCATAGGTTAAGGTGGCCAAAAAGGTTACGGTGACCTAGGTTAGTGTGCCCTAAGGGCTGCAAGGTGCCGCAGGATGACATGCATGACCTGTGAGGAACAGAGACAGATGTAGCCCTAACACTAGATAGAGCACTCAGGAAAGGCAAAGAAGAGGTGAGTGAAGGAGGGAGAGCTGGGAGCCGCTGGACCCGCCATATCTGTGGGCATCCCATATGGCTGCCAGTACTGATGACAAACATGGTGGGGGCAACTGTACCACAGCACAGGATGTTGGCAATGTAAAGTATTGGAAAGACAGTTGGTGGCAGACGATGGGAATACGTGTCCCCCAGTAGAGGCGGAGATGGCAGGATAGTTACAATGATGGGTGGACAGAGGAGTGGTGGTGCCATGCAGATCAGGCACAGGCGAGGCAAGCACGATGAGGCACAATGCAGGAAAGGGTAGCAGTGCAGGATATGGGGTGGCAGCCTGCACAGGCAGACAGGACTCTACACAGCTGATAGACGCAGATAGATGGACCGAGGGAATGTTGGCAATTGTGGCGAGGGTATTATGGGCTGGCAGCACAGGTCTGCAAAAATATGACTGTTACAGGCATGCACACTATTTGAGTAAAACAGGCATGAGAGGAGGGAACAATGAGGAATTGAACCCATGAACACTGCTGAGAATGGCATTGTATTAACCAGTAGGCTATACCTCCATGGTGTATGTCACAGTAATGGCTGGGTACAGAAGGACTGCAGGTCACCACACAAACTGTCTGCTCTGAGTGCCAGGATAGGGTAACCCCACCAGTACCCATGATGCAATGCACATGCTGAATAGCTGTCTACATCTGATCACCAAATGGGGTCTGCCCCTCTCCGGTACCTCAGCTTGGAAAGTCGAACTGACAGTGCGTGATACTGGCACAGTGTAGCTACAGACCATGCCATTGTGCTGGTTCTATGTTCACCCTGAGGGACAGGATGGGTGCCCAGCACTAGGTCTGCAGTACATGTGGTGCTAGAAATAGGTCCTGATGTACATCCCTATCATTACCAGTGTGTGACAGGTGTTCCTTGCAGTGCAGCCGAAGGTAATTCAGTGTCCATCTGTATCCTGCAGTCACATGTGACCTTCTGGGACCAGACACCACCCAGATTAGTGTGTATCCTGTGTTAGAGTCTGGCTGACATGGGCACCTGTTTTCAGGGCAGAGGGGTTACTAGACTTGCATGAGGTTTGTGTAGCAGTGTCTTTATAAGGTCAAAGTGGTATACACTGCATACCCCAAAGGGCCCACATCACCCTTTTTGTAGGTAAGGGGCAGGTGCCTCAGCTCAGGTGAAGCAACCTCCATCCTGCTGGTATAAGACAGCCCTCCAGGATTGGTGGGCCAGAACCATACCTGTGACTGGGGCAGTGGCAGACCAGCAGCAATGGTGGGGTTAGGTCTGGAAATCCCCAGCTGCCTCACACCACTGTCTGCCAATCACCAGCAGACAGCACAGTCAGACTGCACCTTATAAGTGTTCCAACCATGCACAGTTCATAGTGCATGCTCACAGAGGAACTATGTGCACCAAGCAGGCATCTCAGTGATTGGTGCCCCAGCACTGGGATCACAAAAGTATCACTGGAGGCAGATGGTGTGGAGTGCTATGTGGGAACCTAGACATGCCATGGTCACTGCTTGGTTAGATGAATGCCCTCCCAGCATGACATGCTGTGGCCACCCTGTCCATGCAGGTGGTGGTTGGGCACAACAGTGTCCCAGCCATTTCCCCACACCCTGATGCATCCTGGCCAATCCGCCCTGTCCGGGCCATACCCACAACACCTTGCTCCTCATTATGCACATATTCAGGCTAATGCTGGTAACAGTGGGACATTTTGGGCCCAGAGAGGGGTGGGCAGCCACAGAACAATGGATAGACATACACACACTCCTATTGCAGCATTGTGCAAAGATAGGTGTGGTTGGCAACCCTGCCTGCTACACTGGTCCTGATCATAGTGCCAACATTGCAGGAGGTAGTAGTAGTGCTCTGGTGATAACTGCAGCTCAATGATGGGGGCCAACAGCCTGACTCTGCATGCATCTTTGGATTGTGGAGCCTGTGTGAGTGGGTGTTTGTACCCCTGTTCACCACTGCTTTGGGCTTTGCACATGTTGTTGTTGTATCTGCATAGGGACATGCTCTGCAGGAACCACAGCTGGGACTCGAACCTGTGACCCTCTGCTTCTGGACACACTGGCTGGGTGTACTGCACCACACTGTTGCTACAGATGCATGGTAGTCCCTGGGGCTACCAGTACTTTTCCTCAGCTAGACCTTTTATGTTGCACTGCACACCACGTACTGGTACAGGGCATGGCCTAGTTCCACTGCAGGCAGGTGAAACTGCCCCTTCCAGCATGGACACCCCCCCCTCCTGCCATGCTGACATGACCATATGCTGTCAGTGCTGGTAGTGCGCAGTCCCAGCAGGAGCAAAAAAAAGAAGCGGCAGATACACACCCAATAGACTTAAAAACTTTATTAAATCAAAGGGGTGGCCACCCCTTTGATTTAATAAAGTTTTTAAGTCTATTGGGTGTGTATCTGCCGCTTCTTTTTTTTGCTCCTGCTCGGTTGAGTGGCTAGTGCTGTTTTTTTTGTGGATCCAGTGCGCAGTCCCAGGCCATCCACTGTGTGGGTAGGTGATCGCCTAGGGAGCGGGGTCTGGGGCAGGGGGCATACATGAGCATCCTCACATCCCCCCCATGACCGCCTACCAATAGTATGTCCCTTCCGCTTGGGGGAGGGTTGGCTGGGGGGATGTTAGGTCAGTGCCCTGGCAACTGTTAGCTCTGGTGGACCAGGTAGATGTAGGTGGATTGTGTTTGGCCTTTGTCAGCTGCTGTCATGCTGATTTCCGGTTTCTATGTTCCTATGTGCCACCTAGGTGCCCGCCTAGTCCAACCTGTGCCCAAGCTGCCCCCGCTACATGTCCCGCCTGCAGCCCCCTATGCCCCATTTGCACCATCGCCATAGTTGCCTTTCATACTTGGGTACTATGCTGTTGCTGAAAATGGAGCACTACTATCACGTTTCTTGGGCCCCCTGCCTATGCTATACATTGCTGACACTGAAATGGTTTCTCTGTCCTGCAAATGTGCATCTAACGGCAGGTTTTCATTCGCGGTAGGATTCAGCCCTTCAGTTCAGTGCGTTAGTGTGCAGGGAGCCTCTCCCCGCCCACTCCCCGCCCATTGACCCATTCTCTCTGCCCTCTCTCCACCCTCTGCGGTGTTTACCGCGGCCAGGAACATTAACGATCGTTAGGTAATGTTAATGCGCGTTAATGTTACATACCGAACGTTAACGTTACCTAACGCACGGTCTGTAATGTTACCACAGTTTAGTAAACATACCCCCAAGTCTTTCTGACGGTCCCGGAAAAAAGAAATTCGAACGTCACCAGCCAGAAGATTCCACTGCTGTAGTCTGGAACCCAAAAGCTCAGCTTTATTCTTCGGGAGATCCAAATCCCTGACAAGGTCATTCAGTTCTCCTTGCATTATGAGGTGTGGCTCATTAGCAGTGGCCAGAAGAAACTCTGGGTCACTTGAGGTTGATGGTTCATGACTACAAACTTCTTCCTCTTCCTCACTTGATTCTAATGATAATGATTCTGACATTTTTGGAATCGGCATCCCTTTTCCATGAGACACTGGGCGTATTGCAGATGGAATGTTTGGATATTGCACGGTCCACTTACTCTTTCTGGATATGCCTTTCTGAATTGGAGGAAGCATGCAGAAGTAGCAATTGCTGAGGTGATCCGTGGGCTCTCTCCAGATCATTGGAACTGCAAAAGGCATTGATTGCCTTTTCCCATTCATCCATTGCTTGAGATTTGTTGTACATGTATTGCAGCATATGTGTGGCGCCCAGCTCTTATCCTGATCTCCTATTCTGCAGCCAAAATGTAAGTTGTAGGCTTTCTTAACTGCCACAGTCATATTCCATTTTTGTGATGTAAAAGTCACTTCACCATAAATATAGCAGAAATTATCTGCATTATTAGCACAAGTACGATGCATCGCCGAATACGCTGTGATTGACCTATCGGCATTAAATAATGCAAAATAATTAATTTTTCATTTTTCTGTGACTAATACACCTTAAGATTTATACTGTCAGGTGATGCAAATTTAAATACTGATTGCATCATCTGGTTTTGGACAGATATTTCTATTGGTTGCAAGTAGAGGTTACGCAATCTCATGCAAATGTTGCATAATACACAGTCAATGGCCCCTAATGACTAATTAATAGCATATATCTTAGCAACTAGACCTAATCAGCCATTTTCATTATGATTTCTGTGTTCAGCAGCCTTAAATTGGTTTAGAACAGCTGCTTTCATGGCCGAAGCATTTTGGCTGTTGAACAGTGTTATGTGTGCCTCCACTGCTGCCACCCATCCGGGCTGGCTGTCTAGCTCATCTAGTGGACAGGGCCGGCCCTGGCCAAATGTCAAATTATCAATCAAATTGGTAAAGAAACCCTCAGACATAGCCTTTTGTAGTGCACCAGGCACTAACGCATGCCCATAGCACCATAATTGGTCTCCAAATATACGTGAAAATTTTATTTCAATTCTTTACCACCAAATTGTAGAAAATGTCAAAAGTTTTTTTTTTATAAATATAGCAAAATCTCAAAAGATAAATAATTTAAGAACTTATCTGCTTGAAGATACTCGACATGAATTCATGTTTCAGGCTCCATCTCCCCAGGTGGACTCCACTTCGATTTGTTACAGAGAATAGCCCAATCAATGACATTAGGTTTATTCGCAAAAAAACAGGTTGAGTCAGAGTTTTCTAATCAACTGATAAACTGACACATGACTCTCGAAAGAGTAATAAGGAACAATAGAGATAGAACCGAGACCCTTTCCAGCACAGCAGCATGAGCAGAAGACAGCGTTATTGATGACAAGTTGATTACTCTGGATTCTTCCAGCATTGCGAACATGTCACTGGGCCCAATGGGGTCCAGTCATCTTTGCTGGTATATTGTTTTTGTGGCCTCTGCTGCACCCCTGATGGAATCGGCACCGGTCTAAATAATCACCATGTTCTGACCGCTGACCTGAAGCTCCCTCACTGCTGTAATCAGAACCTTCCGATGATTGGCCAAATGACCCATGTTTCTTCCTGTCAAAATAATCAGGATGCATCCACAGATACGCAAAGGTTTTCTGATAATCAAATTCATCACAACGCAATTTATTCAGTTTTATCCTGTGCACCGAATCCTGATAAGTAGACAATGATTTTTGTAACACAGTAAGCTGTATCTCAAAAGTCTCAATAGAAATCCTCTCCTTAACTTGATTGGTCATAGACTGTATCTCTCCTTTTATTTCCTCCTCACATGAAACAGTTCTCTCAATAATAAGCAACATCAGAACTAGTGCATATTTGTTTAAAATCAAGTTCCATTTCTCTAGAAAACCAGTGTCCTGAACAAACATTCGAAGGCATTTAAAATATGTAGGTCTCGAGGGATCATCTGTCTATCAATATATTCCTGAAGCGTCGCACCATGTAATTCAGCTCAAATTAACTTTTTATGTAATTGTTGTAAGTCATTCATAACATGAACCTCAATGGACTATTGATCAAGCATTAAAGAGACCCCGGTTTTGAGAATGTGTGCCATCTGATCTCTAAAATAACAAAGTTTGCCAAGTCTTAGTATCCATCCTAATTCTGATATAGTCCCCAATTGATCAAACTATACTTAAGGCATTTTATATTATTAGCATTACCAAAAGGATATCTATTTGTGCTTTATCGACTATAGCAAGGCTTTTGACTGTGTAAACCATGAGAAACTCTGGGCCACATTAAGAAGCATGGGTATACCAGAACACCTGATCGTTCTCTTGCGTAATCTGTACATTGATCAAGAAGCAACAGTTCGAACGGAACAAGGAGAAACAGAATGGTTTAAAATAAGCAAAGGTGTAAGACAAGGCTGCATACTTTCCCCCTACCTGTTTAATTTATATGCAGAACAAATCATCAGAGAAGCAGGACTGTATGAAGACAACAGAGGTGTGAAGATTGGTGGAAGACTCATCAACAACCTTCGCTATGCTGATGATACCACATTACTGGCTGAAAGCGAAGATGATCTGAAACATTTGCTTCTCACAATCAAAGAACATAGTCTCAAAATGGGCCTGCATCTTAATGTAAAGAAGACAAAGATCATGACAACTGGCATAATCAACAGGTTCATCGTTGAAGGAGAAGAAATTGAAATTGTGAACAACTTTAACCTACTTGGATCAACTATCAATAAAGAAGCAACAAGCAGTCAAGAAATCAGACGACGCATTGCTCTTGGCAGAATGGCTATGAAAGACCTAGATAAGATTCTCAAGAGCAGAGATGTGTCTCTCCATACAAAGATTCGACTTGTTCAAGCCATGGTATTTTCAATAACATCATATGGATGTGAAAGCTGGACAGTGAAAAAGACAGGAAGAAAATTGATGCCTTTGAATTATGGTGCTGGCGGCGAATACTGTGTATACCATGGACTGCCCGAAGAACAAACCAGTCGGTACTAGAGGAGATCAAACCTAAGCTTTCTTTAGAAGCTCAGATGACAAGACTTCGGCTTTCATACTTCGGACACATCATGCGAAGAGAGAGATCATTAGAGAAAGACATCATGCTTGGCAAGATAGAAGGTCAACGCAAAAGAGGAAGGCCAGCAATGAGATGGATCGCTACAATAACAGCAGCTACGGGTACCAGTCTGTCGTCAATGAGCCGCCTGACTGAAGACCGAACACAATTTAGGATAGCTATCCAGAGGGTCGCCATGAGTCGACTCCGACTCGACGGCACTTAACAACAACAACAGCATTTTGTATAGTTTGGGGAAATGTTTACAGCAGTAGGTACATGGAGGCCTGTGTCAATCAAGGGAAAGATGGAAACAGCAATGTACAGGCAGATCTTGGAGGATAACCTGTTGTAGACTGCAGCTGACATGGGTCTAGGGAGAAGATTTACCTTTCAGCAGGAGAATGATCCTATATACAAAGCCAACGCAACAGAATTGCTCAGCAAGAAGAACGTGAATGTCTTTGAATGGCCCATTCAAGGCCCAGACCTGAATCCAATAAAAAACCTATGGCAAAATTTGAAGACTGCAATCCACAGATTTTCAGCAGCAAACTTAAAACTGCTTGAGCTTCTGAGGCAAGAAGAAATGCCCAGAAGTACTCCATCCTTCTATGCATTGTTGATAGCCACTTATCCTTTACAACACGTGGCTGTGATTGCTTCAAGATGATTCACAGGGGAGTGAGCAATGGAGCTTGAATATTTGGGCAGTCAAGGCTTTTTGGTTTCTTATTCTAATTTCTATTTGAGTACTTCAATCATTGTTTTTTTCATGTTGAAATTGCTATGAAAGGGGAATAGCTATTCCTAGATGCTAAATGGGACATTATGTTGCAGTGTCACACAGAAGGACAATCCTGGATTCTCTGCAGGGGGATCTGTTTCAGCAACTATCTACAAAACGTAGAGAAGAAGGGGTGATACTGGACCTAGTGCTTACAAATGAGAGAATTTCTGATGTTGTAGTAAGTGATCATATAGATATTGTGGTTCAATATTAGAGCACAAGTGGTGATGGTTTATTAAAAAGGTGAGGGTCCTAGATACCAGGAAATCTAACCATATCAAGATGCGGAAGTCTGTAGCTGGATGGGAAAATGCAAGGGAAGTAGAAGAGCAGTGGGCAAAACTGGAAGGGAAGCCAACCTTTTGTTTGTAAAGTAAATAAAGGTAAAAGGAAAAAGATGTTGCCATGACTTTCCTAAAGCAGTAGCTGAAAATGTAAAGAAATCTAAACTACAAGTGACCGCACAAAGAGGATGACAAGTAACAATATCTGGAAAAGCTAAGAGAAGCTGGGAAAGGAGTCAGGAAAACAAAAATGCTAATGGGAGAAAAAATAGTTAATATGGCAAAACAGGGGAGCAAGACTTGTTTAGATAGTGACATAAGGAGGTGGAAAAGTGACATTGTGAAACTCAGAAGTGAAGGGAAGGAATATGTAGAGGCTTATGAGAAAAAAAGTGGAACACTTAACAAATACTTCTATATAGTGTATGAGGATGTGCAGAGAGTAGATGGGATCATAGAAAACTGATAAAAATAGGAATGGAAGTGAGGTAGATGTCAAATGATTTTCAGAAGACAGTTCATGAGGAGCTAGGTAAACTAAAAGTAGACAGAACGGTGGGATGAGATGGGAAACATCTGAAGAGATGAAGGGAACTTAAGAAAGTTCTGGTACTGTTCAGTGGAATTATGAAGGAAGGGGTAAGGAAGGGGCCATGGACACAGAATATTGGCCCAAGGGGAGTGCTGAAGTTCAAGGGGCATCAGAAAGGGGGAAGCCACACAGACCTGACTTGCCTAAACAAATTTAAATCCTGTCTCTCCCTCCTTCACCTGACTTGGCCAGTGGCAGCAAAAGCAGTAGTAAGAGCAGGCAAATGAGTGCTGCGGAGCCCTTTTGCTCCTGCACTCTCCAATGCCTCTCTGACATTATTACATGTTGCTATGAAGGCAGGGGGCAGCTAGGCCTCTGAGTCCTGGAGCGTGAAGGCTCTGTGGTGCCAAATTCCTTTCTATTTTTTCCGATTTTCGTCTTCTGTTGCTCTTGCTATTGCCAGACAAGCCAGCTGAAGGGGTCATGACAAGAGGGAGGTTGGAGGGAAAATGCTGGACTGGAGGGGTGAAAAGAGAGATGAGAAAGAGAGAGTGAGATGCTAGACCATGTTGGAGGGGGGAGGGGAAGGAGAAGGAGGAGGTGCTGGACCATGAGGAGATGGGGGAGAAAGAGAAAGGGATAATGCTGGTCTATGGGGTTGGGGAGATGAAAAAGAAAGAGTAGATGCTGGACTAAGCGATGCAGAGGAGACAGAAGAGAACAGGGAGATGCTGGACCACAGAGTGACGTAGGGTGGAGAAAGAAGAGAATAGGAAGATGTTAGATCACAGTGAAGGAGGGAACAGGAAGGTGAAAGGGGAGATAATGAACCATGGAATATGGTGGGGTGGGGGTGAGGGTAAAGAGGGAAGAAAACATGGAGATGCTGGATCAAGGAATGGAATGGGGTGAGAGGAAAGGGAAGAGAAGGGGAAGAAGTTAGACTACAGGGGGATGGGGCCTGGGAGATAGAAAGGAGATGTTGGATATTGGGGGTATGCAGAATAGGGAGATAGAGGGCAAATGCTGGACATGGGGGGGGGGGGAGGAGAGAGAGAGAAAAAGAAGAAGGGGCTGATGCTGGCAGATGGGGGGGGGATAAGGGATCTAAGTCTGGGGCTGAGAAGAGGAGGCAGGGGGATGACACAAGAGCTGGGTTTGGTGGGAGAGGTCAAATAGGGAAATGAGCTAGGAAGATGATAGAAGCAGATGGAAAGCTGTTTGGCATGTGAAAAGTTAAAAGAGGGAGACTGGAGGGTGAGAATAAGGGTGAAATTCAAACTTATAGAGAGGAAGAAAAGAAAAATATGGAAGAAAGAGTTGAAAAAAAAGATCATTGTCAGAAAGAAATGCAAGGAAAGAATGGAGAAAGGCAGAAGAAGAAGTGGAAAATGGACAAGAAACACTGGAAAGAGAGTTAAGAAAATAACAGAAGAAAGCTGAAAACAAAGACTGGTACCAACACAACTAGGGAAGTATAAAATGTCCAGACAAAATAGCTAGGAAAATGTATTTTATTTTGAATTTTGTAAATTGAAATATGTCAGCTTTGGGAAATATGTATCGCTGATGTCTTTGTATTTTGGATAATCAATCTAGCTAAAAGAAAAGGCTGTGAAGCTCATGATCTAACAACCTGAAGAAATAATTTTAAAAAATTATATTTAAACATTATGTACACATTGAGGGGAATTTTATAATAGGCCACCTGGGTTTGGCGGTGGAGAGGGCCCCAATTTTTAGCCTATTTTATAAAGATAAATAGGGTCTGTTTTACTAAAGTGTGGTAAGCAATTGGCGCACAAATTAGCGCATGCATGCTGTTAATTCGTGTGTGAACTGCCTGCTCTCTTTTTGGGTAAGATCAAGAAGGACAGTGGGTATCCTGGCTGATGGCAGCTAGTATGTAGGACAGCACCGGGCACTAGCTATCGCAATTGCTGATAGCACAGTTGCATTTAATGCCAACTCAAGAAGTGGAATTAAGTACAGGTACACCACTAGGAGTCCTGTCGCATGGCCTGCTCCAACCAACCTCACAGAAAAGCTCTGGTACAGTAACTGCCACTAAGGACCAGATCCATCATTTTGAACCCAGGTGGCAACGGGAAGGAGAGAAGGGGTATCACTCTTGCCCCATCCATTAGACACCAGAGATTACACTGGGATAAGCTGTAGAGGAGATGCAAGGGGAGAGGAGAGGGGGGTTGTGATCTTGGGTGGGGGTCTTCACAGAGGGGAGTGGGCAATGGTGATGGGTTTGCAAATGGGGGTGTGTGGTTATCCTGGTTAGGGGTCACAATCAAATGGGTCTGGGGGATTGTCAGGCCTTATGTGCTGTGATTGGATGGGGAGGGGGTTTCGACATCTCAGTCACGTATGCTGCAACTGCTTTTCTGTGTGGGGCTCTTGCAGCGGCAAGTCCTGCATTATAGGCATCCACAGACAGCAGATGAGCAAATGTGAAAGAAGTAATGTGAAGAAAGAAGAAACAAGTCCTTTTAAGATAAGGGGTGTGTTTGATGGCTTTTTGTGTGAACTAATTTGTGGGACTTGGTTTGGTTTTCTTTGTATTTTGCTCTGTAAAGAAGGAAATGAATTTCTATGGCTGTACCTCCCAATGTTGCATGCATGTAAAGTCTGACTTCTTGGGAATTCCAGTTCATTTTTTATTTTCATATTTCTATTTTTGCTCCATTTTCTGCAATTTTTGAGAGTCTGCCTGTGTTTTGCATGTGTGACCAAGGTGAGGGATTTGATAGCTTGTAGTTTTGTGTAGAGATCTGTAGCAGAATTGCTTGTTCCGTTTTCCCAGTAAGAAATGTATTTATGTTCTAGGGCTTGGTGTAATACTTTTAGTGCTGCCTTTTCATAGGTACAATTGTTGCTATTGTAGTATGGCTGGCTTGTTATAGGTTCTGAGGGGTCTTTTTGCAGGGTTTTGTTTTACTTCATAGTGTACCTAGCAGTTGGCACTGAAGGGAAGTTGTGTTGCTGTTACTGAGTTGACATGAAAATTAAAATATTAATTAAAAGTTTAATATTTAACAGTATGATGCCCAATTATGTGTTTTTATGGAATCATATTTGGTCAGGGTGGGGAGTAATGATTATTACTTTAATAATCAAAATCTTTGGTGGAGGCCAAGCCCTGAATCCTGATTTTTTTAAGTACCTAGTAATGCCTTTGCCCAGTGGTCATAGGTGCTGTCTGTCACCTCTTTTCTCACCCTTCTTCCTAGTTTCATCCTCACTCTCTGCCGCTCGATTCCAGCTGACAGCAGGAGAGAAGAGGAATTGGTGACATGGCAGGCTAGTTGCTTCTGTAGTCACTTCCTATCATTGACGTTTTTCCCACTACACAGTAGAAATCTGCAGAACATCAGGCTAGTTGTAAAGTTGATCCTGACTGTGAACTGTGTGGAAAGGAGAGGCACCAGTAGTAGGAAGAGCAGGTTGCAGAAGTACTGAGTCTGCTGTACTTCCAACTGTGCTGCCCTTCCGTCAGCTGGGATTGGACTACCAGAGAAGGAGCAGAGGGCCAGAGAAGAGTGGTGTGTGTGTGAAGGGGGGAATATAAATACTGGCCTCCAAGTGCTGGAGTCCATTGGTATGACACTGTGTAGAGAAAGGGGTCATTTTGTGAGAGAATGCCCAGGTGTTGCAGAGCTCATAACTTCATAATCCAAGCTGAGTTAGAGGACTCCTTGTAGACTCTGGAAGTGTTAAAACACTTATTCAAAGGGAAATGGTTAGGAAAATACAGACTGATTATGAGTGAAGAGTGACTTTGGTTTCTGTTAATGGAGACCAGAGATAGTACTTTACCACCCATGTCTCAGTAAAGAGCCCTGGAGCAAGCCAGTTAAGTTGGTTCCCCTACCCAGTCATTCGGGGATGGGATTACCCAAACTTTGGGACTCTGTTGGCTCAGTTGACAACCAAAGGACGACCAGGACTTGTACCTTATGGAGCCCAAGATATCTAAGCCCCCTGGCCGTGCCAGCTGCAGAAGTTCCAGTATGCCAAGAACTTGTGGGGTTGCAGTAGATAGAAACTCTGGGACAGCTGAGGATATTCAAATTCCCCCAAGAACCTTTAGCTTTTATACTTAAATGGCTTGGGAGGGTAACCTAGGGAACTTAAAGAGGGCCCAGGTTGATGATAATCTTTTAATACTATTTTGTATCAACTGCCTTATTATCTCCTTTTGCTGTATTTTTTACAGGACGCTTGCCGTTTCTGGTCCCTTGCCTTCAGTCGCTGCATCAGTAGTTCCACCCTACCAAGAAGGTGACACTGCTTCTAGGACACAATTGCCTCAGCTGCACTCCCTGTGGTCCTTAGATTTTGTTAATGCTGCCTTTCACTGCTGCCTTACTATCTATTTTTGCTGTATTTTCCACAGGACACTTGTGTTTCTGATGCCAGTAGCCCCATTTTTCCAGAAAGGTGATGTTGCCTCCGGGACACTATTTAGCTCACTTGCACTCCCTACATGCACCGGAGTGTGTCTAGGGAGCTGGAACTGCTCCTTAGATGCTCTTTGAGGCAACTCCTGGGGTGCCCATTACATCACCAGCTGCCTTTAGATCTCTCTTTTTCTTTTTTCTAGCCTTCGCTTTACTGTTCTTGTAACTGCTCGACGCTTTCTATGTGAAGCTTATCGGGGGCACCATGCCCACACTGCCATGTGTTAATTTCCCAGCATATCATTTTGGCATCTGCTCCTCTATTATCATGCTCTGCCTGTGGCCTCCTAAACATTTGTGCCTTCTACCCTAAGACTGTTCTTTTTAGTGACCTCATTCATTTGCACTCTCTAGAAAGTTTTGCCTGACCAAAACCTGGCTCAGGCCATGGGATGCTGCTGATCTCTCTGTCTAGCCCTCCAGGGTATTCCCTCCTCCATGCAGACCATGCTCAAAAATGGGGCAGGGTGTAGCCCTTCTCTATTCATTGTGCATCAATGCCTCATTACTCCCTCTTTGTTTACCCCAATTCAGCAAGGCGCTTTTAGCTATCCTTATAATTGGTGCTACTGCCTCTTTCCTTCCTCTGACCTTACAGTGTATGACAAAACTTTTTTCAGGTATATTCAGGAGAAGAGGAAGATCAGAGGTTGAATTGCAAGACTCAAAAGTGCCAAGAACGGATTTGTGGAAAGTGACATTGAAAAAGCGAAAATGCTAAACAAATACTTCTGTTCTGTTTTAACTAAAGAAAATCCCGGTGAAGGACCTCCTGTGCTTGACAAATATATAAAAGGGAATGATGTAGATACTGCACCATTCACAGAAGATGATGTGTTTGAACAGCTTGCAAAACTGAAAGTGAACATGGCCATGGGACCGGATGGGATACATCCAAGGATACTGAAAGAGCTCAGAGAGGTTCTGGCAGGGCCTTTAATGGATGTTCTTAATAGATCCTTGGAGACGGGAGAAGTTCCACAGGACTGGAGAAGGACTGATGTGGTACCTCTTCACAAAAATGGTAATAGGGAAGAAGTGGCAAACTACAGGCCAATAAGCCTTACCTCGGAGGCGGGAAAAATAATGGAGGTGCTCCTGAAAGAGCAAATAAAGGGCTTTTTCAAAACCAATAGGTTACATGATCTGAGGCAACATGGTTTTACCAAAGGACAATAATGCCAAACAATTCTGATTGAGTTCTTTGACTGGGTGACCAGAGAACTAGATCAAGGGCATGCGATGAATGTGATCTACCTAGATTTCAGCAAAGCCTTTGATACTGTTCCTCATAGGAGGCTTATCAATAAACTGAACAGCCTAGAGAAAGGTTCCAAGATGGTGAACTGGATCAAAAATTGGTTGACTGACAGACGACAGAAGGTGATGGTAAATGAAACTCACTCGGTTGAAAAGAAGGTGCTTAGTGGCATGCCCCAAGGATTGGTCTGGGTCCGGTACTGTTCAATACATTTATGAGTAATATTGCTGAAGGACTGAATGGAAAAGTCTGTCTTTTTGCAGATGACATGAAAATTTGCAACAGAGTGGACTCCCCCGAGGGAGTGGATAACATGAGGAAAGATCTACAAAAACTGGAAGAATGGTCTAATGCTTGGCAGTGAAGATTTAATGTAAAGAAGTGCAGTGTCATGCACTTGGGATGAAAAAAATCCAAGGATTAAATAGGGGGCGAAAGGCTGGTGTGCACTGACTAGGAGAAGGACCTCAGAGTGATTGTTTCTGAGGATCTCAAGGTGGTGAAACAGTGTGACAAGATGGTGGCCAAAGCCAGAAGGATGCTGGGTTGCATACAGAGAGGAATTACCAGCAGAAAGGAGGAGGTACTAATGCCACTGTATAAGTTGCTGGTGAGGCCTCACTTGGAATATCGTGTTCAGTTTTGGAGACCATATCTCACAAAGGATATATAAAGACTGGAAACAGTTAGAGGAAGGCGACCAAACTGATTTGGTGCCTGCATCAGAAGACATATGAGAAGAGACCTGAAGATCTAAATATGTATATTCTACGGAGGGACAGCGGAGATATGATACAGATCTTTAAATACTTAAAGGGTATTAATGAACAAACAAACCTTTTTCAAAGATGGGGAAGCTGCAAAACTAGAGAACATAACATGAAGTTTCAAGGAGGTAAACTGAAATGCAATGTCAGGAAATACTTTTTCACTGAAAGGGTGGTGGATGCTTGGAATGCCCCCCCGATGGAAGTGGTGGGGCAAATACAATGACAGAATTCAAAATGGCATGGGACAGACACAGTGGATCCCTTTATAGCAACAGGATAAAATAAAAATAACTTTAACTGTCTAAGCTATCTCAACAAATAGGGATGACCTGCATGGAGCGGTGGATGCACCAATAAACAAAGGCATGTTGAGGGGTGACTTCCACGGAGTGATGGGCACATCCCTAAACAAAGGCATGGGGAGGGGTGGCCTGCATGGAGCGGCAGGTGCACTTATTCTTCGCACCTTGCTGGGCAGACTAGATGGACCATGATGGTCTTTATCTGCCATCATATACTATGGGGTCTATTCCTTCCTACGAATAGCACTATTCGGCCCCCTGCCATCTTTGTCAAAAGCCTCCCCATATGAACAAGGTGTTTGTATGGGGAGATTTAGAAAGGGTTGGGATGGGGCGTTCCGGAGGTGGATCAAAGGCAGAGCATGGGAGGTCCGTGATCGCGGATGTACAGGGCTGATTCTGAGGTCGACCCTGTACATCAGGGTAGGCAAACCAGACAGGGGACTTATTTCACCTCTGAGGTAGAATATGTCCACCTGGACATCGGGGAATGACAGGCCCGGGCAGCGTCAGACAGATGAGAGTGTGCAGGGAATTCCCCACAGCCCGACCCTGGCCATGGAAGGCCAGATCGGGAGATTGTGGTTGGCTGCCAGGGATCATGGCTCCTGAATGGAGAAATGGTGCCATGGCAATGGGATGCCATGGCACCGCAGCTCCATTCAGGAGCCTCACTGAGGTAGCCGGGCAGGTGGCTGTACATGCAGGCCAATCAGGTCCCGGCATGCACGTACAGTCCCTAGAACCAATTCTGATCCCGCGGGGCACGTCTATCCCCCATGGGATCAGAATCGGGTCTACCCCGGGTGTCCCGATTCTGATCAGATGCACAGGGGCCTGGACATACACATTAGAATGTGCCTCCACGTTACTATGTTACAGTACATCGTCTGTCTTGGACTGATCATCTCCATGTTTTAGTTTCTTTAGCAGGCTCCTTGCCCCCTCCCAAAGCCCCACCATAGCTAGACTTGCAAGAAATCTTGCTACAAGTGATATGGACATACTGTCCCATAATGTTTCATTCAACTCTCTTTTTGCATTCACTGATCCGTTAGATACTCAGCTCATTTCCTGGTCCAATGGTCTAACAGTCATACTGGTTCAACTTGCACCTTTGTGACCAACGCCCTCTAATATGACCATAGTAAGCCCTGGTTTCACTCAGATCTTCAACTTTTGAAACTCTAAGCACAGCATGCTGAGTGCCAATGACACAAACACTGCTCATCTTACTTTCTAACCCTATGCTGGGAACAGCATACCACTTGCAAGCAGTCAGGCTAGCTAGGAGATGCTTCATCTCTGTCCAAGGAAGTTGCTGCAAATAAACCTAAGACACTCTTAGTTTCTTGACTGACTTGCCCCTGTTGCCTCTCCCTCAATAGGCTCTTTCACCTGCCCCCACAGCAGAAGACTTCACCACATTTCTTTCTGCGCCGATTATGTCCTTACATCAATCCGCTCTTCCTTCCTCAGCAACCCCTTCATCTACTACTACTACTACTACTACTACTGAGCATTTCTATAGCGTTACCAGTCGTACGCAGCGCTGTACAGACACGTAAGAGACAGTCCCTGCTCATCAGAGCTTACAATCTAGTCAAGACAAAACACAGAAGGTGTAAACAGGGGGAAGGAAAAGGAGATCAGGTGAGCCAAGATCCAAAAGCAGCAGCGGAGAGGTGAGCTTTCAACCTGGACTTGAAGAGGGTCAGAGAAGGTGCCTGGCGTACAGAGTCTGTTCCAGGCTTATGGTGCAGGAAGTTGAAAGGAGCGAAGTCTGGAGTTGGCAGTAGAAGAGAAGGGCATAGATAGACACAGTTGGCTAGAAGAGCGGAGTTCCCAAAGGGGGTTGTAAGTAGAGATAAGAGAAGAAAGGTACCGAGGAGCTGCCGAGTGAATGCATTTATAGGTCAGGAGAAGAAGTTTGAACTGGATGTGGAAACGGATAGGGAGCCAGTGAAGTGACTTGAGAAGAGGAGTAATATGGGCATAACGAAGCTTGCGGAAGATTAGCTGTGCAGTGGAGTCTTGAAGAGATTGAAGGGGAGAGAGATTATTCAAAGGGAGACCAGCAAGGAGTAGGTTACAGTAGTCAAGACGGGAGGTGATTAAGGAGTGGATAAGCATTTTAGTTGTGTGTTCAGAAAGGAAAGGGCGGATTTTGCTAATGTTATAGAGAAAGAAACGGCAGGTCTTAGCTACGAGATGGATATGTGTGGAGAAAGAGAGAAAGGAGTCAAAGACAACCCCCAGATTGCGAACCGAGGAAACAGGAAGGAGTACAGAGCTGTCCACAGAGACTGAGAAAGGAGAAAGAGAAGGGGAGGTTTTAGGGGGAAAGATAAGAAGTTCAGTCTTGGCCATGTTCAATTTCAAGTGGCGGTGAGACATCCAGGCAGCAAGGTCAGAAAGGCAGGTAGAGATCCGGGTCTGGATTGCTGGAGAGAGTTCAGGCGTAGAGAAGTAGATCTGGGAGTAATCAGCATACAGATGGTACAGAAAGCCATGAGAAGAGATAAGCGCACCAAGGGACTGGGTATAGAGAGAGAAAAGAAGTGGACCCAAGACAGATCTTTGGGGTACACCGATTGGGTGTGGGGTAGCTGAGGAGGAGGAAGAGCCACCAGAACACACACTGAAGGAGCGATGGGAGAGATAGGAGGAGAACCAGGATAGTACAGAGCCCTTAAAGCCAAGTGAGGACAGGGTATCAAGGAGAAGATTGTGGTCAACGGTGTCGAAAGCAGCAGAGAGTTCAAGGAGGATGAAGACAGAGTACAGGCCCTTGGATTTTGCCAGGAACAAGTCACTGGAGACTTTGAGAAGAGCACTTCTCACCATCTTAATGAATGAAATATAGATCTCATTTTCTTTTTCATTTATCTATGTCTTACTCCACCTCATCATAGGCAATATATTCTCCCCCTCCATGCCCCTCCCCTGGAGACCCTGCCTCTGGCACTCCCATCAGACTCACCTCCCTCATTGTCCTCCCCTCCCCTACAAGCCTCTCGCCTTGTCTGCTAACAGGCTCCCCCTCCTCCTCATGTTGGTCAACATTGCAGCCACTGACTATTCTCTTGAATCTCCTTGCACCCCTGATCCTCCTCTCTTGACCCATGGCCAGCTTGGATTATGAAAAAAATGTGATCCCACCCTGATTCCTAGTATTCTTCCACTGCTCTAAACCTGTTGCACTCTGGGCACAGTGCAATTGTCACTCAAGCAGGAGGAGTGGCCTAGTGGTTGGAGCAAGGTACCTCAGGCTGGAAGGTTGGGGGTTCAAATCCCACTAGAGGACAGCAACCTTGGGCCAGAAGGACTGGGGTTTCTAGTCCCACAGTTGCTCCTTGTGGTCTTCGGCAAGCCACCTAGCCCTCCATAGTCCATGTTCTGTGTATGTGTCCCATATCCCCTCATGTTAAATGTATCCCCCAATTGTGTTGTGACCACTTTGATTGAAGGATAAGGTGGTATACAAAACTGTATAAATAAAGCATGCTGTTTATTCTCCCTCTACTCAAGAAAGCATCTTTAAACCCTATCAATCTGGTCAACTATTGGTCCCCTTCTTGTCTAAAATCTTAGAAAAAATAATTCATACACATTTCACACACTTCTTAAAACAAAGTCTAGTACTTCATCCCCTTCAGTTTGGTTTCCATTCCCATTATCATCAAAGCACAGAAACACTTCTCACCATCTTAGTGAATGAAATATAGATCTTTTCATTTTCATTTCTCTGCACTTGACTTTAGCCTTTGATTTACTACTACTACTACTACAGACCATTTGTATAGCACTACAAGACATATGCAGTGCTTCACAGACATATGTAAGAGACGGTCCCTGCTCATCAGAGCTTACAATCTAGTCAAGACAGACAACACAGTAGCTGTAGACACAGGATACATCTAGGGGGAATAGTAAGGAAACACAAAGGAGACCAGGTGAGTCAAGAACCAAAAGCAGCAGTGAAGAGGTGAGTTTTCAGCCTAGATTTGAAAAGGGCCAGAGAAGGTGCCTGATGTACAGATTCAGGTAGTTTATTGCAGGCATAAGGAGCAGCAAGGTGAAAGGAGCAAAGTGTGGGGTTAGCAATAGAAGAGAAGGACACAGATAGAAGTGATTTGCCAGAAGAGCGGAGTTCCCGAGGAAGGGTGTAGGGAGAGATAAGAGAAGAAAGGTAGTGAGGAGCTGCAGAGTGAATGCACTTATGGGTCAGCAGGAGAAGTTTGAACTGGTTATGGAAATGGATAGGGAGCCAATGAAGTGAGCATGACAAGGTTGGCAGAAGATTAGCCGTGCAGCAGAGTGTTGAACAGATTGAAGGGGAGATAGATGATTTAGAGAGAGACCAGCAAGGAATAGGTTGCAATAGTCAAGATGGGAGGTGACTAAAGAGTGGATTAGTGTCTTAGTAGTGTGTTCAGAAAGGAAGGAGGCAAATTTTACTGATGCTACAGAGAAAGAAGCGATAGGTATTAGCTATCAGTTGGATGTGTGTGGAGAGGGAGAGAGAGGAGTCAGATTCCAAGGTTGCAAGCCGAGGAAATTGGGAGGAGTAGAGCGTTATCCACAGAGACTGTAATTAACAGTACACATTTGACAGGACCCACAACGGAAATGCCCTACTAGCTGATTTGAAGGGCTTACTTCCAAAGACCGTAGTCGCGTGGGGCTCAAAAATTCCTTAAAGTTTCGATGCCACTGCCAAACACAGCGGACATGCTTGTCCTTCAGCCCCGGAACACTTTGAAGCACGTCCATATGTTTTCGTAGAATCTTTTGTATGTGGTTATTGAAAGGTGAATGTTTTGTCACCAAATTAATGACATCCTCCTCCGAATGGAATGTACGAGGAATGAGTAAATGATCTCGATTATTGAATAGAGCCCTCTTGTAGGCCTGTTCAATTATAGATGGAGGATACCCCCTATCATAAAATTTTGTTTTGAGCAACATCGCTTGACATTTAAAGTCCTGCATAGTATTTAAACATCTCAATCATATCACCTCTATCCCGCCTTTCCTCTAAGGTGTACATATTAAGATCCTTCAGCCTGTCCTCATATGCTTTATAATGAAGACCACTAATCATTTCAGTAGCCACCCTCTGCACCGACTCCATCCTGTTCACATCCTTTTGAAGGTGCGGTCTCCAGAATTGCACACTATACTCCAAATGAGGTCGCACCAAAGACTTATACAGAGGCACTATCACCTCCTTTTTTCTGCTAGCCATTCCTCTCCGTATGCACCCAAGCATCCTTCTAGCTTTTGCAGTCACCTTTTCTACCTGTTTAGCTACTTTAAGATCATCAGACACAACCACGCCTAGGTCCCGCTCTTCTTTAGTGGACAAAAGTACTTCACCCCCTATACTATATTGCTCCCTTGGATTGCTGCAGCTCAAATGCATGACCTTACATTTTTTTAACATTAAATCCCAGCTGCCAAATTCTAGACCATTCTTCAAGCTTAGCTAGATCCGTGTGTTTTTTTCCTCGATTAGAGATACTCTCCGCTGCTGTGACCACTGCTGCCAAGGAGGCATGAAAAGCAGCGGTGGCGGGACAAGGGCAGTTGGAGGGGGGAGCCGAGGCCAGCAACCCCAAATGTACCCCTATTTTTTTGCAATCTGTGTGTCTGCACAGCTCGCACGGGGCTAGGTATGGCGCTGCCTGGGAGTGCTATTAGCCATGACTTTATCTGAGGAACACCAGGAATCCATGAGAGGCTCCACTCCCAAACTCTCTCCCTCCAGGATCAGTTACTGTTATCTTTTGCCATTGATCCTCAAGTAATTGCAATGATGGCACAAGCAATCGCTGACTTGCAGAATATATGGTGGGTCATATCATTAGTCAGACTGCAGGCTTGGACTCAATGTCTACTCTAGATACTAAGGTGCCTTTTTCTGATCGTTTCTTGGGGAAGAGTGCTTTTTACACATTTATGAAGAACTGAGAACAAACTCTTATCCCACAGAGAAAAAGAAAGAGGGATTCTTAGCATCTCTGTTACAAGAGGTTCCACAAACCTGAGGTCTCGATATGCCCTGAAGTCATCACCCTGGACTCCTACTTCCAAGCCTTGGCCGTAGTCTCTGATGCTCCAGACTGAAGATCTCTGCACCCTTCACCAAAGGAAATGTCATGAAATAAAGAGGTGAATTGCTGTTTCTTAAGCAGCTCCCCGAGGCCCTGAAGGTGGATTACTCTGTAGCAGAGTGGTTAATAAATGCCTCAGCCATACAGTCTCTTTGAGCTCTTAGATCGGGGCACTCTTTCAGAGAGAGTCCTTGTAGGTCGGGCTCCTTTCTTTAAAAAAATGAAATGGAATCTCTAAAGATTACCTCTGATCAGGGAGTAAGGAGTTTCAACAATTTTATTAAATTATATAAAAATATTAAAAAAACAATATAAATTGAGAAAGAAAAAGTATAAAAGAACAAAGTGTAATACACAGGGCAGTGCATGAATATGCAAAAAATAAATAATAACATTATTAACAGCATTGACTAGAGTGATACAATTAACAAGAATTATAGATCTTAATACTATGGAGACATGAGTATAAAAGATAAGTGTATCTGGTAATGATTAGATGAGGAGAGAAGATAAATAGAATAAGTTTTGCATCCAAGTTAGTCATAATATAAAATCATGTTTTAATTGCAAGGGCGTTAATGGGACAGTCATTTTAATAGAAGAGAGGAAACAGTTTCTTAACCTTGCATACCTTGTTAGTCTTTTCAGTTGCTTTAATTTCAATTTTTTGAATTTGGCCTTAAGGTATGCTACCAAAAGGTAATATTCAAATTAGGTAAATCTTTCCAACTGTGAAGAATCATTTGAATTGATAGAAAAATTAAAATATCATAACATTTTCAGGAATTGGGATTGTCAATTGGTAAAGATGTAGAAGAGGATTTCAATATTACGTAAGTTGCAGTTAAGGTTATATCAAAGTGAAATATCTTTTAAATGTACCTCCAAACTTGTTCCCAAAAATTACTGATCACCTTGCATTCAAATAACATATGAAGAAGAGTACCTTCATAGATATCACAGTGCCAACACTTATTGGTGGCCAAGAAGCCAGCTTTATTTTTTTTTTTTGGGGGGGGGTCCAAAGAGCACAATGAAAAATAAAATATAATGGTTGGAGTAACTAGTCGATGATATGAGATGATTAGCATGTAGCCAAAAGTGATACCAGTCTATAGTAGCATCTTCAATTAAATGAAGATCATTTCCCCAGACCTTATAAAGTCCAGATGACGTGAAAGCAGTAGGTTTAATTAGTAATTTATAAAAGGATGAGGCAATATGACCTTTGCTAAAATTGTTATCTAAGAGAACATAAAAATGGTGTGGGAACTAGTGTAACAAGTTTAATAGAGCTTTTTTTAAGAACATTGACGCCAAGCAAAAAATTGGTCAGGTTGTAATTTGTATTGGGACATTAAAGTATGACAGGAGGCAAGATTTGAATGATGAAGAGGTACAAGGCACCATATACCTAATGACTGCCATTTCAACCAGGATAAGAATTTGTGATCTATTTTAAATTTGAGGTTATGCCATAAGGAAATTTCATGGGAATGCCAAATAGAGATATCAAACTTTTTATCTAATTGAAGAAGAGCAAATTATGTATCTAACATAACTTTGTTATTTAAAGTAGTGTTATGTAAAGTAATAAACAAAATATATTTTAGGGGGATAGGTGATATTAGATCTAGTTCAATATCATACCACAATGGTAGCAGTTCCTCAGATGGATCAGATAGAAGCCAGAACGAACCAAAGTGAGCCAGGAAGGCCATATAATATAGTTGGAAATCAGGGAAGGCTAGGCCTCCAGTGTTTTGGAGTAATTTGAGGGTTTTCAAGATGATTCTAGGTAGTTTATTTCACACTCTTATGTTTTTACAAAGGTTTTATTAATGTTTGGATATTATTGTTTTTACGTATTTATTTATTATTTTTCATGGCCTTTTAGCATCAGCTGTTATTTATTAGGTTTCATCTGGTTTTATTCTTTTTCATCTTTTTTATGTGTATTTGATATGTCTGAGGCCGCGGGGCAGGGTCCCGACAGGCTGATTGTAACCGGGCGCGTGGCCCGGTGCAGGGACCCTGCCGGTGACGTCAGACAGGAGCACGGAGACCGAAGGGGGAGCATTTTTTGAAGTGATTGGTTCCCCCTGCGACGGGCAGTGACAGGAGCCAATCAACGGCAAGGGGGCGGGGAGAAGGAAGGAGCAAGGCAGCGAAGGCTTGCGGGCAGAGGGCAGATCGACAGGGCTGCTGGAGACACCGGTGCCGTGCAGTTTGTAAGGCCACGTGCGTGGATGAGCCGGGACGACTTTGTTGAGGAAGGTTCGTCGGTGGAGCATCATGGTGGTGCGAGGGAGCATCGCAGTGGTGCCGGGACGTCAGACAGAGTGTTGCTTCACTCTGAGATGACCACGTGGCATGGCAGGGGCTCCTGGAGGGCGGAGTGTAGAAGGAAACAAAAAATTGAAAGGCAAGTGCTTAATCAAGTGGGCGAGGTGTTGGAGAGTGGTGAGGGACGGTCTGTAACGGTGGCGTTTATATATTTAAAAAAAAAAACAACCTTACAGCCCAAGAGGTGGAACTAGCAGCATGTCTGCTCATAGGGGCTGCCAGAGCAGGGCTAGTGGGCCTGGTAGGGCGGGTAGGGCTGTGGTTGCAGGAGATCTTCCCAGTTCAGGCCTGTCAGAGGAGCCTCAGGAGCAGGTGGGGGGCGGTAGGGGTCAGGGCGACCTGAGGCCTCCCCGCAGAGGCACGGCAGGGGCAGAAAGGGGGGGGGGGGGGTAAAGGATGAGGGAGGGCTCGGGCTCTTCCCAAGCCGAGCAGAAGGGGTACAGGGCGACAAGGTGGGGGATCCAGGATGCAAGGGGCCTCTTCGGAGTCCCAGAATCAGGTCAGGGGGGATGGGGAGGAGGGGGAAAAAGGGGGGTGATGGGGGCATCTGCAGGGGGGGGGGATACCTCAAGGGAAGCACCGGGTCCGGGTTATGTGATTTTATTTATTATTTATTGTTATTATGTTTGTTTTATGAGGTTTGTACCCCCTGAAGAAGGCCATTGGCCAAACTGTGTCGGGGTCTTCACAATAAAGTTTTGTTGACCTCCAATCCCTGCACCGGCTACTTCGTTTGTGAACATTGAGTGGCATTATTTCAGATTTATCCTAATTAATTCTGTAACCAGAAAATATTGAAAAGGCATTAACAGTGTCGATAAGATTAGAAACAGAAATTTGGGAGTTAATTAAGAAAAGTAAGAGGTCATCAGCATATGCCACAAGCTTGGTTTCCGTATATTTAGTTTTGATACCATTAATGTGAGGATGGGAACATAATGCTATTAACAAGAGTTCAAGGGCTAAATTAAAAAGTAGAGGAGATAAAGGACGTCCTTGTCTGATTCCACAATGAAGCTGTATTGGTTTAGAGATATTATTGTTGACTATACATTTGGACATAGGATTATAACATAATAACTTTAATCATTGTAGGAAATCATCTCCCAAATGAAACCATTCTATTACTTTATAAAGATAAGACCGTTCAATTCTATCAAATGCCTTTTCTGTGTCTAATAACAGGGCAATTGATGGGAATGGTTGTTTACTTGCAATATAATTAAGATCATAAAATAAACTTATATTATCACCAATGTATCTTCCATTTATAAATCCACTTTGAGTTTTCTGAACTCAAGAAGACAAGACTTTTCTAATACAGGTTGCAAGAATTTTAGTTAGAATTTTGTAATCCAAATTTAATAGTGAGATGGATCTATAGTTTTGAGGATAATTAGGTTTAGGTATAAGAACAATACGAGCTTGAGCAAAGTTCCATTGTTGTTCTGGTTTAGTATATATGGAGTAATGTAGGTCTAAAAGGAAGGAATTAAGAATATCAGAACATTTTTTTATAACATTCTGCAGTGAATCTATCAGGGCCTGGAGTTTTACCAGATGGAAAGGATTTAATAGCTTCAATTATTTCTTTTCTGGTAATTTCAGATTCTAATTCATTTTATGCTGTGTGGTGTAGTTTAAGAGAATTCAACAAATTGAGAAATTGATCACATATATCATTATCTTTATCAATATCTGAATGAAATACATTAAAAAAAAAGGATTGGAAAATGTTTTCTATGTCAGACTGGTTTGTATGAATAATGAAATTGATATCGCACAATGAGGTGATATTATGTTTTCTGTGTTTTCGTTTTAGGTACTGAGCCAAGAATCTACCTATTTTATTATCACCGATACAGTGCTCAGTTTTGTAAATAAAGATGCTCATATTGACGTGTAGACTAGCTAAGGAATTGTATTTATACTTAGCCTAGGTTAATGAATGTCGATTTTTGTGGGGAAGGATGTTTAATATGTTTTTTTCCAGTTCTTGAATTTGATGTTCTATCTGCTAATTCCAGTTTTTCTTTTTTCCCCCAAACAGAATAACTCATTATTTCACCTCTAAATGTTGTTTTATAAGTTTCCCAAAGCAGTGGAGACTCATATAAATCTGCAGGATTGTTTTTAAGGAAGTCTTGTGTAAAAAGTTGAATGCGTTCAATAAAATGAGGATCAGTAAGATGCATATTATTGAATCTCCATTGTCTGTGTTTGTGAGTTTCCGTTTCAAAATCAAGAGAAAGAGTGATTGCTGCATGATCTGAAATAAGCATAGGTAAAATTTGAGAATGGGTAATTTTATGGGATAAATCACATATGATAAGAAAATAGTCAATTCTTTAGTATGTATTGTGAGGGTTACAGTATAATAGTAGTATAGTATCTATCTAGAGGATGTAGTAATCTTCATGGGTCAATGAAATGAAAATTGGAGATCATATTATGCAAAGTTTTCCATGAACTGGTTTCAGAAGGTCTAGAGGTAGGTTAAAGTCACCTACAATGATTTTTTGATAGTCCCAAAATTCAAGAAGATTTTGAGATAGAGTTTGAAAGAAAGTTAGGTCATCTTCATTGGGTGGAAAAAGATTCAATAGCATTATTTTCGTATTAAGAAGATGGCCAGCAAGTATAAAACATCCTCCTTGAGTATCTGAAAGTTGTCTTTCCAATTGAAAGAGAGTATATTGCGGAAGAGGATTGAAACACCTGCTTTTTTATTAAGCGCAGATGAAAAAATGGCGAGTATAACATTTATCTTTAAATATTAGGTATTCCATGTATGGTAAATGAGTTTCTTGTAAAAAGGCAATGTTAGATTTTTCTTTCTTAAGCTAAGATTTGTTTGCGTTTGATGGGGTGATTAATCACATTAACGTTCAGAGATAATAGTTTAAACGATATCAAAATAAAGAGAATATGGAGTTAATAATTAGAAATAGTCTCCGCAATCATAGCAATACATTGTTTCACTATAAGAGAAAAAATGAACTGTAAGTAGGAGAAGGGAACCTAAAGTAAAAAGAGTATAACCTCTATGAGTGGGGTGGAGCACCATCAATGAGTCAGAGCAGGGAGAGCAAGCAATGAAAAAATTCTGATCATTAAACAATATATAAAACAAAATCAGATAGGAAGAGGGGCCTAAAACTATAAAGAATGATTAAGTTAAAGAATGGATATTAATATAACCATAGCAAAATAAGATCCATGGTCAATTAGAACATATCAAATAAGCAGAAATGCTCACAAACATCAGGCAAAACATGACTGACTCATATAAAAAGTAACTATATATATATATATATATATATATATATATATATATATATATATGACAGCACAATGCTTAGTGGAGTATAGAAAATGATAAATGAAGTGCTTGAGTTTAGCATAAAGTAATACAATTCTGAGCAAAAACAAAACAAAACAAAAAAAACAACAAATGATCAATAAGGTAGCCTCGGGAATGTAGAGTGCACGTAATAAATTATAATAGAGAGCCCTAATGGGCTACAGCAAACAAATAGTCATAACATAGTGCGTTGATCTAGTGTTATAAACTTGAAGTGTCAAAAGAGAAGCGTAGAGTGTAAATCCAGTAGACAGAACCATATAGAAAGGAGTCCACAAGCGATCATAGCAGACATCGCAGCACACAAGCTCCACAAGAGCAAACATCTATGTTACAAACCAGATCTATGCTTATTTCTGGTTGGTGAGGTAAATCATAGAAGCAGTATTGAAATTAATACTGAATAAGGTAGAACAGAGATAAGGATATAGTCAAAGATAGTCACTTCATCTTGTACTTATCTATGAAATTCTGAAGCTTGTCAGGATCAGGATTGGAGGGAGGAGTGGCCTAGTGGGTGGGGCAAGTTACTTCAGGCCAAAAGATCAGGGGTTCAAATCCCACTAGAGAACAGAAACCTTGGGCCAGAAGGACTGGGGTTTCTAGTTCCACAGATGCTCCTTATGGTCTTGGGCAAGCCACTTAACCCTCCATTGCCCATGTTCCCTGTAAGTATTAGTGTATGTGTCTCATATCCCCTTGTGTTAAATGTATCCCCCAATTGTGTTGTGACCACTTTGATTTATTTATTTATTTATTTAGCAAACATTTATATACCGCTGCTTCCAGCGATCAGCAGCGGTCCGATTACAATAGGAGAACTGTCAAATCAGTACAGTAGAATTTGGGCGCGCATAGGTTGATTCGGAGGGTAAGGCACATCACAACAAGTGGGTGTAAATACAGTAGAATTTGGGACGCGCATAGGTTGATTCGGAGGGTCGGCACATCACACAGGTGGGTGTAAATAAGTATATCTGTATAAGTATAAGTATATCTGTATACATGTATATCTGGATACATGTGTACTCATACCTTAAGGGTATAAGGGGCACTGTTTACATAAATACACTGATGAGGAGTATGTACATATATACAAGATAACCAGTATACACAAAACCAAATATACATTCACATAAACTATCAGGTGTACATAGGTATGCAATGGATTATTGCGGTGAATAATCTTAAGCCTTGGGCTTAAATCAAATTGAAATGACTCTGGAACAAATAAGTCTTGAGGTTTTTCCTAAAGTCAGTTAGGTTTTTGCAGGCTCGTAACTCTGGCGGCAGATGGTTCCAGAGTGTTGGTGCAGAGTATGAGAATGCTCTGTTACCTGTGCTAGTTTTAACAGCTCTAATATCTGATGGAACTATCAGGGTGTTAGTATTGATGGTTCTCCTGCTTCTGTTGAGTGGTTGAGAGCAGATCAAGGTGGATAGGAATGACGGGGCTGTGTTGCGTAGGAGCTTGAAAGTGGTCGTGAGGGTCTTATATTTTATGCGGGCAGAAATGGGGAGCCAGTGTAGCTCAATCAATACCGGGGTGATGTGATCCGTAAATCCTTTTTTCATTATGACCCTGGCGGCTACATTTTGCGCCATTTGCAGAATGTTTAGGGTTTTCTTTGGGAGACCCTGCAGAATGGCGTTGCAGTAATCAAAATGTGGCATGATGAGTGCCTGCGCCACTGTCCTGAAATCCTGGGGTTCGATAATACTCCTTAGTGGTTGCAGGACTCTTAGCTTGTGGAAGATGGCTCGGTTGGTTTTGCGGAGGTGTTTCTCCATCTTAAGGTCGCTTTCGAGCGTCACCCCCAGGTATTTTATTTCGTCCTTTGTTTGGTATGTATTGTTACATAGGGTGATTGTTGCGGGGGGGTTGAGGTTCGGCTTTCTGGAGATGTACATTACCTCCGTTTTCTTGTGATTTATTGCCATGTTACTTTGGTGCAGCCAGGCTTGCATCTCGCTTAGGCACTCCTCTATTTGGGTGTAGTTTGGGTCGACCGTGTCCAGTTGCGTGTACAACATAATATCGTCTGCGTAGACGTGGTATTTGATATTATGCCGTTGGAAAATTTTGCAGAGTGGTTGCATATACACATTGAACAGGAGCGCTGAGAGGGCCGAGCCCTGTGGTATGCCCTGAGTTTGTGTGAAAGGTTCTGCCTTTTCCCCATTGAACTGTACCTGTTGCATTCTATTCGATATGTACGAAGTGAACCATTTTAGTGGGGTTCCCGCTATTCCTATTGATTTTAGTCTGTTTATGAGGGTTCCATGGTGAACAGTATCGAATGCGGCTGATATGTCGATGAATATAAGTAGAAACATTTTCTTTTTGTCTTCTAGACCCTTAAGGAGGTTGTCTAGCAGCGCTAGGAGCAGTGTTTCAACGCCGTGATGCCGTCTGAATCCATATTGCTGGTTGTCCAGGGTTTCATTTGCATCCAAGTGGTCTTGAAGTTGGAGTAGCACGGCCTTTTCGATGACCTTGGCCAGGAAGGATATGCTGGATATTGGACGATAAGATGCTGGGTCGACCTTATTGACTGTTTTGTTTTTCAGGATAGGCCTTATGATAGACTTCTTAAGTTGTGTGGGCATGACACCTTGTTGCAGTGATAGGTTGACTATGTGGGTGACGTGATGGGCGATGTCTTGTTTTACTGCTTTGATCCAGGCGGCTGGGCATGGATCTAGTGGGGAGGTGGTGGTGTTGATGTTTGTGATTATGGTAGTAATCTGATGGTTGTTTACTTTGTGAAAAGTGCACCAGAGCTGATCCTGACTGGTGCAGATTGTCATGGATGGAATAGACCTTGAAGGGGTTGGGTCCATGTATTGCATAGGCGTTGATGCTGTGAGTTTGCTTGCATAGTGGTTTGCTAAAGTTTGAGGTTTGATTTCATTGTTGGTGTGATCATCCAGTGTTGTTTTTGTTAAGGTTTTGACTAGTTCAAATAATTCGCGGGGTTTGTTTATGGCCTTGTTCAGCAGATTTGTGTGATGAGTTCTTTTCGCTGAGTTAATCTCCTCCTTGTATTTAGCGAGTAGAGACAGGTATTCTGTCCTGTGCTCATGGTCCTTTGTTTGTCTCCATTTCCGCTCTGATTTGCGGAGTGTCCTTTTCATTCTGGTCAGAGTAGCGGTGTACCACGGTTCAGATCGGAGTTTGGCTGAGTCTGTTGGGGTTTTCCAAGTAGGGTTGGATACTTCCAGTATACCTCTGTTCCATCTGTTGGTGAGATCCTCGAGGTCCGTGCATTCCAAATTAATGCGGGAAACAATGGAGCCTATAAGATTTTCCTCGTTGAATTTGTTGAAACTCCTCCGCGTGTATGTTGACCTCCTGGCTTTTGCATTTTTAGGCGGGGCGGGCAGTTTTACTTTGAGATCAACTTGGTGGTGGTCAGACCATGGTACTGGAGTTATTCTAATCATGGGTTCCTCATTGCCCGTTTGCTGATTTGCGGGTAGGAAAACCAAGTCTAGGGTATTTCCCTTTTCATGGGTGGCGTCACGTATGATTTGTTGATACCCCAGTTGCACCATGGCTTCCATGAAATTGGTTGCATGACTAGGTGGAAGTGATGCTAGATTCAGATCTCCCAAAATGATTTGGAATTTTCGGATTTGGGTGGTAGAGATGGTTTCAAGAGCTGAGGCGAGTGTTTCATGGAGTGACGAGGGGGACCTGTAGATAAGACAGATGGAAGCAGCTGTATTTTCTATTTTGAGTATGTCCATGTCATCATTTGAGCTCAGGGAGGTGGTTGTTAGTTGTAAGGTGGTTTTGGCTATTATGATGACGCCCCCACCCCTCCGATTGGTGCGAGGGCAGTTGTACACTTTGTATCCAGGTTTATTTAGCTGATTTATTATTGCGGGGTCGGAGTCGTTGATCCAGGTTTCCGTTATACAGAGGATGTCTGGTTGCTCGTCTGAGATGATATTGTAGATGATAGGTGTTTTGTTTCTAATCGATCTGGCGTTGATGAGGATGATGCTATATTCAACATGCGTTGTTTGGGAGGTAGGCAAGTGACGAGATTGAATTAGGTCAGGCTTATTACTCTTCGCTTTATGTGACGTGGGTTTGTTGACTCTCTTTGTCTTGTTTTTCCTGGGCGGGAAAGGTCTCTGGATTTTTGCCGGGTTGTTTGTGGCTATGTGGGGTGGGTTGCGCTGAAAAGGTGGGGGTATTGGAAGGGGGTAAAGATAATAGCTAGGTCTGAAATAGTGCACTACACTGTAGTGCATATTGGGGAGGTAAGAGTGTGCTTGGGCCAATATGCACATGCATACTATTAGAAAGAGGTTGAGTGGTTCCATTTCTAGCTACTCAGAGACCCGTAGAGAAGAATGGGTATATCTCACGATTTAGTGACAGATAAATGGTTGTGAGTATCGCAGTAAAAGAGATACGATGGAATGGCAAATTTTAAATATCACAAGTATCACATTAACAGTAACAGTGTGTAACAGTAGCAATATGTATCCCAGTAACATTAACAGTAGCTGTACCAGGAGTTGTAAATATGAAGTAGTGGCAAATTGCAAATATCACAAGTATCACAGTATCAGTAACAGTAACATTAAAGTAAGGTAACAGTCTGCGGCCCAGTCACAGTATCGGTAAATATATACTGTACAGCAGTATCGTAGTGTCCAATCCAAGGATTGGACACTACGATTGAAGGATAAGGTGGTATACAAAACTATCTAAATAAATCAGTATAGGTAGTAGCTTTATTTGCATATGTGACAATCACTCTGACTGGGTAAATTAAGCTGAATTTCACACCTATATCTTTAAGGTCTTGTGTCATTTTAAGAAAAGATTTGCACTTAAGCGCAATGGTTTTGGCGAGATCCGGCACAATCAATATTTTCTTACCTTGACAGCTTTGGTAGTTGCCATAATTTGTAAGCTCTGTTGATAGTGCAACAGTTTGATGATTACAGGTATATTTGCTATTTGAGAGGGGTCTGGATAGTGTTCAATGACCTCTTACAATTTCCAAAGCAGGTTGGAAAGAAAGGTCCAGAAGCTTGGTGAGGAAGGTGGTATGAAGCGAAGCATATCAGAACCTTCAGCTCCTTCAGGTATACCAAAAATACGAATATTGTTGCGTCGATTCCTGTTAGAGAGGTTTTCAAGTTCATTGTGCAGTTTTTTAATTTCTGATTCATTTTGTTTAATGGTGTCCATGTGATTTTCAAGAGTAGATGTTCAATGTTACAAGTCTGCAATTTTCTCTTGTGAAAAAGTAAACTTGTTGTTTAGGCTTTTAATTTCTCATTGAAGTTCTCTAGTAAGATCCAGTTGAGTTTTCAACATGTCTTTTAAGAGATGAATTTTATGCATAATCTGATCCTGGAGAGAGGCCTTGTCCCAAGGTGAAGCTTTTTTCTGGAGTTGGAGGAGTTGTTTTTGGTCTTTTACTACCAGTTCTAAGGGTCATAGTCGATTCTGCTCTGTTGCCTTTGTTTCTGACATGTTATTGTTATTAGGCACTGAAGGATTAAAGATCAGAAGTCAATATTTAATAGTTTTATCCTGCTGAATATAGGTGCTCTCACAGCATTCTTCTGACTCTGTGTAGCTCCAGGCACTGCCCCACAAGCTGGAGTTTGAATAGGAGCAAGAGTTACGAGAGTCAAAACTGGTGTAATAATTTTGGCAATATCTGGAGCTTGAGCAGAAGCTGAAAGCACAGCTGAAATTGAACTCTCCAGAGTGGAAACTGAAAGCAAGGCTGATATTGGAGTCTTTGGAACAAATACTGAGAGCACAGCAGGAACTGCAGTCTCTGGAGTAAACACTAAAGCTGGAACTAGACTCTCTGGAGTGGAAGTGGCAAAACAAAACTGGACCTGGATTCTCTGTGGCAGGAGCTAGAATCACAGCTTGAACAGGAGTTGGAGTCTCTAAAGTACAGAATGGAGTCAAGGCCGAGGCTGGACATGCTGGACTCTCCAGAGCATGGACTGGAGTCAAAGTCAGTACTGGAGACTCCGAAGCATGACCTAAAGTCAAGGCAAGAGCTGAAGTCAAACTGGCACTGGTGTATCTAGAGCTTGAACTGAGATCAAGGCAGGAACTGGAGTCTCCAGAATTCAGACTGGACTCAATACCCAAACTGGAATATGAGGAGCATAAACAAAAACTAAGAACTGGAGTTTGGAATATGGCTGGAACAGAAGCACAAAATGGGGCCATAGATGGAATTAAATCTGGCACAATTGCTGAATTTTTAAGCAGGGAACCAGATTTCCTCTCTTGATCTAGTCTCCAAGCAGGAGGTTGAGGACAGACAAAAAGTCCTGAAAATTGTATGCAAGAGGATAGCCCAGGGAAGGATAACCCTCTCCAGGGCAGTACCTTCAAGCAGGCAATACATAAAACCCACTTTACATACATCAGTGTGGTACTCCTCAAGGTTCTTCTTTAAGTATAAGAGGCATTCCTTAATGAATATTCCATACGCACCCCATGTTCCACAATATCCCTTGAGGAAGAACACAGGGCTCCAATAATCCTTGGCATGGCCAAGCCAGAAAAAGCTTTTGCAAAATCATTCAAGATTTCCCCCAGAGTATATTGGACTGGAATGTGGCACAAAACCAAGAAGTTACTAAAAAAGAAGTCACAGCAGAAGTTTAGAGAAACTGCCCCAAAACAAAGATTAAGACAAGAAAGATACCAGAGTGCAAGCCTAATCCACAGAGATACACAAGAGAAGGGAACAGATCCTCCAAAAGGAGGGGAAGTATATGCCCAGAACAGCACAGGTCTACCCCAGTGCTGTGCCTCACAACTAACACAGCAGGGTTCAAAAGAGTTCAGGACAGGCTCCTGGAGGAAAAGTCCATAAGAAATTATTAGTCCTGAGCTACATGATGACCATGTGTTGAGGATGTTCAGATCATTGGGGATATCTTTTTATTAAAAATTGTGTTTGACTGGAAAAGCAGGGCTTCCATGCTCCCAGAAAAGCCTTTGGCCCCAGTGTCAGGGGGACCCATGGAGTATTTTGTAATTCGGTCTGGCAGTCAGACTGGGCAGGAACTACTAGAGGTTGGGGCAAAGGAAGGCTTAACATCTTCTCTTCCTGAGCTCGAGACATCTTTTTTGCCGGAGCAGAGAACCACCCTGTTGAACTCTGTAGTAGGGTTTCCTCCCGAGACACCACCGCCGCAGCTAGGTGATGCCAGCACATTGTGAGAAGAGGGGCCTCTCTCTAGTGCAATGGCTCTCAAACCTGTCCTGGAGGACTACCAGTCAGTCGAGTTTTCAGGATATCCACAATGAATATGTATGAGAGATATTTGCATATAATGGGGGTATAAACATGCAAATCTGTATTCATTGTGGATATCTTGAAAACCTGACAGGCTGGTGGTCCTCCAGGACAAGTTTCAGAACCACTGCTCTAGTGCATTTGGAAGATCATATGGTAGAAAGGTCTCTTGATACAGCAGGAGCTCTCATTGGGCATCTGGAGATGGAGAAGTTACAGCTATCCCCGAAGACAAGGGCCAGGTGAGTACCAGAACTATCTTAGACATTTTCTCTTCTATTTCTTCAGAGCTGTCTGTGACAAAAGCTAAGCCTAAAACTGTTAAACTAGATAACTTATGGGACACAACTGCTGGACTTGAACAAGCTTTCCACTCCCAAATGCAGACCCTGTCTCTTCAGACCTCAGTGGCTAAAATATTGGATCTGGAAGTTAAGTTAGACTAGAACTACGTTGTAGGAATTCTTGAAAGCGAAAGTGGTTAAAATAGAAGGGTCAGTAGACTGAGGAAACACAATGTATTCATAATAAAGTTGCAAGACTAGAAAATGTGATCAGACATCACACTTTGAGAATTAAAAATGTGATTAAAGTGTCTACCGTGTTTCCTGTTGAAAAGCTTCAAAGATGCTCTTATGAGATATTAATAATTCATGAGCAGCCCTCTTCTCCCATTTCAAGACCTTATTATCTTCCCAGTATGTGAAAGATGAAGCAGAGCAGTTTCACCCACCAGGTGAGCACATTTCCTTTCATCTTTTTATTTGTCACAGGCTATTTGAGGGAGGAGGTGGAGAAGCCTGTGCTAGCTACTCTGTTTGTAAACATTGATCTAGATATGAATAGGGACAGGGTCTCAGATTGTGTGTTTTAAATAGCAGGGGACACAGTTCCTAAATTGTAATGTAGGGATCTAACTAAGGCAACACAGAATAAGCATCAGCAGTTAGTGAGACCTGAAGTTCTGCAAATTGGCAGGTTATCATGGCTTAATTTTCCTTGCTAATATGTAATTTAAATATTTATCTATAAAGTACAAGGCCAATATAGGCTCCTAACTTTGAGAGTTATGCTCCTAAACTGGCCCCTTTGAAAATTTACTAGGGCTGTGTCTAAATTTACGCTCAAAATGTCACTAAACTTGTAAATTTAGGAGCCCAAAGAGTGGATGGCAACAAGGGCGGATTCAGGGCAGGGAAAAAAAGTTAGTAACTTAGCACTTATTTTCAGCACGAAGCCCATAAATCTAAGCAAGAAATTGGTCTGATGTTAAAAAGAAAAAGCTGAGCTCCAAAATTTGGGCTCAAAAGTTAGGCACCTAAATTTGTGTTCTATTTTCCATCAAAATTCAAGAGGATAAATTTTCAGCTGAAAATTCTTCTTAATTTAGGAGCTTAAAAATGATTGGGCTGATATTCAAAACCCTTATCTGGATAGTCCAAAGGTGACCATTATGGTCATTCCAGAAACCAAATAAGTGTTTGGATATGCACTGGGGACATTTATGTGCCGAACACATCTACGAACGTATTCCAGAACACGGCGCTCGCTCACATTTATCTCGCTTGAATGGGGATGTCCACATGTGTTCCAGAGGGGGGGAATAGGGGCATGGTTGAAAGCTCCATGTACGTTTACGGCCTTTCCTGGAGACGTGCCCGTTATTCCTGCCAGAGACATGAAATAAGGCCAGGACTTAGAAAATATTCTGCTGTGTTCTACAGTTCGCTCCTGCAGATGAGAGTGTGTGTGAGTGGTTTGAGGGTTGCATGGGAAGATCTGGTGTGCTGATTGATCTTCACTTCAGAGAAGACATGAATGCCTGGCCAGTACCTGGACCTTACAGATGATCGCCGTGTCACCAGGTTCCACTGTGATAGGGCTGCCATACATCAACTGTTCCAGGCACTGGGAAACATGACTGATGTTGCGACAACAGTCCCCAGATTGTGCCATGAGGCCTACATCCTTACCCAGTCCAGGATCTATGCAAGCTGCAAGAGTAGTGATATATCTGGAGTCTGGCTACTTGCTATGATGGCACAGGGATCCCCCTCCCATGTGTACACAGTCCTGACCAGGGGAGCAGTGCCACAAAGTAAATTGTGGGAAGGCAGGCAGTGTTGCTCCACAGATAGCAAATGTTTACAGACCGAAATAAGCCAAGAGTAGACATTGTATAGGACAGGTGTAGCCACATTTAGGGAACTGCTGTGAGAAATGTTAGTACCCATATATATATATGGGAAACAGACGCCATAGCCAGAAAGCCATAGCCATTAAAAACACATACTTTTGTAGCTCAGCAATATTATGCATTCTTTGGGGAACTGAAAAGTTAGTTTAGGTTGTTGTGAACCTGGTAAAGGTCCATAGTTAGCATTTTAAAGAGTATTTTTAGAGATGACCAATGCAAGAATAACTGAGGAATTTTTATACTGCCAAGTAATTTTTGTTACAAGATATGTCATGACAAACATGTTAATATTTACTTTTTCTTCTAATATATTAGAGTGCAGTGAGATTACTTAGCACTTTTATGGGCATGAAAAAGGCTAGTATACTGTATATAGTCTAGTTTGCATCAGCATTTATTTATCATCAGTATTTATGCCTAGTTTGCATCAGCAAAATACTGTCAGTAAGAACAACAGCTTAGGAGATGCACATTTTAACTGAGGAGGTGTGGCCATAAGAGCTGTCCACGGGTATATCGTGGAGATGGGCACGATCAAAAACTGGCAGCTGTCCAGAATATAGTGAGTGTGGGGATGTCCAAAATCATTTTGGCATTTACCTGTGTCCTGTAATATTACCAGGAATCGTGTTTCTTTGCTTCACTGCATGGCCCATGCCTGCACCCGTGCGCAGTTCTCGCTGTGAATACGTGCATGGGCCAGCTGAACAGCATGTTGTATATGCCATGCTGGATACATCTATGAGCTGATCTCAGAAACACAGGTGGGTCTATACCCGCGGATGCAGAATCAGCATGGAATCGTGCCCGTGTCCAATTTAAACATGTCCTCTGGAGATAACCAGCCTATATGGAATCTACCTCTATTCGGATAAGGGCACTTAGTGAGATATTCAGCAGCACTATCTGGATATCTCCACACACTGCTCCAGCATTATCCAGGGGTGATCCATGGGTGGTGCAGGGATGGAACGGCCACTGTTCAGATAAGTGCCGAGTTTATCCAGATAGTGTCAATTTTCAGCTTGTATTTCTCTGGCTAGCTGAAGCTGCATGAAAAGTAGGCCTAAATTAGTGCTGGCTCCCTCACTTGGTTTGCAGCTTGCCGTGCTGTGAGGGCTTGTGTGCGTCAGTGATGCTGAGAGCTAAACTATCGGTAGTTTAACTACTGGCAGGATCTCCCAAGATGGACAGGTCTCAGCTGAGGTGCCAGACCAAGACAAACCACCCATCTGGGCAGCAGCAGAATGGGATAGTGTTGAAGGTGAAGGATCACATTTCTGTGACAACGGCAACAACACCAAACTTAAATTGCGTGGAAGAAAGGCCCGGCAAAGTACTTCTGTATCTTGCCATGAAAACCCAATGGATAGTTACAACAAAACAAATTGTGCTATAGTGCTGGAAGATGAGACCCCCAGGTCGGAAGGCACTCAACTAGCTACTGGGGAAGAGCTGAAGACTTTTCAGAGTAAAGCCAGCTTTCATGATGTGGTTGGATCAAAGCCCTCGGGACGTCTGACTGCTGATGTAGCTGCGCATGAAATGAGAGTCAGAAGCTGTAAAGATGTCTTGCACATTGGAACATGGAACGTACGAAGCATGAACCAAGGGAAGTTGGAGGTGGTCAAGAATGAAATGGAACATGTACAACTTGATCTGTTGGGTGTCAGTGAACTGAAATGGACTGGCATGGGGCACTTTGCATCAGATGATCACATGGTCTACTATGCTGGAAATGAAAGACAAAGAAGAAATGGTGTTGCATTTATAATAAAGAAGAAACTTGCAAGAACTGTAATGAATACAATGCAGTCAGCGAACGCTTAATCTCTATTCGTCTACGAGGAATGCCTATCAACACAACTATAATTCAAGTATATGCCCCAACAACAGCTGCAGAAGAGAATGAATTTGAAGAGTTCTATGAACAAGTACAAGCTGAAATTGACAGAACGTGCAAACAGGATATCCTGATAGTCATGGGTGACTGGAACGCAAAAGTTGGCAACAAAGAAGAAGGCAAAGTAGTTGGAAAATATGGACTTGGCAATAGAAATGAAGCTGGAGAAAGACTGATAGAATTCTGCAAGACCAATGATCTATTCATCTCAAACACCTTCTTCCATCAACACAAGCGGCGACTGTACACATGGACTTCACCCAGTGGATTGTATAAAAATCAAATTGACTACATCTGTGGAAGTCAACGATGGAAAAGTTCTATAACATCAACAAAGACAAAACCTGGAGCTGACTGTGGTACAGATCATCAACTACTAGTATGCAAACTCAAGCTAAAGTTGAAAAAGAGCAAACCACTCATGAATGCAGCAAAATATGACCTTGAGAATATACCACTGGAATTTAAAGACTGCCTGCAAAATCGATTTGCTGCTTTAGATACAAATGACAGAGCTCCAGAAGAGTTATGGAATGACATCAAGAAGGTTTGAGTTGGAAGAAAGCGAGAAGTCTCTACAAAAGGTGAAAAAGCAAAAATGGCCAAAATGGATGACGGAAGAAACTCTGAAAATTGCCCAGAAACGCAGAGAAGCTAAAGCCAGAGGAGAAAGAAAGATAATAACAGAACTCAACAGAGATTTCCAACGTGCAGCAAGACAGGACAAGGAAAAGTACTACAATGACGCATGCAAGGAAATAGAAGCAGAAACTATTAGAGGAAGAACAAGATCGGCTTTCCTAAAGCTAAGAGAGTTAAAGAAAAAGTTCCAGCCTCGAATTGGAATGTTACAAGATGCTCAAGGTTCAATGTTGAATGATGCTGAGAAGATCAAGAAAAGGTGGAAGGAATATACAGAGTTTTTATATGATAAAGATCAAGCGGACCAACAGCCGTTTCAACCTGTACCTTATGATCGGGAACCATTGGTGATGAAAGAAGAAGCAGTTAAAGCAGCATTGAAAGCCTTATCAAAGAACAAAGCACCAGACATTGATAGCATTCCCATAGACGTATTACAGCAATCTGATGCAGCTGTTACTGTACTTACAAGGCTCTGCCAAGAAATATGGAAGGCAACATCATGGCCAACTGACTGGAAAAGATCTGTGTTTATACCAGTACTAAAGAAAGGTGATCCAACTGACTGTGGAAATTATCGCACAATCGCTCTGATCCCACATGCCAGCAAGATTCTACTGAAGATTATTCAAAAGAGACTACAACCATACCTGGAACAAGAACTACCTGAAGTGCAAGCAGGGTTCAGGAAAGGGCGAGGAACGAGAGACATCATTGCGGATGTGAGATGGATCCTTGAAAAGACTAAAGAATACCAAAAAGATATCTATTTGTGCTTTATCGACTATAGCAAGGCTTTTGACTGTGTACTGTAAACCATGAGAAACTCTGGGTCACATTAAGAAGCATGGGTATACCAGAACACCTGATCGTACTCTTGCACAATCTGTACATTGATCAAGAGGCAGCAGTTTGAACGGAACAAGGAGAAACAGAATGGTTTAAAATAAGCAAAGGTGTAAGACAAGGCTGCATACTTTCCCCCTACCTGTTTAATTTATAGGCAGAACAAATCATCAGAGAAGCAGGATTGTATGAAGACAACAGAGGTGTGAAGATTGGTGGAAGACTCATCAACAACCTTCGCTATGCTGATGATGCTACATTACTGGCTGAAAGTGAAGATGATCTGAAACATTTGCTTCTCACAATCAAAGAATATAGCCTCAAAATGGGCCGGGACCTTAATGTAAAGAAGACAAAGATCATGACAACTGGCATAATCAACAGGTTCATCATTGAAGGAGAAGAAATTGAAATTGTGAACAACTTTAACCTACTTGGATCAACTATCAATAAAGAAGCAACAAGCAGTCAAGAAATCAGACGACGCATTGCTCTTGGCAGAATGGCTATGAAAGACCTAGATAAGATTCTCAAGAGCAGAGATGTCTCTCTCCATACAAAGATTCGACTTGTTCAAGCCATGGTATTTTCAATAACATCATATGGATGTGAAAGCTGGACAGTGAAAAAGATAGACAGGAAGAAAATTGATGCCTTTGAATTATGGTGCTGGCGGCGAATACTGTGTATACCATGGACTGCCCGAAGAACAAACCAGTCGGTACTAGAGGAGATCAAACCTAAGCTTTCTTTAGAAGCTCAGATGACAAGACTTCGACTTTCATACTTTGGACACATCATGCGAAGAGAGAGATCATTAGAGAAAGACATCATGTCTGGCAAGATAGAAGGTCAGCGCAAAAGAGGAAGGCCAGCAATGAGATGGATCGATACAATAACAGCAGCTACGGATACCAGTCTGTCAACAATGAGCCGCCTGACTCAAGACTGAACACAATTTAGGATAGCTATCCAGAGGGTCGCCATGAGTCGACTCCGACTCGACGGCACTTAACAACAACAACAAGTGCTGGCTGAATATCGCTGCTGTACATAAAAGGTCAACACTTATCTGGATACCACCTCTCATTCGGAATATTTAATGACAGCTATTATCTGGAAATACTGCCTCTGAATATCCCACCAATATTTAAGCAATGTGGTTGACCACCGTGGTGTTTGAATATCAGTCTTTTTGAAAATCAGGCCCTATGCTTATACATTTAGGCCTGCCAGTCATATGCCTAGTTTTATGAGCAAGTTTATGAGCCTAGTGCAGAAAATCAGTGCTTAGCTCCTAACTTTTTTCCCTTCCCTAAATCTGTCTCTGTTGCAACTTTATGCTCCTAAATGCATGAATTAAGTGACTTTTTGAGCATAAATGTATGCGTGCAACTCTAGTAAATTTTCAAGAAAGCCACTTTAGGAGCATAAATCTAAGTTGGGAGCATAAATCCTCTCAATATCAGGGCCACAACTTTTAAACTTCTAAATTAAGATTAATTGTCAGCTTAAAACTGGGGATAACACTTTTGTACCAAAGCATTTACAACGAACAACAGCACATAATTTCTGGAGATTTGTTTTACACTGGGTGAAAATAGGGCCCACTTTCAGGATCCTAAATTAGGGGTCAATTTGAAGATCAAGGAGTGGAGGAGTAGCCTAGTGGTTAGAGTACTGGCTTGGTAACCAAGAGACCAGGATTCAATTCCTACTAACACTCCTTGTGGCTTTGAGCAAGTCACTTAACCCTTCATTGCCTCAGAAGAAAGGCCTGACAATCTACTTTCAGTCACACTGCTAAGAAAACTCAGTTGGGTTGCCAAAAGTCTGCTTTAACTGAAGGCATGCATTAACTACCAGACCTAGGGTTGCCAACTTTTTCACCGAGAAAAACCCGACACCTGTGGCTCGCCATGCTCCACCCATTCTCCGCCCCTAGTCCCACTCCTGCCCCGCCCCACCCCGCCCCAGCCCCACCCACAAAAATTACCGAGGATACGTGTAGGCTAACTTCCTTGGTCAGATAATAATTAAACTGGGAACCCCAAAAGCCAAACATGAAATGTACAACACTGGAGAAATAAAACTATAAAGTAGTTTCCTCTTGCACTAAACAAAAACGCAAAGATGTTAGCAATACATACTTCCCAGACCAGACATATTCCAGTTAATAAATTCAAAATAAAAAGTATTTTTCTACCTTCTGTTTGGGCATTTTATTTTTCAGTTGCAATTGCTCCAGTCACTTTCTTCTGGTTTCTTTGTGTCTTCTGCGAGCTATCCATTTGTCCTTTCTTCTCTTTTAGATGTTTTCCATTCTCTCTCTATTTCTGCTTTAACATACTGATTGTTTCCCTTTTGCTCTTTCCCCCAATTCTTTCCTTATTCCTTTATCATCCATTTAAATTTCACCCTTCCATTCTCAAGCCCCTCTTACTCTCCAATACCCGGCCCATCATAGACTTTTCTTCCACACAAAATATCTTTTCCCCTTCCATTCTCATTCCCCATCCATTCTAGTCCTCCCCCAAAATCAGTTCCCATATAGTTCTAGACCCACCCAGCATCCACTCCCTTCTAGTCCCATTCTCCCATGCCCCACATCAGCCCATTTCCAGTCCTATTCCAGCTCTTCATCAGCCCATTTCCAGTGCTAGCCCTCACATCACAGGCCATTTCCAGTCCAAGTCCCCCATCACAGCCTCTTTCTAGTCCTAGCCCCCCCCCATCACAGCCTATTTCCAGTCCTAGGCCCCCCCCCCATCACAGCCCATTTGCAGTCCTAGTCCCCCCCGCACCATCACAGCCCATTTGCAGTCCTAGCCCCCCTAATCACAGCCTATTTCCAGTCCAAGTTCCCCCTCCCTCCCCCATAGGCCATTTCCAGTCCAGTGCCCCCCCCCCATCACAACAGCATTTCCAGTCCAAGTCCCCCCCCCCAATAGCCCTTTTCCAGTCCAGGTTCCCCTCCTCACAGCCCATTTCCAGTCCAGGTCCCCCCCCCCCCATCACAGCAACATTTCCAGTCCAAGTCCCCCCCCATAGCCCTTTTCCAGTCCAGGTTGTGGACAAGTGCAAGGTTATGCACCTAGGGAAGAACAACCCAAACTATGGTTAAACGATGCAAGGTTCCACATTAGGAACCACCACCCAGGAAAAAGATTTAGGCGTCATTGTGGATACCATGTTAAAACCCTCGGCCCAGTGTGCAGCGGCGGCCAAGAGAGCAAATAGAATGCTAGGTATGATAAGGAAAGGAATGGAAAATAAAACAAAAGATATTATAATGCCTCTATATCGTTCCATGGTGAGACCGCACCTTGAATACTGTGTGCAATTCTGGTCGCCGTATCTTAAAAAGGATATAGCGATTTTAGAAAATGTACAGAGAAGAGCCACCAAAATGGTAAAGGGGATGGAAGGATACTCCTATGAAGAAAGGCTAAAAAGGTTAGGGCTCTTTAACCTGGAAAAGAGACGGCTGAGGGGAGATATGATAGAAGTCTATAAATTAATGAACGGAGTGGAACGGGTAAACGTAGATCGATTGTTTACGTTATCAGAATATAGAAAGACTAGGGGACATGCAATGAAGCTACAGGGTAAACTATTTAAGACTAATAAAAGAAAATATTTTTTCAGTCAACGTGTAATCAAACTCTGGAATTTGTTACCAGAGGATGTAGTAAAGGCTGTTAGTGTAGCTGGGTTTAAAAAAGGTTTGGACAAGTTCCTGGAGGAAAGGTCCATAAACTATTATTAAGAAGTGACCGAAGATATCAATGCTTGACCCAGTACAAGCATTGTGGAACTTGTGTCTCTTGGGGAAACTGCTAGGTACATATGACCTAGATTGGCCACTGTTGGAAACAGAATACTGGGCCTTTTCCAGTCCAGGTCCAGGTCTCCCCCCCCAAGCCCATTTGTAGTCCTAGCCCCCCCCATCACAGCCCTTGCAGTCCTTGGCCTCTCTCCCCCCCCCCCCCCCCGACCAGCACCACGGCTGTCTGAGGGGCTTCAGAGGGAGCCGGGCATTGCCTTTAACCTTTCCCAGCAATCGCGGCTTCACAGAAACAGCCGCCAGCGTGAAGGAAAAGGATCTTCACGCTGGCAGTTGTACAGATGGAGCCGGGGCCTCGCGCGGGCTTCCCCGGCTCCCTCTGAAGCCTTCCGGTGTGCGGGCTGTTTTTTTTTTAACTCCTCGGACTTTTTCGGATCGGAAGAAAAGCCGTTTTTTTGCTCTGGCTGCTTCCGATCTTGCGGCCAGAGCAAAAAACCGGCTTTTCAAGGGCCGGTTTTACCTCTGCGCCGGCAGCCGGCCTGGCCATGGAAAAACCGGCCAGGCCGGCTGAAAACCGGCCGGTTGGCAACCCTAACCAGACCCTATATATTTTGTGAAATCTCAGCTGATTGCATTTTTAAGCACTAGATCAGTACAGAGACCTGATGCCCTGTCATTTCCTGCACATTCTCCTCTGTGGTTCTTAAAGCTTTATGATAGTTCGACCTGATCGATTTTCTTTGGTTTGTTATTTTATTTGAACTTTTACTGATTTTCCTTAAACAGTATTCTCCACTCCCTCAGTATTTAAGGACTTGCAGCACCATTGCGTTTTACATTTTTAAAATTTACTTTCTACTTTTTCTTTCTGCATAAAATGTATCCTGGTGATTTTGAACAAGAATGTCTTTTCTTGGTTGTTCTAATATAAATGTTTAATTGAAGAAAACTATTAGCCAGATAAATATAGGAAATCCACTGCTTCTCCCTGGAAATGAGCTTTGAGAAACTGATCTACGTTTTGGGATCAGCTGAGTATTTGTGACTGAGATTAGTCACTGTTGGAAAAACAGAATACTGAGCTCAATGGACTCTGGTCTGAATCAACATTGCTTATCTTATGTTCTTATGTAATTCCGAGATATTCAGCAGTGGGATGGATGACCAACCTAACTTTATGAGGGTAATTTTATAAAGGCCTTCCACACAACAAAAAAGTCCAATAAGCAGATTAATACAAATAATTTTTTGGACCATCATATCAGTATTCCTCATATCAAACCAAAGATGACTACAGCATCATTTTCATCATTGATCCTATAATTTTCTTCAGTCTTTTATGTTTTCCAGTTTTGCAAATTTTAAGAAAATCATTTAACATTTCATAAGAGACTTCACTCTTCAACTGTACAATTTGCTCATCTGTATATACTATGCGGCAGAATAATCTGATGGCAAAGTATAAAAAGCTGAGAACATGGTGTCAACAGTTATAAGATCAACCAATCAGAAACCCCAAAATAATCAAAAGGCACAGCTTCTTAATTCAAAGACATCCATTAGTCCCCCCTTCCTATCTCCAACAACCTTCCCGTATGAACAAGGAGTTTGTATGGGGAGGCTTAGATGGGGGCGGGAAGGGGCAGAACGGGGGAAGAGTTAGGGCGGGCAATGGGCGGTCCTCAGCCCCAAATGTACAGGGCCAATTCTAAAGTCGGCCCTGTACGTCTGGGGTCGGCAGACTGGGCAGGGGACCTATTCCACTTTGGAGGTGGAATAAATCCCCCTAGCCGTTATGGGATGGGATGCCAGACTGGGAACAAAAGATGAGGTGGGTGCAGAAGGTTCCCTGTAGCCTGACCCTGGCCATGGAAGGCCAGATCGGGGGTCAAGCTGCAGGGAAAGGTGAAAGTGGTCAGCAGCCGGGGATCGCGGCTCCTTAATGGAGCTGTGGTGCCATGGCAACTGGACGCCATGGCGCCACAGCTCCATTCAGGTACCTTAGAACATAAGAACATAAGATATGCCATACTGGGTCAGACCAAGGTCCATCAAGCCCAGTATTCTGTTTCCAACAGTGGCCAATCTAGGTCATACGTACCTAGCAGTTTCCCCAAGGGACACAGGTTCCACAATGCTTGTATTGGTTCAAGCATTGTTATCCTGGGTCCCTTCTTAATAATGGTTTATGGACCTTTATTTATTTATTTATTTGTGTGCTTTTCTATACCGCCCCTTCCAGAGATCAGGGGCGGTTTACAAGGAACTTAAAAAACAATATAACAAACAGTGAAATATTGTATTACATATAACATTAAGGGAAACATAAGAACTATGTTACAAAGAAACAATGTGTAAATTATTTACATGGTTGAACAAAAACTATTTACAATACCTTGACTGGGATAGCTGAGCAAGAGCATGTATGTGCAGGCTGATGGGAATCAGATCCCGGCCTGCACATAAAGGCCTAGACACGATTCTGATCCCACAGGGGCTAAACGTGCCCCATGGGATTAGAATTGCATCTACTTCTGTGCGTCCGGTTGGAAAGGTTAAAGATTTATATCAAGCATGGGTGTTGTTTAAAACTACTATCTTGGAAACCCAGACCAGCTGTATTCCACGCTTTAAGAAAAGTGGAAGGAAGTCCAAAAAACTGCCAGCATGGTTTAAAGGTGAGGTCAGAGAAGCTGTTGTTGCCAAAAAAGCATCTTTCAGGAAATGGAAAAAAGAGCCCAATGACGAAACATAAGCACTGGCAAGTTAAGGCAGGCAAAGAGAGAATTTGAGAAAAAACTTGCTGTGGAAGCAAAAACATATAATAAAGACTTTTTTCAAGTTCATTCATAGCAAACAACCTGTGAGTCAGTTAGACCATTAGGTGACAGAGGGGTAAAAGGGGCACTAAGAGGGGACAAGCCCATAGCGGAGAGACCGAATGAATTCTTTGCTTTGGTCCTTACTGAGGAAGATGTAGGGATGTTACCCATGACTGAAATGGCATTTAAAGATGATGCCACAGAAGAATTGAAAGAAATATCGATACACCGGGAAGATGTATTACAACTATTTGATAAACTGAAGAGTAGCAAATCACCTGGACCGGATGGTATACATCCAAGGGTGTTGAAAGAACTGAAATAGGAGATTGCAGACCTACTATTAGTAATTTATGAACTATCGTTAAAATCATCTGTAATACCTAAAGATTGGAAGATGGCCAATGTAACATCAATTTTTTAAAAGGGTTCTAGGGGTGATCCGGGAAACTACAGACCAGTGAACCTGACGTCAGCACCAGGCAAAATGGTAGAAACCATTATAAAGAACAAAATTACTGAACATGTAGATAGTCATGGCTTAATGAGAGACAGCCAATATGGCTTTAGCCAAGGAAGATCGTGTCTTACTAATCTGTTATATTTTTTGAAGGTGTGAATAAACAGGTAGACAAAGGTGAGTCGGTTGATATAGTGTATCTGGACTTTAAGAAAGTCTTTGACAAGGTCCCTCATGAGAGACTCTTTGCAAAATTAAATGTCATGGGATAGGAGGCAGTGTACTATCGTAGATTAGGAACTAGTTAAAAGATAGAAAGCAGAGGGTAGGGCTAAATGGCCAATTTTCCAAATGGAGTAAAGTGAATAGTGGAGTACCCCAGGGATCTGTGCTGGGTCCACTGCTTTTTAACAGATTCGTAAATGACCTGGAAATGAGAATAACGAGTGAGATAATCAAATTTGCAGATGAGACATTATTATTCAAAGTTGTTAAAACCCAAAAAGATTGTGAAAAATTGCAAGAGGACATTGATAAATTGGAAGATTGGATGTTCAAATGACAGATGAAATTTAATGTGGAGAAGTGCAATGTTATGCAACTAGGAAAGAACAACCCAAACAATGGTTACACGATGCAAGGTTCCACATTAGGAACCACCACCCAGGAAAAAGATTTAGGTGTCATCATGGATAGCACATTGAAACCCTCTGCCTCGTGTACAGCGGCAGCCAAGAAAGCAAATGAAATGCTAGGAATCATAAGGAAAGGAATGGAGAATAAAACAAAGGATATTATAATGCCTCTATATCGTTCCATGGTGTGACCGCACCTTGAATATTTATTATTTATTTATTTAGGTGTATTTATATCCCGCTTTTCACCGGGTCAAAGCGGTGGAACATACAATAGTCAATTAGAAGGGTTTGGGGCCATCACCAGGTGGCCAACAATAATTATTTTTTTGACAGTTAGTTGGGACATAGACATAGACATTGTGTTATGGTTACATAGGACATATGTTCAGGGGATGAGGCATGGTGTTTGGGAGGGAGTCAGTGGTGGGTGCTTGTTTCTGGTCCGAGGAATTCTTGGAATAGTGCAGTTTTAAGTTGTTTCCTGAAAGATGATGGGTCCGTGTTGCTTCTGATGTGATTGGGTAGAGAGTTCCAGAGGGATGGTGCATATACTTCAAAGGCTCTGTTGCAGGTCCGTTGATTGTATTTTGTTCTTTTATGAGGGATGGTGAGGGAGTTGTTGGTGGTTTGTCTGGTTGTTCTGTTGTGGGCTGGTTGAGGCAGTAGAGTGCGGAGCTGGGAAGTTTGAGTTTGGTAGAGAGCTTTGTGGGTGAGTAGGGCGGATTTGTATTTGATTCTTGCTTCTAGAGGGAGTATGTGTAGCTCCCTCAGGACTGGGGTTATGTGGTCCTGTTTTTTTGCATTCTTGATAATTCTTATTGTGGTGTTTAAGGCAGTTCGAAGTGGGTTTGTATGAGTGGCTGGAAGTCCATGGTATATTATATTTCAGTAGTCCAGGTGGGGGAGTGTCAAGGCTTGCATTACTGTTCTGAAGTCCTGTGGTTCAAGGAGAGGTCTGAGGCGTTGTACTGTTTTAGCCTTGTGGTAGATTGTTGCGGTGGTTTTTTTGATCTGTTGATTGAGTGTGAGTGCTTGGTCTATGATGATTCCTAGGTATCTTATTTGTGGATGTATTTGTATTTTTGTGGTGCCAATGTCGAGGTGCGTAGGTGGTGTGAAGTCAGGGTCCTTTGTTACTATGAGGGCTTCAGTTTTCTTTATGTTGATGGATAGGTTGTTCTTTTGTAGCCAGCTCGACACTTCGGTGAAGCATTCTGATAAGAGTTTATTGGTTGGGTTGGATGTTGTGATTGGAGCATAGAGCATTATGTTGTCCGCATAGATATGGTAGTTAATGGTGTATGTGCGTATGATTGAGCAGAGTGGTTGCAGGTAGATGTTGAAGAGCATGGCAGATAATGTGGATCCTTGGGGTACTCCTTGGTGTTGCTGGAGAGGGGGGAGGTTGATATGTTTGTGCGGATCAATTGTTGTCTATTGGTCAGGTATGAACGGAACTATTGGAGTATGTTATCTTTGATGCCAATTGCTTGTAGTCTGTGTATGAGGATGTTGTGGGAGATGGTGTCGAAGGCAGCTGATATGTCTAGGAAGATCATGGCATATCCAGAGTGCTTGGCTTGGGTTCCCATGACAAGGGTGTTCATTAGCAACGTCATGAGGGTCTTGACTCTGTGGAGTGCCCGAAAGCCATGTTGTTGTGGGTCCAATAAGTTGTTAGCATCTAAATGTTCTTGGAGCTGTCTCTGGACTACCTTCTCAATGAGTTTGGCGGTAAACGGGAGGCTTGCTATAGGTCTGTAGGAGGTGGGTTCGAGGGGATCCAGGTTGTGTTTTTTTAGGGTTGGTCGGATGACTGAGGTTTTAAGGAGATCTGGCATGCATCCTTGGCTGAGGGACTCGTTAACAATGCGGGTTAATGGTGTGCTCAGGTCATCTTTTGTTTTCTTTATCCATTCTGTAGGACAGGGGTCTAGTGGGGAGGTGGTGGTATTTAGTTGAGAGATGGTGGATGATACTTTCTCTTTTGTGACTGTTTCGAATGTGTTCCAGTCTCTGTCTCTGGTAATGGGGTGGTTTGCTGTTGTTGTCTCTGCATTCAGTTGTTGATTCTGTGGTTGTTGAAGCTGCTTGTAATGACATGCTAGTAGTTCAGGTGGGATGTTTGGTAGTTGGTCGGAGTGGTTGGGCGCCTTTGTCAGTTGTTTGACAATATTGAAGAGTTCTTGTGGTTTGTTTATTGACGTGTTTATGATCTTTGTATGGAAGGCCTTTTTTGCTTTGTCTGTTTCTGTGTGGTATGCGTCCAATTCATATATGTAATTCGTTTTGTCATTCTCTTTTTTGGTTTTTCTCCATTTTCTTTCTGCTCTTCTGAGTTTGGTCTTTAGCTTCCGGAGGTTGGGTGTGTACCATCGGGTTTTTGCAGAGGTGTGTCTGGTTTTAGTCTTGTTTATTGTGCTTATTGTGCTGGCCACAGCGGAGATTGTGGTGTTCCAGTTGTGGACCAGGTCGTCAATATTGCTGGAACTTGTTTGGAGTTCAGGTAGAGTTTGTGCGAGGAAATCTTCTTTGATGAATGTTTTAAATCTTCTTGTGTGTTGTTTGTTCTCCTTGCTGATCATGTGGTGGTAGGTATGAGTTATGCTGATAAGGTGGTGGTCAGACCATGGTACGTGTGATCTCTAGGTTCTTGTCTGAGATGGCGGTTTGGGAATTTAGGAATATAAGGTCCAATGTATTTCCTTTTTCGTGTGTTGGTTCATGTGTGCAATTCTGGTTGCTGTATATTAAGGAGGATATAGCGTTATTAGAAAAGGTACAGAGAAGAGCCACCAAAATTGTAAAGGTGATGGAAGGATACCCCTATGAGGAGAGGTTATAAAGGATAGGTTTCTTCAACCTGGAAAAGAGACAGCTGAGGGGAGATATGATAGAAGTCTATAAATTAATGAATGGAGTAGAATGGGTAAACATAGATCAATAGCTAGGAGTGGCCTAGTGGTTGGGGCAACATATCTCAGGCCAGAAGATCAAGGATTCAAATCTCACTAGAGGACAGCAACCTTGGGCCAGAAGGACTGGGGTTTCTAGTCCCATAGGTCTGTCTTGGGCAAGCCACTTAACCCTCCAATGCCCATGTTAGCTGTAAAATAGTTATCTCCAAGTTATAATGCCTTGTTCAATGTAAACTGCCTTGATATCATGAATGGCAGTATATAAGAAATGTTAAATAAATAGTTTACACCATTAAAATATAGAAGCTAAGTGTAACCTATTTAAGACTAATAAGAGAAATTATATTTTCATTCAACACTTGATCAAACTCTGGAATTCGTTACCGGAGAATGAAGTAAAAGCTGTTAGTGTAGCTGGGTTTAAAAAAGGTTTGGACAAGTTCCTGGAGGAAAGGTCCATAAACGATTATTAAAGGGACCCAGGAAATCCACTGCTTGCCACAGTACAAGCGTTGTGGAACCTGTGTCCTTTGGGGAAACTGCTAGGTACTTGTGACCTAGACCTGCCACTGTTGGAAACAGGATACTGGACTTGATGGACCTTGGTCTGACCCAGTATGGCATATCTTATGTTCTTATGTACAATGAACACTGCCCATTTAGAACCCATAGCAAACCGGCTGTATCATAACAGTACTAGCAGGACTCACAAACCACCAAACCCTACCTAGCAAAAGACAACACTGCAAATATTAAACTAATACATCTCAGAGAATACCAATATATCTCCTACTGGGGACAGAGAACAAGTGGCATTGTCAAACAGAAACTACATAAACAGAATACCTCAGCTTGGTTACACATGCAGAACAAAGACCATCACCAAACAAAGAACAAGGGATCACAGTTTAGAAATAGGAAGACAATAATTAAACTGGGAACCCCAAAAGCCAAACTTGAAATGTACTATAAATTAATTTCCTCTTGTACTAAACAAAACACAACAACGTTAGCAATGCACATTTCCCAGAGCTGACATATTCCAGTTCATAAATTCAAAATAAAAATATATTTTTCTACCTTTTGTTGTTTGTGCATTTTATTTTTCAGTTGCAATTACTCGAGTCACTTTCTTCAGGTTTCTTTGTGTCTTCTGCTAACTCTCCATTGTCTGCTGTCCATTTGTCCTCTCTTCTAGTTTTTTCCCATTCTCTCTCTACATCTGCTTTGACATACTGATCTTTCCCCTTTTGCTCTCTCCTCCATTTCTTTCTTCATTTCTTTTCATCCACTCAAATTTCTCCCTTTCATCCTCAATCCCCACTTACTCTCCCAATACCCAGCCAATCGTAGATTTTAATTCCCTCTACACAAAATATCTTTACCCTTCTCTATCCTCACTCCTCCAGCCCCATCCCCTTCTAGTCCACCTCCAACATCAGCTTCCTTCTAATTCCAGACCCACTAGCATCGGTTCCCTTCTAGTCCCATTCTCTTATCCCCCCATCAGCCATTTCCTGTCGTATCCTAGCCCCCCATCTGTCCATTTCCAGCCTAGCTCCCCTATCTGCCCATTTCCAGTCCTAGCCTCCCATCAGCTCATTTCTAGTCCAAGCTCCCCCATCAGCCTATTTCTAATCCTATCTCCCATCAGCCATTTCCAGTCCTATCCTAGCCCACCATCAGCCCATTTCCAGTCCAAGCCCCCCCCCCAAATCAGTCCATTTCTAGTTCTAGGCCCCCCCATTAGCCCATTTCAAGTTTCAGCTCACCCATTAGCCCATTTCCAGTCCATGCCTTCCTCCAATCAGCCCATGTCCAGTCCAAGCCCCCCCCATCAGTCCATTTCCAGCCCTAGCCACCCCATCAGCCCATTTCCAGTCCTAGCCCCCCATCAGCCATTTTGAGTCCTACCCTAGCCCCCCATGAGCCCATTTCCAATCTTAGACCCCCCATCAGACCATTTCCAGTCTAAGTCTCCCCAAATAAGTCCATTTCCAGTCCTAGGCCCCCCATCAGACATTTTCAGTCCTATGCTAGCCTCCCATCAGCCCATTTCTAGTCCATGCCTCCATCCAATCAACCCAGTTCCAGTCCAAACCCCCCCCCCCAGTCAGTCCATTTCCAATCCTAGCCCTCCCATCAGCTGATTTCCAGTCCAAGCCCTCCACTCTGTTCATTTCCAGTCTTAGCTCCCATCAGCCATTTTGTCCTATCCTAGCCCCCCATCAGTCCATTTCCAGTCCAAGCTCCACCAATCATTCCATTTCCAGTCCTAACCCCCCCATCAGCCATTTCCAGTCCTATCCTAGCCTCTCCTCTGAAGAGTCCCAGACCCCTCTGATTGTCTTAGAGGGAGCCAAGGAAGCCCACCTGAGGCCCCGGCTTACCTCTGCACAGCCGCTGGCATGAACAGCATGTTCTGTCATGTTGGCACTGTGTTCTCGTTAAGCACACTGAGTGCCAAGAAAGGTTAAAGGGCATTTCCTGGTTCCCGGCAGTCATGTGCTTCCCATTCCTTGGCAACATGAAAGATGAAATTAGACTTACCTGCTAATTGTAGTTCCTGGAGTGGACCCAGTCTAGTCCCGAAACCTCTGGGTTCCCCATCTCATACAGCAGCTTGGAGACTGAGAAACTCCTCTTTTGTGACATCACTGGTATATCCATTCCGGATCCGCCTCCTGTCACCAGTTACCTATTGACAAAGCAGACTCACCGGAGCAACAAGTAAGAATAAATAACAAATATATATATATATATATATATATATAGAGAGAGAGAGAGAGAGAGGAACTAGGGCTACCCCCATAAACTTAATTAAAGTGTAACTTTAAGACTGACCAGACCCCTCCTTTCATCCAGAGGAGAGGAAAAAAAGGAAGAGCATTTCCAGAAAGAAAGATTCATCGTATCGTTAAAGAACCACCCTTCATGCATAAGAGCTTTGCAAATACTCTCCCATCTTACCTGTGAACTGCCTCCAACACTTCAGGCTGGAAGACAAAGCAAACACTAGGGAGAGATACGGGACTAGACTGGGTCCACTCCAGGAACTACAATTAGCAGGTAAGTCTAATTTCATCTTCCTGATCGTGTCCCCAGTCTAGTCCCAAAACCTCTGGGTAGTACAAGAGCAGTGCCATCAGGAAGCACGGGGGGGGGGGGGGGGGGACCTTGACGCACAGCCTGAAGCACCGCCGCTCCAAACGAAGCGTCCTCTGACCATAGGACATCTAACTGATAGTGCTTTACAAAGGGATTTAAGGATGACCAGGTTGCTGCCTTACAAATTTCTTCCGGCGACACCGACCGTCGCTCCGCCCAAGAAGCGGCCTGTGCCCTGGTGGAATGAGGTCTCAGCCCTTCCGGGGCAGACTTACCTTTCAAGATATAAGCCGAAGCAATGGCCCCTTTGATCCACCTCGCAATAGACGCCTTCGACGCCGCTTCACCCTTTCGGCGACCGGCGAACAAAACAAAAAGCCTGTCCGACCTCCTAAAAGGCGCCGTCCGCTTGAGATAGTGCTTTAATGCCCGACCAACGTCCAATAGATGCAATCTCTGTGAGGCGGACCCTGGAAGGTCCCTAGGGAACACCGGTAAGGAGACGTCCTGACTAACATGAAACGGCGAAACCACCTTTGGAAGGAAAATGGGCACAGTTCTCAGTACCACCTTGGACGAAAAGAAAGAAAGGTAGGGCTCTCTACAGGACAACGCCTGCAATTCGGAGACGCAGCGGGCCGAACAGATTGCTACCAGAAAAACTACCTTGAGCATGAGATCCTTGAGGGAAGCCTGCCCTAGGGGCTCAAAATGGCCACGCTCTAGAGCGTCCAGCACGAACGGAAGATGCCACTTAGGGACGAACTGTCTGCACGTAGGCCGCAAGAGAGACACCGCTCTCAAAAAGCGCTTGACGTCTCTTTTGCTCCCAATCGCCTGTCCGCCTACTCTGCCCCTATAACAAGACACCGCTGCGACCTGCACCTGCAGTGACGACGACGCTAATCCCTTGTCGAAACCATCCTGAAAAAATTCTAATATCTGAGTGATGGTGGCCTGCAAGGCCGGGCACCTCTTGTCCGCGCACCAACCCTCGAAAATTCTCCAGATGCGAACATACGCTAACGAGGTAGACCTCCTCCTGGCCTTCAACAAGGTAGAGATGACTGCCGCCGAGGAGCCACGGGACGTCAGCTGCACCCTCTCAAGAGCCAGGCCGTAAGCGAGAATCGATCCATGTGGGGCATGAATAGGGGCCCCTGAGACAACAGATCCGGTCTGGCCGGAAGTCGCCAAGGCTTCGCCACCAGGAGCCTGACGAGGTCCCCGTACCAGGGACGGCGCGGCCAATCTGTAGCTATCAGAATCACCTGTCCCCTGAAGCTTTCCACCCGTTGCACCACCCTGCCGATGAGGACCCACGGAGGAAACATATAGAGCAGCTGTCCCTCCGGCCAGTCCTGAATGAGCGCATCCAAGCCCTCCGACATCCTTTCTCTTCTCCTGCTGAAAAACCGACTTACCTTTGCTGAGTCGAAGGTCGCCATGAGATCCATGACTGGAGTGCCCCACCTGCGTACCACCATCTGAAAAACTTCGGGATGAAGGACCCATTCTCCCGGATCCACCCTCACCTGACTGAGGAAATCGGCTTGAACATTGTCTACCCCGGCCACGTGCGCCGCCGAGAGATCCAGAAGATTCGCTTCCGCCCAGTCGCATAACCCTGTGGCTTCCGCTTCGAGCGCTATGCTGCTGGTTCCTCCTTGCTTCTTGACATAGGCCACCACTGTCGCGTTGTCTGAAAATACTCAGACTGCCTTTCCTCCGAGGACCGAGCGAAACCCCTGCAACGCAAGAGTTACCGCTCGTAGCTCTAACCGGTTGATCGGCCACCCCTGCTCCTGAGCATTCCACTGGCCTTGGGTGAACCTGCCCTGGCAGTGGGCACCCCAGCCCAGCAGACAAGCATCTGTCATCAGTGACACCCAGGCCGGAGCCTCCAGCGATTTCCCGCGCCCCAGCGATTCGGGAACCAGCCACCACTGCAGACTTCGACGGACTTCTTCCGGGCAGGGCAGTCGTTGAGTCAGCGGGTCCTGCTGGTGCGACCATCTGCGAAGCAGCGTTCCCTGCAAGGGCCGCATGTGAGCCCTTGCCCACGGCACTGTCTCTATGATCGCCGCCATGGTACCCAGCAGTTGCAGGTAATGCCACGCCAAAGGTGCCTTGCATTCCAGAAATCTCCTGACTAGACGCCGCAAGCCCTGCGCCCGCTTGTCTGTTAGGAAAATCTTCCCCACGCTCATCTCGAAGCGTGCACCGAGATATTCCAGATTTTGTGACGGCACCAAGTGGCTCTTGGACAGATTGACTATCCACCCGAGACGTTCCAGAAATGCCACTACTCGAGCCGTAGCCGACACGCTCTCTGCCTGAGACTTCGCCCTGATCAACCAATCGTCTAGATAGGGATGAACTAGGATCCCTTCCTTCCTCAAGGCCGCCGCCACCACCACCATGACTTTTGTGAACACTCTTGGGGCCGTCGCCAGCCCGAACGGTAACGCTCGGAATTGAAAATGCCCGAACGGCACCGCAAATCTGAGAAATCTGCGGTGATCTGGCCTTATGGGGATGTGCAGGTAAGCTTCTGACAAATCTAGGGAAGTTAGGAACTCTCCTTTCTGCACCGCCACCGACACCGAGCACAGCGTTTCCATGTGGAAATGAGATACCCGAAGGCAACGATTCACTCCCTTTAAATCCAGAATCGGACGAACCCCGCCGTCCTTCTTGGGAATGATAAAGTAGATAGAGTATCGACCGCTGCCACATTGGTCTGGTGGAACCGGGACAACCGCTCCGAGGTCTAACAGTCATTGTACGGTCTCCCGCAAGGCTGAGAGCTTGGCGGCCGACTTGCCGGGGGACTGCACGAAGGAGTCCCTCACTGGCCTGAGAAACTCCAGCATGTAGCCCTCTCGGATAACCTCCAGCACCCATTGATCTGAAGTGACTTGGACCCAGGCAGGATAAAACTCCTGCAAATGCCCCTCCATGGGAACTAAGGGCGCCTGGGCCCCCCTTATCTCATTGTGACTTTTTGGGAGCGAAGGAGGACGCGGAGGAGGCTCTGAAGCCCCTCCCCACACCTTGAAACCCACGGAAACCTTGACTCCTGTTGGAAAATCGCCCCCGTTGGAAGGAATTATATCTCTGGGACCTGAACCGGCGAAAATCCTGCTGCTGCCCCCGTCCCGCCGGGATTGTACGCCCTGGCTTAGGCTTTTCCTCTGGCAACTGGCCACCCTTGGACTCCCCCAGGTCTTTGACCAGCTTCTCCAAATCCTCCCCAAACAGCAGGCGTCCTTTAAAGGGGAGCTTACTTAACCACGCCTTGGAAGAGGTATCCGCCGCCCAATTGCGCAACCACAGGTAGCATCGCGCCGCCACTGCCGAAGCCATGCTCTCGGACAACCCGTGCATCAGATCATAATGGATATCAGCTAGGTAGGCCGTCCCAGATTCCAATCTGGAGGCCTCATCCGCCAACTCCATGTCCTGCCCCGCGCGCACCCCCTGTGACCAGCGTAGACAGGCTCTGGCTACCCAAGCCCCGCAAATAGCCGCTTGGAGCGAGAGGGCATTAACCTCAAACACTTGTCTTAATAACATATCCAACTTCTTATCCTGGGAGTCCTTAAGGGCCGCCCCACCTTCTACCGGAATTGTAGTCTTTTTTGTGACTGCAGAAACGGCGGCGTCCACCCTAGGTGACTTAAAGATCTCCTTGTCTGCATCTGACAACAGATACAAGCGGCCCATGATTCGGGAACCTTTGAGAGGAGCCTCCGGGGTATTCCATTCCTCTTGTATCATTTCGTGAAAGACTCTGTGAACCGGGAACACCCGTTGACTCTTTCTGAAAACTTGCAACAAAGGATCCTCCAGGGCTTCCTCCTCCGTGGCCCCCGGGACCGGCATGTTGAGCACCTTCAAGGTCTCCGCAATGAGGGCCGGCAACTCCTCTCTTCTGAAGACCCGCACCACCCTGGTATGGTCTTCCCCTTCGGTAAGCTCACCTTCCTCAAGCTCCTCCTCCAAATCTAAGCTGATGCCTTCCTCATCTGACAACAGACCCTCTGAGGACAGAATTGGCTCCCCTACGACCCCTTCTGCCCGGGCCCGCTTGGCCCCTCGAGAAAGGGCGTCCATTTGACCGTGGGGGGAGTGCCTCTTTACTGCGCCTCCGCCTGCCACACTTTCCAGCTGCTGGGTGCTGCCCAAAGCCGAGTGCTGCAGCAAGGAAAGAAATTCTTGTGAAAATATGGAGGCCAGGGAAGGAGCCCACGAGGTGTGAGGAGAAGGGAGGCCAACAGCAGAAGACGGTCCTGCCACCGGCTCCTCCTCCGGCCCCCCAGCTACGGTCAAGGCCGAAATCTCTGGTAGTGGCATGGAAGCTCCGTCTTTCCCCTGCTCTGAGCTAGGAGCATCCCTCACACAATGTTTACAGACCCCCGTGTCCGTGGCCTTCTTGGACTGCACACCACGCACGGGGCCTTGGAGGGCATTGCAGAGAGCCCAGAACCTCACAGTCACCCTGCAGCCCTTTAACCTGCAAGCAACAGCCCTCGCTGAAACGGGATACAGCTCTGCCCCAAGCTGCGCGCCGCCGCGGGAGTACAACCGTCGTCTTTTTTTTTTTTAAACGTAGCCCGTTGCCAAAGATGCTTCTCTGGCTCCCCGGAGCGCTAAAATTCCCTCCGAAGGGCTCCTGCCACCCCCCGAAGCACTTGCCGACGGACTGCACTAGGCCGCAGACCCTAACCGCGATCACTGCATGCACCGGAACTAAGGTCCGCGTTCGCGCCAAAAATCACGCTGCCACGTAAAAACCCCACAGCAGCCTGCGGCCTTACCACTGCCAGTAGAAGGACGAGGAAACCAGGCTCCAGCCGCCGAACTCGTCCTCCGATGACCTCCAAAGCGCTACACTATGCCGTAGGTGGCTGCCCCAGGAAGCAAAGCCGACGGCCACGTGCAAGCGCTGCGAGCCGACCGGGCGCACTGGCAGGCAACACTTCTGCACGGCGCCGGTCTGACTCCCGGGCAACACCGTCTTCAAAAGAAGCTCTTTTCACCCTCCAGCACTTGCCTGTCCTCCACTGACCCAAGCCGCTGAAAGCAAAGACAGAGGAGCAGGAGGAGGGAGCCCGGAGAAGAAACAAGGTCTGACAAGTCTTAAAGACACAGGCCCTCAGACCCTGCACTACTTCTATGCAAGACAGGGAAATTAATTGAACAAAGAAACCCCCCTTAACCTCAAAGTTATTCCTAATTGTTTCTCCAGTGGGCCCGGAGTACTGGGCTCACCATCCATCCAGCTGCTTGGAGACTGAGGTAACTGGTGACAGGAGGCGGATCCGGAATGGATATACCAGTGATGTCACAAAAGAGGAGTTTCTCAGTCTCCAAGCTGCTGTATGAGATGGGGAACCCAGAGGTTTCGGGACTAGACTGGGGACACGATCAGGAAGAATTTGCTTATTTTTGGAGTGCTCAAGCACCCACTGCACCCTACAGAACTGGCACCTATGGAATAGGTAACTCCTTAAGTACATGAGAACACAGGAAAAGCTTTGCTGAGTCAGACCAAAGTTCATTGAGCCCAGCATCCTGTCTCTGACAGTGGCTAGTCCAGATCACAAGTATCCAGTAGATCTCAAAATGTTGATCTATTTCCCGGAGTTCATTTCCAGGGCTAACCTCTCCCAATTCAGGAGAGCCCTGAAACACCACCTGTTTCTTCAGCATTTTTCCAACTCAGATGACATCACTTAACCAACCACACACCTCAGGACCTCCCTCCTCCCTTGTCAGTTCCCCTCCCTGCTGTCACAGGTTACTGTTGAACTATTCCCTAACCGTAACTAGCAAATGGATATACTAGTCCTTTCTCACGATGTATACTTCACGAGCAAAACCTAGTAGGTGCTGCACCGACAGTTTATTAATATGTAAATAGTTTACCTCTCTGTATATAGTTTACCTGCACCGACGGTTTATTAATATGTAAATAGTTTACCTCTCTGTATATAGTTTACCTGTTCACCAAGTTGTTCTCCCTGTTTAATGTAAGTTCAATGTGGTTCTTTTCTCATTGTACAATTTTGTTGTTGCCTGTAAACCGCGCTGATGGTAAATAGTGCGGTATAGAAAAACTATAAATAAAAAAATAAAAAAATAACCAATGGCTCTTCCAGATCTGGTTAATAAATGGACTTTCCTTCAGGAACTTATCCAATCCTCTTTTGAATCTCACTATGCTAGTTGTATTGAACACATCCTCTGTAGAGAGCTTCCTCTGCTTAATTATGCACTGCGTGAAAAAAAAATGTCTATAATTTGTTTTCAATCTGCTGGTCATTAGTTTTATGAAGTGTCCACTTGTTTAAACAACCATTCCACCCTTCTCTATCATATCTCTCTCAGTCGTCTTTTCTTCAAACTGAAACCCTAGCTTATTTAGCCCTTCTTCATGAGGGAGTTTTCCATCCCTTTTATAATTTTTGTTGCCATTTTCTGAACCTTTTCTAATTGCACTGTATCCTTTCTTAATATGATAAGATGCAGACACACTAGGAACCTCTACAGAGACATAACGGTATTCTCAGGTTTGTTCTCCATCCCTTTTTGAATAATTGTTAACATTCTATTTGCTTTTTCAGCAGGTGTGGCACACTCAAATGAGTATTTCAACATGACGACACATTTTACAAAGGACGTCCAAGTGCAATCTGGGGTATCCAAACCTGTTGCCCTATCCTGGACATGCCTCCCCTATTTCCCCTGCCTACTTGGAGGATCCCACAGTGGAGACATCTTAAAAAGCCATTTGTGAAATGGCTCTCAGGTCGTCTCAGCAATTTGGACGTCCACATGAGTGTTTATAGGCGTCCAATCATGTCTAAGCCTCCTATAATGACCCCCTTATTGTCTACAATGATTGCAAGATCCTTTTGTACCTCAGAATCCAGCATTTGTAATCCATCTATGCCAACCACTTGCTCCAGTACAAGAGTTAGGGAATCAATCATCAGCTGATACCCCCTGCTTCCCCTGTTGATGACCAGAAAATCCCTTATTTTCTCACAAGGAGATTCATTTTGCCCTCAACACCCTGATCTGGGTGGGAAATTACTCCACTCTATTCTGGTATAAAAGATCCTGTGGTGTTCACTCCTCTAGATTTGCCAGCATATTTCTTTAGCAACACATGTGCAAACTATCATGCCAATAAGGCTGTCTCAGTCTGAATCTGGGGATTTCACACAGATGTGCGCATGAACCTCCCCAGGAGTGTTAGGTTGCCCAAGCAGGGAGCCGAATGGTTTGTAGTTGCTTATTCAGCCTACTTACTTCTGGGTGCTCTGGTTTCAGTTCTTGCAGGAGTCACTCATTTAAACCCTGGGTCGTACATAAGGGGCCTGAACTCTGGAGAGTAGTGGGACAATCCAATTTAACCAGGCGTTACTTCTGAAAAAAAAAAAGGGTTTCAAAGCCAAGGCAGTCTCCATTATCTATTTTGCTGCATCATTTTTCCACAGCAATAAATTTTAAGGGCTGACAGGTGCCTTTGCTATGCTAAATCTTTAATATGTTGCATTAGGCAATCGTAGAATTAGCATTGAAACTGCCCCTTTTTAATATTTTTGCATATATTACATGCTTTGGCGGAATTCTTACAATGAAAGCATAAGGAAAACTGATGATTTTTTACCTTAATTTGCATTCCATATTACATCAACCAAAACCTAAAGTGCTAAGAAGCTTGACATCTTTTGAGGCATTGAGTGTTCTGCTAGCAGCGAGCGTTAGTGCTAGCGTATGATGCATCAACCCCTAGATAGAGTGACTTCCAGGGGCTAAATTTCAACACTGGGCAATTGATTGCATGACTTTCTCTAGTATTTTGTTTCCTTTCAGAAATTAACAGGAATTTAACTTTTCAGGCAAAGATGTCTTATTTAAAATTGTGTGATCTGTTTTCCCTTACTGTAATTCTACCCATACCTTACATCTGATCATGTAGGGACAGAAAATTAGATTATATAATGTGATTTTAGTTTGGGTAAGCTCTGGTAGAAGTGTAGACCAATGGAGAAGCTCAGAGTTTGGGAGACTGCCATTGAAATAAAAGAGAATATAGCCTTGCTTCAAAGAATGATGCTGTGCTTGCAATCTGGGACTTATATTAGAAGAGATGAAGTGACATTTTTTTGTGACTTCATTTTTATTAAATCTTCAACTACAGAAAAAAGAATCAGTTATAGCAAAGGAAAACAGAGAACTAGATGCAGTGAGTGATAATGTCAAGGGCTGTGAAAATGAAGCGACATTTTAAATGAAATATTATAAGATGGACAGTCCTTTCATGGGAAATAGTTTTAGGCCCTTATTAATTAAAGTGTGCTAGAGGTTATGCATCTAACACACGCTAACGGCAAAGGTTAAGGCGTGTTAGGTGCAAAACCTCTGTGGTATCTGTTGGGGGAATTCCTCGCACTTTTATGAGGGCTGCTGTGCAGTTAATGCAGAAAATCGTTTGCTGTTGCACCATAACTCCATTGCAGATAGTACAAAATGCACTGCTTAATTTGCAGCATTAATTCTGTAATTTCCTTGAAATTACCAACTTATCTTGAAGAATAAGAGTCTGAGAGTGTCCAGTCTTTTGCAACCCTGTCTCTACTTTTTTTCACCCTCTGCTCCAATTTAGAAAACTCCAAATCTTTAGACTGAGACCTTCAGTGGATATCCACAATCAAAGTAGCAATTGCAAAATTGTCTTATCCATCAAAGTCACCGCCTGCCATACAGTCTCCAGTGTTACATCGGGGGCCTTGCTACTGGAGACTTGTTGTAACACTTCAAAAGTGTAGGTCTATTCTGTAGAGGATACAGCTACTTGCTAGATATGTAATACACTCCTCCAAAAAATGTCTAAGGCAGTTTACCTAATTAGTTGTGAAATTCTCAAAACTATTTTCATTTTATATCACACCTTTAAACTTGGTTAGAACCGGGTCTCAGACTGTTATTAGTACATATTATGGGATGAACTCCCCACTGTACTTGCTTCGCATCAACGACCACAGTTCATGTTTAGTTTCATAACACTTGCATTCAAGATTTCTTGATTATCACAACACTTGCGTTACGAAATTCACGTTGGTATGTTTTTATGCAATACACATGAATGCAATGAGTGGCAGAAACTTATCTTATAGTTTTTCTTGTCTGTGTATCTGGACTTTCCCCGACGCCACCAATCGGCACCGCATTTGCGTTTCACGTAAGTTTCATCAGGGGTTCAATTGCTGCAAATAAACACATTCTTCATGTAATGCCAAGACAAAATAACTGCTTCAATAAAGATTTTCAGCATTCCTACACATACCTTATTTAATTGCAGAGACTACTCTTGCTAGCGCTAACCTGCGTGTAAATCATCGAGCTCTTCAGCTTCAAAAAACGCCGCGCATGCGGGATGACATAAATCTTGACTATTTAAAGATTTCCGGCTCGTGAACTTATAGCACATCTTGTCAATCATTTAAAGGCACGCCCCCCATTCTATAGCGTTATTCAGACCGCCAGGGGATACTGTCCCTAAACGATATATCCTGCGCTGTTCTCTAATCAATGATTGTTCTATGGTCCTGCCATTCTGTCCGGTTAACACTCTGTCCAGACAAAAACATCTGAGTTCCCCAAAGTCATGTTGGTACTGTAGACAATGTGCAACGATCGGGGCTTCCTGTACTTTACATTGTAAACGGCTACGGTGTTCATTCATGCGAACCTTGAATGATCTAATCGTTTTGCCAATATATAATAATTGGCAAGGGCATCTGATGCCGTAGACGACAAAATTGAATGCAAGTGTTATGAAACTAAACATGAACTGTGGTCGTTGATGCGAAGTAAGTACAGTGGGGAGTTCATCCCATAATATGTACTAATAACAGTCTGAGACCCGGTTCTAACCAAGTTTAAAGGTGTGATATAAAATGAAAATAGTTTTGAGAATTTCACAACTAATTAGGTAAACTGCCTTAGACATTTTTTGGAGGAGTGTATTACACATCTAGCAAGTAACTGGAGACTTGTTGACAATTTCCAAAATACCAACTGCACCACACCAGCCTGTGCAGCCTCTTCACTCACCTCCAGTTCCCTAGTGATGGCAGCCATGCTAACAGTTCCAGCAGTCTCCACCTCTCCCCTCTCTGGCATACCCTGCGCTAAACCTCCGGTTCAGGCATCACTCCCCGTGCTCTCTCCACTGACCTGCTAAGGCTGGCTACCCAACAGGAAAGCTTGCCTGTTAAGTTCACCATGGATGTCTGAAACTCGCTGCAGGGAAGCAAAGGGCCTACCACCGGGACTCAATGATGTCACCGGGCTAGAGGCAGGGCGGTCTCCTGTCCGCTCTGAAGAAGTGGCCGTCAGTGGTTTCTGCACGAGCAGCGAGTGACTGGGATCTTCAGTTGGCAAACTTCAGGATTTCGGGAGGAAGATAGAGTCTTCGCCCCTACTTTCCTTTTTCTCTTGCTCATTGGAAACAAGTAATAGGGAAAAGAAGCTAATGCCACAAGAGCTGCAAGCACATCCTCTCTCTAAGGTGCCATCCTGCTTCTCCCTGTACTTCTTTTTCTGGAATATCCCCATCAATTTTCTATATCTGTTTCTCTAGCCAGTCAAATCCTCTTTTCTCTATTATTGATGAAATATTTCAGATGTTAGGTGTGAGCATACATGTGGTAAGATACTCAACATCACCAGCAGGAGACACTATAGGAAAGGTATCTGCGTATCAGCGCATAAAAGTCAATCACAATGGAGAGCTTGTGGTGATATCACCATCTGATGTCCTACCCTCACACTATAAATGGTTCATCAAAATAACTATTTGAAGTCTTTACAATGGCATAAATTCTATACCCAAGCAGTCCCCGCAATGCCGGGGGGGGGGGGGGGGAGGCAGAAAGGGGGCCCACACAGCAGCAGTGGCAGTAAGTTTGTGGTGCCACTCTGCTTTTGTAAGTCTGTCATGGGCTCTGTGGCTATTTCTCGTTGAGCCAAAGTCTCACGATAACATCCACACTGCGAGACTTTGGCCCGGGGGGAACAGTCTTCAGGTCCGCGGTGAACTTACAAGAGCGGAGCAGTGCGGCAAACATAATAAAGTAAGTTTGGTGTGCTGCTGCTGCCGCATGTGGAGGCCACCACTAGAAGGGGGGCCACATGGGGGACCTCAGCAAAATTTTGCTAGGGGGCCCCTCATTGTAACTTACACCACTATGTCTGTATCATGTGGGCTACTCTGGGTGTGTGTATGAAATATGAATTGAAGATGTTCTTTTGAAGTTTGCATGCTCTGTGAAAGTTTGTTTACACTGGTTAATAAAGGTTGTTGTTTTTTCAAAACTCAATATATGATGGCTGACATCTTTTGAAAACAAGGGAGGGGTATTATATGAACAATTTTCTTAATTTTTACAAGAAGAAAGCAAGAATAAGAAAGCTCTATAAATCGAATATTGCATGGGATGACTGACACTTGAGAACCATTCAAAAGCATTAGATGCAAGCTGCACAATGCCATTTGTGATAGGACCACTCATGATGTCATCAACATCGCCGGAACAGTTGCACTTCATGGTTTTCAGTCACATCAGCAAATATGGAAGTTTCTTTAATGCTTAGCTAAAGGTTTATATGAAAGTTAATGGAGCCTCCTATATAGTGAGTGTGTATAGATGTAGGTTCAATAATCATTGCATGAAAACTTATGAAAGCAATCACTTAATAGACAAAGGAGATCTGCAAAGAATTGTTTTATAGAGTATTACTGTCAATGAATATTGTGATCACTGGTCACAGTAATTTTGGAACAGTGTCTGCTTTACAAAAAGTCAGTTTATAAAATGTGTAATGTAGCACTGAGAGTGGAATCTAGCAGCCCGATATTCAGACGCGATGGACAGTGCTGCTAAAGCAGCTAGCTGTCACCATTGAACTTTAGACCCAAATATACGCTGGGGCCAGATCCAGCCACTGGCATTGAATGTCTGCGTCAGGTGGATAGTGATAAAGTTAACTGGGCAGTGGTGATATTCATTCGCTGCCCGGTTAGCTTATGTGGTGAAAGTTAGGCCGCTGCCATGTTATCACCGGGTGCTGTCCCCACTCTGCCCCCAGAACTCCCCAATGTCAGACGACTAGAATCAGGACGTATAGCAGTGCTATCCGCAAATGTTCAGCAGCATTGATCATGTTAGTGCTCATGGGCAATGGCAGCACTGCCCATGCCCACCTCCCTGCACAGAGACCCCTGATCTGATATCACCCGCACTCAGCTCTCCCGAGTCTGATATCCCCCGCACTCAGCTCTCCCAAGTATGATATCCCCCGCACTCAGCTTTTCCGAGTCTGATATCCCCCGCACTCAGCTTTTCCGAGTCTGATATCCCCCGCACTCAGCTCTCCCGAGTCTGATATTCCCCTGCACTCAACCCTCCCCAGTCTGATATTCCCCCGCACTCAGCTCTCCCCAGTCTGATATTCCCTGCGACATTGTCCAAGTTTAGACCTGCTCCAGGCATGAATAGGTATCAGGAAAGTGCTCATTTGGGCTGTTAAATATCCAAAGAGTGTAGAGAAGATCCCCAGTACTCTTCACAATCACAATGATATGTTTTGCGTACTTGAGAATTTTGTTTTGTGTTTGAACCACTGCTGAATGTCTCTTAGACATCTCCGGTCTTGGATGCTATTTCAGGGATGTCTTTGTAGATGGCCCTACAGACGACTATATCAGGTAAGTCCACATTTGTGAAGTCATGCCTGAACTTGGCCGTGCTTGCTCTTTTTTCTGATGTTCTGGCTTGGACATCCTAGATTGTACTTGGAAGTAATTTGTAAAATGTACCTTCATATATCAAAATACTCTCCTTGGTGCCTTCTAATAAAGAAGGGTATAGTTCCTATGAAGAGGTGTACTTAGTGAACCCATTTGCTTTTCTCCCAGTGAGTGAATATGATACTACAGTAAATCACGTTAATCAAAACATATTTAAATACTCTTTGCCTGAGAAGATAGAGAAGGATAAGTCCCTCTCCAGTGCTGTGCTTGAGATCCCAAGCGTAGATCAGAGATGCACCTAAGTATCAGATCTCTTTCTGTTGCTTTGGGTACAGCCTCTCTTCTCTGTGTCCATAGAAAAATGGTTCTCTTTCTCAGCACACCAGTTCCTTTGCCCTTTGGCTCCTTTTTCTTACCACAAACCTGTAATGTTTTCTCCTTCCTTCCTTGCTTTCAGTTCTCTGCAGGTCGTATTGCTAAAGCTGTTGCCCCCGTTACAGCTTCTGTCTCAGTCCAGACAGAGGTCCTAATGCCAGTTGAAGGACCGGTTCCATGTGCAGGGTGTCTGCATGCTGAAGGTCTGAGGAAACAAGTGGAGGAACTCAGAGAGGAGGTGGCGAGGCTGAGGGGCGTTCAAGACAGTGAGAAGTACATTGATGAGATGCTTCTTGCAGCAACCAAGCTCTCCAGCACAGGAGAAGATGGGTGCCAACAGAATGTCGATGGTTGGACACAAGTCACCAGGGCCTGCAAAATCACCAATCCAACTTCTCCAGCCCTTGAACTGAAGAACCATTAAGCAGCCCTGGAAGTGGAGGAGGTGAAAGCATCCCTGGAAAGGGAAGAACCAGAGTTCAAGTACCCCAAAGTTGCAGAATCAGTGACCAGAAGGAAACGAAGGGTAGTGGTGGTTGGAGACTCTCTTCTGAGGAGTACGGAGGCGTCCATCTGCCGACCAGACTTGATGTCCAGAGAGGTATGCTGTCTGCCTGGTGCCAAAATCCAAGATGCTACGGAGAGTTTGCCGAGACTCATCAAGCCCACTGACTATTACCCAATGTTGCTAATCCATGTTGGAACAAATGATACTGCCAGGTATACCTCGGAACGTATCAAAAGTGACTTCATGGCTCTGGGACAGAGGGTGAAGCAGTTAGGTGCACAGGTGGTAGTCTCTTCAATCCTCCCTGTTGAGGGTAAAGGCCAAGGCAGAGAGGCTCGCATCCTGGAGATGAATGCATGGCTGCGTGGATGGTGTCATCGAGAGCGTTTTGGTTTCCTAGACCATGGGATGCTGTTCCAAGTGTTGCAGAGCAGAGATGGCATCCATATGTCCAAGAAAGGTCAACGCATCTTCGGTAGTAGACTGGCAAATCTACTGAAGAGGGCTTTAAACTAGATTCGTTGGGATGGGTAAAGAAAGCCCCCAGGTAAGTGAAAGCCCCCAGGTAGGTGATACATTAAATACCTTTATAGAAATGGGTAACAGGGGTAACATATGGAAAGCAGTGTGTATAAATGCCCATAGCATGGGAAATAAGATCCATGATGTTGAAGCTTTGGTGGGAGTGGCTGACTTGGATTTAGTGGCAGTTACAAAAACATGGTTCACAGAAAACCATGACTGGGATGTGACTATACCTGGCTATATTTTATTCAGAAAGGACAGGGTAGGAAGAAGGGGAGGAGGAGTGGCACTATATGTAAAAACTACTATTAAAGCTTTGGAATTACAGAGCTTAAAAGGGAGAGAGGAGGCATTGTGGGTTAAACTAGAAAGAGGGAAAGAAAAATCTATTTGCATTGGTGTGATATACAGACCTCCCTCACAAGAGGAAGAGGTGGACAGAGAGTTAATTGAAGACATACGCAGCATTGCTAGGAAAGGGGAAGTGCTGCTGATAGGAGATTTCAATATGCCAGATGTTGACTGGCACATTCCGAGTCTGAGCAAGGACTCCAGAATGTTCCTTCTTGAGCTACATGTTCATAGTGGTGGCTCTTCTCTGGAGGTATCAGAGGTGGTCCAGACCAAACTTGGAAAATGGAAAGAGAGAAGCTGTAGTCAGACAACTTCAGCTAGTCAATTAGTGATGCAGAAGGTGTACTTAAGAGGAAGGGGCCTAGTCATTGATCTGGTGAGGGGTCTCCAGAGACCCTGGGCAGAAAAGGCTGAAGATAGAAGTAGGGTTGCCAACTTTTTCACCGAGAAAAACCTGACACCTTTGGCTGGCCATGCTCCACCCATTCTCCTCCCCTAGTCCCACCCCTGCCCCGCCCCAGCCCCACCCACAAAAATTACCGAGGATACGTGTAGGCTAACTTCCTTGGTCAGATAATAATTAAACTGGGAACCCCAAAATCCAAACATGAAATGTACAACACTGGAGAAATAAAACTATAAAGTAATTTCCTCTTGCACTAAACAAAAACGCAAAGATGTTAGCAATACACACTTCCCAGACCAGACATATTGCAGTTAATAAATTCAAAATAAAAAGTATTTTTCTACCTTCTGTTTGGGCATTTCATTTTTCAGTTGCAATTGCTCCAGTCACTTTCTTCTGGTTTCTTTGTGTCTTCTGCGAGCTATCCATTTGGCCTTTCTTCTCTTTTAGATGTTTTCCATTCTCTCTCTATATCTGCTTTAACATATTGATTGTTTCCCTTTTGCTCTTTCCCTCAATTCTTTCCTTATTCCTTTATCATCCATTTAAATTTCACCCTTCCATTCTCAAGCCCCTCTTACTCTCCCAATACCCAGCCCATCATAGACTTTTCTTCCACACAAAATATTTTTCCCCTCTCCATTCTCATTCCCCATCCATTCTAGTCCTCTCCCAAAATCAGTTCCCTTATAGTTCTAGACCCACCCAGCATCCACTCCCTTCTAGTCCCATTCTCCCATGCCCCACATCAGCCCATTTCCAGTTCTATTCCAGCTCTTCATAAGCCCATTTCCAGTGCTAGCCTTCACATCACAGGCCATTTCCAGTCCTAGCCCCCGCCCCCCAATCACAGCCCATTTACAGTCCAAGTCCCCCATCACAGCCTATTTCCACTCCTAGGCCCCCCACCATCACAGCCCATTTGCAGTCCTAGCCCCCCTAATCACAGCCTATTTCCAGTCCAAGTTCCCCCTCCCTCCACCATAGCCCATTTCCAGTCCAAGTTCCCCCCCCCATAGCCCTTTTCCAGTCCAGTTACCCCCCATCACAACCCATTTCCAGTCCATGTCCCCCCCCATAGCCCTTTTACAGTCCAGGTCCCCCCCATCACAGCCCATTTCTAGTCCCCCCCCCCTAGTCCTTTTCCGGTCCAGGTCCCCCCCCCCCCCATCACAACCCATTTCCAGTCCAAGTCCCCCCCCCCATAGCCCTTTTCCAGTACAGGTCCCCCCCATCACAGCCCATTTGTAGTCCCCCCCCCCCCCATGCAGCTGCTGCTCCTGCTTCTTATTGAGCAGCAGCTGCAATAAAGTTAATTTAAAAGTAAGGAAACCTGTGAGAAACCCTACGCTCCTATGAAACTCCTTCTGCAGGGTCCCTGGCTGAAAAGGAAGTGACATCAGAGGAGCGGGCACTGCAGAAGGAGTTTCATAGGGCCAGAAGGCCCCTCACAGGATTCCCTACTTTTAAATTAACTTTATTGCAGCCGCTGCTCTGTAAGAAGCAGCAGCAGCGGCTGCAAGGGGGGGCCAGGACTGTGATCGCAATCGCGATCGCAAACGCAAAGCTGGTTTTCTGCTCTGGCCGCTCCGATCTCGCAGCCAGAGCAAAAAAACGGCTTTTCAATGGCCGGTTTTGGTTCTCTGCCGGCAGCCGGTCCGACCACAGGAAAACTGGCCAGGCCGGCTGAAAACCGGCTGGTTGGCAACCCTAGATAGAAGGCAATCAAAAAGCGGGCTGAAGGAAGGGACAGGGAGAGGCAAAAATCTAAAAGGACAAAGAGGGAAAACTGACTTTTAAAACAAAGGTTGTTTCACAATCTACAATCATTATGGCACGGACATTCTTAATAAACACATGCATGGCACTTCCCTTATAAACAAGGCTGTCTGTAAATAAACTCTGAGGTTGATATCCAAAAGGATTTATATGGTTAAATTTGAAATTAACTACATAGATCTTTTCCAGCTGATATTCAAAACCAATTATGCTTTCACTGACAGCCGGTAAATTGACCTATTTGTAGATTTAAACAAGTTGAAAAGTGTGCATTTGCAGTATGACACAATGGTGCATTTTCCTTATCTACAGAATCAGGCAGGTGGAGAGTTCTGTGTGTTTCATAAAAAGTGTCGGAAATCAGCAATAGTGAAGCTATTAGGCCACAAAACAAAATTAAACTGAAATGCTCCCTTCAAATTTGTCATTTCCTTAAATCTGAACTAACAAAATATTTGAAATTTTAGAGTAGCAATATCAAGAACACAAAACTGCATCTAAAGACTATCCATATTTCACTACCCCCCACCAACACCCTACAGCTGATGCCGCACAAGGAATAAAGAGAAAACGCAAAAACCCGAGCACAGAACCTATAGAACAAATTTACCATTCCATAACACTAATTTCCACAACTCACACATTTGGGGGCCTTCCCAAAATGGGCAGCAAGGTAACTAGAACATCCATATACCTACTGGGAAAACTGAACAAGTCAGATCCCTACATAGACACTCCAGGCTAACGAAATACCTGGTCTCAGTCACACACTTAGAGCACAGGTGGACCTCACAAAGTACACAATAAGTGACCAGAAATTAAAAATAGAAATAGACTCTGCAAAACCAGAAAAATAGAATGAGATGCATAGAAAGAAAACATGTAAATTACAAAAGAGGGCAAAATATTTTCTTTTTCTTTTTTCCTCCCTAATTTTGTGCAGTCCTTAAACTTGGTTTTAAAAGTTTGGGAGGAAATTATTTGCTGTAACATTAAAATCAACATTGACCACCAACACTTTATCATAGTGTTATTCTCAAAATAGCTTTCTTGCCAGTAATACGAGGGCTAGGATAGCTGTCTCATCTCAAAATACCCCTGCTCTGGCATTTTGAGATGAGACAGTTACCCTAAGGATGGTACAGGTAAGAGAGCGATTAGGGAGAGGAGTCCTCTCACTAATCTCTCTCAATCTGCACCATTACACTCTCCTTTGGGGTTAGGATAGGGGTGGCTGTCTCATTTCACATGACCCCACCTCTTTGCTCCTCCCCCTTAGACAATTACCTGGCTTGGGCCACTCTCACTCTCAGGTCGCAAAAGCACACAGCGTTGCAGGGACATTCAAGGCCAGTAGGTTGAGGACCGAGGCAGAAATAGACTTTATGGAGCTGTCTGTGATGGACTGGTTGACAGTCCCCGGCCTGCGGCAGTGTGGCCTCCCTGCCTCAGCTCCATTGAGTCAGTTGGCGTTTGGCAGTGGTGGTGGCAAATGTTGATGGAGCTCACTGTGCTTTGCCCCTCTGCAACCTTGTTTCTTCCCCACCTCAAACACACAAAATATGCCTCTCTCCCTTTTCATTCCCCCAGTTTCTGTCTCTTTACCCCAGCTTGAATCCAGCACTATCCGCATCAGTTGCATTCCATTCCCAGCCCCTTTCCAGTCCCCTCCTGTATCATCAGCCCTTCCAGCGCCAGCATCAGCTTCCTTCCAGTCCCAGTACCCCCTGTGTCAGCCCCTTACCAGTCCCTGTAACCCTCCCAGAGTCAACCCCTTTACAGTCCCCCCAGTACCTTTCAGTGTCAGTTCCTTGCATTCCTAACCTCTTCCAAAGTGTCAGTTCCCTTCCAGATCCCTCCCTCACTGTCCAGTCCCCTTCTAGTCCCACTACCATTCCTAGATGTCATCTCTCTTCCAGCCCCCTCCCTCTATCCAGCCACCTTCCAGTACCATTCCCCATGTGTAAGCTCCCTTCCAGTCCCAGTCCTCACCCAGTATCAGCCCCCTTCCAGCCCCTCCCCAACTATCCAGCCCCCTTCCAGTACCATCCCCAGGTGTAAGCTTCCTTCTAGTCCCTATCTATCCCCCCCTCCATGTCAGCTCCCTTCTAGTCCCCTCCCCCCCCCCCTGCATTAGTCGCTGTCCCAGCATTAGTCACTTGTAGCAGCTGATTTAAACAGCCATGGGAGCCCTTTTCTTTGCTTCTGTGGCTATGCTGCCTTACGAGCTACCAGACTGCAGCATTTCTACAGGCAATAACGGTAAATGCTTATTATCGGCTTTAGAAATGCCACGATTTGGCAGCTCGTAAGGCAGCACAGCTGTGGCCATTTAAATCAGCTGCAAAGAGCCAATCAGTAAAGCAGGCTTCAGGTGCCCTTAAATATTGTGCGTCTTTAGCTGGTGCCTCGCTGTCTTGCTGTTAAGCTAGCTCTATGTCATCGGGGAGAAGCGGCCAGAGTCATGATGGAGGATGGAACTGGGGCCAGCAAGGCCGGTGGCATCAGCAGAAGCAGGAAGTTGGCAGTGACTGTGAGCAAAGGGAGGCACATGGGCACTACATGACTGAAGCATGAGTTTGGCATGGGGCCTCTTATTCAGCATATTCACACATACATAGTGCCGACCCTGGTGAAGGATAGGCTTGTATTTAAGATTTTGGGCTTTGGTGTTGATATACTGTCCTCTAAAGCAACAAATCCTTTGTCCTCAGTAGAAGGGTCTTCGCTGTTCTCTGTGCCTCCCAAAAGCACTACTATGATGAGAAATTTCAATTTATATGTTGAGGTTCATTTTTTGCATACTGCTAGCTCTTTTTGATCCGCTATGCAAGCACTGGATTGTAAACAGCAAGTAAATTAGCAGCAACTCATTCCCATGGCCATGTGCTGGATTTTTGTATGGAAGGGGTTACATATTCAAAAGTATTTATGCAGTTTACAGACATACAAACCGCATAAATGCCTCTTAGCAGGATATTCAGCAGAACATACCCAGTTTGTGCTGCTGAATATTTCCATATAGCTTGGTAAATCGCCCCCATGCTAACTACTTAGTGTCAGGGCATTCCATGGGTGGAGCAGGGGCGGCCCCAAAGCTTAATCAGTCAGTGGTGGGGTTGCCAACTGGCTCCAGATGCACCCGACAGGTTCGATCCAGTCCTGGGTTTACATCATTGACTGCAGGGATGTGTAGTTCTGATTTCTCCATTGCACTCCATAAGAAAACTACAAGTCACTGAATGCAGTGGGGTAAACCCAGGACTGGATCAAGCCTGTTGGGCGCATCTGGAGCCAGTTGGCAACCCTAGTCAGTGGTGATATTGAGCCGCTAACCAGCTAATCTAAGGTTAAGCAGAAAAAAGGCTGGCTGAACTATAGCCCTTGTTGCTGTCTGACTAGCGGCTGAAGATCATCACTGAATGGAAAGCTAAATCACTATCCAGCAAAAACGGATATTCAGTGGTACTGGCCAGACATGGACCCAGCACCGAATATCCAGGGGTAATTTAAAGTGGGCAAGCTTATCGAAATTCCTGTTGGGATTCAATATTCGAACTTTAGTGGGAGTGTTTATGATTACAGTCTTCCCTAATTTTAGTATTGTCTGAAAAACTTGCTGTTTTTTCTCTGGTACATGGTTAATGAATACATTCAGTGCTAGACTGGAATTTGCTGAATGTTGACAACTAGTCTGGATAAGAGAAACAAGAAAGTCGCCAACTTGGTTCTGAGTCATCTGAGGCATGTGTGAACCTCTGCTGCCCCCAGTTCTCATGGAAAAGGTTTAGTGGATCTGAAGACATTTAAAATTTGGTTGGCATAAAAGCTGTCAGTGGATTCAGCTTATCTAGACCTTGCTAACTGAACTCTTTCAGTATCACACAGACAACATTGAAATACCGAAAAAAATAAGATCAGGCTTTCCAGATTTCTTTTTTGGTGAATACAACTCTGATCCTTTGCCTGCAAATACAATTTAATAAGAGATACCTAATAAAGAAAGGGCTGGTGCTTCTATATGTTGAAATAGGCTATCACCTATAGTACAGAGATTCTGGGGCGGCAAGATACAACAGGCCAGATATTTTAAATTCTGCCTCTCTTGGCTCCTGCCTTCCTGGAGGCCCTATCCCAGTGTTTAATCCAGTGGCTTAGCCCTCATGGCCAGCAAGAAGGAGGGCATTTAATAGTGCAGTTCCCTCTTTTGCACTGGAGTCAATCTTGCGGTATGAGCCATGAGATTCTATAAACTGTGAGATGGGTCTTGTATGGAAGAGGAAACTGGCAGGCTATTAAGCATCCTTTCTCCTACTGGGCACAAGGGTTGAGTAGCTGGTGGAAGTGCTGTTTTTGGACCTTCAGGGGAGCCAGGGCCAAGCCGGTAGGTAGCTAGGTTTCAAAGTGAGGCCAAGTGGTTGGGAGTCCAGGAGGTAGGAGCCCAGCACAAGATTAAAGGTTGTTTAAGCCTAATATCCTTGCACTGGCCCTCAAAAAAGTAGTTTAATAGAAAATAAATGCTGCATCTTTGTTGTTGTTGCTGTTGTTAAGTGCCATCAACTTGATGTCAACTCATGGTGAGCCTGTGACTTGGTGTGTCCTAAACTATAATTGGTCTTCTAGGTTCAAAGGTATTAATAGATCCAAACATTTGGGACTACTGGGCTCCATTCCTCAGGCAATAACAATGCCTAACTAGATTTTATCGCTATAACAAGATACACCTCTATTGTAGTTACTTGTTGTTTATAAGAAATTATGATTGGGCCTGCAGTCTGTTCTTGTGACACTGTGGCAGATGGTATTTCTCTGCTGCAAGTGTACTTGGCACCATCTCAGGGATTTATGGAAGAGAAAAAGGCAGGTAAAGTACAAGGAATGATCCGTGTACATGCAGAGAGGATTGTGTGATTCTAGAATCCCACGAATGAGAGCATGTGCCAACCAACCCAATCAGGGTGGAAGCACCAGTTTCAGAAACGAGGAGTTGCGTCCAAGTAGTCCTTTCTGAGCCCAACAAATCAAAATGAACTGAAAAACAAGATAAATATGTTTCGTTCTCTGAGAATCTGTTTCACCAAGTAAACTTTCCATTCCGTATCGTAGTGGTGGCCAGAGCACCTCTGTCATTTTGATGAAACATTTCAGGGGCCATTCTAGCTGCTGAGATGCAGCTGTGTGGTATAAATCAGCATCCCTAGATTTACTTTTGTAATCATAGCATTTTCCTTTGCAAAGGAGCACTATTAGCTAAATCGGTGATGTGCTAGAGGGGGCTCCCCATAGCCTTGTTACATTATTTTCTGATAACTGAGAAGGTCACAGTAAGTGGAACATAGCTGGCAAGGGTCTCTTGATGGGAAACTGGCAGCACTTCAGCAAGCTAAATTTACTTTAGAGAATTAAGTTGGCCATTAAAGCAAACCAGATCATTGACAGTTTTTGTTATCATTATGATTTGCATATCATTTTTCAGTGAACAGTGGTGTAAGGTTTTTGAATGCTCCTCTAACATCATCGCTTGTACCCTTCTGAATCTTAAGTAAATTGGTTACTCCTGATCCTCAGCAGAATCCCAAATAGGTACCAAAATGATACAAGGAAATATACATATACATACAGCTGAAAAGTGGATTCAGAAGAGGAGATTTTTATGAATAGGCGATGTGGTCATCACCCCTAAACAAAGGCATGGGGAGGGGTTGACCTGCACAGAGCGGCAAGTGCACCTACTCTTGCCACCTTGCTGGGCAGGCTAGATGGACCATACTGGTCTTTATCTGCCATCGTATACTATGTTACTATAAAAGGCACATGTTTATTAAATTAAAAGCATATAGCCAATAATGTTTTCTTGAAATAAGAATAAAGAGATGCATCATAACAAAAGAATATATTTTTATTGAAAATATTGTAAGAAAGGAAAAAGGACCTACAGCATTAAAAAAGACCAAAGAAGGAAAGAATAGGTCAAACTGGTATTTTGAGCAATAAAGTAGTACTGCTGTTCTATGGTAGCTTCCATTCTAAAACTTAACTCAAGACCATTTTGAGACAATTGAGTGGAAACCCCCCATGCTTTCTAGTTCAAATTGTTTTTTAAACTTTGAAGAAAGTCTTCCTGGTTTCTAGGCTTCTCCTCCACAGTAAGAAAGAAGATGTTCTCATAAAACTGATGGCAGTCAAAACAAAATACAACTGATGGAAAGCATATGTCATCATTACCAAACACTAATCTTTGCCATTTTGACAGCTTACATGCACTGTAAACCTCATTTTCATTTACAATTGTATGTAACATTCTCACAAAGCTGCACGGGATTTCACCTGCACTGCTGCCAGAGGGAGAAGGTGCTGTGATATCACATTTTCAGGCCCAATATCATAACACCTACCCCCAGCAGATGCAGCATGGGTAGAGGACTCCCATGCAGGTTTGTGGGAATGTTGGTTGAAAGCAAACGTTTAGGCACCTGTAAGAACATCGCTAAAACAGAGGCTGTAGCTCTTGTTTATATTTAAAATTGACTAATAAAGATGTATCCCTTTTCAGAGGTTTCTGCCTTTAAGGAAACAAATCCTGGCATGGATGCTTGTTACAAACTTTAGGAATTACAAACCTGAGCATACAGACTGCTAATTGCAAATCCCAAAGTGGGTTATAATGAGCAAACTTTAAAATACCGCCAGAAACATTTTAGTCAGCAATAGAAGGGTTGGCTCTTGCATCAGACTGTAGCTCTCTGTGATTGGTTGAAACCTCCTGATATTTTTTTTAATTGGGAAGTCTGTTGGTGGCCAGCTTCTGGCTAAGAAGCATTAAGAGGCTACTCCTATATTTGGAAGCTGGACTTCGACTCTCCTCTAGAGTTCCAAGTCTTAAACTCAGATAAAAAAAAAAAAACAGCAAGGTTTATTCTGCCCCAGCTCTGGGTCAGAGTTCAGATGGAAACGATTCTACATTTCTTGACAACATTGCAACTTCAAGGTTCCTTAGGAAAAAGGTTGAGCCTTGCAATTGTCAGAGACCAAACTGAACTGCCATCCAAATGGTGAGATCTAACCATGAATCCTCTAAAGGAAAGCAGGATTTTTCCTAGCAGGAAAGGGTACCGATGGTTTGGATGGTACTGGGCTTATAGATGGATCCAAAAAGAATTTATAGTACTTGTGCATAATTCTCAAAAATCATTGGGTTTTACTTAACCAAATTAATTATTTTAGCTGGGTTAAAAAAACTGCCTTGGTTTCTATTGTCAGCCAGCAGTACAAATTTTTAATTTACTGTATATATTTTACCAGGTTACCTTAATTGCTTATTTATTTTGGAAGATATTGCTATTTAATGATTTTATCTCTGTCTTTGGTTTGCTTTGGTGAATATCTGTAGTTTTTTTTCTTTGTGAGCTGTTTTTCATCCATAAGAGTAAAAGAAAAGATTTGGTTCAAGTATTTTTTGTCTGCTTTTATTCTGAGCATAGTACATTACACCACAGGGGTCAGTACTCACTATTTCATTTAGAGTTAACCAATCTCACTACATCTGATACAAGCCTTTTGAATCCTGTAACATTTCTAGGGGCTGGAGCACATATCTCTTGTTGCTGTTTTTAAGTGCCATCGATTGGTGTCAATTCCTGGTAACCCTCTGGATAGCTGTTCTAAACTGTGTTCACTCTTCAGTCAGGTGGCTCATTGTTGATAAAGTGGTATCCATAGCTACTGTTATTGTATTGATCCATCTCATTGCCTGCCTTTCTCCTTTGTATTGACCTTCAACCTTGCCAAGCATGATGTCTTTCTTTAATGATCTCTCTCTCTGCACGATGTGTGCAAAGTATGAAAGTTGAAGTCTTGTCATCTGAGCTTCTAATAAAAGCTTTGGTTTGATCTCCTCTAGTACTGAGTGGTTTGTTCTGTGGGCAGTACATGGTATATACAGTATTCTTTGCCAGCACCATAATTTAAAGGCATGGATTTTCTTCCTATCTTTTTCACCGTCCAATTTTCGCATCCATAAGATGTTATTGAAAATACCATGGCTTGAACAAGTTGAATCTTTGTATAGAGAGAGACATCTCTGCTCTTGGGAATCTTGTCTAAGTTCTTCATAGTTGTTCTGCCAACAGCAATGTGTCACTGGATTTCTTGATTGCTTTTCCTTTCTTTATTGGTTGATCCAAGCAGGTTAAAGACGTTCACTATTTCAATTTCTTCTCCATCAGTGATGAACTTATTGATTTTGCCAGCTGTCAGGATCTTTGTCTTCTTTATGTCAAGGTGCAGGCCCATTTTAAGATTATGTTCCTTGATCTTGAGAAGTAAATATTTCAAATCGTCTTCATTTTCAGCCAGTATTGTGATGTCATCAGCATAGCAAAGGTTGTTGATGACTCTTCCAACAATCTTTACATCTCGGTTGAGTTCATACAATCCTGCATCTCTGATGATTTGTTCTGCATATAAACAGGAAGGGGGAAGTATGCAGCCTTTTCGTACATCTTTGCTGATTTTAAACATTCTGTTTCTTACTGTTCAGTTTGAACTGTTGCTTCTTGATCAGTGTAAAGGTTATGCAAGAGAACTAATAGGTGTATGGTATAATCATGTTTCTTAATGTGACCCAGTTTCTCATGGTTTACACAGTCAAAAGCTTTGCTGTAGTCAGTATAACACATATAGATATCCTTTTGGTATTCTTTTGTCTTTTCAAAGATCCATCTCACATCCGCGATGATGTCTCTTGATCTTCACCCTTCTTGAACCCTGCTTGCACTTCAGGCAGTTCTCATTCCAGGTATGGTTGTAGTCTCTGCTGGATAATCTTGAGCAGAATCTTGCTGACATGTGGCATTAGAGAGAATGTGCAATAATTTCCACAGTCATTTGGGTCACCTTTCTTCAGTATTGGTCTAAACACAAATATTTTCCAGTCAGTTGGCCATGATGTTATCTTTAATATTTCCTGGCAGAGCCTTGTAAGTATAGTAACAGCCACATTTGATTGCTGTAATACTTCATTGGGAATGCCATCAATACCCATTGCTTTGTTCTTTGAAAGCTTTCAATGCTGCTTCGACTTCTTTCATCACCAATGGTTCCTGATCATAAGATACAGGTTGAAAGGGCCACTTGATCTTCATGGTAGAATGACTCTGTATATTCTTTTCACCTTTTCTTGATCTTCTCAGCATCATTCAACATGGATCCTTGAGCATCTTGTAGCTTTCCCATTTGAGACTGGATTTTTTTCTTTAATTCTCATAGCTTTATGAAAGCCAATCTTGTTCTTCCTCTAATAGTATCTGATTCTATTTCCTTGCATGCATCATTGTAGTACTTCTCCTTGTCTCATCTTACTGCATGTTGGAAATCTCTGTTGAGTTCTTTGACTGTTTCTCTTTCTCCTCTGACTTTAGCTTCTCTGGTTTCTGGGCAATTTTCAATGTTTCTTCAGTCATCCATTTTGTCCGTTTTTGCTTTTTTACCTCTTGTAGAGACTTTTCACTTTCTTCGAGCACAACTTTCTTGATGTCATCTCATAACTCTTCTGGTGCTCTCTCAGTTGTATTAAAGCTGAAAATCAATTTTGCAGGCAGTCTTTAAGTTCCCGTGGTATGTTCTCAAAGTTATATTTTGCTACATTCTTGAATGACTTGCTGTTTTTCAGCTTTACAGTAGCTTGAATTTGCATACTAGTAGTTGGTGATTTGTACCACAGTCAGCTCCAGGTTTCGCCTTTGTTAGTATTATTGAGCTTTTCCAATGTTAACCTCCACAGTTGTAGTGAATTTGATTTTTGTACAAACCTTTGGGTGGTCCATGTGTAGTCACCGTTTGTGTTGCTGGAAGAAGGTGTTTGAGATGAATAGATCACTGTTCTTGCAGAATTCTATCAGTCTTTCCCCAACTTCATTTCTGTTGCCAAGTCCATATTTTCTAGCCACTTTGCCTTTTTCTTTGTTGCCAACTTTTGCATTCCAGTCACCCATGACTATCAGGATACTGTATCCTGTTTTCATGTTCTATCAATCTCAGCTTGTACTTGTTCATAGAACTCATCCACTTCTTTCTTTTCTTTAGCTTTTGTTGGGGAATGTACCTGAATAATAGTTGTGCTGATGGGCAATCCCCATAGATGAACAGAAATTAAGCGTTCACTGATTGCATTGTATTTCATTACAGTTCTTGCACGTGTCTTCTTAATTATAAATGTAACAACATTTCTTCTTTGTCTTTCATTTCCAGCATAGTATACCATGTGATCATCAGATGCAAAGTGCCGATGCCAGTCCATTTCAGTTCACTGACACTCAACAAATCGATTTGTACACGTTCCATTTTAACCACCTCCGACTTTCCTTGGTTCATGCTTAGTACGTTCCATGTCCTAATAAGCACATCATAAATGTTGTCTGAAAAGTCTTCAGCTCATCTCCAGTAGCCATTTGAGTGCCTTCTGACATGGGGGATCTCATTTTACAGCACTATAGTGCAATTGGTTTTGTTGTGACTATCCAATGGATTTTAGATTGTCAGGCCTTTCTTCCAGACAGGTAATGCTAGCATTGTTGCCACTGTCACATTCCTGTGACCATCCGCCACCAACACCATCTCATTCTGCTGCTGCCCAGATGAGTGGTTTGTCTTATTCTGGCACCTCAGCTGAGATCTGTCCATCTTGGGAGACCCTATCAGTAGTTATGCTACCAATAGCTTAGCTCTCAGCATCACTGATGCACACAAGCCCTCACACATGACAAGCTGCTAAGCTCCAAAAATCTCCAGTCTCCTCAAGGTGACTCAGGGCTTGTCTCCTGTAGGTTTTAAGAAACTCCAGGACAGAAGAGGCAGGTCCGGATTACACACCCTTTATCAAATCACATGTTTCAATGAATTCCTAGGTGAACAGAAATGTACACAACTTCTACATGGTCCAAACATAAAAACATCTTCATGCAAATTTTAATATACAGTTAGGGTTTAGTTTACATTTTTTTTACAGATTCAGAATCAACAAACAGTGGATGTGTCATGTATAAAGGTTTAGACATATTTTCAGTCGGTACTTTGTATGGATGTACATGGGTAAATAAATTTTGGTTCATTTTGGGGATTTTTATAATTTTCTTAATTTTTGGGTGTTTTTTTTCTCAATTTGTTTCACACAATTGGTTCAACTCAAATGTTTTAGGTGGCTAGTTACTAAGGTGCGCTAATGTTAATGTACATTAATTCACTGTTAATGCGTGTTATTTTAGCATAGGTCTCATGCTATTCAATGGGGCCTGGTTACTAATAACAATCGCCACCGTTAAGACACCTTAGTACTTAGACTTCTTAATATGTTTTAGAACTTTTTAATGTATGCAAATTGATTGAATGTACATTAGTTCTTAGGTTAATATGTGTGCATTTTTGTGAACTACTTGTCAAATATATTTTCAGATTAGAAGGTTGAAATGCTGTAAATAAATGCATGCTAAGAAATGCACACCCCTAGCACTTTGTAACACCTCCTTTACCATCCAAATTATTCCCATAGCCAACTAACAATCTTTCTAGTCTTGCTTTTCGCAATTTTTCCTCACTCTTCCTTGCATAACTCTTCTTAGAATTATTTTTAGGTTTGTTGCATGCACTGTACATTTGAGATCTTCCTAACTGTGGGTATTTACAGGGACATTCTAAATAAATACATAATAAATACTGTCATCAGGAGGGGGGGCATTGCGTGTGCTGAACAGGCTACATGGGCTTGGCAGTTCTTTCAAGAAGGCTGAGTAGATATGGGGGAGACTCATCCACAAAGAGTTATTAACAAAGAAATTTTAATAGCAATCAATCAAGGCTCTTGACGGTGGAGACAGGCTGAGCAGAAAACTTATCGCTGGGGTCAATTGCAAGCCTTTACGTTTATTCTATATCCGGATATCATTTACAGCATCAATGGCTTCTTAGATAGTTCCTCACATAAGCACTTGGCCTCTACAGGTAGCTTTCCTGGGCTTTAAAAGAAGACAAAACAGTCCCTCTTTGCGGTAGAGTTCAGGGGAGTTCATTCCAGAGGTTTCCTTTCTGCTCCAGCAGACCATGTTTTTAACCCCCTTCTATGGCAATTTTTAGTATTTAGCACATACCTTTCCAGTAGCAGATTGAGGGGAGTTACATTCAGGTACCATAGGTATTTCTCTCTCCCTGGAGGGCTTACAATTTAAGTCTGGACCTGTGGTAATGGAAGGTTAAGTGACTAGCCCAAAGTCACAAGGAGTGCCAGTGGGATTTGAACCCTGGTCTTGTTGGTCCCAAGCTACTGCACTAAACACTAGACTACTTCTGGGTCGCCAGGAGTCAGTACTGACTCAAAGGCACACATTGCATTGCATTTACTCCTCCAGTCCAGTAAGTACTGTAAATGAAACCAGTTTCACCACAAAGCCCAACCCAGATTGAAGCACCTGTAGCACAGTCCTTAGGCTCCAGCTGCCTGTGTGCACCAGGTTTGGGAAGCAGAAAAGAACTAATCAAGTCCAGATTTTTCTAGTGACTACTTCTGCTCCTTAGCACTGGCTCTTTCAAACTTGCAGCTATCAAAATAGTCTTTATAACAACTAATGTTCATACAAGTCTTTCTCAGAGTTTCACAATGGTACGCTTGAACTCTTTAACACATTTCTTGCTGCTCTGTCCCTCTACTACTTAGGGTTAGCAGAGAGGTTAGTTCCTACCCTCTGGCAAGCAAGCTCCCAGCTTTCTGCTTGCCCCACCCACAAACTGTCCAAAGACAGAGCAGCTCTGTTTAAACAGTATTTTTCCCTTGAGGTACAAAAACCTGCACAGCTCCTGCTTAGAGAGCAGTCCATGGGCGCAATAACTTATTACAGGGGTTTCATTGGGGTTTGTTCCGTTTCCATCAGCTTCGGTTCACAAGATTTTTCTTCAGTGGAGGATACTTCTGGTCCATGTGTTCTAGAGGAAGTGAAATCACCAAGTGGATGGCCTGGGAACTCCTCCCTGACAGATATCTATGACTCAGGGGCCAGGAAGGGGAGTGAACAGTTATAGTGGAACCCTGCATTTAAAGGAACATTGATCTTTTCCCCAGGGTCTATCCCTAGCCCTCCCCCTTCTTCTAGCTGTGGCTTTCCCTTTTGCTGGGAGAGAAGATCAGGCTGTTGCGGTGATAGCTGTAAACCTGCATTCCTTTTCATCTCTCCGGGCCAGTCCAGGAAACAGTAGGGTTGTCAATCTCCTTCAGCAACTGAGGACTGAACTTCAAAGCTTTGCTGACAGCCTCCTAGCTACCCCTGGTGTCAGAGAGCCAGTCTTTTCAGTCCTCAGCAGCTGAAGGAGGTGTTCTGACAGGCTCCGAGAGACGAACACTGTTTGTTGTTTTTATCCGGTTCTCCTGCCTGGCCCTAGCTGGGTTGGGGTTAGGAGGGCTAGGGGTGCATAGTTTGTGCGTTTGAAAAAAAAAAAAAAAAAAAAAAGGATAGCTTGCCTTAGCTCATGCAGCCGCACTATTATTACCCTTCTTGGGTTCTGCTGAGCAGCCGGCGGTTCACTGCCTGTTAGAGCAGTAGAGGCAGAGCCTGCCTCGACGACCTGAGCCGTGCTTGAGAGAAGAGCAGGATCCTGGGAGCCCCAGAATCAAGTCTCTGCATCCACCTCTCCCCTTCTCTGCCGCGAGCCGCGGCGCTTGAAGGCTCTCTCAGTGATCAGGTGCGTTTCTTGCAGGGTTCCTCTTCTTTCTACGGGCCGCGATCGCTAAGCGCCGGGAGAGCAGCGGCGCTGTCTGTAAGTCCGGTCGGCGGTTTTTCGGGCGGATCGGGTGCCTCGGGGGGCATCGGGGATAGGCCTCGGGGAATCCCGGTTCTCAATTTTCGGCTCATGGAGGAGCCTGCGGGGGTGCAGAATGTGGCGGGAAAGCTTCCCGTCGTCAGTGACAAGGCGGGAGGAGCGGCCATTTTGAAGGCTGCTGCAGTTTCTCCCGCGCTGCCTGAAACCTCGGGAAAAAGAAAATCGAAGTCTAAACGCTCAGTTCCCGACTTGACAGTGGACCCTGCACCTGTTGCTCAGGTGCCTGAGGGGTTTTCTTCAATTTTTTCGCCCGACTTTATTTTATCGCTCCACAAGGCTTACTGCCTCAGATTGGAGCGGGGTCCTGAGGCTGCAGCTGCGCCCAGCCCTCCTGCCTTGCCCACGGTTCAGGGCATGGCAGTGGACCCCGGAGAGGGGCCTTCTCATGTGGGCTTGTCCGTTGGGATGGCTCCGGGGGATTTGGACCAACAGGCTATGGGATTCTCAGGTCCAGAGGAAGGGGAGCTTCCTTCAGAGGCGGGCCTGGATTTATGGCCGGAGGATCTCGAAGACGGCGAGATTGCCCCTGGAGATGATCCTAATCTCTTTCGGGTGTTTCGGAAAGAGGAGCTAGGGTCTCTTATTTCCCATTCTCTGGCGGCTTTGAATATTGCCTTGCCGGCAGCCACGACTGAGCCCTTGGAGGATCCCTTGTTGCAGGGATTTAAGGCAGAACAAAAGTGCTTTCCGGTCCATAGAGTGATTAAGCAGATGGTTGAGTCCCAGTGGGAGTATCCTGAAGCCACCTTGAGAGGAGCACGAACCTTGGGCCGCTTGTATCCGGTTCCTCAGGACGAGAGAGAATTGTTATGCATGCCGAAGGTTGACGCGTTAGTTTCCGCGGTGACTAAAAAGACTACTATTCCGGTAGACGGCGGAGCGGCTCTTAAGGATCTGCAGGATAGGAAGCTGGAGGCCCTGCTTAAACAGGCTTTTGACACCAGTGCCCTGACGTTGCAGGCTTCCATTTGTGGGGCTTATGTGTCCAGAGCTTCGATTCGGTGGCTTCAGGCTGAGGCTCCGCCGGTTTCGGACGGCTCCGTCGGCGCCCGAGGGCGTGAAGTTAGAATCAGCCGCGGCGTATCTCTCCGACGCCTTCTATGATCTCGTTCGCATGTCCGCAAAGTCCATGGCTTCTATCATTGCCGCTCGCAGGTTCCTCTGGCTGAGGAATTGGGCGGCCGACGCTTCTTCTAAAGCGCGTCTTAGTAAGTTGCCTTATAAGGGCAAGCTGCTCTTTGGAGAGGCACTGGAAAAGATTGTCAAGGATCTGGGGGACTCCAAAGGTGGATGGTTGCCGGAGGACAGGCCCAAGGGGCCCAGGCAGGTCTCGGCGCAGAAAGGGCCGCTTAGAGAGTTTTGCAAATTCCGAGGATCTCGGTTTACCCCTTATCAGAGGGGGCGGTTTGTCCCCAGGGGTCAGTCCTTTCGTGGGGCTCGGGGTTTTGGACGAGGGTTTGGCGGTTCCCAGTCCAATGCCCCGAAGAAGCTGCAATGAAGTGAGGCAGGTCCAGGAGGAGAGTCACATTGGTGGCCGTTTGCAGCGCTTCCTTTCCGCCTGGACCGCCATCACGACGGACCGCTGGGTCTTGGAGATCATTCGGGATGGTTATTCGCTGGAATTCGAGCAGTCGCTCCCGGAGGGGTTTGTGCAGTCGCCTTGCGGGTCTCCTGCAAAACTTTTGGCGGTGCAGCAGACTCTGCAGCGGCTGCTTCAGATCCAGGCGGTGGTCCCGGTGCCTCCAGACAAGTGCGGCTTCGGTCGATACTCCATTTATTTTGTGGTGCCCAAAAAGGAAGGTTCCTTTCGGCCCATTCTGGATCTAAAGCATGTGAACCGCTGTTTAAGGGTGCCACATTTTCGCATGGAAACGCTGCAGTCCGTAATTCGGTCCGTGAGGCCGGGCGAGGTGCTGTCCTCCATAGATCTTACAGAGGCGTACCTGCACATTCCCATTCATCCCCGGCACCAACGGTTTCTGAGCTTTGCAGTTCCCATGGGACATTTTCAATTCCGAGCACTACCGTTTGGGCTGGCCACGGCTCCTCGCACATTCACGAAGGTCATGGTAGTAGTGGCAGCGGCGTTGCGCCAAGAGGGGATTCTTGTGCATCCCTATCTGGTCGATTGGCTCATCCGGGCTCGCTCGGTTCCAGAATCCGCAGAAGCCACCGCATGGGTGGTATCCTTTTTAGAAAGCTTAGGATGGGTGGTCAATCTGTCCAAGAGTCAGTTGACGCCCGTGCAATGCCTGGTGTATTTGGGGGTAGTGTTCGATACGCAGCGGGGAGCGGTGTTTTTGCCGGAAAGCCGAATTCAAAAGATTTTGCGGCAGGTGGCCGCCTTTTTGCGCCTCAAGGCTCCCATGGCGTGGCGCTACTTGCAGCTTCTCGGTTCCATGGCAGCTACCCTGGACGTCGTGCCGTGGGCCAGGGCACATATGCGTCCGCTCCAGCACTCCTTGCTGTCTCGATGGTCGCCGCAGCGGCATCCTCTCAGTCAGCGGTTGAGTTGTCCGGTTCCGGTTCTGGAGAGTCTCCGGTGGTGGAACGATCCTGCACATCTTCGAGTCGGCCTGCCGCTGGACCCTCCGGATTTGGTGTTAGTCACCACGGATGCCAGCCTCTCCGGTTGGGGAGCTCATTGTCTGTCTCACATAGCTCAAGGGGTTTGGACGGAGGAAATGGCCTCCTGGTCCATCAATCAACTGGAGATGCGAGCGGTGTTGTTAGCGTTGCAGGAGTTTGCTCCCCTGGTCAGCGGCAGAGCTGTGAGGGTGTTCTCAGACAATGCGGTCACCGTGGCTTATATAAATCGGCAGGGGGGCACTGGCAGTGCGAGCCTGTTGCAAGAAAATCAGGTGCTGCTCGGTTGGGCGGAGGATCATCTCTTCGCCCTATCGGCGGCTCATGTGGCAGGAAAGGACAATGTGCAAGCAGATTATCTCAGTCGAACTGTCCTGGATCCCGGGGAGTGGTGCCTGAACGATGCTGTCTTTCACGACCTTACGCGGCGTTGGGGTCAGCCGGTGATGGATCTGATAGCAACCTATGCCAATGCCAAGGCCTGCAGGTTTTTCAGCCGGCGCAGGGAACCCATGGCCGAGGGCCTCGATGGCCTAGTTCAGCCCTGGCCAATGGGGGAGCTTCTGTATGTCTTCCCTCCGTGGCCGATGATCGGGCGTGTCATTCGCAGAGTCGCCCGGCACCAGGGGCGCGTGATTCTCATTGCACCGGATTGGCCTCGACGGGCGTGGTATGCGGATCTCATACGTCTGTTGGCGGACCGTCCGTGGAGGTTGCCCTGTCGGAGGAACTTGTTGTTCCAAGGTCCTATTCTCATGCCCCAGGTGGATCGCTTCTTGCTTACGGCTTGGCTCTTGAAAGGCAGCGGTTGAAGCGGAGGGGCTATTCCGCGGCGGTGGTGGACACCATGTTGCAAGTGAGACGGCCGTCATCGACGTTGGCTTATATCCGCATTTGGAAGATTTTTGAAGAATGGTGCACTAGGCGCGGGGTGCTTCCGCATTCCTGTGGGGTGTCGGCGGTCCTGTCGTTCCTCCAGGACGGTCTGGACAAAGGTTTGGCGTTCAGTACTCTAAGGGTTCACCTGACGGCTCTGGCTTGCTATCGTGGCAAGGTGCAGGGTCGGCGCTTGTCGGTGCATCCGGATGTGCGTCGGTTCCTCCGGGCGGTTCGGAACGTTCGTCCCCCTCGGAGAGCGGTTGTTCCGCCCTGGGATTTGAATTTGGTTCTTCGGGCCCTGATGCGCGCTCCATTTGAGCCGGGGAAGAGGATAGCTCTACGAGAGCTTACTTTGAAGACTACCTTTTTGGTCGCCTTGTGTTCGGCTAGACGTATTTCGGATTTACAGGCTCTTTCTTGCAGGGAGCCCTTCCTGCAGTTTTCAGCGGAAAAGGTGGTTTTACGACCGGTGCCCTCCTTTCTCCCGAAGGTGGTGTCCGCTTTTCACCTGAATCAGTCCATTTCGCTGCCTACCTTTCGGTCGACACCGGCGATTGCGGGGGACTGTTCGTTTCATCGCTTGGATCTTGGTAGGGTGTTGCATCGGTATCTCCGGCGTACTCAGTCTTTTTGGAAGTCGGACAGATTGTTTGTTTTGTTTGGCGGAGCTCGCAAGGGGGCCGCAGCTTCCAAGGCCTCCATTTCTCGCTGGATCAAGCAGGCGATTACTACAGCGTATCACGCGAGTGGAAAGGTTCCGCCGGAGGGTTTGCGGGCTCATTCGATGAGGGGGAAAGCGGCCTCTTGGGCCGAGAGTACTTTGGTTCCTCCGGTCGACATTTGTAGGGCGGCGACCTGGTCGTCCTTGCATACTTTTGCGAAGCATTATCGCTTGGATGTACAAGCGGCTTCGGACGCTAGTGTCGGGGCGTCTGTGGTTTTGGGGGGCTTAGTGGGACCCTCCCGAGAGTAGGTACTGCTTTGGTACTGCCCTACTGTTTCCTGGACTGGCCCGGAGAGACGAAAAGGAAGAATAAATTAGACTTACCTGCTAATTGTCTTTCCTTGAGTATTCTCCGGGCCAGTCCAGGGCCCTCCCAGTGTATGTTAGCGCTCCCAAGGGCGGGAGTGGACAGCGCAGCGACGTTTGCCCGCCGTATTCTTTTGGTTATGGCGGGGGAGGTTTCCCTCTTTGTGGGGGAGTCTCTGGTGGACATGCAGATTTGATTAGGGGGCTCCCTTTCGGTTCCTTGTTCGATGTTAGGTTTTGTAGCTGCGGGCTATTGCAAATTTGGGAGTTTCCTATCGATTAGTTTCCTGTTTCTTGTTTTTTGATATACTGCTTGGACATTCGTAGACTGGCTCTCTGACACCAGGGGGGGCTAGGAGGCTGTCAGCAAAGCTTTGAAGTTCAGTCCTCAGTTGCTGAAGGAGATTGACAACCCTACTGTTTCCTGGACTGGCCCGGAGAATACTCAAGGAAAGACAATTAGCAGGTAAGTCTAATTTATTCGTCAGCATACATGCATCTCAATGTCTGGGGATATTCAAGTCTGTGGACGGGGAAGGTCATTCCAAACTTTTACCCTTCTTTCCTGTAAGTGCTTCATAGTTGATTTTGAGGTATGTTTCAGATTGTTGTCTTGCTGAAACGTCCAACATCTTTTGAAGTTCAGTGTCTTCACTGACTATGGAACATTAGCTTCTAGGATATGTTGATGTGCTTAGTTGGATCTATTCTTCCTTCCACCTGCACAACATTCCCTATGCTACTGGCCGCCATACAACCCCAAAGCATAATAGATCTACTCCTGCAATTAACAGTTAACAATGTGTTCTTTTTTAAAAATGCTTTACACATTTTTTTCTCCAGATATATCTTGTGTTGTTCTGGAAAAAAGTTCAGTTTTCATTTCATCAGGCTTGCTCCAAAACAATTTCAGGCTTATCGAGTTTTTCTTTTGTAATGAGGTCATAGAAAATGGTGGCTTCTGGCAGCTTTCACACGCATATCATGGTCGTGAATTCCCTCCCATGCACCCCATCATCATTTGTAGTGATCAGTGGGTTCTTTTTTTGCAAATCTGACCAGTTTTCAGGTGTTTCTATCAGATTATTCTTGATTCTCCAGTTCTTGTGTTGACTTCAACCAGTACATAAATAAGAAGTGAGCCAGAGACTCTTCCTGCTTTTATCCTTCTATTTGTCTCCGTCCTATGAGAGGGGGAAAGCTTATTGATTCCTCCTAAGTTTACAATTAAGAATATTCAACACGTGTGTATATCAGTGTGAACAACAATGGATTTACAGATTGGATACTTTAGACCAGGAGAGGGCAATTCCGGCCCTCGTGCACTACAATCCAGCCTGGTTTTCATGATGTCCCTAATGAATATTCATGGACCTATTTCCATACAATAGAAGGCAGTGGATGCAAATAGATCTCATGAATATTCATTAGGGCCATCATGAAAACCAGGCTGGGTTGTGGTGCACGAGGGCCGGAATTGCTCACCCCTGCGTTAGACCCTAATGGGTTGAATGATAAGATAGAATGGACATTGTTCTTCTAAAATAATGGAGTTCTGCTGGGTTAGGTTAGGAGTTTAACTGCACACGTTCTTAATGTAAGACTGATGTTTAGGAGGTTATTGGTAGTTGTAGAGGGAAAACAAGTGATGACGTCAGTTTTGTTTAGCGATTTCATTGGTGGCTAAACATTTAAATGGTGATGCGTCAGATGCTGCAGCTACTTCCTCAGATTGTCATTGAGTATATAATCATGAGCCCCTGAAAAAGCCTCTTTTAAGGTGAAACAAAGATCTTTGTTGGGTGGGTGATGATCAGGTGGACGATGTTCGCTGAAATTTGGAAGTTTGGGAGCATTAAGATAAGATAAGTACTCGATACCTTCTTTTGTAAATGTTTATAATGTGGATATTGTTTGATTGCAGGGCTTATGGAGGAGACGTTTGTGGCTCCATTGTAGGCTAACATTAAAAAACAATTGCTGCTGTATGCTTCCGTTATGGCGTATCTTAGACATTTTGTCTAATTTAAAAAAAATAAGAGAGATACTTAAGAGTTATATTCAAGGTGCGGTCACACCATGGAACAATACAGAGGCATTATAATATCCTTGGTTTTATTCTCCATTCCTTTCTTTATGATTCCTAGCATTCTGTTTGCTTTCTTGGCCTCTGCTGGCGCAGGGTTTCAATGATAACATGAGGAGGGATCTAGCTAAGCTTGAAGAATGGTCTAGAATTTGGCAGCTGGGATTTAATGTTAAAAAATGCAAGGTCATGCATTTGGGCTGCAGCAATCCAAGGGAGCAATATAATATAGGGGGTGAAGTACTTTTGTCCACTAAAGAAGAGCGGGACCTAGGCGTGGTTGTGTCTGATGATCTTAAAGTAGCTAAACGGGTAGAAAAGGCAACAGCAAAATCTAGAAGGATGCTTGGGTGCATAGGGAGAGGAATGGCTAGCAGAAAAAAGGAGGTGATAGTGCCTCTGCATAAGTCTTTGGCGCGATCTCATTTGGCGTATTGTGTGCAATTCTGGAGACCGCACCTTCAAAAGGATATAAACAGGATGGAGTCAGTACAGAGGGTGGCTACTAAAATGGTTAGTGGTCTTCGTTATAAAGCATTTGAAGACAGACTTAAGGATCTTAATATGTACACCTTAGAGGAAAGGCGGAATAGAGGTGATATGATTGAGACGTTTAAATTTCTCCGTGGCATAAATGCACAGGGGGAGAGCCTCTTTCGATTGAAAACAAGTTCTGCTATGAGAGGACATGGGATAAGGGTGAAAGGGGATAGATTCAGGTGTGATATGCAGAAATATTTCTTTACGGAAAGAATGGTTGATCCGTGCAATAGTCTCCCAGTGGAGGTGGTAGAGATGAGGACGGTATCTGAATTCAAAAAAGCATGGAACAAACACAGAGGATCTGTAAAGGAAAAAAGGGGACTGTTGTAGTTGTTGATATGGAAGGACAGACTAGATAGGGCATGTGGTCTTTTTCTGTCGTCATTTTTCTGTGTTTCTATGTATTATCCACGATGACACCTAAATCCTTTTCTTTCTTTCTTTAACATTTCTTTTATACCACCTTTCATGGTTATCAAAGCAGTTTACATTTAACTTGAACATTATACATGGAATAGGCATAAATAACTATAATACAGGGAACCTTGGTAATTATTTAAAAAAAAATATAATTATGAGTGTGATAAGTACAGCATAACTGTAATACATTAAGCCATGTTTACAATTTACAAGTGAATGCTCTGAGCTTTTGTTGGAGACAAGGAATTAGTGGTATGGGATTGAGGTCCTTCAATAAACCGTTGCCAGTGGTGTGGGGTGCAGCAGATGGTCAGTGGATGGGGTGGTATTAGATGTTTGGACCATAAATATTCCATAAACAGATGCGTTTTTAGCTTTTTCTTAAATTCTAAAGTATCGTCTATTGATCTTAGTTCAGGCGGAAGTGAGTTCCAGTGTGTGGGAGTGTATATTTCAAAAGCTCTCTGGCAGGTCATTTGAGAACTTCTTGTCTTGTACTTTGGTATAGTGAGGATGTTTTTGTGCAAAAGTCTCCTTATTCTGATGTCTGGAACCTCCTGGAGCAGTGCTTACAGCCATTCAGCTGATTGATTGTGGATAACTTTAAATGCCATCATTATTGCTTTATATTTAATGCATGATTGTATAGGAAGCCAATGTAGAGATTTGAGTACTGGTGTGATTTTATTTATTTATTTATTTTATTTGGTATAAATTTGTATACCGCTACTTCCAGCGATCAGCAGCGGTCTACTTGTGAAACAAGGGTGGATGTACAGTACAATCTAAGTATACAAATCTGATTTCAGGGAGGAGCACACATCAACAAAATATGGTACAGGTTATACATTTGATCAGTGGGGTGGGATAATAGGTTTGTAGATGAGCAAGGGGGTAGAATATATACATATATACATTTTATCAGATGTGCTCTTGACGTGAAGTTTGTTTAATTAGATGAGCTGCGGTGTTTTGTGCTAGTTGTAAGGCATGGGTGGTATGTTTGGGGAGACCATGCAATATTATGTTACTATAGTCCAGTTGTGGGGTGATTATGGCCTGGCATACTGTGGGAAAGTGGTTGTGGTCTAGTTGAGAGTGAAGGATTTGCAGCATCTTCATTTTATGATAGGTTAAGGATATCACGGATGCACAATGGAGTTACTTTGCTTGAAGAAGAGCTAGGAAGGCACGGAGCTTGAAACACGGCGTTGTGTTGCAGTACCCTATCGATGTTAAGAACTGAAAATTATTATCCTTAAGGCAATTGGAATTTACATAGAGATCCTTTTATTATCAGCGATCCTTAAGATTACATGAAGACAACGTTTCGGCCGCTTGTAACGAGGATTGAAAATCATCCAGATAAGTTTGTTTATGAGGCAATTTGAAACCACTTTAGAAAGGTGCGATGAAGGATACACATTACTTCATTAAGTGTCTCTGTGGGGACGCACTTGTGGGTGCCCTTCATTGGAGTGCTTTTAGGCTGTTGTAGCCTTTATAAATTTGATTAAAAGGAAGGCCTACTATGAGAGAGGGTGACCTCTCAAGGTAGGTGATCTGACAAAAATTTAGAAAAGGACAGACTAGTCTTATTTAGATAGGCATTGTTGGTATGGGCTAATCAGGTTTTCAACTTAATTTGGGATTATATATGTAGTGATTCCTTTGGGTTTTGTGTTTAGATAATTAGGACATGATTTTTGGCACTCTTATAAACAATTCAATACAGTTTAAGAGATGAACCACATTCCCATTGCAGTAAAATTAGATGCACCAGTGATTGATTTTCAGTACTCATATGACTTGAATCAACCAATGAATGATGGCTCTAATGTTTAAAATGGCCACATTCACTCCCTGTTCCATTTTCACAATGATGAAGACAAGAGAACTGCCTGAGGTCATCAGAAAAACCATTATCACCAAACATCAAACTTCAAAGGAGTACAAGACCATCTCCAAAGACCTTGGGATTCCTGTGTTTACAGTTCACAATGTTAAGTTTTCTCATGAAACTGTGAAGAACCTTTCAGGATGTGGTGGGAAGAGGAAAATTAATCCAAAAAATCTTTGAAACTTAGGGGTATGTTTACTAAGCAGTCTTAACGTGCGCCTGGCGATAGTGTGCAGGATGCCATAAAAGGAGTGGGCGTTCTGGTCTAAACGTAGCAAACCGGGATTATCGCGCGATAACGAGCACTGTGCACATTATCGGGCGAAGGATTGAGCTATGCACGTTAACGCGTGTTAATCTTAAGCAAGTGTAGCACAATGGTTAATAAACTGACTGATGGTATAGGGATCATAGGTTTGATCCCCCAATGTGCCTAATGAATAAGGCTGGCTGAGGCATTACCCTTTATGTTTAAGCAGTGCTTTGTGAGGCATTTTATTTTTATTTTAATTAGTGCTGCCAGAAAACACACCTTCACAGTTCCGTAACCTAAGGTGCTGCATAAGGCGCCCTATAAGGCACTCCAGAGGGCACATTATAAAGTGCACAGTCTGCCAAGGCACACTATAATATCCCCTATAGGACGCCTTATAAGGCGCTTTATAGGGCTCCTTATGAGGCACCTTAAGGTTACAGCACTGTGAGGGTGTTTTTGCTGGCAGCACTAATTTACATTAAAAACAGACAATGCCTTGGACAGCCCTATCAAATAACCCCACTGTGGGATCAAACCCATGACTTTTGGCTTCACAGGCAGTGAAGTAACCAGTGGGCTGCTAATACACAGCTGGCTGGTTACAGAGGGACTGCAGGTCACCACACAAACTGTATGCTGTGGTTACCAGGATAGGGTTAACCCACCCGTACCCATGATGCACTGCACATGCAGATCAGCAGTCTACAGATGATCACAAGATGGGGTATGCACCCCCACAGCACCTCGGCCTGGTAGGGGGAACTGACCGTGTGTGTTACTGGCACAGAGTAGCTACAGACCGTCACATTGTGCGGGTACTGTGCTCACCCTGAGGGTGAGGTGGGGCATCCAGCACCAGGTCCACAGCACCTGGCTTAGCTGAACTGGTTATGCTGTAGGTCACCCTTGTGGACTATGATGCACACAGAATAATGCATATCCTGTGTGGGTGCTATGGTCACATGATTTAAGTGACAGAGAAGGGGGTGTTTGGACCCATAGGCAGATTATGTAAAACCACCCAATCTGCCCTCTGGGGCTCAGGGTGGGGGACAGGATCTCCCACCAACAGATCCACATTCCTGCAATGGTGGCAGTAGAGGGGACCATCAACCCCAGTCTTGCTGGGGAACAGACACCCTACAAGGCAGTCAATGCAAATCTGTATGCATCTATAAAGCAATAGCAGACAGACAGTAGGCCTGGAAATGCTCAGCTGCCCCCCACTACTATCTGACATTCTCCAGCAGCAAGCACAGTGAGTCTCCAGCAGCTGCAGGGTGTACCAGCCATACACATACTAACTGCAAACAGTCTGCTAGCTAGTCCATAGTGCATGTTCCTGGAGGAGATATGTACACCCAAAACTGGGATGTGAGCACACCCACCAAGCAGATACGTCAGTGATTAGGCTCCAGAAAAAAGAACCCATATATATCACTTGAGAAAAAGACAACATAGCACTATGGGGGAACCTAGCCATGCCATGGTCACTACTCAGTCAGGGTGAGAGTGACCTCCCAGCAGGACATGCTGTGGCCACCCTGTCCGTGCAGGTTGTGGCCGGGCACTACAATGTCCGAGCCATTGCCCTATGCCCTGTGCAGATGCATCCAGGCCAGGCCACCCTGTCCAGGCTATACCCATGGTACCTTGCTCCTCATTATGCACATTGGCAGGCTAACACTGGCAACAGTGCAAGCAGTGTGGGCTGAGTAAGGTGTTGGCAGCCACCACACACTGGATAGACAGACACACACTCCCACACCTATGCCAGCATTGTGCAACTATAGAGGCTTTTGGCAGCCCTGGCCACCGCACCAGTCCTGGGCACAGTGCAGGCATGACTATGGTACGCAATACTATTGGGGTCACTCCCCGGGGTGGTGAACACTGTCAGACACCAGACCTGAAACACACTCCACAGACATCAGAGAGGTTGGTATGATACAGCTCAATGAGCAAATTGTGCTTAACTTACGAATTGCTATCTGCCAGTAATCATAGCAACCTTTTGATATATGTGTACCGTATTCCCAGGTTTAGGGTGGCATTGCTAAGGTATGCAATGCTAATATTGGGAGATGCACGCAGGGCCCAACATCCTGCCTCTCCAGGAGGCTCTGGATAATGGAGCCTGTGGGTGCGGGTGTTTCTGCCCCTGTTGGCCACTGCTCTAGGGCAGAGGTTCCCAACTCCAGTCCTGGTGGGCCAAACACTGTTTGGGTTTTCATGCTGTTCCTAATGAATATTATAGAAAAGAACCAAACCCAAATCTAAATTATAATACCTCTATCTAATTCTTTTTGTTGGAGCAGGCTGGAGGCGACTGAAAGGGAAACCCAGCCGCACCAGACAGTCTGTTCCTTTTTAATCAACAAAGTAAACTCAGTACTTAACTAGTAGATGTCCCAGTGAAATCTTAATCATATCCATCATATGCGATCTCCTTGTGCAATAGCGGTCAAAGGCAGCATATCCCTAATGAATATGCATGAGATACATCTGCATACCATGGGGGCGGCGCATAGACATGCAGCACAGGCATCTTTATTAGAGACAGCATGGAACCTGAATGGTGTTTCGCCCTCCCGGACTGCATTTGGGAGACTCTGCTCTAGGTAATGCGCATGTTTATGGTGTCTGTGCTCTGTAGGGTAAAATATAGGCGTTTGAGGCATGTTTATGTTATCTGCAATAAAGGTTCCGTCATTATTACCACGGTTTAGTAGTGGGTAAAATATGGGGACTGGGTTGGCAGGAACCACAGCTGGGACTTGAACCTGTGACCTTCTGCTCCTGAACACACTGGCTGTGTGTACTTCACCACACGTTTGCCAGAGGGACAGTTCACTGCCCCCTCCACCACCAGTACCCCTCCGCCACCATGCTGACATGCCCTTCTGATGGTGGTGCTGGTGGTCCGCAGTCTCAGGCCATCCAGTGTGCCGGTAGGCGGCTGCCTATGGTGCGGGTTCTGGGGTAAAGGTGCCTGTATAGAAGTCCACGCTTCCCCCCAGCACCGCCTGCCAATGTTCTGTGCCCTTGGGGGTACCTGCTGGGTACTATCCCCTGTGACACTGTGGGAAACACACTCGTGCCCATGTTGGGCCCTCATAAGTTGCTGTCTGGCTGCTCTACTGTTTCAGCATTCCTATGGGCCACCTAGGCATCACCCCGAGTCCGCACTGTGGCCCAGCTGCACCACAGCATGTGCCGCCTGCAGCCCTCTGTATCTCCTTTTCCAGCATCTGTCCAGTTGCCCGTTCCAACATGCCCACCCTGCTGTTGTGGAACATGTGCATGCCATAGGAAACCTGTCCAATAACAAGGGAAAACCCTGATCAGCGCTATTTCATTGTGGGATCATTCACCTTGTATGGGGACAGAGCATAGACCTTTCCAAAATTTATATCTTTTTTTTTTAGCTTTCTCGGTAGTGTTTTTTGATGTTTCCCATTAATATCACTATTGGCCAGCTTGGTTATGTTTTTTTTTTCCATTTTGTTCAGGTCCTTTTCAATGTTTATTTGCCCTTTTGTTCCGTGCACATGTATCACACTTATCACTTTTTGTAGGTTTCCCTGGCTTTGGACAGAAATGGTTTCTCTTCCCTTTAAATCTGCTCTAACGCCAGGGTTTCACTGGCGTTAGTTTTCAGACCCGGAATCCACAGCGTTAGTCTGAAGGGAGCTTCTCCCCTCCCACTCTCCACCCATTGACCCTCTCTCTCTGCACCTGGGGAGCCTTCCTCCACCCTCCGGGAGGCTTTCTCCGCCTTCAGTGCTCGTTTGCGCCGCTGCACGCGTTATTGTGCGCTAAGGTACCTTTGCGCCCGGTAAATTGCCATTATCGTGCGATAATGTGCCTTATCGCGCGATAACGTAACAGCAGCGCAAATAGCGCCCTTTAGTAAACATACACCTTAGTGTGAACTGTTGGAAAAACACCATGTACAACTTCCAAAGAGCTTAAGGGTTACGGCCCTGTGAGCCTGTGTTTGCCAGCAGCACTTCTTAAACGTACAAAACAAACCGCTTCAGACAGCACTGAATTAGTGTAAAGGTAATGTCTCAGCTAGCTTTGGTCCTTAGATCCACAGGGGAATTGAACTCACAACCCTTGCACCATCTGTCAGTGTATTAACCATTGTGCTATGGCTCAGGCTGCTTTACTGGACACCTTTTCAAGCTCCTTATGGGGCACCCTGTTGAGCTACTGTCTGTTGCTACTCTGTGGCAGTGACGCACACGGTCATCTCGCCCTACCGGGCCAGGGTGCTGTGGGGGTGCATACCCCATCTTGTGTTCATCTCTGGACTGCTGATCTGCATGTGCAGTGCACGATGGGTATGGGTGCCTTGACCCAGATCCTGGCCAACACAGCGGGCGGTTTGGGTGGTGGCCTGACGCCCTTCAGTAGGCAGCCAGGGGGGTGTTAGCAGCTATGGGGCTGTAGCCCAGTGGTTCCTTCACTACCTGTGGGGCCAGTGGTCATGGGTTCAAACCCACTGTGGGGCTATTTTATAGGGCTGTCTGCAGCGTTGTCTATTTTTAATGTACATTAGTGCTGCCAGCGACAACTCCTCAGCGTACTGTAACCTTACAGTGCCTCATAAGGCGCCCCATGAGGCACCTTTTACGATGCCCTATAAGGTGCCCTATAGGGTGTTCTATTGGGGACATTATGGGGTGCCTCAGCGGACAGTGCACTTTATAATGTAGCCTATGGAGTGTGTTATGGGGTGCCTTAGGTTACGCCACTGTGAGGGTGTGTTTGCTGGCAACACTACTGAAAATAAACATAAAATGCCTCCTCATTCACTACTTAAATGTACAGGGTAATGCCTCAGCCAGCCTTATGCATTAGGCACACTGGGGAATCAAACCCATGACACCTGTATCATCAGTCAGTGCAGTAACCATTGTGCTACAGCTCTGTTTCAGTGTTTTGTGTCTGTGCGCCTTCTTAAGTTTAACGCGCGGTAACGCGCCACAGCGCCCTCTAACGCTCGTTAATTTCTGTAACGCGCGTTATCAGTAACGATGTACCGCCCATGTCCTTATTTGGAATTTCTGGCTCTACCGCGGCTCCTAACGCGAATCAAACTAACGCAGTTTAGTAAACATACCCCTATGTGTACAGTTGCCACTTGTGTTACTGGAAGAAGGTATTTGAGATGAATAGATCTTTGGTCTTGCAGAATTCTATCAGTCCTTCTCTAGCTTCATTTCTGTTACCAAGTCCAAATTTTCCAACCACTTTGCATTCTTCTTTGTTGCCCACTTTTGCTCTCCAGTCAACTAATAAATTCTATAGGAAAGAGGAAGCTAGAGTCCTTCTTTAGGGAGAAGTATGGCCTAATTGTATTTTTACTTCTGAAATAAACTTGAATGAGATGTTTTGAATCAAGATGATAAATATCAGGGGTGGGGGGGAGTATTTTAGGAACACTATTCTTGCTTTGAAAATGGACATACAGATGTTCAAAGCATAGAGGCATCCCTGGAACCATTTTATAAAGCAGTTCTAAGGATGTCACCAGCGCGAAAACATCCAAGGCTGAATAGAGGCATGTTTGGGGCTTTCCCAAGACCTTGGATGTCCACACCCAATTTCAGCAATGCCCTTCACATATTGAATCCAAGTTTATACAGTACCTCCTCCAGGACATGAATACGCATCAGAAAAGTTCTCATTCTGCCATAGACAAGAAGGTATTCTAATACCCCCTACCTTTTTTATGGTCGGCATCGGGGAGGTGAGCGGGAAGTGGAGCCCCTCCCCAATCACCCAATCGGGCAACCGGAACACCAAAGAAAGTCAAAGTACCTCTAGGCGCGAAGGGAAATCCCGCCACACAACCAGCAACTGCAGCAGTCCCGATCAGCATCGGGGAGGTGAGCGGGAAATTAAGCCCCTCCCTGATCACCCTCACAAGACCAATCAGGCCACCGGAACACCAAAGAAAGGCAAAGTGCCTCTAGGCATGAAGGGAAAGCCTGCCACACAACCAGCAACTGCAGCCGCCTCACTTCGCCTCATGGTAGAGCCGCCCCTGAGGACAGGCAGCGGCGGCAAAAACACCCAGCGGGCCGGATAAATGTCCTCGGCGGGCCGCATGTGGCCTGCAGGCCGTAGTTTGAGGACCCCTGCTATAGACAGTGGCTGCTGCTGGAGGGGATCAAGAGCTGACAGAAGGGGGCATTATATGCATTGGAACACTGGAATAAACACTGTGCAAGAATTACTTGGGGGGGGAGAACACATTTTTATTTATTAACGTTTGTATTTTGATGCTAATTGTAATGTACAAGAAGGGAAAGGAATGCAAAACTCATGACGTCCCTTCCCCCCTTCTTGTGGTTTGCTTGGATTTTCAAGCCTTTTGTTAAACATTTTTAATTCAAGTAGGACTCTTCAGATGCAATAGATGCATAAATTTTAACTATATGACATTTCTCTCCATTTGTGGGAGCCTCCCAAGTGTACTTTTGAAAGAGTTACTCTTATCAGTTCTACTGTCTCCTCTCCTCCTCCCTGTAAATTATTTCCCTGAAGAATATCCCAAGACGGATTGATTTTAGGAACCCCTTAAAACTCCTGAAACATTTGTTATTGCACATATATTCTTATTTAGTTATAATTTTAATAAAGAGCAAAAAATAAGCAAACTGGAGCAAGTTCATAAGTAACTTTACTTAAAGACCGTAAATTATTAGCGTCTACGCTTTTAAATTATTTGTCTTTTAATCACATGAGATAATTAATGGATGAAAAACAAGGAGAGAGAGGGGAAAGATCTTTTTCATTGTTGTTGCTTTTGGGAAAAAGTTCAAGGTTACCACCCAGGCTGTTTAAGTTAAGAACAAAGTTTCAAAAAAAAATGTACTTGCAAATATTCTTGCATAATACCTATATATATGGATGAAGATGGGGGAGTGATTACAAGGAGTAATGTAGACTGTAAGTCTTTTTAATGACAAAATGAAAAGAATGGGGGCGGGGGCGGGGGCAGGTTGTGGTGGGAAACAGAAGGGCAAAGTGAGATGGAGAGAGGGCTAGGGAGACATGCGACCTGAAGATTAGTAGGAGGACTATAGTAAGATGAAAGTGGACCCTTCTTTTCTTCTTAGGGCTGTCAGCACTTTTTAATGTCAAATTTTGTGAATGATTGTCGGAGAGCTCGGGTAGAGTGCTGCTTAAACTTTCCCAGGGCTCTTGTGTGATGAATTCATTGCTTTATAATTAACATGGAATCTAGGATGGGTAGGCCGTGGCATTACTGGGGACCTTGGATTGAATGTAGATGGTTTTCTAAATGCTTTCCGCCCACATCCACAAAACTCAGTCACTCCTCTCATCCACAGAACAAGTCATTGAAAAATGTAAATTAGGGTGATAGGTTCCTGCAAACCTGCTGAGTCTCTACCTAGGGTGTTTGATTTCAGACCAACATTTATTTAGTAATTGCCAGAGGTTTTGCATGTTTTAATGCATGGTTGCATGGGAATAACTGCTAATTTGCATGCCTTATTAGTGCAGAAATTGCAGCCAAATATTTCCTTTACAACCCCTGAGTTTTTTGCCTGCAGCAACAGGATAACACAAGGTGAAAGGTTAATTAACGTGTGTTTTCACTAGGGTTTAAGTTAACACAGTGCTAAAGTTTGCAGTGCTGAATTCAGGGAAGGGGAGAGAGATTATTTACAGGAACTGAAACCTGTTCACTTCACCACTCTGAACTATGATGATCCAATTACCCCAAAATAGCATTTGATACATTTAAATTGAAAATACTTTGGAACCTTTGAATTAAATCTTACCTTGTGCACTAAGGCCTTCGTGTGCATGTGAAAAATCTTGCACTATGCGATAAGGTCTTAATTTGCATTCTAAAGATCGATCAAAGACCTTACACAATTCAGGAAAGCAATCAAGCATCACCTATTCCTCCTATACTTCTCGCAACCAAACAACCCCTCCCCACTTAACACACCCCAATCCTTTCAAGCAGCGCTTGACACTACATAAACAAATTAGGACAAACTTAATAGCAGAACTATCCATTGGTATGCGCAACAATACCAATCTGAGGTATATATATTAGATCAATGATGGAATACCAAGTTCTAGGTCCAATATGTAAATAGTTTACCCAGTTAATGCTCCAAGTTAACTATCCTGTTAAAATGTAAGCACAAGACAGTTTTGACTGAATTGAGCAAGAATTGTTAATTGTAAACCGCACTGATAATAAAGAGCGCGGTATATAAAAGCTGTTAAATAAATAAATAATAAATAAATAAAGTATTCTGGAAAGATTTAAGCACGAGCACTCTAAAATTAGTGTGAGCATACATATAAATGGAGTGGAGTGGTTAGAGCACTTCCTTGGTAACTCAGGCGACCAGGGTTTACTTCCCACTAGAACTAGTGGGAATTGGGCAAGTCACTTAACCCTCCATTGCCTTGGAAGAAAGGCCTGGCAATCTACTTCTGGTCACACTGCCAAAAAAACTCAGGAGTTGCTGGATCACCAGGAGTCAGCATTGACTGAAAAGGCATATATCCATTGCATTGTATACATATAAATGAAGGAAGGTTATAAGCAAATGAGGGTTTAGGGTGTGCAAGAGAAATAACATGATATGTTCAACCTTCCTGCTATTTGGCAAAAACTTTTTAATGGCATGCTATCTCAGCTAATTGCAAACCGTGAGCTTGAACGTGAAGGGCATAGCTTTCCCCTTACCCTGTTCCTGTGGGGTCATTCAAGGCCAGTCCTGGATATCTGACTTCTTTATCCTGATGCATTATGAGACTGGATGCAGTGATTTCAATGGATTGAATCAGGGACTACAAACACAACACTACATTACGAGTGACAATCGAAAAGCAAGACCACCCAAAAATGTGCTTTCTGGAAGCTATGGTACAGGAGAGGACGCTGTAAAAACTGTATCCAGAGGACCTTCACCATAGCAAAACACAGTCAGTAGTCACTTTTTGTGAAAATTCTTGCATACGTATGTATATCCACATCACGAATATGTCTTCCCAAACAAATCAGTTACATATCATTGAGAGTCTTCAAGCATTAGTGTGGATTGGGGGAAGGGGGAGGAGAGGAGAAGCATTGCTCCCCCAAATGAGCTGGTTCCTATTCGGCCGCAGCCTTTCCCTCATGCACTGAGAAGGCTCTTCTGATCCTGACCCTCTGTGACACATGCTTTGCATTAGAGGGGGCAGGACTAGACCAGCTTTCCTAGCACAGAGCCAGAAAGACCCACAATTTTTTTTTAAGTCAGAGGGAAGGCCTGATGCCACCATTGCAGACACAGGGAAAGTAGTGGTGGTGGCAGCAGGGGGGGGGGGGGTAACCAAAAGAGACATGCTGGACAGATGGACATGAAGGGGGGGGGTGGAATGGCTGGAAAGGAAATGCTGAGCAGGTAGAATGCAGGAAGGGAAATGCTGGGCAAATGTTGGACATGAGGGGGGCAGAGGGCAGATACTGAATAGGAATTGGTTAGGGGATGGTACAGGGCAAAAGCTGGGCACAAAGAGGGATGGAGAGCAGATACTGAACAAAAGTTTTGGGGGGGTGGAAGACAGATGCAGGACACGGGTAGGGCATGGTGGGCAGATGCTGAACATAGGGTGGAGGGGTAGAGAACAGACATAGAGTGGGGGATATAAGGCAGATAGTGGATATGAAGTGGGGGTAGATGCTGGCCATGGAGAGGGGATATAGAGAATTGAAGAGAAGATGCTGGACATGGGGTGGAGAGCAGAGGCCACACACAAGGTAGGGGTCATAAAGGGATTGAGGAGACATGCTGGACACAGAGTAGGGGGTCATAGAGGGATGAAGGGTTCAGGCTAGACATAGGTTAGGGGTCATGGGGGATAAAGAGCAGATGCTGGACATGGGGTGGGGTATTGGGGGATATAGGGCAGAGGCTGAACACAGGGTAGGCATGGAGGGCAGATGCTGGACACAAAGTGAAGGAGTGGAGGGCAGATGATGGAAGTGGGGTGAGAGAGAGGAGATGCTGGGTACTAGATGGGGAGAGAGGGGGGATGCTGTACATGGGGTGGTGTGAGATGGGGAGGTGCTGGACATAGGTTGAGGGAGGGAGGGGGAATGTTGGACATGGGTAGTGTTGTCAACTGACTCCAGATGCAGCCGACAGGCTTGATCCAGTCCTGGATTTGCCCCATTGCATGCAGGGACTTGTAATCATGTTTTTTCTTATGGAATGCAATAGAGAAATCAGAGCTACATATCCCTGCCTACAAAGGGGTGAACCCAGGACTGGATCAAGCCTGTCAAGTGCATCTGGAGCCAGTTGGCAACTCTAGACATGGGGGGATAGGATGAGAAAAAGGGGAGAGGCACGAGATTGGGAAGAGAGGGGGAGACACAAGACTGGGAAAGAGAGAAGGGTATAGATGCTGAACACAGGGAGGGTGGAAGACTGAAAGAGAAAGGAGAGAGTTGGTTAAAGACTGGGGAATAAGTGGTTGGGGAAAGACAGAGAGATATGGAGTGAGAGGGCTGTGTTAAAAGGTTGAAACATGGTAGGTAGACCCAGTAAAAAGAGGGAGATTGGGAACTGGATATAAGAAGGAGAAATGAAATCTGAGTTGATAAAGAGAGAAAAATAGATGGAAGAAAGCTGAAAGGAAAAGATCAACGTAGGTCAGAGATGGATGTAGGGAAGCAAGAGAAGAAGACAGGAGTGGAGAGAAGTGTCAGGAGGATTGCAGACTTTGGAAAAGAGAGTTAAGAGAAGACAAAGAATGCAGAAACCAGACACCGGGACCAAGGCAATTAGAAAAAATAGCTAGACAGCAAAGGTAAAGAATTTATTTTCAGTTTAATGACTGGAATATGTCAGTTTTTAGATTTTATATTTACCAACTTTATATTTTGCACAGTACAGAGGGAAATGCATCACTTTTTCTATTTCTTGTGTTGCACTATATGCAGAGCCTAGCTTGTTGGGGTTTCAGTTTAATTTTGTCTACATATTTCTACTTCATGTTTATTATAACTTATTCTGTACTTGGTGAGGGTCTAACTGTGTTTTGCCTGTGTGACTGAGACCAAGAGGTATGTTTACTAAGGACTGTTAAGGGAGCAAAGGTGCTGTTAGTAAGTGCTATTGGCGCCCGTGAGCAGTTAATGCGGCTGAAAGTGCCGATAACACAGGCTTAACATGCGGTAGCATTTCCCTTAGTGTTAAGGTGAAGGGTGGAAATTAATAGGGCAGAGAGTGGGCAGAGATAGCATGTGCTCCTTTTAACACTGGGTGCTGTTACTGTGGGTTAGAGGTACTGCCTCCGGGAACACAGATTCCAGCTCAAAGTTGGCATTGAGGGCTCTTTTTGAAGGGAGAGAGTTGTTTTCAGCCGTTAAACACTATACAGGGAATCTATTTAGATGTTTGCAATGTGCACCTTCTACTCTAGCCCTCAAACTAGTGGTCCATTGGCAGTAGCAGCATGGTGCCCTATTAATATTGGGCACTATGTTGTTGGTGTCAAAGTGCCAAAGGAGGTGCTACGTGAGCAATGCAGTGGGGCCGGCTGGTCCTCTAGGCAACTAGGTTCCTGCCTAGGTGTACATCCACGATGTCCGGTGTGACTGCTGGGACTGCAGCGGCACACATAAATGCTGCCACTGTCGCAAAGGAGTTGTGCCGCTGCCACTGCCACCATGCAGCCATGTTAGCATTGTCATGTTAGCATTGTGTGGGGGTGGGGGTGGCAGTGGCTTCTGCCTGGTGCAGAAGAAACTTTTGTCCCAGTCCTGTGAGTCAGGTGCAGCACTGCTGTGTCTACTGTCAGGGGCATGCCAAGTATGTCACTGGCAGATAAAGTGTAGCCCTTGGTGATTCCTGCCTTCCGTGCAGTGGCGAGGTTTAAGGTAGGAGCATGCATGCTCATGGCATGCCACTCCTGCCCCTCTCCACATTGGAGTGGGGCAGGAATGGCATGCTGTGACTAGCTGCATGTGTGCCACTGGTTTAAGGTTGCCTGCAGCACTGAAGTGCTGCCTGTGCCACACTTGCAGGGAGAGAGGGATTGACCAGCATGCTGTCCAACATGATCGGTGGACCTAGGCACCCACCTAGTTCACCTACTGGATGGGCTGGCCCTGGGTACTGTGAGCTATGAGCAGCTGAGTTAGGACTGACTATGCATTTCCTAAGGAAAGACAACAGTGTGTGACCCTTAACTTGCAGAGTGAGAGAATTCACAGGCAAGTACAATTAATGGCATCTATAAACAGCACACATGTGGCCCCTATAACTGACTGGGAAATGGTGTCTGCCACCTACTATTGCCCTCATGCCCTGAATGTGCATGTGGTGTGTCCTGGCTACATTATGGTTCCAAAGTGGTGTACAGGTTACCTGTGTCCACCTATGACCCCTACATCCTGCAGTAATCAGCAGTGTCACAGCACTTCAACAGGGGAGGGTTGGATCAGGATGCCCCCCACATGCACATATTGAGTGGATATCTACATGTGGGGAGAACAATATGCCATTGAGGTAGGAAGATTAGGCAACATGATAACACCCTATGTCTGAAGAAAAATACCAACACTGCTCTCTCAGTTGCTAAAAGATGACCAGGACCTGTGCATGAACCGGTGACCCTTTCTCAGTTATGTGCCATATCCATTTGAGTCACATGGGATTCTAAACTACTCAGTGTAGGCTGCCAACTATGAAATTATTCCAGGACTGGACCACAAGCACACGTCTGATGTTGGCAACGTGGAACCAAATGTTAAGAGCAAAGATGGCTGCCCATTCAAAATCCTCCGTTTTCAGACATCGATATGCACCTTTGGGCTGGCATAATTGCTCCCAGGCAGGCTGTGCTCTTCCCCAACTCTGGGGTAAGGCACAACAGGAAGCGACTGGCGTGCTTCAGTTGGAGCGCTGACTACCCCATAGCAGTTAGTACCTACATACCTTCCCTTTAAGGTTTCCCAATTGGATCTGGATTTTCCCATTAGGTTTTCATCATTCCAGGTTTTACACCATTGCGTGCAGGGACTTGTAGTTTTCCATTACCTATGGAGTGCAATGGAGAGATAAGAATTACATGTCCCTGCATGCCTTGGAACAAACCCAGGACTGCACCGAGGGTGACAGGTGCATCTGGAGCCTTTGACAATCCTTCAGACTAGCCCAGGTCCCCAAATCCACCATGGGATTTTATTGTCACTTTTTCTCTTCTACTTACATTGCATTGCTATATGGCATATGTGTTCCCTGATGTGAGTCATTTGCCATCACTGCTGCCTGTAGGCTTTGCAACTGGCTGCAGATGCACCATACTGGCTTGATCCATTCCAGGGTTTACCCCAGTGCATGCAGGGATTGGTAGTTCAGGTTCCTCCATGGCACTCCATCAACAAAGGTAGCTTACAAGTCCTTGCATGCAAAGGGGTCAACCACGGACTGCATCAAGCCTGTCAGGCACGTCTACAGTCAATGGGCAACCCAAGCTAAATGTCCCCCCATTTCATGAGGATAGTCCTGTCAGAAAACTGACCGTGGATTACTTGTGACTTCCTAGAAAGTGGAGGGTGCACAAATCAGGGTAGGTGCTGCATTATTTAGCTGATGCATACACCTCACTGCAACATGGCTTCTCCGGGCCAATGACAGAGTTTGCATGTTAGGCACTTCCATGATAGTCAGGTGTGCCCACTCCTGCATTTCTAATGATCTCATCAGTAACATCATCATACCTGCCATTTTCCGCCTACTATTGTCACAATATCAAAATGATGGCACCGCATGTCTTAGCAACCTGACCGAGTGCAGCTGCCAACAGTCTCACAACACACCCAGCCTGTGAGATCCTGTCATGCTTTTCCTCCAGTATAGACTGTCAATATACCAAATGCAGTCAACAAACCTTCACCTATGTCACAAATCAAAATGTGGACAGAGAACATGTTTCAATATCTTTTCACAAATTCTTCTTGGGTCCCTCATAGCTCCATGGTCTTTCATATGATGTTGCTGATATACCTCCCACATCATACACATAGCAAGGCACAAACCTCTACAGCAGGGGTCACCAACCTCCAGAGGGCCGCGGGCCGCACAGCCGACTACCGGCAGACTCGCGGGCCGCACACCCCCCCCCCCCCGCCGCGAAAAAAAAACTGCTCATACCTGTACTTTTATTCCATGTCAGCTCCCTCCCTTCTTCTGCAGCCGCGGCTCCCTGCCTCTTAGGGAACCGCGGCTGTGCTTGTAAAATCATCGCGGAGCCCTTCCTGTCTTGACGGGCTCCGTGCAGCATTGTCCCGCCTCTAAAGGAAGTTGTTTACCACTTCCTTTGGAGGCGGGACAATGCTGCACGGAGCCCGTCAAGACAGGAAGGGCTCCGCGATGATTTTACAAGCACAGCCGCGGTTCCCTAAGAGGCAGGGAGCCGCGGCTGCAGAAGAAAGAGTCGATGAATTTGCCGGTACTTTCAGCAGCATCCTTGGCGGGCCGCACCGGGGTAGAGCCTCGCGGGCCGCACCAAGGGACCTCGCGGGCCGCATGCGGCCCGCGGGCCGCAGGTTGGTGACCCCTGCTCTACAGTATATAAACAATGTCCCAAAGTAAAATATGCTGAGGCTCCACGGGTTGTCTTACAGGCCACAACATAATAAACCTGCCATAGCCATTCCGTCATCATTGCCCCAGTTCTTGATATTTATATGGATTCCATAAGCTTCTCAGAGGATGTGTGGAAATAACTTCTTTCACATTGCAAGGTGGCTGTTACTGGCAAGCACCCGCTTGTTAACAGCCACTTTGCAAATTATGATTTGTTGTTTCCAAACATCATCTGAAGAGTGGAAACGCTCGGGGATTCCATATCAATATGAAGGTGTAGAACGATGCTGACAGGATGGGTATGGCATGTTGAGTATTTAGTTGCCAGTAACATTGCCCATCAGGCCCTTAGATAGATCCCTTTCGGACATTATTAATGTACTGTAGAGGTTTGTGTCTTGCAATATGTATGATGTTAGAATCATATTTGAAACATGATATGAGAGGCGATGAAGCAATATGTAAGACACAATGGGCCCGATTTTTGAAAGTCAATTTACACAGTTTGCAGCCCAGTAAACCATGTAAACGCCTTAAATGGGGATATTCAATGGCACTTACATGGTTAGTGCTGTTGAATATCCTCTTCTACGTCCCTACGCGCCCCGAACTTATCCGGTTAGCATCGGGGCATGTTGGGGGGTGTTCCAGGGCGGAGTGGAAGCAGAGACTGTTGCTAACCGGGCAGCAGCAATATTGCATGCTGTCCGTTAGTGACCTGTGCCTAAAAGATAGCGAGGAAAACCCTCGCCTATCTTTAAGGCCCAGGAGCTAACCGGGCAGCATCCAATATCGCTGCTGCCTAGTTAGCCTTGGTCTAGTGACAATATAACACTCCACCGTACCAAAATTAATCTTCAAAAAACTGCTTTCAAAGGAGAAGACAAAAATCACTTCTATTTATCACTTTGCAGCACATCTATACGCTAATAAGGAGATCTCAGAACTTTCGGGCTATAAAAATGAATTACATTGATTACATCAATAATTGTAAAACATTTGCCCAGCCACATCAGTGACCTTCCTTATAGCTAATTCATAAAAAAACAAGCCATAGACAACGAAGCAAACACTTAGCTCTTCAGCACAGCTTCGGTCTATCACAATCCAATGCCCCGACGCCTCACTCGAGCGCCCCTCAAGCGTTTCACTCTCCGTTTCGTCAGGGGCAATGTTCCCTCTAATTTTCTGTAGGCTGTGTGCGCATAAACTATCAGCTGTGCAGCTTTTGAAGGAAGGTTAAATTTTTGTGCGCCACATAACGACACTCGGAGTTATATACTTTAAAATTTGACTACACGTCAGAATACAGTATGTACACCACATTGATTTTAATCAAATTAAATGAAAATAGACGATTACTAAATGAAGTGGGAAATTTCTAGTAATTACAATCATAACTTTGAAATTTTAAGATGCCTGTGTTGTTTTCTATCAGAATCAGAGCCGTAATTTTTGTGCGCTCTGTTGTAAAGTATGTGCGCTCACTCAGCGAGGTGTGTGTGCGCGCACATGCACACAGCTTAGAGGGAAAAGTGGTCAGGGGGTATACTTGCTCACATCAACTGCAAAAAACCAAAAATATTGCAAACTTCTCTAATATTATAGCACACCACTCTATAAAAAATCTATAAAAAATCCATGTGACACTCACCAATGCCTATGCACTGCACTGTACTATGGATCAGCTCAAACTAAACATGGCCAGACAAACCTCAACAATGCCACGCATGCGATCTCCATACCTGCTGATTTAAAAAGTCTGCTGCTCTATGACCTCACACCAGTTGTCATCCAACCAACAACCCCCACCTAAATTTCTTAAACCCACCTATTAACTATATACCTCAAACAGCCATGCCAATCCTTTACAAACAGTGCCACCAACTAGACATCATCTAAAATCACATCCCAAAGATAAATATAAGTGATTTTTGTCTTCTCCTTTGAAAGCAGTTTTTTGAAGATTAATTTTGGTACGGTGGGGTGTTGTCAATAGATTTTTCACTCCTATAAGTGACCTACATTTTGTAGTTAGCCTTGGTGGCATCTTGTGTCTGTGGCTATCACCAGATATTCAATGCTGTCGCTGCAGCATTGAATATACGGTTTAGAGATTGGTGGGGAGGGCTATGCACCGATGAGGTGCATAGCCCTTCCAAATTGCGGATGACTCAGTATCGGGCTCAATATGTTTAGCCAAGTTATTGACATAGAGGCCCATTCAAACATGTGCATCTCCAGGCCGTCTGGAGATGCAGCCGCTTCCGTTCCCACAGGGGCTAGACGTCCCCGCGAGAGCAGAATCGCATCACAGTGGCTGGATGTCCTAGAGGTGCCGCAATTCAGACACCCTGGACATCCAGCCACTTCCCTGGCTAGCTCAGCCAGGCTCCTTCATAGAGTCACAATGCCATGGCATCTCGTCACCATGGTACCACAGCTCCATGCAGGAGCCGCAATCCCTGGAGGCAGTGGTATCTGGCCTGTTCCCCACAGCTTGACCCCCGATCAGACTTCCTATGGCCGGGGTCGGGCTGCGTGGAACCACCTGCACCCCTCATCTCCTTGTTGCCCCTCAGCATCGCCATCTCCTGACGTCCAGAGGGACTTATTCCACCTTTGAGATGGAATAAGTCCCTGTCTAACTGGCCAACCCCGGATGTACAGGGCCGACCTCAGAATCGGCCCCTGTATGTCTGGGGTCGCATCCCCACCCACCACCCGCCCTCGCTTCTCCCCCGGCCTTCCCCTTCCTGTCCATGAACAGAGCTCCCCACACATATTGCCTAGATCTGCTGAGAGCTCTGTGGTCGCAGAACCGATCCAGGAATGTAGCAGGTCTGGACGTCTGGATCGGACATCCAGACCCACTAAACGTGGATCGGAACGTGGGCCTGCTGTATGTTTTTGCCACCCCAATACATGCTGGGATACATACTTATCATGTCTCTATAATGCTGTATCAGAAAGGGCAGCCTACATTTCCCTGCATACAATGCAGTTCCATCAAGATGGCTCATGAAACAAACAATTCACAGAACATATGGCACCTTGCAATACCAGTTGCTTTGGAAAACTCTATGAAGGCAATAATGATTTCACATATCTATTTATAGACATTAGCTCTTACACATGTACATATCCAATGCCTTCACATACATTTTCACCCTCATCATTCAGAGTTGCCTGGTTTCCTAAGTCCAGGACTGAGCTCTTCACACAGTTCTGATGTTAGCAATAACTCATCCTGATGCATTTAAGGGGCTTGAAGCAATGCATCACATGAGCACAAGCAGGGTGTACACATACCATACTGTATTGTAATGTGATATTTGTACCACAGCTGGCAACACATCTTGGTCCTTGGGCTGCTTAAGTTGACAACCGTATGATTTCAGATATACACCTGGCTATTGAATCTCAGGGGGCTAGATAATTCTATGTAGGCATTGGCTGGGTACGTGTTTCTGAGGTGATTGCTATAAATAGATGTGCATTGCAATATACCCCTGACTGGGGTACACCTATCTGCCACATCCATATTAGCTATTTTAACACATAGCAGCAGTGAAATAGGTTGCCACTTCCATTTTTACCTGTGCTTTGCTATGCACTCTGGTATTGGTACCCCCAGGTTTAAGCATGGAAAACAGTGCTGCATGTCGCATGAAGTTTCAGAACAAGCTAGTCACAATCCTGAACTTAGTTCAATGTGCACTCCTGAAAGTGGGTAACCTGGCAAGTCTGCACATATGGGGCAGTGACCACCCCCAGCAGCCCGGGATATGGGGAGGGAGCAAAGGAGTGCGCCATATCATGGTGAGGCAGTGCAAGTGCTTTGCTGCGCCTTGCTCACAATCCACTATGCCTGATCATGTTTGGTACAGCCTAGATGCAGCTGAGTTGCCAAGTGTTACATTTCAAAGAATGCTTTAGGGATACTTTCCTGGAGACATGGGAATCCCATGGTGATGCATTTTGCTCCCTGGCACAGTGGTTTCCTAGTATAAGGGAGGAGTGCCCTAGTGGTTAGGACATGGTACCTCAGGCTGGAGGGCCAGGGGTTCAAGCCCCACTTGGGGACAGCAATCTCAGGCTGGAGAGACTGGGGTTTCTAGTCCTATAGGCACTCCTTGTGACCTTGGGCAAGCCACTTAACCCTCTGTTGCCTCAGGTACACATAGATTGTGAGCCCTTTGGGGACAAGGGAATGTATCCAGAACCTATTTGTAGTGATTACATAATGTAAACTGCTTTGATTGAAGGATAAGGCAGTATAGCAAACTGGTTAAATAAATGAGGGACAAGACTAAAAGATCCCTTCCTGACAGTGGAAATATGAAGCATATATTTCATCTTGGGGATTTGGCCAGAGCTTCCCAGATTCCCTGTTCCTGGAATAATTTCAGAGTGCAGCCCAGGATGTCTCATGATCTGCAGCTTGTGCATTCTACAACACAGGCCATGCATCATCCATTACACATACAAGAAAGTCTACCTACATCTGGCCTGAACTGTCATCTATGCAAGTATGTGACCACAAACAGCCAGAGACACAAAGATGCTTTTATGTGGCCTTATCCGAGGGCATGTGGTTGTTACATGGTGGCCACAGCACAGGTCTGATGGGAGACAGCCCTCTGGACTGTGTTCCAGCTGGGTTCAGCCAGACCACTGTTCTTGGCCCTTGCACTATGGGGCCACATTAACATTCTGGACCAGCTTTACACTTGGGATAATATGGGACACTGAAAAAATGGCCTCTCTTGTACTACAGACATATGTTTGGCTAACACAGTGCTACAGAACACATGTGAGGAAATGTGGATCACATCTGAGATGCAGGAAAGGCTCCAGGTGACACAAGGCTGCATTGTAATGTGATCGCAAGCGTAGATGGAGCAATGTGCATATAGTCTGGTATGCATGATTCGTCTGCAGTAATCCAGCAACCTAGCATACTGTGGAAGCTGTATAGCCTGGCCTGTCATGGGAGTGTAGCCTTTAATGTGTGTCACCTATGTGAGGAACATGTAACTCAACTATGCACTCTTTCCTTGACAGCTTGAGGATTTGAGGAAGAAGAGCCAGGAGCTCCGACGGAAGCGGTCAGACTTCCTCGATGAGGCACTGCAGGAGCTGAGTCTGCAGCAGGAAGGTGAATCGATGTAACTCTCATCTCCACACACACACCACACTCAGCTACAGTATAAATAAATCCACAACAATCTTCTCTAAAAAATTGACCATTGGGCTTGTATTCATCCAGGTGCAATGCATGGCAACGTTGCCCAGGGGGATGTGGAGAGGATCATGCATGCAGTCATGCTGTGCTGCAGATGGCACATGTTTGCTGGTACAACCTATGGGCTTGCCACTGTGCTGAAGAGGTTCATGATGCATTGTGAAGCAGTACACATAGTACATATGTTCACCATGTATATTTTCTGTCTGTGCCCATGTCCACCAGCATGTATGAAGTATGTCCCCTCCGCACCATCTCTAACAGGACACACACATGGGACAGGTTCTGGGCTAGGATATTTCAGACCATCCCCAAAGTGCATGCCCTTACGCTATCTGCCTGTGAGCTGTATAGCCATCAGGTATGGTCTGTGAGCTCATCCCTTTCTTATTGGCATATGTGCAAGCAGTCACAAAGGCCAAAATGACTTCCATGGTGCACATCTTGTCACTGTCTTGTCTGTGGCCACACAACAAATCACACTGTCATCCTAGCAGTGGGAGAGATGGACACATGCCATTATGCTCCTCTAACGTGGTTCACAGTGTAGCCTGTGGAGCAAAAGGGACTTGCTATGCAGTCTGTCCTTACATCTGTAGGGTGACTTTTACCTCCTTGTTAAGCTGCCCTTTCTTCCTTCTGTGTCCTATTGCATTGTGCCCTTCCCTTCATTGTTATAACAGACAGCTTTCTGCAAGCCCACACTGCTGTGCTTTCAGACCCCCATGTTCAGGCAGCCATACATTCTTTAGCTGCCAGGACAGGTGGAATTTCATACAGGGATAGCTGTTTTGGCAGCCCTTACATATTCTATCGGCTAAGCAGGACGCATCAGATTGGGCACAGATTGTACTCCTCATTTGGTAAGCTCTCTTATGGTGGTGAAGTATAAAGAAAAAATGTTTCAAAATGAGCCATATAAAGAGTGGCTACAGAAGGTGCTACTGTAACACCCATAGCTATCCCATGGCACTGCAAATACAACTTTGAATCATAAAGAAAATAATTCTTACACAAAACCAAACGTAGCAAATCCATGAAAAAGACTTTTGGTAAATGAGGAGGTAAAGAAAATGGATGACCGGAAATCACTTCCAGCACCTCCAATTGATCTATGTTGGTATATAAAGAGATTACATCCATAGTTACCAATATGCATGATGTTATATCCCCAGTATATTGATGTAATAATGAGATGAAGTCAAATGAATCCTTCACATAAGGCTGTGCTAAAGTTACGGCATATCCCTCACACCTCACCTGCAAATGAAGTGCATGGTAGTGCTGATGCCCAGTCGTTCTTGCTATGGCAACATGATACCAATAATCCAAAATAACTACTGCTCTATACAACTGGTTAATAACTGTGGACAATGGAGTGACCAATATTCACTTTGGGTCTGAAAACGATTTGGACTCATTTACATATGGACAACAGATAAGTGCGATTTTTGAATAGTCACTGTGATTGGTCCTTTTTGAATAAGTTGGAAGCATAATATTTTGAACACGTTGGGTTGTAGGGCACAGTACTTTATGGTGTTTTTACCTATGTTTTAAAGCTCTGATAGAGCTTCAAAAATTTGAGTAAAACGGAAGTAAAGCCACGGGAGGTAGTTTTTTCCTCACAGCTCACCTTCCAACATTAATTCATTCATACATACACATTTTAGCTCATGACGATAGAATTCAGCTCTATTTTTGTTTTAGATTATAGATGGCAACATGATAGGCATGGTGTCTCCTCCATGACACACTCATACCCACTTCTATACCACCCACTTTCATTATAGTGTATTACATGACAGCCCCTCACTGATACCATCCAACTGTGTCCCACATTATCCTCCCACTCACTGTCTAACACATAAGGGACATATAGATGTCTCATGTCCCTGTCTCATGTCCATCTGCTGTTACCTTTGCTCCCATCCAGTAGCTCAAATGTGACTTGCAGAACAGTTATCTTACCCACATTAAGGTAACTGACCTTATCAGACAGGAATGTGCATGCTTGCCACCCTTAACGCCCGCTAACTGGCCACTAGCACCCTTATTTATTTATTTGTTTTTATATACTGCGCTTCTTCAGATCAGTGCGGTTTACATAAAACACGAACAATAAACTGGTTTACATAGAACAGATTACATGGAACAAATTTACATCAAATTTACCGCCGGAATGCCTTCTCCCTGCCTTGGCCTTTACCACACGAAGAGACCTTTAACACTGCTGTTAGCGCACACAAATCGGTGCGTCCTTAGCAGTCCTTAGTAGACATACCCCCAAGTGTTCTGTTTGTATGGAGTTTCTATGTAGGATTTGTCTTGTTTAGTTTTCTGAATAGGTCAAAAGATGTTTTAAGGCAGGGGTCTCAAACTCAAATTGCTTTGAGGGCTAAATGAGGACTTGTAAAGTAACCCGTGGGCCGCATTGTCTGAACTTTTTTTTACAATGGAAAAAAGTCAATAAAAAATTCAACATAATAAGAACCTAGTGCTTTACAAACTTGTCCATGTCTGTACCCACCCCTGAGCATGAATAGGCATCTGCAAAGGGCTTGGTTTGGCAACCAAAGAGTTGCACAGAAAAGAGGAGAAAGCCCTCTCACTTGCGTTTGGAGGTCCAGCGTGTGGGTCTCTAGGAGTGCCAGACCTTTACATGTGAGCTCGGGGTGGGGGGGGCTTACATAAGAGTGGAGGCATGGCCTAGTGGAGGAGTGGCCTAGTGGTTGGGGCAAGGCACTTCAGACCAGAAGGTCAGGGGTTCAAATCCCACTAGAGGACAGCAACCTCGGGCTGGAAGGACTAGGGTTTCTAGTCCCACAGGTGCTCCTTGTGGTCTTGGGCAAGCCACTTAACCCTCCATAGCCCATGTTCCCGGTAAAATAGTTATCTCCAAGTTATAATGCTCTGTTCAATGTAAACCACACTGATACAGAATAGCATGGTATATAAGAGAATGTAAATAAATAAATACATAAGATATGCCATAGTGGGTCAGACCAAGGTCCATCAAGCCCAGTATCCTGTTTCCAGCAGTGGCCAATCTAGGTCATACATACCTAGCAGTTTCCCCAAAAGACACAGGTTCCACATTGCTTGTACTGGGTCAAGTATTGATATCCTGGGTCCCTTCTTAATAATGGTTTATGGACCTTTCCTCCAGGAACTTGTCCAAACCTCTTTTAAACCAAGCTACACTAGCAGCCTTTACTACATTCTCCGGTAAAAAATTCCAGAGTTTGATGACACGTTGAGTGAAAAAATATTTTCTTTTATTAGTCTTAAATAGTTTACCCTGTAGCTTCATTGCATGTCCCCTAGTCTTTCTATATTCTGATAACGTAAACAATCGAGCTACGTTTACCCGTTCCACGCCGTTCATTAATTTATAGACTTCTATCATATCTCCCCTCAGCCGTCTCTTTTCCAGTTTAAAGAGTCCTAACCTTTTTAGCCTTTCTTCATAGGAGTATCCTTCCATCCCCTTTACCATTTTGGTGGCTCTTCTCTGAACCTTTTCTAATAACGCTATATCCTTTTTAAGATACGGCGACCAGAATTGCACACAATATTCAAAGTACGGTCTCACCATGGAACGATATAGAGGCATTATAATATCTTTTGTTTTATTTTCCATTCCTTTCCTTATGATACCTAGCATTCTATTTGCTCTCTTGGCCGCCGCTGCACACTGGGCTGAGGGTTTTAACATGTTATCCACAATAATGCCTAAATCCTTTTCCTGGGTGGTGGTTCCTAATGTGGAACCTTGCATCGTGTAACCATAGTTTGGGTTGTTCTTCCCAAGGTGCATAACTTTGCACTTGTCCACATTAAATTTCATCTGCCATTTTGATGCCCAGTCTTCCAATTTATCAAGATCCTCTTGCAATTGTCCACAATCCTGTTGGGTTTTAACAACTTTAAATAGTTTTGTGTCATCAGCAAATTTGATAACCTCACTCGTTATTCCACTTTCCAGGTCATTTATGAATATGTCAAAAAGCAGCGGACCCAGTACAGATCCCTGGGGTACACCACTATTCACCTTTCTCCATTGGGAAAATTGGCCATTTAGCCCTACCCTCTGCTTTCTATCTTTTAACCAGTTCCTGATCCACTTGGGGACTTGGGGGTGCTCAATGTTTCCTGCAGCAGGAGGGGAAGGGAACCCCAAGATCAGGCACCTTTTCCACCAGGTACCAGCACCTTTAGATAAGGGGTCTGGAGCACTAGGCTGCACATTAGTGGCCTGATGATCCAGAAGAGCCCAACGACGCAGCTTGTAGGGTTGATCACCAGCAGCATTAATCTTTACCATGGGAGTTACTAAACTGCATTATTGAGTTACCGCAGGTTAGTAAATCCCACGGTAAACTAAGCTGCAGCAAAATACAACATTTTACTGCAGCACAGTAACTAGTCCCCATACTTTGCTGCCTTACACAGTAGTGCACTTCAGTAAAGCTAGCTCTTCGATGCTATGCTTCTTGAGACAGGGAAATACCTGTTGCGCTTGTACATAACTTGCCTTGAACTGCCAGTGACAACGTTTGAGCTAAATTGTTCATAAATAAATGTTAAAGAGGTAATATCTACAATGAAATTAAAAATATCTTTTTCTTGACTGCCGTGCCGCTGCACATCTCAGCCAGGAGGTGCTCGTTGCAGGCATCTGGGGTATAAATCTGCGCCTCCCCGTGATATCGCAGCACTTGCCTCTCCCCCTCTGGCAGCCTGCGGACTTCCACACAGCTTTGCGGGAACACTGACGGGCTAGCAGACAGACCCGATTCTTCTCCATAGCTGCTGACACAGTCGCTTGCAAACAGCGTGTCCCTGACTCCTCACTGGCTCAGCAATGGCCGGAAGTTCCGCAACAGCGTGACTGACAAACACAGGTGCCCAATGGGAAAGGAGGAGCCTGCAGTTAGTGAGGAGTCAGGGACACGCTGTTTGCAAGCGACCGTGTTAAGCAGCTATGGAGAGGAATCGGGTCTGTCTGCTAGCCATCATCTGCTGAGAGAGGTTGCTCTTCTGTCGCGTTGATCATTGGCACCGCGTGGTCTTAACAAAACCCACTTGAAAAAACATGTGGCCGTTGGGGCGCGTGTTTGAGACCCCGGGTTTAAGGCCCACTCCAATATTTATACTGCTTCTCTTTTCTAGGTAGGCTCCTTATTGTGTTAATTTTAAAAGCTGATGTCGTTATGGTACAATAGATTTGTATTATAGGTCTTCAATGACTTTTGGAGGGTATTGTGTTAGTTCACAATCTGCCTAATACTGGAGAGGCTGTTAATAAGTTGACACTGAAATCAGATTTTTTTCTTGTATGTTTGGTTCTATGGTGAAATGTCCTAGTGCTGTGGTTCTTTGTTTTTTGTTTTTTTTTTTGCCCCTTGGTGTGTGAGCACCATACATCTCCTTTATTTTTTTGCAGAATGTATATTTACAGGGGTCAGTATTTTTTTTATCTTAAGAGTGCCAGGCTAAATAATTAAAGTGCTAGAATTTTTGCTGCATTTGAATTATATAGCTTGGGAATATGTTGCTTTCCTGTTTTTTGGCAAAGCCACTGAATGAGAACCTCTGCTCCCTTTTTTTGTATTTTGGGGGCGCCAGCTCATCCCTGGCCTGTTTGCTATACTGGCATCCAATAACATCCAGTGTTTTAAGATAACTATAATAAATATGCAAATATGTCACCCCACCCTTTGCCCCGTCCAGATGAAGCAGTCAAACTACGCCCATGATTGCTGCATACCACTACTACTACTACTAATAATAATAATCATTTGTATAGTGCTACAAGGCATATGCAGCGCTATACATACACATGTAAAATATGGTCCCTGCTTATCAGAGCTTACAATCTAGTCAAGAGACAACATAACAGCTGAGAACAAAGATATGTCTAGGGGAATGGTAAGGAAATTGAGTTGATCTGGGCATGCATTCACAGACCATTATGGAAAGAGAATCTCAGCAATTGTAGAATAGTGAAGCTGGACTTTGGGTACATGTGTTCTGGGATCTAGTAAAATCATACTCTATGTCTTCTAGCCAACTACTGCTCTGTAATGAGTTGGGTTGGGTTTGGTTGGGTGGTGTGGGAGGTACCTATAAAACTGAGAATCCTGGATTGTAAAGGCTCATGGAGTTGTAGCTCATAGTATAAAAAGAACAGAGGTGGTATAGTGGTGTGAAAAAGAACAAGCACCAAGATACTGGCATGGCTGGCATGTCCTTGTTGTAACTGGACAATCCAAGAGAACTGCAAGTGTTTTGAGGCTTCAACCTGAACATCAGTTTTCTGAGGAGCTTTTCCAGGAGCATTGACTAGCCAGTGGCCCATTGATTCCTATTCCCCTCACCTATATATAAAAAAGGTTTCTTCAGGCCACAATCAGCAGAACAGGGGAGAGACATGGGGGGCAAGATGGAATAACAGAAAGAGAGAAGGGGGTACTACTACTACTACTATTACTACACTTGGTAAGGGGGCAAAAAGGCTGCATCGCATTAACAGCTTTAATACATGGCTCCAGACCTGGTGCAAACAAGAAGGATTCAGATTTATTGGTGACTGGGGTAACAGATGGAAAAACAGGAGACTATACTGTGCTGATGGACTACATCTCTCTGTCGCAGGGAAAAGAATCCTAAGTGAAAAATTCAAGCAATATGTGGATATGCATTTAAACTAGAAAAAGGGGGTGATGAATGTGGAAGGTCAAGCTCTGGACGTCACCCCCTGTAAAAGCAGAATAAAATCAGAAACAGCCACACTTTTAAACCACACATCAAAAACAAGTGGGAAGATGTAGGCAGAACAAAATCAATGCAAAATACTCACAAGCCAGTTAAATACTGGAAAGCAATGAGCACAAATGCTTGAAGCTTAGCCAACAATGTTCCGGACCTGGAAGCCCTAATGGTGGAAATGGATTTGGACATTGTGGCCATTACAGAAACATGGCTAAATGGATCACATGATTGGGATATAGCCATAGCTGTCTATAATCTATTCAGAAGAGAAAGAGAAAATGGAAGAGGAGGAGGAGTAGCCTTATATGTCAAAAGCAATATTAAAGCTACTGAAATGCAGGGGACATGGGGAAAAGAAGAAGCGCTCTGGATTGCGTTGGAAAGAGGAGATGGCACTGTCATCCATACTGCTGTAGTCTACAGACCTCCGACACAAATTGAAGAGATAGATAACGAACTGATAGATATTGCCAAGATAGCCACAAAGGGGGAAGCAATAATATTGGGTGACTTTAACCTATCGGATGTGAATTGAATTACTCCTTCTGAAAATCTGCAAAGAAGCAAAAAAATTGTGGATGCTCTCCAAGATGCGTTACTTAGACAAATGGTGATGGAACCAACCAGGGAAAGCTCAACGCTGGATTTAGTGCTCACCAACGGTGAAAGTATGTCAAATGTCTGCGTGAGTGCCCCTGTGAGCAGCAGCGATCATCACACGGTGTGGTTTGAGATAAAAGCCATGGTACAGGCCAATCATAGCAAGCTCAAAGTCCTAAACTTCAAAAACACTGACTTCAATAAAATGGCCGAGTACCTAAAGGAGGAGCTGAGAGGGTGGAAGGAGATAAGGGAAGTGGAATTGCAATGGGCTAAACTAAAGGTGGCAATAAAAGGGGCAACAGATAAATATGTAAGAAAAGTAAACAAAAAGAAGAGAAGAAAACCTGTTTGGTTTTCCAAAGAAGTGGCTGCTCAAATAAAGGCAAAAACCACAGCTTTTGAAAAATTCAAAAGCTCACAAACAGAGGAACACAGAAATGGATACAGGATCAAACTCAAAGAGACAAAAAGAGAAATAAGGATAGCAAAATCAAAGGCAGAGGAAAAGATGGCTAAAGATGTTAAGTGTGGCGACAAAACTTTCTTCAGGTATATTCGGGAAAGGAAGAAGATCAGAGGTGGAACTGCAGGACTCAGAAGTGCTGCGAATGGACTCGTGGAAAGTGACATTGAAAAAGTGAAATTGCTAAACGAATACTTCTGCAATGTTTTTACTAAAGAAAGTCCTGGAAAAGGACCTTCTGTGACTCCCAAATATAAAAATGGGAATGAAGTAGATAACATACCATTCACAGAAGATGAAGTGTTAGAACAACTTGCAAAACTGAAAGTGAACAAGGCCATGGGACCGGATGGGATACATCCCAGGATACTGAAAGAGCTCAGAGAGGTTCTTGCAGGGCCGTTAAAGGATGTTTTCAACACATCCTTGGAAACAGGAAAGGTTCCTCAGGACTGGAGAATGACTGATGTTGTATCTCTACACAAAAGTGGTGACAGGGAAGAAGTGTCAAACTACAGTCCTGTGAGCCTTACCTCTGTGGCGGGAAATGTAATGGAGGCGCTCCTGAAAGAGCGAATAGTGAACGTTCTCAAAACCAACAGGTTGCAAGACCCGAGGCAACATGGTTTTACCGAAGGACGATCTTGCCAAACAAATCTGATTGAGTTCTTTAACTGGGTGACCAGGGAACTAGATCAGGGGTATGCGATGGATGTCATCTACCTGGATTTCAGCAAAGCCTTTGATACTGTTCCTCATAGGAGGCTTATCAATAAACTCAGTAGCTTGGGGACGGATCCCAAGATGGTAAAGTGGATCAGAAATTGGTTGACTGACAGACGACAGAAGGTGATGGTAAATGGAGCTCACTCGGATGAAGGGAAGGTGATTAGCGGGGTGCCCCAGGGGTCGGTCCTGGTCCCGGCACTGTTCAATGTATTTATGAGTGATATTGCTGAAGGACTGAATGGAAAAGTCTGTCTTTTTGCAGATGACACAAAAATTTGCAACAGAGTGGACTCCCCCGAGGGAGTGGTTAACATGAGGAAAGATCTACAAAAGCCGGAAGAATGGTCTAATGCTTGGCAATTAAGATTTAATGCAAAGAAGTGCAGAGTTATGCACTTGGGTAGCAGAAATCCAAGGAAAATGTACACGATAGGGGGGCGAGAGGTTGGTGTGCATGGATCAGGAGAAAGACCTTGGTGTGATTATTTCTGAAGATCTCAAGGTGGCAAAACAGTGTGACAAGGCGGTGGCAAAAGCCAGGAGGATATTGGGCTGCATAGAAAGAGGGATTACCAGCAGAAAGGAAGAGGTACTTATGCCACTGTACAAGTCACTGGTGAGGCCTCACTTGGAATACTGGGTTCACTTTTGGAGACCATATCTTGCAAAGGATGTAAAAAGACTGGAAACTGTTCAGAGGAAGGCGACCAAAATGATTTGGAGCCTGCTTCAGAAGTCTTATGAGAAGAGACTTGAAGACCTAAACACAGGGCCGGCCCGTCCATTGAGCAAGAATGTTTTTTGCACAGGGCCCCGCGTTTCAGGGGGCCCCGCGCAAAGAACATTCTGCTTTTTTTTTTTTTTAAAATTACATTTTAAAAAAAATCCTGTCTCTGGCTGCTGCCGCTGCCGCGTCCGTCGCAGCAGCGGCAGAATGGAGTGTCCCGCGGGGCCCCCTCTCCTCGTTGAGCCCTCTGCAAGGGCTTTCAGATTCGCGAAGGGAGAGTGCTCCCTCGCGTCTCTGTAAAGCCCGCAGGGGCTAATGGGAAATTTCCCATCAGCCCCTCGCGTCTAAAGGGGCAGATGGGAAATTTCCCATTAGCCCCTGCGGGCTTTACAGAGACGCGAGGGAGCACTCTCCCTTCGCGAATCTGAAAGCCCTTGCAGAGGGCTCAACGAGGAGAGGGGGCCCCGCGGGACACTCCATTCTGCCGCTGCTGCGACGGACGCGGCAGCGGCAGCAGCTAGAGCCAGGTGTTTTGTTTTTTTTTAAATTTGCCAGAAGGGAAGGGAAGGGAAGGGAAGGGAAGGAGGGGGGGGGGGGTTAGGACTGGAAATGTGCTGGGAGGGGGGGTTAGGACTGGAAATGTGCTGGGGGGGGTTAGGACTGGAAATGTGCTGGGTGGGGGGGGGGTTAGGACTGGAAATGGGCTAGGGGGGGGTTAGGACTGCTAATGGGCTGTGGCTGAGGGATGCTCACTGGAAATGGGGTGAGGGGGGGTTAGGACTGGAAATGGGGTGAGGGGGGGGGGTTAGGACTGGAAATGTGCTAGGGGGGGTTAGGACTGGAAATGTGCTGGGTGGGGGGGGGGTTAGGACTGGAAATGGGCTAGGGGGGGTTAGGACTGCTAATGGGCTGGGGCTGATGGAGGCTGACTGGAAATGGGGTGAGGGGGGGGGGTTAGGACTGGAAATTGGCTAGGGGGGGGTTAGGACTGGAAATGGGCTGGGGGGGAAAGGACTGGAAATGGGCTAGGGGGGGTTAGGACTGGAAATGTGCTTGGGGGGGGTTAGGACTGGAAATGTGCTGGGGGGGTTAGGACTGGAAATGTGCTGGGGGGGGGGGTAGGACTGGAAATGTGCTAGGGGGGGTTAGGACTGGAAATGTGCTGGGTGGGGGGGGTTAGGACTGGAAATGGGCTGGGGGGGGGTTAGGACTGCTAATGGGCTGGGGCTGATGGAGGCTGACTGGAAATGGGGTGAGGGGGGGTTAGGACTGGAAATGGGCTAGGGGGGGTTAGGACTGGTAATGGGTTATAGGGGGGGCTTAAACTGAAAATGGGTTGATGGGGGGCTAGGACTGGTAATGGGTTGGGGGATTGCTATGACTGGAAATGGACTGAGTGGACGGGGAGGCTTGAACTGCAAATAGCTGATGGGGAGGGAGCTTGGAATGGAAATGGGCTGTGAGGGAAGGGAGCTAGGACTGAAAATGGGCTGATGGAGCAGCTAGGATAGGACTGGAAATGGGCTGTTGGGGGGGAGCTAAGATTGGAAATGGGCTGTGGTGGGGGCTTGAATTGAAATGGACTCATGGAGGGGCTAGAACTGGAAGTAGGCTCATGGGGGGGCTTGGACTGGAATTGGGCTGAGTGGAGGGGAGCTAGGATTTGACATGGGCTGATGGTGGGGCTAGGAAATGACTAGAAATGGGCTGATGGGGGGCTAGGATTGGAAATGAGCTGATGAAGGGACTCAGACGGAAAATGGATGGGGGAGCTAGGACTGGAAATGGGGTGATGGGGGGCGAGGACTGGAAATGGGCTGATGCAGGGACTAGAAGGGAATGGATGCTGGGTGAGACTGGAACTAGAAGGGAGCTGATGTTGGGGGAGGATTAGAATGGGATGGGGCTGGGAGAGTAAAATGGAGAGGGGAAAAATATTTTGTGTGGGAGGGATGAAAAATCTACAATTGGCCGGGTATTGGGAGAGTAAGTGGGGATTGAGGATGGAGGGGTAAAATTTGTGTGGATGAAATAAGAATGAGGAAAGAGCAAAAGGAGAAAGATTAGTATGTTAAAGCAGATGTAGAGAGAGAGGATGGAAAGAAAACTAGAAGAGAGAAGAAAGGACAAATGGACAGCAGACGATGGAGAGTTAGCAGAAAACATGAAGAAACCAGAAGAAAGTGGCTGGAGCAATTGCAACTGAAAAAAATGCACAAAAGGTAGAAAGATATCTCTTTATTTTGAATTTATTAACTGGAATATGAAAGCTCTGGGAAATGTGCATCATTAACGTCTGCGCTTTGTTTGGTACAAGAGGAAATTGATTTATAGTTTTATTTCTACAGTGTTGTTGTACATTCCAAGTTTGGCTTTTGGGGTTCCCAGTTTAATTATTGCCTTCCTGTTTCTAAATTGCGATTCCTTGTTTGGTGATGGTCTATGTTCTGCATGTGTAACTGAGCTGAGGTATTCTATTTATGTAATTCCTATTTGACATTGCCACTTGTTCTCTTTCCCCAGTATTCTCTGAAATGTACTGGTTTAATATTTGCAGTGTTTCCTTTTGATAGGTAGGGTCTGGTGCTTTGTGAGTCCTGGTAATGCTGTCAGGATACAGCGGGATTGCTATGGGTTCTAAATGGGCAGCGTTTGTAGTAGTTCCTAATGTGCCTGGCGGTTGGCACTGGATTATAGTAATGTAGAAATCTTTTAGTCTTTCTTTATCCATACACTCATTAAGAGACATGTTTACTAAAAGTTAGTGAATGGTAACATTATGCAAATATTTATGCAAATAAGACCACTTATGCAAATGAGGCCCCGCACCGAGTCTCCGCACATGGCCCCGCACCCCCCTTGGGCCGCCCCTGCCTAAACATGTACACTTTGGAGGAGAGGAGGGACAGGGGAGATATGATTCAGACCTTTAAATACTTAATGGGAAATAATGAACAAACAAACCTCTTCCAAAGACGGGGAAGCTGTAAAACTAGAGGGCATAACAGAAAGCTGCAAGGGGGTAAATTGAAAGGCAATGTCAGGAAATACTTTTTCACAGAAAGGGTGGTGGATGCTTGGAACACCCTCCCGATGGAAGTGGTGGGGGCAAATACAGTGACGGAATTGAAAATGGCATGGGACAGGCACAGTGGATCCCTTTACAGCAACAGGATAAAATCAAAATAAACCGAACCATCTAATTTCTCAACAAATAGGGGTGTCCTACATGGAGTGGTGGGTTCACCCCTAAACAAAGACATGGGAAGGGGTGGCCTGCATGGAGCAGCAGGTGCACCTACTCTTGCCATCATACTGGGCAGACTAGATGGACCATACTGGTCTTTTTCTGCCGTCATTTACTATGTTACTATGTTACTTAACATTTATATAGCGCTACAGGGCATACACAGCACTGTACAGAGACATGCAAGAGACAGTCCCTGCTCTTGAGCTTAGGGCCCAATATTCATTTCAGACACACTTCTTTTTTAAGGTAGAACCAATTTCTGAGTGTTTCCAGGCACTTGCAAAATTTGTAGTGCAGCTGTTGAATTGATTACACTACTAGGTGGTCCTAGAGGAGTGAATAGATACCAGTGCTCTAACGAGTCAGGGTGGCCAGATTCCTCTATGAATCATTCCTTTCTGTCCCCAAACATATTTTTCCATATTACTCTTGAAGATCCTTACTGACACAAAAGATAGATTGATTTATTGCATTCAATTTAAAGGCCAAAACAATGCTCCAGATGACATACAAAGCACTTAAACAAATACATTGAAAGCAGATAAAAATATAACCAAACCAACATCACATCACACAAATAAAACAAGACAATATAAAACATATTTCACCGCAGGAACCAATACAATTGAGCAATCCAGCCAAAGAATACCACATAAGATCTCGTACTGCACCTATATAATAAACCAAGGACAAAACAGATCACAAAAATCAAAACAGCCTTTAAGACACTTCTGAAATCAGTGATAATACTCCACAGCCTCAGCTCTCTAGAGACAAAGTTACAGAATTTAGGATTACAAAAAGAGAAAGCCTTCTTCCCATTTTTGGTGTAAGTTGGATCATAAAGGAACACCACAAACAGCAATCCTACCTGGCACATACCAATTATGTTTATCCTGTAAATACCCAGGTACCTCCATAAGAGAGATCTTAAAGGTCAGGGACACAATTTTAAACCTGACCCTGACCTCAACTGACAACCAATGCAGTTTCAGAAATGCTAGTGACATATCCCACAGCTTAAACCCCATCAAAATCCATGCTGCAGAATTTGGCATAAATTGTTAATGACTCCTTGAACAAGTCTACATAGAATGAATTACTGTAATCTAAATGCCTTATTACCAGAGTGTGAGTTACTGTCACCAGATGTTCAGGAGACAAGCAAGGCAATAAATTGAAAACTATCCGCAGTTATGCAAAACAGTTTCACTGACATTATTAATCTGGGCCTCATATCAGTTTTCTGCTCTCCTTAAACTCTGCTCTCCTTTCACTTGTCCTGCAGTGTCATAGCTCTCCTACTTTTACATCTGCTTGAACAACCCCCATGTGCGAGGCTTACTTGCATACCCTTTAGAAGCAGGAAGAGCCAAAAGGAAAATAGAATTGAGCATGCTCAGTTTAGCACAATCACACTATTTAGATTCCTATCAGTAAGTGACCTGTGGATTTCATTCATACTAATAATGTGACCAAGCTATTGTAGATATATTTATCTCCAGTCTTATTGGAGCCAGTGTCAGCAGTTTCCTCTGTGTGCTGTGGCATTTCGGACTGAGCTCATTACTTGCTACTTTCCCTGGACGTGCTGCCTGCCTGCATTGAACTCTGTCATTGGGACTCGCCTCTACCTGTACCTGCTGTTCCATCTTGCTGGTGCTTTTCCATCTAGTGCCTGGTGCAGTGCTACTTGCCTTGGGTCAGCCAGGTTGCTTGGATGGACCTTCGGTGTGTGGGGTCAGACCCTGCGGTGAGAAGATGACATGACTGCTGGGCCACATAAAGTAACTACGGTGACTGAGGCACCCCTTAGTGGGTGTTTGGACATAGGATTAAATTGTTTTGGGGAGTTCTGTGAGATTGAGGGCTGCTTGGTTATTTGTGGGATTATGGATAGGGGTAGGTTGGATGTGTGGTTGAGGAGTGTTCTATATTGTGGGACTTGGTGGGAGGGAGGGGGTTGTGGGGCATGTTGGTGGGTGGTGGGCATGGTGAGGGTGTTTGGGAGGGGGAGTGTATTCCCTGTATTTAGGGGAAGGGGAAATATGCAGAGGGTATGGGGATGGTTTGGATGGGGAGGGGGAGAAGCAGAGGGGTTTCAGAATGTCTGTATGGTGGAGTTGAATAAGGGATGGGGGTTAATGGGGTGTGGTGGGATTGTGCCTTATTGAATGTGTAGTCATTGATACCGAAGTTGCAGTTTGTACAGGATTTGTTAGAAGAGGAAAGATTGGATTGTCTGTTTTTGACAGAGACTTGGGTGGAGAAAGGACGGAGTTTGGTGTAAGGACTGTTAATTCAGTTGTGGTATGTGGGGTACAGATTGGGAGGCAGGGTCATGGGTGGGGTGTTGTTGATGATTTGAAAGCATTTGTGGATGCAGCGTGAATCTGTGTGCCTTCCGGAGGGAGTGGAGGGGGTATTTCTTAGAGTGGGAAGTGGGGCCGGGGGGATTTTGTTGGTGCATTGTCCCCCAAAAGTGAGTTGAGGGTATGGGAGTCTTTGAGGAAATATTGGCAAAGACTTTGGGGGATAGGCAGTTGCTGGCAGTAGGGGATTTTAATGCTCATGTGGATGTGAGTGGGGATGTGAAGACTTCCTTCCTGTTATCATCTTTAGCCATAGGTGGTTTAGCCATAGGCAGTTGATTGGGCAGGCGACCCATAAGGGAGGGCATACGTTAGACTTGGGGGTTTGTAAATGGTCCCTATTGGTAGGGGATGGAAATGGGGTTTGGTTCGGTCACTGCCTTGGTCGGACCACTGTTTGGTCTATTGTCAATGTTGGAGGAAAGGGGTGGTGAATAGGGGGAAGGGTGTGGGTAGGGAAGGGGAAAGGTGTAGGGAGAGGTTGATGTGGACATGGGGGGGCCTTTGCTTTGGGCCGTCAGCAAGGTGGTTTGGAGGATCCCATGGAGGAGCAGGTTGAAGACTTGCATCTATCAGTGAAAGAGGCATTGGATGAGATGGTGCCGGTTAAGCGAATGTTCCAGCATGACACTTAAGTGGCAGCCGTGGTTCTCAAAGGAACTATGGAAACAGAAATGAGAGTTGTGGCATTTGGAGTGTCAGTAGGTGGCATGCATGGTTGGTGGAGGATCGGGGGAGGTGGCGGCAGGAAGGTAATACATATAGACAAGGGGTTGCTGCCTCAAAGAAGGATTTTTTTCTCGGCCCAGATAGGGCAGGCCGGTAACCAGACTAAAGCAGTTTTTCAAATGGTTTCCTCTTTGGTGGGAAGCTCGGGATCTGTTGGGAGAGGTGGGGGTAGGCTGGAGGTGGATTTGGAGGTGATGACATAGTGATTTTTGAATAAGGTGTGGCAGTTGAAAGAGGGGATAGGTGTATGCCCTTGAAGGTGATGGTCTCTGTGGAACAGACTTGGAAGCATAGTCTGGATACTTTTTATCCTATTACTAGTGATCGTTTGTACATTCTTTAGACAGGGATATGGGAGACTTTTTTTGGTTTTGGATCATATCCCAATAGGGTGTTTTAAGATGGTGCCCCAAACTATGTTGGATTAGTTAAGGGATTTGGTTAATGCGTCTTTATTGTAGGGCTCTGTCCCAACACGGATGAAGGAGGCAGTAGTGACCCCGGTCCCAAAGAAGGGTGGGGGAGATCACAGGGATTGTAGTAATTATCGGCCTATTTCAAATCTGCTGTTAGTTGCTAAGTTGGTCGAAAAAAAGTGGAATCACAGGTGGATGGTTACATAGAGGATTTCTCCCTCCTAGATAAGGGTCAGGGCGGTTTTCACCCTGGGAGTGGTGTGGACACCTTACTTGTGGCTTTGTTAGATTAAGTATATGTGTGGTTGGATAAGGGGGTTTCTGTGCTACTGATTTCCCTGAATTTCTCAGCGGCATTTGATTTAGTTGAGCGACGTTTGCTCCTGGACTGCTGTAGAGGGCTGGGAATAGGAGGAAAAGTTCTTGATGGATAAGTTCTTTTTTGAGTGATAGGCAATTTTGCGTATAGGAACCAGCCGGGTGCTCTCAAGTACAGTATATAATTGGGAGTGGGGAGTACCACAGGGCTCGCCCTGTCCACCTTGTTATTTAATATTTATCTGCAATCCCTTGTGCGGTCTTTTGGTTTTCAATTTTATTCATAAGAACATAAGAACATAAGATATGCCATACTGGGTCAGACCAAGGTCCATCAAGCCCAGTATTCTGTTTCCAACAGTGGCCAATCTAGGTCACATGTACCTAGCAGTTTCCCCAAGAGACACAAGTTCCACAATGCTTGTACTGGGTCAAGCATTGATATCTTCGGTCACTTCTTAATAATGGTTTATGGACCTTTCCTCCAGGAACTTGTCCAAACCTTTTTTAAACCCAGCTACACTTACAGCCTTTACTACATCCTCCGGTAACAAATTCCAGAGTTTGATTATACGTTGAGTGAAAAAATATTTTCTTTTATTAGTCTTAAATAGTTTACCCTGTAGCTTCATTGCATGTCCCCTAGTCTTTCTATATTCTGATAAGGTAAACAATCGATCTACGTTTACCTGTTCCACTCCGTTCATTAATTTATAGACTTCTATCATATCTCCCCTCAGCCGTCTCTTTTCCAGGTTAAAGAGCCCTAACCTTTTTAGCCTTTCTTCATAGGAGTATCCTTCCATCCCCTTTACCATTTTGGTGGCTCTTCTCTGAATCTTTTCTAATAACGCTATATCCTTTTTAAGATACGGCGACCAGAATTGCACACAATATTCAAGGTGCGGTCTCACCATGGAACGATATAGAGGCATTATAATATCTTTTGTTTTATTTTCCATTCCTTTCCTTATCATACCTAGCATTCTATTTGCTCTCTTGGCCGCCGCTGCACACTGGGCTGAGGGTTTTAACATGGTATCCACAATGACGCCTAAATCTTTTTCCTGGGTTGTGGTTCCTAATGTGGAACCTTGCATCGTGTAACCATAGTTTGGGTTGTTCTTCCCTAGGTGCATAACCTTGCACTTGTCCACATTAAATTTCATCTGCCATTTTGATGCCCAGTCTTCCAATTGATCAAGATCCTCTTGCAATTTTTCACAATCCTCTTGGGTTTTAACAACTTTAAATAGTTTTGTGTCATCTGCAAATTTGATAACCTCACTCGTTATTCCACTTTCCAGGTCATTTATGAATACGTCAAAAAGCAGCGGACCCAGCACAGATCCCTGGGGTACACCACTATTCACCTTTCTCCATTCGGAAAATTGGCCATTTAGCCCTACCCTCTGCTTTCTATCTTTTAACCAGTTCCTGATCCACAATAGTACACTGCCTCCTATCCCATGACTCTTTAGTTTTGCCAAAAGTCTCTGATGAGGGACCTTGTCAAAGGCTTTCTGAAAGTCCAGATACACAATATCAACCGACTCACCTTTGTCCACCTGTTTATTCACTCCTTCAAAAAAACATAACAGATTAGTAAGACAAGATCTTCCTTGTCTAAAGCCATGTTGACTGTCTCCCATTAGGTTGTGACTATCTACATGCTGAGTAATTTTATTCTTTATGATGGTTTCTAACATTTTTCCCGGTACTGACATCAGGCTCACCGGTCTATAGTTTCCCGGATCACCCCTGGAACCCTTATTAAAAATTGGTGTTACATTGGCGATCCTCCAATCTTCAGGTATTAGAGATGATTTTAATGATAGTTCACAGATTACTGATAGCAGTTCTGCAATCTCATATTTCAGTTCCTTCAACACCCTTGGATGTATACCATCCGGCCCAGGTGATTTGCTACTCTTCAGTTTATCTAATAGTTCTAAGACATCTTCCCGATGTATCGATATTTCCTTCAATTCTTCCACACCTTTAAATACCACTTCAGTCATGGGTAACATCCCTACATCTTCCTCAGTAAAGACCGAATTTAGTGCTCGACTAGGGAGAGAGAACACCATCGGAGGAAGAAGGGAGATCGAAAGCCTGACAGAAAAGGTGTGTCTTAAGGAGGGCTTTGAAACGGGTATAGGACAGTTCGGTGCGAAGTGAGAGGGAAAGGGAGTTCCAGAGGGCAGGGCCTAAGAAATAGAAAGCAGAGTGACGAGTGGATTCAAGGTGGGCCTGAGTAGGTGAGGGAAGGAAAAGACGATTACCGTAGGAAGAACGAAGGAGACGGGGGGAGGGCTGAAAATAAATAATGTTAGCAAGGTAGCAACTGAGGGGGAGGAAGACCGAAAGTAATCCAGAGGGCGGAGGATTTGGCTGGATTGGCATGCATGAAATTAGAATCAAACCAGGAAGAAATAGAGGACAGTATGGCATATCTTACGTTCTTATGTTAATCTCCTATCGATAGACAGGAGGAGTCTTTGCTGTGATCACGGCGCTCTTCTGCCCTCAGTGGATGGGATCACTGTGGGCAGCCTGACAGAATTTTTGATAGGGCAAGGCCCCACCTCTTTCCGACTCCTATGCCCCCTTGGATAGGCTCGAACAATCCCTGAATGTTTGGCACCTGGTGCCTCTACCTGGGGAAGAAGGGCTGTTAGAAGGTAGGATTTCCCTCCCTTCCTCCCAGGAAAACTAAAAAAGGTGTGTCTGGGGACTTGGGAAGAAGGCTGCCTCTCACTATTTACAAGCTTTATTAACCTCTACAACTATAAGATCATCAACAGCATCAACTGTGTACTTAACAGTTCAGGATAACCACTTAATAAATAGAAAACTATATTCCTACAGACTATCCATTAACTATTCAAATAACTTAGGGGTACTAATCCCCATGTGATAAAACCAGTTTTCTAGGAAAACTTCCTTTGCCTTTGTCAAATTCTATTATCGTATAACTTCTTCTCCCCTTTTCCTTCCCATAGGTCTTGCCCATGTGTTGGATTGCAACTGGGCTGGTGGCTACTGCGGGTTCTGGGATGTCTGTTATGCTTGGCCTGGCCCATCTCCACAACTGGGATCACTCTTCCTGCAGGGGTCGCTGCTAGTCTCACCGATTCCATCGCTGGGCCTCCTACTTACTGGAGGAGTTGCTAGTGGGCTCACTGCATGTCTTCTTCCACCTGAAGGGGTTGCTGTTGGGTTCACTCTCTGTGCCACTGTGTCTCCTTCTGCCTAAAGGAGGGGGCCACTGCTGGGCTCATTTTTCCATATTCCCTGATTTTCACGTCCTGCCTCTTTGCACTTTGACTCATAACTCTATGCTGGGCAGCAGGGTGCACATATTCCCGAGTCGGCCTTCACTGTCCTTCACTGACCACTCTGTTGGTGAGGTTCTGGGCCATGTATTACTGTCTTTTTTTCTCATCTGGGATGTGGTGAGCAGCTTCCTCACATGTTGACAGGGTGGCCTTGAATACATGCATACATACGCACACATATTTGCAGCTGCCTTGTGCATATGCATTTTTGGGGACAGTTCTGAGTGCTGATTTCATAAAGGCACATAGTTGCCTATGTTGCTTCTGTAAAAAAAGGCAGAAAACAGATGCAGTTTTGGAAACTTTTATAGATTGCCTTTTATAAAATGAGTCCCCGCAGAGGGTGATTTGGCAGTATAACATAGAATAATATGGACAATCCCTCCACTCAGGCGCCAAACAATGAATAAGGAACAATACTGTATGATCACAACTCATGACCCCAAACTGTAAATAAGTTATGAAACGTACTGTTAAAGATTGGACTGAAGCCCCCTTATGTGCATCCCCACCCTGACTAAGATGTTATAATGTATACAAGTTACAGAGTTGAATGTAAACCACATTGTTCAATGTAAACAGTTTGTAGTTCAATGTAAACCACCTTGATTTAAGGAAAAGGTGATATACAGTATAAATACTGTTAAATAAATAAATAAATAAGTGGCACGAGTTTTCAAAGGGGAAGTATGCACATACTCTCCTTTTGGAGATTGCCCCATGAAAAATGCTCATGCGCATTTACACTCACTGTTCATTATGAACAAACCTCTTGGCTTATTTTATGCACCTGTATTTTATAAAATAAGCATGCAAACGATAATCCCCTCCCCGAATTCCAACCCAGGAACGCCTCTGCTCTGTGTGGATAAGCCTATGCATCCAAGTTGTACACACATACTTTATCTACATGTAATCTGAGCAATTGTAAAATAAGCTATTTCTGTACAAATGCGTCTGCTTTGAAAATGCAATGGCAGCTTTGAAAATACAAAGAAGACTGCATATGTTGTGTGCTGTTCTGTATGAAAACCGAAGCAGGATAGAATCACAGAAGAATGAGCAAATAAAGTGAATACAAAGCATTTGATAAGTGAGAATACTGTCATTAACAGCCATCCATTTTAGGCAAAACAGAAAGTTAACCCCCATCCATTTTTTTAGGGGCTAGTCAGGGCTAGCACTACCATTAGGTGAACTAGGTGGTCATCTAGAGCGCCAATGGCTGGAGGGCGGCCCATTACTGCTGCTGCCACCCCTCGCTGGGACCTGCAGCTGCAGCTATTACTTCTAAACAACAACACAGCATTTACCATAAACTCTGGAACTGCATCACTGTTCCTGCTTCCGCCCCGTTGGATGCCAACTTCCTGTTTGCATGGGGGTGGAAGCGGTTGCTTCAGTTTTCCTATGCTCACACACACAATGTACACTGTACATCACATAAATGTGTACATAGGACAGCACACAGCATATGCACACATGTTTGCATTTGCAAAGCTGCCATTGCATGCAATGCCCCCTTGCACTTTGGCCCATATAGCTGAGCTGTGCACATCTCCTCCAATCAGCCTTCTCAAGTTTTCACTGGTGACCATGTATTGTTCTTCCCTCTGCTGAGGTGTGGTGGACTGCTTCAACAAATGCTGACAGGGTGGCACTTCAGTGTTTCTGAACTCTTCAAAGGGATAGAGGGTTGCTGTACATACACATCCTACTCCACTGATTGTGTGGCCTCCCCTTGTACAGCAACTATCCCCTGCAGTCACATATACTGCCTATCTGCTGTTAGGACCATTAGGTTTGTTGTTGTTGTTATTAAGTGCCGTCGAGTCGGTGTCGACTCATGGCGACTCTCTGGATAGTTGTCCTAAACTGTGTTCAGTCTTCAGTCAGGCGGCTCATTGTTGACAGACTGGCACACATAGCTGCTGCTATTGTATTGATCCATCTCATTGCTGGCCTTCCTCCTTTGCGGTGACATTCTACCTTGGCAAGCATGATGTCTTTCTAACTAATGATCTTCTCTTTGCCTGATATATCCAAAGTATGAAAGCTGAAGTCTTGTCATCTGAGCTTCTAAAGAAAGCTAAGGTTTGATCTTTAGTACTGACTGATTTGTTCTTCGGACAGTCCATGGTATACACAGTATTCATCGCCAGCACCATAATTCAAAGGCATCAATTTTCTTCCTGTCTATCTTTTTCACTGTCCAACCTTTGCATCCATATGATATTTTTGAAAATATCATGGCTTGAATAAGTCAAATCTTTGTATCAAGAGAGACATCTCTGCTCTTGAGAATCTTGTCTAGGTCCTTCATAGCCATTCTGCCAAGAGCAATGCATCATCTGATTTCTTGACTGCTTGTTGCTTCTTTATTGATAATTGATCCAAGTAGGTTAAAGTTGTCCACTATTTCAATTTCTTCTCCATCAACGATTAACTTATTAATTTTGATAATTGTCAGGATTTTGTCTTCATTACATTAAGGTGCAGAACCATTTTAAGACTATGTTCCTTGATCTTAACCCTACCAGACCTGAGCTCCTGAGCCTAATGTGCCCCTGTGCCTGGCCTCCTGGGCAAAATAGTGAAAAAATTTTAAACGCGTTAGTTAATTGTTATTTTAATGCAAACTTTTGGTTAGATTTAGATGAAACTTGGAGGGGTTGCAGAAAATAGGCCTACATTTCATCTACCGCCAGTATTCAACCTTTGTGTGCCAGTCCGCCCAACAGGTGGAGCCCTCCTTGATGCACAGGTACTTCCTGCAGTGGGTGCACCAAAACCTTGTCTTCACCTTCTTGTGGGGGTTGTCCTTGTAAGATACTCCAGGGTGCTGTCTCTTGTATCTCAGGTGTTTCTCCATGCACACAGCACAGAAGTGGTCAGATGAGGTGCCAGGGGGAATTTCAGGGAAGTGGTTGCCTGGCGTCAGGCGTTTGGCACAGGGTTCTAGTTGTCCTCTGCGAACGGCTGTAGAACAGTAGTTTCTTACCAGTTCCAGGCACAGTGTTTGAATGTATCTTGTGAAGTACAGAGGTTTTCTGGCAGCTTCTTGTGTAGACAAGTACAGCACATAGGAGTTGTAGCAAGCCCACATGAAAAATTTGATAAAGAGGCGTCGGGGCCAGCAGTAGTGGCGTCGTGATCGGTGAAGGCGGGTCATCTGGTCGTTCTTGTCGCAACCGCCCATGTACTTGTTGTAGTCCAAGGCAAGCTGTGGGATGCTCACTTCAGTGAGAGTACCATCCTTCTTCTTCCTGTTGACAGTTCCAGTCTTTGCAGGATCATGGTAGTTGGAGATGAAGCTGATGGGTTTGTTGTCCTGCCATACCAGGCATGTGATGCTATCCTGACACAGGTAGCGACTTTCACCTCGTGGGAGTTTCTTGACTGCCTTGAGAGACTTTGGAAAGAACTTTCTGTTCTGCAGGAGAGTTCCAACAACCCCAGTTTGTAGATGGTTCACAGCATATTTGGCCAGAGTCACAGAGTTATAGAAGCGGTCCATGACCAGAATGTGTGAGCTGCCCTCCATCCCAGCCGACTTCAAGAGACGGACAACGGTGTTTCCGACTGCACCCAATTCTGGAACTGACATTGGTGCTGCCCCAGTGTAGACCTCTGCGTTTAGAATGTATCCTGTCTCCGCTTCACAAAGAAGAAATGATTTGATGCCCCATTTTGTGGGCTTGTCTTTTATGTACTGTTTTATCGCCAGGCGATTTTTTGTGGGAATCATTCCCTCATCCAGGCTCAGGTGTTGTCTGGACCGGTAGTACTGTCGAAACTTGGGGAGTAGATACTCCAAAACATTCCTGACCTTGTAGATTCTGTCTCTCTTGTCAATGCCAGCATCCTCCTCATCAACCACATGCAGGAAAGTCCAGATGGCCAAGAATCTGTCTCGTGTCATGACATTGCTGAACCCCGGAGTATATCCAATGAAGTCACTTCCATCACTTGACCAGTAATCCCGATAGCTAGGTTTCAGACAGATATATTCCATGTAGATCCTCAGCCCAACAAAGGCTTTCATTTCCTCAACAGAAACATCCTTGAAATTCTTGCAGTAGTAGTATTTGGGCCTTTCTGCACGCATTTGAGTGGCACGTAAATTAGTCTTTTCTGTCAAATTCTGCCAGAAGTCACCCTCGGTAAACAACGAAAGAAAATCGATGCAATTGCTTTCTTCAGTGATATGACCTGGAATATTCACTGGCCCTTTCCCATTCTCATCGAAATCCAGATCTGGGTCAACAAAATTGCGAGTCCATCTCTCATCAACCACACCAGAATCTCCCCTATCACCTGGTTGAGTGACACGCCCCCTACTTTGCACACTCGATCTTGATCTAGGCCCACTTGCATCATCAGAATCATCATCACTCTCTCCTTCATCGATGTATTCATCATCACTAGCGTCACTAGATTCGGAAACATACTCCTGATCGATTTCGCCTTCGTCTGAATCAGAATTTGTCACAATATCCAACACTTGTTGCACTGTGAAAGTCCTTGGTCTCGCTCTTTTACCTGTCGAAGTGCTCGGTTCGTCACTAGCTCGCTTCATGGCTACTGTAGTCTACAAAACTGCTAAAAACTCCGCCAAAACAAAGAAAGCCATTTGCATAACGTTAGGCTCGCGCTCAATCGAGGCTAAGCAGCGATTGGGTGGCTATTTTTAGCTCCTTGACAACACAAAAACACGTGGTCGGCAAAATACCGGTTTAGCGGTAACTCGGTATATAGCATTTTCGGAAATTACCGGTATATCGGTAACTCGGTATGGTAGGGTTAAGAAGCAAATATTTCAGATCATCTTCACTTTCAGCCAGTAATGTGGTATCATCAGCATAGCGAAGGTTGTTGATGAGTCTCCCACAAATCTTCACACCTCTGTTGCCTTCATACAGTCCTGCTTCTCTGATGATTTGTTCTGCATATAAATTAAATAGGTAGGGGGAACGTATGCAGCCTTTTCATACACCTTTGCTGATTTTAAACCATTCTGTTTCTCCTTATTCCGTTTGAACTGTTGCTTAATGATCAATGTAAAGGTTGTGCAAGAGAACGATCAGGTGTTCTGGTATATTCATGCTTCTTAATGTGGCCCAGAGTTTCTCATGATTTATACAGTCAAAAGCCTTGCTGTAGTCAATAAAACACATATAGATATCCTTTTGGTATTCTTAAGTCTTTTCAAGGATCCATCTCATATCCGGGATGATGTCTCTCGTTCCTCGCCCTTTCCTGAACCCTGCTCACACTTCAGGTAGTTCTCGTTCCAGGTATGGTTGTGGTCTCTGCTGAATAATCTTCAGTAGAATCTTGCTGGTTTGTGGGGCCAGAGCGATTGTGTGACAATTTCCATAGTCAATTGGCTCACCTTTCTTTAGTATTGATATAAACATAGATCTTTTCCAGTCAGTTGACCATGATGTTGTCTTCCAAATTTCCTGGCAGAGCCTTATAAGTGTGGTAACAGCTGCATCAGATTGCTGTAATACTTCTATGGGAATGACATCAATGCCTGGTACTTTGTTCTTTGATAAGGCTTTCAATGCTGCTTCAACTTCTTTTATCACCAATGGTTCCAGATCATAAGGTACAGGCTGAAACGGCTGTTGGTCCACTTGATCTTTATCATATAATAACTCTGTATAATCTTTCCACCTTTTCTTGATCTTCTCAGCATCATTCAATCATGGATCCTTGAGCATCTTGTAGCATTCCATTTCGAGGCTGGAATATTTTCTTTATCTCTCATAGCTTTAGGAAAGCTGATCTTGTTCTTCCTCCAATAGTTTCTGCTTCTATTTCCTTGCATGCATCATTGTAGTACTTCTCCTTGTCTTGTCTTGCTGCACATTGGAAATCTCTGTCGAGTTCTGTGATTGCCTCTTTCTCCTCTGGCTTTAGCTTCACTGCATTTCTGGGCAATTTTCAGAGTTTCTTTGGTCATCCATTTTGGCTGTTTTTGCTTTTTCACCTTTTGTAGAGATTTCTTACTTTCTTCCAACAGTCTTCTTGATGTCAACCCATAACTCTTCTGGAGCTCTCATTTTTATTGCAAATGGATTTTGCAGGCAGTCTTTAAATTCCGGTAGTATATTTTCAAGGTCATATTTTGCTACATTTATGAGTGACTTGCTCTTTTTCAATTTTAGCTTGAGTTTGCATACTAGTAGTTAGTGATCTGAACCACAGTCAGTTCCAGGTTTTGTCTTTGTTGATGTTATAGAGCTTTTCCATTGTTGACTTTCACAGATGTAGTCAATTTGTTTTTTGTATAATCCATTGGGTGAAGTCCATGTGTACAGTTGCCGCTTGTGTTACTGGAAGAAGGTGTTTGAGATGAATAGATTGTTGGTCTTGCAAAATTCCATCAGTCTTTCTCCAGTGTTATTTCTGTTGCCAAGTCCATGTTTTCCAACCATTTTGCCTTCTTTGTTGCTAACATTTGTGTTGCTGTCACCCATGACTATCAAGATATCCTGTTTGCATGTTCTGTCAATTTCAACTTGTACTTGTTCATAGAAATCATCAATTTCATCCTCTTTTGCAACTGTTGTATACTTGAATTATAGTTGTGTTGATAGGCATTCCTCACTGATTGCATTGCATTTCATTATTTATTTATATTCTCTTATATACCGCACTATTCTGCATCAGTGCAGTTTACATTGAACAAACTGAAATTACATTGAACAGGGCATTATAACTTGGAGATAACTATTTTACAGGGAACATGGGCTATGGAGGGTTAAGTGGCTTGCCCAAGACCACAAGGAGCACCTGTGGGACTAGAAACCCCAGTCCTTCCGGCCCAAGGTTGCTATCCTCTAGTGGGATTTGAACCCCCGACCTTCCGGCCTGAAGTACCTTGCCCCAACCACTAGGCCACTCCTCCACTCCATTATAGCTCTTGCAAGTTTCTTCTTAAATGCAACACCATTTCTTCTTTGTCTTTTATTTTCAGCATAGTATCATAAATGCTGGCTTTACTCTGAAAAGTCTTCAGCTCCTCCCCAGTAGTCAGTTGAGTGCCTTCCGAACTGGGGGTCTCATCTTCCAGCACTATAGTGCAATTTTGTTTTGTTGTGACTAACCATTGGGTTTTCATGGCAAAATACAGAAGTAGATTGCCAGGCCTTTCTTCAGCGCAGTTTAATTTTAGTATTGCTGCCTTTGTCACAGAAATGTGATCTTCCGCTGCCAACACCATCCCATTCTGCTGCTGTTCAGATGGGTGGTTTGTCTTGGTCTGGCACCTCAGCTGCAATCTATCCATCTTGGGAGACCCTGCCAGTAGTTAAGCTACCGATAGTTTAGCCCTCAGCATCACTGATGCACACAAGCCCTCACAGGACGACAAGCTACAAACCATGTGAGGGATTTTCAATGGAGTACTCTACTATTTATCTTTCTCTACTGAGAAAATTGATCATTTAGCTTTACTCTCTGTTTTCAATCTTTTAACCAGTTCCCAATCCACAATAGGATATTGCCTCCTATACCATGACTTTTTAATTTCCTTAAAGGATTCTCATGAGGGACTTTGTGAAAGGCTTTCTGAAAATCCAGATATACTATATTCTCTGGCTCACCTTTATCTACCTGTTTATTCACACCTTCAAAATGGTATGACAGATTGGTGAGGCAGGACTTTCCTTGGCTAAATCCTGGTTGTTTTTCTCCTATTCAGTCATAATTATATATGTGTTCAGTAATTTTGTTCTTTATAATGGCTTCTTTTTTTTGCAAGGAAATGGAGGGCAAAGCAACTTGTCCAAGGTCACAGGCAGTGCCAGTGGGAATCAAACCTTTGATTTTTTTGTGTAGTGGGCAAGTGCTCTAACCACCAAGCTACTCCTCCACTCCAAACAATTTATTTCTGGTGATTCATTGTCAAGAAAACCCAGAGGTAGCTGGGTCACCAGGAGTCAGCACTGACTTGACAGCATTAAAAAAAAAAGAAATGGTTTCTGCCATTTTGCCAGCACCGATATCAGGCTCACTGGTCTGTAGTTACTTGGATCACCCCTAGAAACCTTTTAGAAAACTGGTGTGATACCATAGACAATTTTAACAATTATTTACAAATTACTAATAGTAGGTCTGTGATTTTAGTTGTGAATTCTTTCACCACCCTGAGATGTAAACCATTGAGTCCAAGTGAGTTGCTACTCTTTAGCTTGTCAGATAGCCCTATTACATCTTTCAGGTTCACCAAGATTTGTTTCAGTTCCTCTGATTCATCATGGTATCTCTCCTGCATCTTCTTTAGTAAAGACTGAAACAAAGAATTTACTCAGTTTCTCCACTATGACCTTGTCCTTCCTTAGTGCTTCTTTTACCCCTCCAACATCTAATGGTCCAAATGACTCTCTCACAGGCTTTTTTGCTTCAAATGTATCTGAAAAAGATTTTATTATGAGTTTTTGCTTCCACAGCAAGCTTCTTTTCAAATTCTCTCTTTAAGGATCATTTAAAAGGTTTAGTCATAGTTTGGACGTCGGCAGATATGCAGGTGGATGCCAAAATCACCGACACCTCTCCGTAGCCATTCCACAAATGATGTTTGCAGACATCTGTAGTGCAGGGATGTCCAAAGAGGCATGGGGAGTGTGGTGGAGGTGTGTCCAGGGAGCAGCAATGTAGTTACACATCCCGTTCAATCTCAGAAATGCTTGCAGGTATGTCAATGTTTATACCTGCTCCAGGCATAAATAGGCATCAGGAAGGTGCTTGTTTTCACCTTAAAACATCCAGAGAGTGTACAGAAGATGAGAATTAAGTGACTAACCTTGGATCAGAAAGGCACACACAATCCTGTGCACTCTGCTCGTAAGCCACTACCTAACCATTGTGCTATTAGACCTCTTAGTTCTGGAATGCTATCCTGGGACGTCTATATAGACGTTTGATACACATACATATTGAGCATGTCCACGTGTGTGAAATTGTGCCTGAACTTGCATGTGCCTGCTTTATTTTCAGAAGTTCTGGCTTTGACATCCCAGATTGCATTTGGACGTCCCATTGTGAAATGTGCCTCTCTGCCTATCTTATCAATGCTTTGCATGTATCTTTGCAGTACGTATGCTATTTCCTATTTCATTTATTCAGATGCTTTGTCCATTTATTGAAAGATGGCGATTTTTGGGCTATAACAGCCTCTCTCACCTCACCTTTAAACCACGCCAGCATTCATTTGCCTTTCCTTCCACCTTTTTAAAGCATGGAATACATCTGGTCTGAACTTCCAAGATGGTATGTTTAAATAATGTCCAGGCCTAATAAAAATACTTAACTTTTACAGATGCTCCATTTAGTTTTTTCTTAACTGTTTTCTTCCTTTTAGCAGTCTCCCCTTTGAAAGTTACGTGTTAGTGCATTAGATTTCCATGCCGTTCTCCTTCCATTTATTAAATCAAATTTTATCATGTTATGATCACTGTTGCAAAGTGGTCCCCTACTATTCCATTTGGAAAACAATTTGAAATAACATTGGATATGTTGATAACATTTCCTGTGTGAATATGTAAATCTATTGCACATATTAACATTAATAATTTGCAAAAATTCATTAAATCCTTGAAACAAAATCAACTTCAGTCCTCCTGCCCATTTATTTTAATTCTTTGCCCTCATTACAGGAATATAGGTGCACAGGCCATCAGCTGCAGCAGCTCTCTACCCCCTACCCATCATGAGCTGCATCCGCTCCACTTCGTTGCAGTCAGAAACTTTTCCCATTTCTCTTTTCTGCACCTTACTTTTGGTGTTTAATGTCTTTCCGGAAAGTGGCAATTTTCTTCAATCCTAGCCCTAGCATGTAGAGAACTAGTTAATGGTCCATTACAAATATTAGGATGGCAGCGGCACTGCAGTGAGAAACCACTGCACTTTGAAAGTAAGCGTGGGGCAGAGCACACGTTTCAGGCAGAAGGAAAGCCCTGCAGAGATAAGGGAATTAATAACGTTTTATGCTAAATAAAATGTTAAAATCAGCAGAAGAACCGAAAGGGACATTGGAGCCACAGGATGGATGTGAGGAAAGAGGTTTATCAGTGTATTTCTTTTTTTGATGGGCACTATTATCATTGGGATAGAATGTAAACGGAACAGGGCAACACAAAACCTTCCCTGTGCCTACATGTCAATTCCATGTGCCCATGCTTGGGTATCACAAGCCAAACATAAAGCAGGCTGGTATAATTAGCTTCAGTATGGGGAAAATACAGTGTGTGACCATGAATCAGGCCATATGATACTGTATGTATGTCCTGTGTTAAGGGGCACGACTGTGTGTCTGTAAGAACACACCGCATCTATGGCATTTGTCTGATAGAGGCCAATTCCATAACATGCATGTCCGGCCCACGGACACATCCAAATCGAAAGCAGGCCTGATTTCACCCTAATTGTGCTGCCGCAGGTATTGATGCGCCTGCGGTTCTGGAATCGGGGACATAGGCATCTCCGGCGCAGCACAAGAAAACCACTATGGAGAAACACAGGCCCCACTATTATAACGAGACATGGGTATAAGCAGCAAACAGTTTGGACGCCCCTGCGCTCACTGTATTCTGAAAAGATGGACTTTCCGATCCTGCCCATCTCTGCCATATACCAATGGACATGATACATAAATGTTGATGCAAACTAGCCTGTTGCATGCCCAGAGCAGTGCAAGGTTATCTCAGTGCACTCAAAGATATAATAACAGCAAGTAGAAAGTGATATGTTTGTCATAACATACCTTGCATCAAAACATACATGGCAGTAGAAGAAGCCCTTAGTTATTCTTTCATTGGTCATCTTGTAAAAACAGTCTTTTCAATGCTAAGTATGGACCCTTACAAACCTCACAAAAACCTCATTCAACTTTGCAATTCCCCAAAGGATGCTGAGTAACATAACAATGCTCTTCAAATGTGATAGAATAAGAATAAGAACATTCAACAGTGCAAACAGCACTAATGCATGCCCAAAAGCACTATCATTGATCTCTATAAATGTGCACATTTTTAAAGACCGGTGATGGTGCTTTTGGGCATGTTTTAATGTCGTTTGCACTATTGAATGAGCTTATTCTAAGGATCTCTTATTATTGAAAAGGATATGTTTTGACATTTAGCTATGGAGAACCTTTTGTGATTTTTTTCTCCCCAATCACCCTGGCACCTGGTGATGTTGTTGTCGTCCGTATGGTCCAGGTACTGGCCAGGCATTTATATTTCCCTCTGAATTGCAGATGAGCACACCAGATCCTACCTGCAACCCTCAAACCACACACACACACATTCTCACTTTCAGTCACAAAAAACATACTTCTGCCAAAAAGATACCCTGAACCTATAAATAACAGCTGGTATAACATAATAGCATGAAGTCCAAGGACTAAAAATATGACCTCAGTTTATCACCCAAATAAGAATCCTTTCCATACTCACTCACATACCATTCCTACATCAATAGTCCCATTTTTCAGGACACAGGAATTGTTAGGGTCCCCTAGATTAGCTCCTTTAGCACAAACAGCAAATGTCAGCATGGCCAGAATAATCACTCTTGCTCTTTTTATTATTTCTTTCAGGGTAGTTATTAATGCCTTTTTAGCTTACAAGATTCCCACACCTCTGATTTCTGTTCTTTATAAATGCATCTTGTGCTGTTTTTCCAAACTGCAGTCCATCAGTTTAGAACAGACTAGTCATCGCCTTTATACAGACACAGCTGAATATTTTCAAAGTACTGGTGTTATTCCATGCCTCTGACTGGTGTAACGGGCACATCTTCGGAGATCTCCCAAAACATACACAGACCTTTCCTAAATATGTTTTATACATCTCCGTGGCATACCATGCCCTCATTCCGCCCCTCCCAGACATGTTCTGAGATCCCCGTGTTAGCGAGATAAACATCCACAAATTCTGTGTACTGGGATATGCTCGTAGACGTTTTTGGCAGATAAATATCCCTGGTGTACATACAAACTCTTATTTGGTTTCTGGAATGACCTCCATAGTGAATAATGGCATCACAGTTCAAAATTGTTAGTATGTCCCAAAATGCCTGTCACAGTCTGCAGAATGTGTGTTACTGTAGAATGTGTTTTGCTGCAGATGTGTTACTGTGGACATACCATGGCACATGGATATATACATAGAGCCCGATTCTGACATGGACGTCCCATGCCCTCTGTGCGCCCAGTCGGAACCGGATGCACAGAGTTAGCCGGGATTCTGATCTCGCGGTGCACGTCTATCTGTGGGAACAGAATAGCGTGCAGGCTGGGAACCCGATTAAGGTGCGGCCTGCACATACAGGCCTTGTCCAGATAGCTCAGTCAGGCCTTTGAATGGAGTCGTGGTGCCATGGCATCCAGTTGTCATGGCACCGTGGCTCCATTCAAAAGCAGCGATCCCCGGCTGCCTGACTGCAAACTGCATTCCCCGCACCCCGATCTGGCCTCCCAAGGCCAGGGTCGGACTGTGAGGAATCTCCTCTGTCCCCTCCCACCGCTTTCCAGCCCCGGACCTGCCATCCTCTGCCGACTCGGGGAACTTATTCCACCTCAGAGGTGGAATAAGTTTCCTGTTCAAGCTGTCAGCCCAGATGTACAGGACTGTACGTCTGGGGCCGACGACCGCCCACTGTCCACCCTAAAGCCGCCCCCGATCTGCCCCTTTCCCAACCCCATCTAACTTCCCTGTACAATAAATGGGGAAGTTAGTCAGGAGGAATGACCCCAATACTTTATATAGAAATAAGAACATAAGAACATAAGATATGCCATACTGGGTCAGACCAAGGACCATCAAGCCCAGTATCCTGTTTCCAACAGTGGCCAATCTAGGTCATACGTACCTAGCAGTTTCCCCAAAAGACACAGGTTCCACAAAGCTTGATATCCTGGGTCCCTTCTTAATAATGGTTTATGGATCTTTCCTCCAGGAACTTGTCCAAACCTTTTTTAAACCCAGCTACACTAACAGCCTTTACTAAATCCTCCGGTAACAAATTTTAGAGTTTGATTACACGTTGAGTGAAAAAAGGGGAAGCCTGTCTTTCTCCCACTGATGTCTGGTGGTGACTCAATTTATTTTTCTTGATTTTTCAGCGATTTTAGGCATTTCTCTCATGCCTGCAACCCTCCCACCTTGTCCTTTGACTTTTTAAGGTAATTCCTTAGCTTTTTGGGGTTTTAATTCACTCTTTTTGAGGTTTATTTTTGCCGGCGGCCATTTTGAATAGCTAATGAGCCCCGGTTTTTGGCGGGAAGCCAGATTCCTTCTCTGCTTGCTTTCTAGCACCTCTATTGCTGTTTAAGTTTTTTCCACAACACTTGCTAGCTGTGAGTTGTGGAGGGGTTCTTTTTTCTCTGCCTATGTATTAACATAATGAATAAAAAGTACGGAAGGCATGAATAGAGAACAGGATGCAATTCAGAGCCACAGTACAATGCTAAGACACTGCCAATGGTGCAGGGCTCATGGGTTCCATCCCCCACTGTGCCCAACAAAGAAGGCTGGCTGAGGCATTACCTATTATGGGGAAGATTGTTAAATGGCTGTTCCTACAAGGCAGAGTTATTTTTTTTTAGTTCTCACTATGCCTTATTCAGGTCTACGCTGCATAGGCTGTCAGAAGAGACACAGGGGCCTCAAGAATCAGCTGTGCTCTTCCCCCAGCGTCTTGATTCTCCAGATAAACTTGGGAACTCCTGAGCCTGGCTTCAGTGGAGCTCTCCATTGGCTTTACACTGCGCTGAGTCTTTGCCACGAGGATTTGGACATCCCCAGGAAGATCAGGTATCATTTTCTGAAAGAAAACTGTGAGTAGCCTGTTTTTTTCTTACTTGCCTCAGCTGCCCTGGGTTGATTTCAACTGCACCCGGACCGGCTGCCTCTGAGTTTTGAAGTTCCTACTTTAAATTCTTAATCCACAAACTGCAGCCGGGTTACTTTGTACGTCTTACTGGAATATTGTACCTGTCTTATTTAATATACCATTTGATTGGAATTTTAAGTCAGTGTTTTGGATCCTGACTGTTTTGGGCTCGGCCTAATTAAGCATACTCACTGTAATCTTCAGTACAGCTGGCTTTGGGTTCTACATCCCTCCCCAGAAACACCTTTCAGCCCCTACCATGGAGGTCTGAGTGGCTGCGGAGGGATCAAACTCTAATTTCCCTACTTTCAGTCACTGTAATTGCCTTACCCTGACTTTGAAAGTTTCTCTGTACCAGCACAGTGAATGACTGACAGTTCCCTTCTCAGCTCAGTGAATACCTGACGGTTTTTCAGTGCCAGCGGCCATTTTGTTTTTCTCTTCAGTGTTTCTTTTTGGAGGGAACAGCTCTAGACAGCAGTTTCCACACATTTAAACATGCTGTGGAGGCACGGGGAGTTTCAAAATCCTTTTCTTGAAGAGTCTTCGGTTTCCCTGAGCCTACCTTGATTTTTGTTTAAATGCCAAAAAAAAAAAAAAAAAAAGGAGGAAAGGTGGTTTAAGTCTCTACAATGCTTGTTTCTCTGGCTGTATTTTATGTGATATGTAATCAGCCGAAGGGGGCATTAATAGATTGCTTGTGTTCCACCTGCACGCTGCATCTCGGAGACTCTTTCCCCATTCCCACTGCGCTGCTAGATGGGTTCATCAGCACCTTATCTCCTCCCTCCTCAGAGACCCTGCTGCAGGATCTTCCTGCAGAAAGGATTCAGTCAGCTCCCCTGTCGCTTCCACAGCCGCTGGAGGCCACAGCAGCCTTGACTGACAGTGCCTTCCTCACACTCTTCCATCTGGTATGACGCCTGTGGCTTTTGGAGTCTTTTGGAATATCTCCTACACCTGCCCAGTAGCAGGCAAGCATATGGCATGGTCTCGCAAGTGGTCCCATAAGTCCTCAGACCTTAGAGCAGTACGTCCTCCTTGGAGCATTGCATGTGCCTTGCGGGGTACTATGGATATTCAAGAAGACTTTAAATCTTCGGAGGTCAGCCCTGACTCGTTGGAGTACGGAGATGGGGAATATTCTCTGTCTGTTTTCTTCACTGACGGTTCTCAGCCTTTTTCGGAAAGAGGAGTTGCCGGCTCTAATCACACAGGTGATGGAGTCGCTCCCCCCTAGCCGACACGCCTGATCCTCCGGATTCTCAAATCCGGTTGCAGCCGCATCCCATTTTCCTGGGCATTCGTACGGCACGCGGTATTGGTCAGTTTTACCCATGGTCTCCCTTTCACTTGGACCGTTGGCTGACATACCCGATGGTTGATGCATTCTGACCAGGGTCATCAGGCATACCACACTTCCTGTTGAGGGCGGAGAGGCGCTCCGTGACCAGCAAGACCTAAAGAGTTGGGAGGCTGCTAAAGATGGGTTTTCCTTCGCCCGCTCTTTCCTTCTTGTAGGGGTGTGCGGAGGTCTAGCAGCTCGGGCCTCCCTTCGATGGATTCAGCAGCTTCCAGATGTTCCCGAGTTGGTTCATTTCGAATCCATCGCTGCATTCCGGGCAGAGGCATTCTGTGATCTCTTGCGTCTGTCAGCTCGCTTCCTAGCACCGGTGTCGGTAGCTCGGAGATGGCTCAGCCTGCGTCAATGGGCAGCGGATGTTGCTTCATTTAAAGGCTCCAGCGTTTAGATGCCATTCGTCCCGGTCCACCGTTAGAAGGAGGACTGGGCCGTTCCTCTGTCTATTTTGGGATGCTTCAGGTCCTGGATTTTCTAGGGGCTGGGTGCGACACTCGTCGGGGACGGGTGTTTCTACCTCAGGAACGTTTTCAGAAGATCTCTCTTCAGCTCCGCCGCTGCTTGGATCAAGCGGCGCCTCGGCCTTGTGGCTACCTTCAACTCTTGGGGTCCATGGCAGCAGCGATAGCCCTCGTTCCGTGGGCAAGAGCGCACATGCGCTGCTTGCCGACGGCGCTTCTATCTCGTTGGTCGCCGGTATAAGAGTTCTCGAATCCGGTTGCCTTTGCTTCTGCCGGTGCGCCGCAGCCTCCGCTGGTGGCTTCAGGCACACGATCTTCTATGGGGGGTCCCTCTGGAGTCTCTACGCTGGATCTTGGTGATGCCAGTCGCCGACCTCTCCGGTTGGGGAGCGCCTTGTGGCTTGGCCTCGGCGCAGGGGAGTTGGTCACCTCGCGAAGCTCAAGGATCTATCAATCGTCTCGAGACGCGGAAAGTGCACTTCGCCCTTCTTCAGTTTCAGCCTCTTCTGCGGCGGTGTGCGGTTTGGATCCTGTCCGACGCCACGACGGTTGCTTACTTAAGCCGCCTAGGTGGCACGCAATGTCTGGATGTCTCACAGGTGAGGCGTTTGCTCCTCCCGTGGGCGGAGGAACATCTTCAGGCTATCGCCGCAGCACATCGCAGGCGTGAACAATGTGTTAGCCGATTTTCTCAGCCGGCACTCTCTGGAGCCCAGGGGCTGGGCTCTGCAGTCGGATGCGTTCCGGTCCATTGTTCACCTGTGGGGACTACCGACCATGGATCTAATGGCTACGGCGCAGGCTGCCAAGGCTTCGCTGTACTTCGGCCATTGGAGGGACGAGGGAGCGCATGGCATAGATGCTCTCTCTCAACCGTGGCCGACTCATCTTCTCCTGTGTGTTTTCCCTCCCTGATCCGTGATATGCATGGTTCTCCAGCGGCTCCGAGACCATCGCGGCCCTGTGCTCCTGCTGGCTCCAAATTGGGCTCGCGGACCATGGTATGCGGATCTCTTCCGTCTGTCTGGGGTGTCGCTGCTCCGCCTCGAGGCGTTTCTCGGCCTTCTGATTCAGGGACCGGTGGAGATGGAAGACCCGGCTCCTTACTCGCTTACGGCCTAACTATTAAACACTGCCGGTTTGCTCGCTACGGCTATTCGCCTTGCGTGGTCGTGACGCTTCTCACGGCGCGGCGGTCTACCACGACGCTGACTTGCGCTTGGGTTTGGCTTCTCTTGATGGTTGGTGTTCGCGACATAACCTCTCACCCTGGCGTTGCGGTGTTCCGGACATCCTGTCCCTTTTACAGGCCGGAGTGGATAAGGGATTAGCGCTCGATTCCTTGCGAGTACAAGTGGTCGCTTTAACTTGTTTTCGGGGTCCTATAGCGGGGCGATCGATAGCTTCGCATTCGGACGTGTCTCGGTTCCTCCGCGGAGTTCGGGCCTTCCAGCCTCCTCTGCGTTCGCCTGTCCGGCATGGGCTCTCGTGCTTGTCCTCTGTGCCCTCGTTGCTCCTCCCTTTGAGCCTCTGAGGGCCTGTTCTCTTCTAGATTTGACTCTGAAGGCAGTCTTCTTGGTGGCCATAATTTCGGCACGCCATATTTCTGAGCTCCAGGCTCTCGCATGTCGAGATCCCTATCTCTCGTTTTCCTCCAAAGGCGTTTTTCTGTGAACTGTCCCTTCCTTTTTTGCCCAAAGTGCTGACGCCGTTCGCGATTAACCAGCCTCTTTTCTTTCCGTCTTTTCCAAAGGCGCAGTGTGACAGTGGTCGGTCTCCGTTGTGGGCGGTGGACCTTAAGAAGGTTCTTTTTCGGTATCTGGGGGTCGCGAGACCCTTCCATATGACTGTTCCTCTTTTGTCTTGTTCGCGGGTTCTCGTCGGGGATCCGCAGCCTCCGAATCTACCATTTCTAGATGGGTTGCGGAGGCCATTGAGGCGGCGTACCTTCTTCTGGGAGAGCCAGCTCCACCGGGACTCCGTGCTCACTCCTCTCGGGCGCAAGCAACTTTGTGGACCGGGAGGTCTCAAGTAGTTCCTCTCGATATTCGCCGGGCGGCGACTTGGTCGTCACTGTCCACCTTTGTCGGTCATTATAGGTTGGACGTTCATGCCCGTCAGGAGGTCCGTTTTGGAGTTGCTGAGCTGTCGGCGGCCTTGTCCCCCCCTTGAAAGCAGGTAGCTTGGGTACTGCCCATTTGTCTGGACTGGTCTAGCAGTATGAACTGGAAGGAGAAATTTCACTTACCGTTAATTTCCTTTCCTGGAATACTGCTAGACCAGTCCAGGACCCGCCCTGCTGTTTGTTGGAGTGCTGCTGGTGCGGTGCAGCCGCCGACCGCGGTTCTTCTCTTTGCCGGTATGCCTCGCCATGGGCAGTCCATGGGTTCGTAGGTGGATACTGTTTTCAGCTCTAGGGAGTTCTTCGGCTCCCTTGTATATAGTTCACTTGAGTCCCTCTGGGGTGATGTTACAGTTCATGTTGCATTAGCTTGTGGACGTAACTGAGGGAGACCCCTAGGGGTAGGATTATATCACCAGGCTCCAGCCTATCAGAGCTCTGGTAGAATTCTCTGTCTCCAAGATCTGCTGGCAGGGGTGCATAACCCGTTTGTCTGGACTGGTCTAGCAGTATTCCATGAAAGGAAATTAACGGTAAGTGAAATTTCTCCATCCTTTTTAAGATACGGCGACCAGAATTGCGCACAGTATTCAAGGTGTGATCTCACCATGGAACGATATAGAGGCATTATAATATCTTTTGTTTTATTTTCCATTCCTTTCCTTATGATACCTAGCATTCTATTTGCTCTCTTGGCCGCCGCTGCACACTGGGCCGAGGGTTTTAACATGTTATCCACAATGACGCTTAAATCTTTTTCCTGGGTGGTGGTTCCTAATGTGGAACCTTGCATCATGTAACCATAATTTGGGTTGTTCTTCCCTAGGTGCATAACTTTGCACTTGTCCATATTAAATTTCATCTGCCATTTTGATGCCCAGTCTTCCAATTTATCAAGATCCTCTTGCAATTTTCCACAATCCTCTTGGGTTTTAACAACTTTAAATAGTTTTGTGTCATCTGCAAATTTGATAACCTCACTCCTTATTCCCCTTTCCAGGTCATTTATGAATATGTCAAAAAGCAGCGGACCCAGCACAGATCCCTGGGATACTCAACTATTCACCTTTCTCCATTTGGAAAATTGGCCATTTAGCCCTACCCTCTGCTTTCTATCTTTTAAACAGTTCTTGATCCACAATAGTACAGTGCCTCCTATCCCATGACTCTTTAGTTTTGCCAAAAGTCTCTGATGAGGGACCTTGTCAAAGGCTTTCTGAAAGTCTAGATACACTATATCAACTGACTCACCTTTGTCCACCTGTTTATTCACACCTTCAAAAAAACATAACAGATTAGTAAGACAAGATCTTCCTTGTCTAAAGCCATGTTGGCTGTCTCCCATTAGGCCATGACTATCTACATGCTCAGTAATTTTGTTCTTTATGTTGGTTTCTACCATTTTTCCTGGTACTGATGTCAGGCTCACTGTTCTGTAGTTTCCCGGATCACCCCTGGAACCCTTTTTAAAAATTGGCGTTACATTGGCAATCCTCCAATCGTCAGGTATTACAGATGATTTTAATGAAAATTCACAGATTACTAATAGCAGGTCTGCAATCTCATATTTCAGTTCTTTCAACACCCTTGGATGTATACCATCCGGCCCAGGTGATTTGCTACTCTTCAGTTTATCTAATAGTTGTAATACATCTTCCCGATGTATCGATATTTCCTTCAATTCTTCCGCACCTTTAAATACCACTTCATGGGTAACATCTCTACATCTTCCTCAGTAAAGACCGAAGCAAAGAATTCATCCAGTCTCCCCGCTATTGCCTTGTCGCACCTTAGTGCCCCTTTAACCCCTCTATCATCTAATGGACCAACTGACTCTCTCACAGGTTTTTTGCTACGAATGTACTTGAAAAAGTCTTTATTTCGCGTTTTTGCTTCTGCAGCAAGTTTCTTCTCAAATTCTCCCTTTGCCTGCCTTATCAATGCCTTGCATTTGACTTGCCAGTGCTTGTGCTGTTTCCAGGTTTCATCGTTTGGCTCTTTTTTCAATTTCCTAAAAGATGCTTTTTTGGCAACAACAGCCTCTCTGACCTCACCTTTAAACCATGCTGGCAGTTTTTTGGACTTCCTTCCACTTTTCTTAAAGCGTGGAATACAGCTGGTCTGGGCTTCCAAGATAGTATTTTTCAACAACGCCCAAGCTTGATGTAAGTCTTTAACCTTTGCAACTGCTTCTTTTAGTTTTTTCTCAACTATTTTCCTCATTTTATCATAGTCTCCCTTTCGAAAGTTAAAAGGTACTGTGGATTTGCTTACTATCCCTCCTCCACTAATTAAATCAAATGTGATCATGCTATGATCACTATTGCCAAGAAGTCCCAACACCCTTATCTCTTGCACTAGATGTGGTGTTCCACTAAGGACTAGGTCTAATATGGCTTTCCCTCTGGTCGGTTCATGAACCAGCTGCTCCAAGAAGCAGTCATTTATTTTCATCTAGAAACTTTATCTCCCTAGCATGTCCTGCCGTGACACTGACCCAGTCAATACCGGGGTAATTGCAATCACCCATTATTATTACTGCCCTGTAACTTTTGTTAGCTTCCTTGATTTCTTTGAGCTTTTCATCATCCATTTGTTCATTCTGGCCAGGCGGTCGATAGTACACCCCCACTGCCATCGCCTTCCCCTTTTTACATGGAATTTCAATCCATAGAGATTCTACAGCAAATTTTGTTTCCTGAAAAACTTTAATCCTTTCTGACTCAATGCCCTCTCTAACATAGAGCGCAACCCCTCCACCAATTTGATCAGCTCTATCATTACGATATAGTTTGTACCCAGGTATCACAGTGTCCCAGTGGTTGTCCACCTTCCACCATGTCTCTGATATTCCAATCATATCTTACCTCTCATTTAGTGCTATATATTCTAACTTTCCCATCTTATTTTTTAGACTTCTAGCATTTGCATACAAGCATTTTAGAGACTGTATTTTATTCATATTAATCTGGCTATTGGTAGACATGGGTAATTTGGGATCTTTAAGCTTTGTCTGCTCCATACTCGAGGGCATTTGGGCTACTTTACTCTTTTTTGGAACCTCTCTGCTTTTGGTAGTATCCTTCAAGGGTACATTCTTCCGAACCATGCGCTCTTGGGCGACTGTCGGCTTTCCCCTATTATCTAGTTTAAAAGCTGCTCTATCTCCTTTTTAAAGGTTAAGGCCAGCAGCCTGGTTCCATCCCGGTTAAGGTGAAGCCCATCCCTTCGGAAGAGCCCCTCCTTTCCCCAGAATGTTCCCCAGTTCCTAACAAATCCAAAACCCTCATCTCTGCACCATTGTCTCATCCACGAATTGAGACTCCAGAGCTCTGCCTGCCTTTTGGGTCCCGCACGTGGAACAGGAAGCATTTCGGAGAACGCTATCCTGGAAGTTCTGGATTTCAACTTCCTACCTAAAAGCCTAAATTTAGCCTCCAGAGCCTCCCTACCACATTTTCCTATGTCATTGGTACTGACATGTACCAAGACAGCCGACTCCTCCCCAGCACTATCTAAGACCTTATCTAGGTTGGATAATGGCTTTTCTATGAGTACTTTTCTGTTTTATATTCCATGTCAGCATCCAGGCCACAGCACTGCTATATTTCTACAGTAAATGTTTATATGCGCCTGTATATTTGAAGGTCCACTTATAGTCACGTGGAAGTGACCTGGTGTGCACGTTTGTGTCTTTATGCTATATGGTTTCATGCACTGTGTGAATTAGAGATTTGTTATCGTTTAAAAATCACAAATACAAGCATATTCATTTTTTTCATTTCCGATCCAACATGACACAAAAAAACTGAAGACTTTCATTTTGTTTCCAGTTTTTAGAGTGCACCAAAAAACATATGGGGAAGCAGAGTGAAACAATGACATGAAATAAAGCGAAAGCAAAACACGAAATGAAACAAAAGATTTTACCATGCATGCCCCTAGTACGAATGCCACATTGGATACTGCAACGTTTATGCATCAATATTCCGAAGCCCTTATCCAGCTTGTAGCTACCTGCTCTGAACATCCAGATTTTATTTAACAGCGGTGGCTAGCCACCAGGTAATTAAAATCCAGATATTCCGCATGAGTATCCACATAATAAACCACATAAGAAACTGGTGCGGGTTAGTTTTATAAAGTTGCGCATGGTTAACGTGTTTTTTTGCATATGCCTGCCATGCCTATTTTATAAAATGAAGCATGCATGTTCTTTTCTTTAGAAAACAGTGGCATAAAAAGTGGGATACAAGTGGCAAATCTATGCACGAGCAGTTACACCACCTGTAGTTCTGATGTATATGCCCGCACCTAAATATTTAAGAAATGCACATACGTTATAGTATTTTATAACTTAGGCAGAGCGCAAATCTATGCACCTATGTCCTGATGCGTGTGCTTACAGAATAGCGATCAGCTAAACTATGCGTGTAAAGGCCCTTTCACACATGTTAATCATGTGTTGATGGTTCTTGTCCTTACAAGGCTGCCTACAAATTTGCCTTTTTAATATCCATTCTGGCAGAGAAACATGGAGAAATATTTTAGAAAACGATACCAAAAGAGAGCAACAAGTACCTGCACACCAGATAAGGAACAAACCAAGCGGGTACACAAGGACTGACGACAATTCTATAGGTGAAGAATCTTTTTTATTATGCCCCGACGCATTTCGGCTGAAAAGCCTTTTTCAGGGGGTCTTTAAAAAGAGCACACCTTAAATCTGTCACGTGGTACACTAAGAACATTCGATGCACACTCCACTGCTATTCTGCTCAAAGTTCTTAGTCTAACTGTCGTCAGTCCTTGTGTACCGCTTGGTTAGTTCCTTCCTCCTCCCAAGAAATTTTAGAAACCATTTTCACGCCTAAAAGTACACATGGTACATTGGGTTCAAGAGGAGGAGCACCTCATCAGCACTGGCAACAGCTTAGGTGAGAGATGGGCCACATTTAAAATTCAAACTTTTAAGGAAAACTATAAGTCAGAATGGTTGTTGTCTTGTGAGCTGCAGTTGCTGTTTGGTGAAACACCACCACTGAAAAAACTTAGGGGCATGTTTACTAAAACCCCGCTAATGTGCGAGCCGCGGTAGTGTGCGGATGCCATATAAGGAGTGGGCGTTCCGTCCTGAAAAAGAAAATCCGGAATTTACATATGCGCTAAGGTGCGTGGCGCCCATGTGCGCCCCGCACATTAGCGCATGAGATAGCTGCACGGGAGGCATAAGTGGCGCGCTGATGTGCACACAGAAGAGCAGAGCCACAGTACAATGGTCAAGGCACTTACCACTGGTGCAGGGATCAGGGGTTCAATCCCCCACTGTGCCCAATGAAGACAGCTGTCTGAGGCATTTAAATAATGGGCAGCATAAGGCAGCACACTGATGTTTTTGGAGGCATTTTAATACTGGACGGCATAAGTGGCGCGCTGATGTGCAAGCAGAAGAGCAGAGCCACAGCACAATGGTTAAGACACTGACCAATGATGCAGGGATCAGGGGTTCAATCCCCAACAGTGCTCAATGTAGACAGCTGGCTGAGGCATTACTTTTGGAGCTAGTCTAATATTGTGTGGCATAAGGCGGCGCACTGATGGGCATTAGGCGGCACGCTATTGATTTAGAAGGCTTTTTAATATTGGGCGGCATAAGGCGGCACGCTAATGTGCAAGCACAAGAACAGAACCACAGCACAATGGGTAAGACACTGACCAATGGTGCAGGGATCAAGGGTTTAATCCCCCACAGTACCCAATGAACAAGGCTGGCTGGGGTATTACGTGTTATGGGGAAGATTGCTTTTGGAGTCATTTTATGTTTATTTTAATTATCACTACTAGCAAACGCACTCTCAAAGCGTGTTAACATAAGGCGCCCTATAAGGCACATTTTAAAGTGCACTGTCCACCAAGGCACCCTAGAATGTTGCTTATAGTGCGCTTTAGAGGGTGCCGTATGAGGTACCGCAAGGTCAGAGTACTGTTTTTTATGGCAGCACTGTGCAGTTTAAGGAATGAAAAGCATAAGTAGGTGCGCTGATAGGCAAGGAGGAGCAGCAGTGGAGCACAATGGTTAAGGCACTGACTGCTGATACAGGGGTCATGAGTTTGCTCCCCAGGGTGCCTAATATGTAAGGCTGGCTGTGGCATCTGCTTTGCAATGTACATATTTTTTCCTGCAGCACTTTATTTTTATTTTATTAATTGCTGTCAGCAAACACGCCCTCACGTGCCGTAAGTGAAGGTGCCGTATAAGGCACCCTATAAGGCACTCAATAGGGCACATTATAAAGTGCACTGTCCGCCACAGCACCCTAAAATGTCCCCTATAGGGCACCCTATAAGTTGCGTCACAGGATAATGTATAGTGCACCTTATATGGACGGGAAACATAAGGTGCCCTATAGGGCGCCCTATAAAGCACCCTCAGAGGCACCTTATGGGTACAGTACACTGAGGGTGTTTTTGCTGGCAGCAAAATATGTACATTAAAAAAAGATAATGCATTGGACAACCCTATCAAATAACCCCACTGTGGGTTTGAACCCATGACCTCTGGTTTTGCAGGCAGTGAAATAACCATTGGGCTACAGCTCTTAGTGAGCCCCAGGCTGGCTGCAGAGAGCCTGCACATCACCACACAGAGTCTGCTGTGGTCACCAGGATAGGGTTAGCCCACCCATACCCTAGGTGGGCTACATACCACCACCACCACCACCCCTCCTCCCCCAGGGCCAAGGGTGGCAAACAGGGTCCCCTATCAGTAGATCCACATTCTACCTCCTTGCAAAGGTGGCAGTAGAGGGGAACATCAACCCCAGTCCTGCTGAGGAACAGACACCCCACAGGGCAGTCAATACAGCTCTATACACATCCATAACACAATAGCAGACAGACATTAGGCCTGGATATGGTAAGCTGCACCCCACCACTATCTGATATTCTCCTGAAGCAAGCCATCAGCCGCTGCACCCTGCAAGCCGCTCCATCAAGACACATACCAGCTGCAAACAGTCTGCTAGTTAGTCCATAGTGCATGTGCCCAGTGGAGATGCATGCACCCAGAACTGGGATGTCAGCATACACAGCAAGCAGATAAATCAGTGACTGGGCCCCAAAAGAAAACCCATATCTATCACATAAGAAAAATACTATATAGCACTATGGGGGTGCCTAGCCATGCTGTGGTCACTGCACAGTCAGGATGAGAGTGATCTCTCAGCAGGACATACTGAGGTCACCCTGTCTGTGTAGGTGGTGGCCGGGCACTATAATGTCCCAGTCAGTGCCCTATGCCCTGTGCAGATGCACCCTGGCCAGGCCACCCTGTCCGGCCTATACCCATGGTACCTTGCACCTCATTATGCACATTGGCAGCCCAATACTGGCAACATTGCTGGCAGTGTGGGCTGTGGAAGGTGTTTGCAGCCACCACACACTGGATAGACAGACAGCCACCCCCACACCTATGCCAGCATTGTGCTACTATAGAGGTGTTCAGCAGCCATACCCACCACACCAGTCCTGGGCACAGTACAGGCATGGATATGGTACGCAATACTGTTGGGGGTCACTCCCCAAGGTGGTAAACACTATCAGAGACCAGACCTGCAGCACACACCGCAGACATCAGAATGATTGTTATGGTGGAGCTCAATGAGCAAAATGTGCTTAATTTAGGAATTGATATCTGCCTGTTATCATAGGAAACGTTTGATAGCTGTGTACCATATACCCAGGTGTAGGGTGGCATTGCTAAGGTATGCAACTTCTAGTATTGGGAGATACAGGCAGGGCCCAATGTCCTGCCTCTCCAGGAGGCATTGGCCAATGGGGCCTGTGGGTGTGTGTGTGGGTGTGTCTGGCCCTGTTGGCTGCAGCTTTACGGCAGATTTTCCCAACTCCAGTCCTGGTGTTCCAAACACTGTTTGGGTTTTCATACTGTCCCTCATAAATATGCATGAGCTACATCTGCATACAATGGGATGGTGCATAGATATGCAGCACAGGCATCTTTATTAGAGGCAGCATGGAACCTGAATGGTGTGGGGCCCTCCAGGACTGCATTTGGGGGACTCTGCTCTAGGTAATGCGCCTGTTTGGTGTGGTAAAATATAGGCGTATTAACCATGCGTATGTTCTCAGCAATAAAGGTTTGTCCTTACTATCATGGTTTAGTTGTGGGAAAATTATGTGGACAGGATTGGCAGGAGCCCCAGCTGGGATTTGAACCTGTGACCTTCTGATCTTACAGGCACTGGCTGTGTCTGTTGCACCACACTGTAGTCACGGAGACAGTATAGTCCCTGGAGATAGGAAACCTGGCCTGACGAGTCAGAAACCCTGCTCTGCACAATTTTACTGTGGGTTCATGTACCTTGTATGGAGACAAAAGTGCAAATAAACCTCAAAAAAGACCTCAAAAAAAGGGGCAAACACCCATAACCAAGCTGGGCAACAGTGATATCACTGGGCAACATTAAAAAACACTCCCAGGAAAGCTCCACTAAAATGAAATGATTTTTGAAAGGGTCTACGGAACGTAGACCCTTCCAAAAATCATTTATTTTTTTTGGAGCTTTCCTGGGAGTGTTTTTTAATGTTGCCCATTGCTATCACTATTGGCCAGCTGGATAATAATTTTTGTGAATTTTGTTGTGGTCATTTTCAATTTTTATTTGCTATTTTGTTCTGTGCACATGTATCACACTGCTCACGTTTTGTAGGTTTCCCCGGTTTTGCTGTACATTGCTGACGTATATGGTTTCTCTTCCCTTTAAATCGTCTCTAACGCGAGGTTTTCACTCACGGTATTTTTTTTGTTGATTTTCAGCCCCGCTCCTGTGCGGGGAGCCTCTCCCCTCCCACTCTCCACCCATTGACCCCGTCCCTCCGCCCCTCCGGAGCCTTCCTCCGCCCTCGGAATGCCTTTCCATGCCCCTAGCGCACATCAGCGCGCCGCGCACTTGTGCCGGCCCGTTAGTGTGACGCGCACGTGTGCGGGGCAGAAAAACGCACTATTAGCGTGCGCTAAGGTACCTTAGCGCACGCTCAAGTGCGCCCCGCACAATTGCGCGGTTTAGTAAACATACCCCTTAGATACAGTACCTTTGAGTGGGTGTTTTGAAAATCTTGCTGGGCATAGAAAATCTTAATATACACTGTTGAAGGGAGAAGGTGAGTGGTAGTGAGTGAATGGTGAGAATGGACCGATGCGTTAGGTACTGCATGATAAATGGGGAAAAGGGTTTAAAAAAATCATAAGTGAGTGCATAGGGGGATCGCTATGGATATCTTTCAAGCAGGGTTAATGTGGGGGACAAATTTATAAGAGGCCTCCTGGCTTAGAGGGAAGGAAAGAATCTTAATTTAGCCCAGTTTTATAAAGACACAGGCATCTGTGTGTCATTTATAAAACACTAGTGCACATCTAACAGCAATCACGCCATTGAGGTCATAGATATTTATATCTGCTCAGGCACGAGTATGCAAGTATGCAAGAACATGTGTAGATGATCATGTTTTATAATCAGCACACTCACTTCACGGATCTGTGCACACTCTGCCCACACTGCGCCCCCAGGAATACCTATGTGTGTTCATGCAAACCTTTGCACCCGGGCAATTTTTATAAGACCATTTTACATGTGTATATTTCCACATACATGTTAAAATGACTTTATAACATTATTATTGTAATTCTCTGAGATATTGAATTTGTTTGGTGGTAAAATGCTCTTTGTGCAAGGAAAATGCATCTTTGTAGAAGACATGTGCTTTTTTTCATCTTCCCTGAACAGCTCCATTGAAAAAGAAAATTAAAAAAAAAGAATACAAAGGGAAAGATGATTACTGGCTGTAGAAGATATTACATCTCACCAAGTTTGTTTGCATTATATTGGCTTCCGGTTGATGACTTTATTAACTTTAAATGGCTGATGTGTATATATAATATGCCATAACTCCGCCCACAAGGTGACATCACATGCAGTGCTTCTTGTGAAATTTCTGACCATTGTGGCATTTTGCGATGTGGTGGCAAGTGTGCGCCAGAGAAGCACACCCTAGGAGCAGTTTCTGCTCCTTGGGCGAGCGCCGTGGGATGAGTCCTCGGTCTTTAATCTAATTGACAATGTCCCTCTTCATTTGTCTCAAATTAGCATTTTCAATGCAATAGTCTTTTATTTTGTGTCCATTTTTACTTACACTCATTTATGGATATGTCCACTATCTCAGTGATATGGGGTTGATAGTTTCCTCATTCACTTTAGAGTGGCTGCACTAGACAGGAAAGCAATCTCATTTTTTGTACAGCTTAGGGGTTCAGGGTCTTTGCTACCATTAGGAGAAGTAGGCCATCATCTACAGTGGTCCGAGCTTGGCCAATTGCCGCCACTGCCATCCTTCTCTGGGACTTGCAGTAGCGGCAATTACTTTGAACAACACCACAGCGCTTACTGAAACCTCCAAAGTTGCGGTGCTTTTTGCGCTTCCACTTCCTCTGACGCTGACTTCCTGTTCGCATGAGGGCAGAAGCAGCTGGATCAGACTAGTGAGCTACTGTGGGCTCTAAATATCTGTGGGCCTTTAGTTCCCTGAAAACTGGAGTTCTCCGGCTGAGAGCTGATAGGTGTGGCCTATCTCTGTGGGTCATGTGTCCCCCAAGCCCTCTCCATGGTGGGAGCATGGTTGCCCTTTGTGGACTGCCTCCCATCCCCTACCCCCTGCTCCCAGCAGTGGATAGCCCACAGGGATGGGTGTCCTATGTGGTGGGCCAAGGAGCTGCATCGGGATAGTGTGGGCCCCAGCCATGTGTCCCCCCCATATCTGTGTGGTCACTGTGTTGGTCATGCAGATCTGCAGACTCAAGCATACTCCTTCTCCCACTTGGATGCAGTACTCTTCAATAGCTAGAGCATGCAGATCTGTCGATTCAAGCACTCTCTTTCTGCCATATGGATAAAGCAGTCATCAGTAGCTGGGCACTCCTTTCGGTATACTTTTTAATGATCTTACCCCCACTTTTAGGCACATTATATATTAGTGTTTTTATCTGTTTTTACTACCATGTTATTCTGGTATGTGTGTAATTGTGTCTAACTTTTTAATGGTGTTATTTCGTTTTTATAGATATATTATTTGTCCTATGTGCTATCATTTTATTTTATTTATTAACCTTATTTATTAGGTTACATTTTAATTGTGCCATCATTCTGCATATTCCATATACCATATTCCGTTTTTAAGCATATCGTTCTGGACTTTACAGATTTTGGTATACTTTTTAATGGTTCTATCCTTGCTTTTAGGTACATTATTTATCCGTGTTTTTATCAGTTTTTACCACTATTTTACTCTGTTGTTGTTGTTGTTAAGTGCCGTCGAGTCGGAGTCGACTCATGGCGACCCTCTGGATAGCTATCCTAAATTGTGTTCGGTCTTCAGTCAGGCGGCTCATTGTTGACAGACTGGTACCCGTAGCTGCTGTTATTGTAGCGATCCATCTCATTGCTGGCCTTCCTCTTTTGCGTTGACCTTCTATCTTTCCAAGCATGATGTCTTTCTCTAATGATCTCTCTCTTCGCATGATGTGTCCGAAGTATGAAAGTCGAAGTCTTGTCATCTGAGCTTCTAAAGAAAGCTTAGGTTTGATCTCCTCTAGTACCGACTGGTTTGTTCTTCGGGCAGTCCATGGTAAACACAGTATTCGCCGCCAGCACCATAATTCAAAGGCATCAATTTTCTTCCTGTCTGTCTTTTTCACTGTCCAGCTTTCACATCCATATGATGTTATGGAAAATACCATGGCTTGAACAAGCCGAATCTTTGTATGGAGAGAGACATCTCTGCTCTTGAGAATCTTATCTAGGTCTTTCATAGCCATTCTGCCAAGAGCAATGCGTCGTCTGATTTCTTGACTGCTTGTTGCTTCTTTATTGATAGCTGATCCAAGTAGGTTAAAGTTGTTCACGATTTCAATTTCTTCTCCTTCAACGATGAACCTGTTGATTATGCCAGTTGTCATGATCTTTGTCTTCTTTACATTAAGGTGCAGGCCCATTTTGAGACTATGTTCTTTGATTGTGAGAAGCAAATGTTTCAGATCATCTTCACTTTCTGCCAGTAATGTGGTATCATCAGCATAGCGAAGGTTGTTGATGAGTCTTCCACCAATCTTCACACCTCTGTTGTCTTCATACAATCCTGCTTCTCTGATGATTTGTTCTGCATATAAATTAAACAGGTAGGGGGAAAGTATGCAGCCTTGTCTTACACCTTTGCTTATTTTAAACCATTCTGTTTCTCCTTGGTCCGTTCGAACTATTGCTTCTTGATCAATGTACAGATTGCGCAAGAGAACAATCAGGTGTTCTGGTATACCCATGCTTCTTAATGTGGCCCAGAGTTTCTCATGGTTTACACAGTCAAAAGCCCTGCTATAGTCGATAAAGCACAAATAGATATCCTTTTGGTATTCTTTAGTCTTTTCAAGGATCCATCTCACATCCGCAATGATGTCTCTCGTTCCTCGCCCTTTCCTGAACCCTGCTTGCACTTCAGGTAGTTCTTGTTCTAGGTATGGCTGTAGTCTCTTTTGAATAATCTTCAGTAGAATCTTGCTGGCATGTGGGATCAGAGCGATTGTGCGATAATTTCCACAGTCAGTTGGATCACCTTTCTTTAGTATTGGTATAAACACTCTATGTGTGTGTAATTGAGTCTTATTTTTCAATGATGTTACTTTGTCTTTATAGGTATATTATTTGTTTTACCTATATGTTATTATTTTACCTTATTAGCCTTATTTATTAGTTTGTATTTTAATTGGCTTGGAGGAGTGGCCTAGTGGTTGGGGCAATGTACTTTAGGCCAGAAGGTCAGGGGTTCAAATCCCCTAGAGGACAGCAACCTTGGGCCAGAAGGAGTGGGGTTTCTAGTCCCACAGGTGCTCCTTGTGGTCTTGGGCAAGCCACTTAACCCTCCATAGCCCATGTTCCCTGTAAAATCATTATCTCCAAGTTATAATGCCCTGTTCAATGTAATTTCAGTTTGTTCAATGTAAACCACACTAGTGCAGTATATAAGAGAACATAAATAATTAATTGGCCCATTATTTTGTATATTTCACATATCATATGCTGTTTTAAGCATATTGTTGCAGACTTTATAGATTGGCCGGCTCATTTTTCTTCTTTCTTTTTTCTTCTGTACCCTATTATGTGCTGTTTCCTCACCCGGCGGGATTTATATGATTCTCCGGGAACAAGCAGGAAGTCAATCCTCACATATGGATGATGTTGGCACCAATGGAGCCCTCATGGAAGCATCTCCCCAGCTTTCAAAGAAAGCCTTTGAAGATGCCACCACACATGCATGGTCCCCTTCCCACCCAAGGGTGCCATCTTATTCAGTCTCCTTATTCAGAGCTCTTCAGATGTCTGTCTGCTTTCCCCCGGAAAAAGTTGATTTTCTACCTGAGTTTACACCGATACTCTTCCCGCCACCCGAGCCTGCTGCTTCAGCATCGAATCTCGGGTACGTAACTCATTTTTTTTTTCCCCTTTGGCAACTTCGCGCCCTTTTTCCAACTGGCAGCACCACAGATCTTAGACCTCGCTGCAGTAATTTTTTCACCCATGACTACCAGTGGTTTTTAGAAGTGTGATGGGTCTACAAAGATTATGTCTCTTACCGATACACATGACTGCTGCCTATGCTGCCTCAGGCCGGACCATGACCCCTCGACATGTAGTCTTTCTAAAAAGATGTCCACCAAGGCCCTTAAGAGCTGTCAGCTGCAGCGTGATATGTTTTTCCTGGAGTCCCCAGTGCTTCGGAAGGCTAAGGCCCCATCTGAAACCTCAGACTACCGTGGCACTCCCATGGACCCCGGTCGATGCCGTGGGTCTTCAGATAGGGGGTCTCCCTCGAGGAAACAAAGAAGAAGAAGAAACCCTCGAAGGCAGTGTCCCTGGACAGTTCCGACAGGCTAGGTAAGTCCTGAGTCTGGTCCCGCAGTCCCCGCCGCTCGTCCAAGAGCTTGGAGCGGGAGCGGCCTACCAAGGTTGCCTGGAAGAAATCTCCCGGCGATCAGCCGCGTACACCTGAGGCCATCCTTGTTGAAGACTCCCCTTAGGGGGAACCGGCACCAAGTCTGAGTTCCTCGGTGCCCGTGCCAAGAGCTGTGGAGCATCTGGACTGGAGTCCAGAATGGCGGCCCTGGAGCACAGCTTGTCTGCCTTCATGGACCAGCAGGTGCTGATGTCCATCACAGCTGGTTCATCCGCCCAGACCACCAGATCCTTGACGTTGAAGACATTCCCAGAGGCCGAGCCGATCCTCGAGGCCATACAGCCCTGAGTCAGTCCTCGGCCGAGATTCGACGGGACTGAGGTCTTCTCTGGCTAGCGTGCACGACACCAGCTGAAGTGCTTTCAAGGGGTTTGGACTAGGCTCAGGCTGGAATCCTCCATGTCACCCTCATCTTGAGTCTTTCACTGACTACTTGGAATGGGATACCGAGGATGAGGAGTCCCCCGACACCCATCGCTACTGAAATGTCCCCTTGGACCCATCCCCCTCTGAGGCTCGACATCAGTCCCCGTGCAAGGACATGGTGTTCCTTGAATTCATGTGGTTTATGTCAAAGGCTCTAGCATTCCCAATGGAATCAGACAGAGGAGCTAGGAATCCTCCAATATGAGACCCTGCCAAGGGAATTGCTAATGGTGCCCATCCCATCTATTCTGGAACAGCTCATGCTCTGCATGTGGAAAACACCAGTGAAGGCTTGACTCGATGTATCAGGTCTGCCACTTGACTTGATGTATCAGGTTAGCCACTATTGCCAGGCATTTGGTGAAGACCCTTGGGGCGGCTGCTAGGCCGAAGGGTAATACCCTATACTGGCAGATGCCTCCCCCCACCATAAAGCGAAGGTATTGCCTGTGGCTGGGGTGAATGAGGATGTGGGTATAAGCATCCTTCAGATCCAAGGAGCATAGCCAATCTCCCTGCTGGAGGTAGAGCAGCAGTGCTCCAAGGGAGAGCATTTTGAACTTCTCCCTCACCAGGAATTTGTTCAGGTTCTGCAGGTCTAGGATGGGCCATAGGACCCCTGTCCTTTTTGGCATGAGGAAATACCTGGAATAGAATCATTTGCCCCTGAGAGGTTGGGGTACTGGTTCCACCGCTAAGTCCTCGAGAAGGCCTCGAGCTCCTGCAGTAGAATATCCCAGTGAAGGGGAGATCTGGGGGGCTCTCCCATGAAGAAAGGAGGACGTGTCTGTGCCAGATGGAGAAGGTAGCCCTCCTGACTACCTGGAGTGCCCAGGAATCGGTGATGATGGTTGGCCACCTGTGGGCATAGTGAACCAGACATCCCCCTGTGGGCTGCTGTCCTCCTTGGGGTAGAGAGGCTATGCCCAAGGATTCAAAAGCTCTCCCCAGGCTGGGCTGGAGCCAATGCTTGGGAGCCTTCTACTTACGAGGGCTATGCCCATGTCCCTTAGCCTGATGACCCTGCTGGGAGCTAGGGAGGCTTGGAATTGTGGGTAGGTTTTGTAAGCAGCTCCTTTCCTCGGGTAGAAGGGCTTTTTACCTGAATCTTTCATTGGGGAAGGGTAGCAGTCTTTTTGGAGAGCCTGGTCCTTGACACGAGTTTGGTCTCCAACTTGGCAGCCTTCTCCATCATGGGTTTGCCAAAGAGATTCTCCCCTTGGCATGGGACATTGACCAATTTGTCCTGAACTATTGTTTGAGGTCGAAACACTGTAGTTAGGCTTGGCGTCAGGCACCGATGCCTGCCGTGACTGCTCTAGTCGCCGACTCAAAGCCGTCATAGGTTGTTCGAGTTATGAACTTGGAGGACTCACGGACGTCTCTAGACAGGTTACTAAACTGCTGTAGGGGTTCCTCAGAGAGATCAGCCAAGAACCTAGCGAGCTCTTTTGACAGGTCTCTTGGGTACAGCTGGTAGGCCTGGATCCAGCCAATGAGCATCGAGCCCTGGTAGCACTTTCTGCTGAGGGCATCCAAGGTGCGGGCCTCCTTACCCGGGAGCACCGAGGAATGCGTCTTCTGGTTCTTCAGCTGACGCATGGCCAACTTCACCACCATAGAGTTATGCGACAGCTGTGCCTTTTGGAAGTGATCCACCAGCTAGCAGATTCTCTGACGTGGTGGCAAAATCCACAACATCTCCTGGCAGGGATGCCCTTCCAAGTTCTGAGCCCTTTAAGGGTCCTCACGATGGACATCTCCCTGCTGGGATGGGAATCTCACTGCAAGGAACTTTGCACCCAGGGCAGCTGGTCACAGGCTGAGGACAACCATCAGATCCACCTCCTGGAGCTCCAGGCAATATATCTAGTCCTACGAGTTTTTTGTCACTGTCTGAGACACCAGCCGGTGCTGATCCAAACAGACAACCAAGTGGTGATGTTCTACATGAACAAGCAAGGGGGCATGGGTTCTTGCACCCTTTGCCGCAAGGCGATGACACTCTGCTCTTATAAAGTTTGTCAAGGAATGCTCCTATGGGTGGTGTATCTGCCAGGCCAGGACAATACCCTGGCGAACAAACTGAGCAGGATCCTCCAACCGCAAGAGTGGCAGCTGGATCCCAGAGTAGCCACCCGGTTCTTCTGACTCTGGGGGATTCCACGAGTGGACCTTTTCACCAGCCTGGACATCTACCAGTTGCCCTGCTTCTGTTCCCATCAGCTCCACCCAGGCCGGGTAGCAGCAGTTGTGTTCTTCATCTCATGGCCAGAATGCCTCCTGTTCGCCTTCCCACCCACACCGTTGATTGCCAAGACCCTCTTCAGGATTCTTCACAACAGAGCATCACTGATCCTGGTGGCTCCTCAGTGGCCTAGGCAGCCATGGTTCCCGCTGCTTCTTTGGTTGTTGGTGGATGCACCAACCCCCCTAGTGAGTGCCTTGGGGCTATTGTCTCAGGAAGAGGGCTCTCTCCTGTGCCCCAGTCTGGATTCCTATCACTGACAGTGTGGCTGCTGAAAGGGTAGCCTTAGCCTCTTTCAGCCTCTCAGGGGAGGTGGAGGAAATCCTACTGGCCTCCGGTAAAGCTTCTATCTGGAGAGCTTACACCTTTAAATGGTGCAAGTTTTCAGTGTGGTGCACAGAGCAAAGAGTGAACCCATTCTCCTGCCCAGTGCAGCTGGTGCTGCAGTATCTTCTCCATCTTTCACAATCCGGGCTCAAATCAAACTCTATCAGCACACCACCACCCTGTTGAAGGCAAGCCCCTCTGCTCAGCCTCTGGTGACCTGCTTTCTGAGGGGGCTCCTGCTGTCAAAACCCCCTGTCTGCCCTCTGGTGACGGAATGGGATCTCAGTGTGGTGCTGTCACAGCTCACCCACCCACCCTTAGAGCCTCTGGCTACCCAGGTATCTCTCATGGAAAGTCATGTCCCTGGTGGCACTTACCTCCGCTCGCAGGGCCAGGAAGCTCCAAGAATTGGAGGCAGAGGCACCATACAACAGGTTCTACAAAAATAGGGTCATGCTATGCACACTTCGCAAATTCCTGCCAAAGGTGATGTCCTTCTTCCACCTCAACCAAGAGGAGGTGCTACCCACCTTCTTCCTAAGACCTCATTCCAGTAGAGCAGAGACAATTCTTCACACCTTGGACTGTAAGAGAGCCCTGTCCTTCTACATTCAACGTACCCAGGGCCACTGCAAAGCTTCTCAGATCTTCATTTTCTATGACCCCAGTCATCTGGGACCGGCAGTGACCAAGCGAACCCTATCCACCTGGGTGGCAGACTGTATTGCCCTCGCCTATGAGCAGGCTGGGCACACGCTGGATGGCCGGGTTATGGCACACAGTGTCAGGGCCATGGCAGCCTCTGTGGCAAACCTGTCCTCTGTCCCAATGTTGGACATCTGCCAGGCCGCCACCTGGTCTTCAGTCCATACCTTCACAGCTCATTACTGCCTGGAGTACCAATGGGACAGCACCTTCAGCCAGGCCATGGTCTGTAATCTTTTCAGGATCTAGGCATCTCCTACCCTCCGACCCTTCTGTGTTCAAGCTACCGGAGTGTTGGTTCCCATTGGACTCATGGGTCCTACTGCAGTCTGTATCCATGGACTCAATTGCTGCTGCTTACGGCTCCCCTTAAGGGCGACTGTGTTTTTTTTCTACGAGCTTTCGGTAGCCTGTAGCTAGGGAGTCCCATATCTGAGGACTGACTTCCTGCTTGTTCCCAGGGAAAGCGTTGTTACTCACTTGTAACAGATGTTCTCCGGGGACAACAGGAATCAGTCCTCACAGCCTTCCCTCCTCCGTTTGGAGTTGCTGTATATATATTTTTTTTTGGCCATCTTCTTTTGTCAGCTAGCTATGTCATCTTACTGAGTAAGATGTCACCCTTGGGCGGGAAGGGAACCACACATGCTTTGAAACCTGAGGAGATGCTTCCACGATGACTCCGTCGGTGCCAACGTCACCCATATGTGAGGACTGATTCCTACTGTCCCTGGAGAACACCTGTTACAGGTGAGTAACCACGCTTTATGCAATCTATTGACTTCTCCTTCCTATTATAGTATCCATGATGTTGGTTGACGGGTTCATTGAAATACTGATAGAGGGCTATGTTTCTCACTGCTTTTTTTACATCGACAGCGATGCCCTCGGCAAGGCACTGCTGTTATTTAATTATCCACTATGGATCGCCATAATGCTCATCTCCCCTTCTTGCTCTGGCTTGCTTTTTCAGTATAATGATGACGATCCAATACAGGCTGTTATTCTATGAGAATATTGGTATATATATTGTTTTGGCATTTATTTAATCTGTTGGCGAACATGCTCGTTGACCTGGGATTTTTGGCGCGAAGCTCATCGTACCAAAGCTTCATTGTCCTGTAAGCTCTTCTCTTTAATACAAGGTTACTCGCTCTCGTGAATCACAGACTCAGGTAAGCGTTTGGTGTACAGTTTTTTCATTCATGGTTTATGTGACCACTTTATCTTTTTGAGGACTTTCCTGTAAATTCTGTTCAATGATGTTTTCTTTTCATAAGAACATAAGATATGCCATACTGGGTCAGACCAAGGTCCATCAAGCCCAGTATCCTGTTTCCAACAGTGGCCAATCTAGGTCATACGTACCTAGCAGTTTCCCCAAAGACACAGGTTCCACAATGCTTGTATTGGGTCAAGTATTGATATCCTGGGTCCCTTCTTAACACTATAAGCCCCAAAAGGAATTATACCTAGAAACCCTAAAGTGCGTCAATTGACGCATTATCACGATGACTGCATTTAGCATGAAATGCAGATGTGAATTAATGTGAAGTTACTTATTTGTTAAATACGTGCAGTATGTGATGTCATTAAATGATGTCATCGTGTGTTTATTGTCTGTAATGTAGGAGTAAACCTGTAAACAGTGATTGAGATGCACCACCTAGTGGGAACATAAATTTATACCTAGAAGCCCCAAAGTACGTCAATTGACGCATCCAAGACAATTGAGTAGGAAAATAGAAGTACTTTGGGCTTCTAGGTATAAATTCATTTTCCCGCTAGGTGGTGCATCTGTCATTAATTTTCGATGCACATATTTGGACATCTTGACCTTGCTAACAAAGTCATGGAACATGACTGACATGGTTCTAGCAGTGGCACTGGTATACAACTTCGAAGATGCATTTGCGTCAATTGACGCACTTTGGGGCTTCTAGTGTTAATAATGGTTTATGGACCTTTCCTCCAGGAACTTGTCCAAACCTTTTTTAAACCAAGCTACACTAACAGCCTTTACTACATCCTCCGGTAACAAATTCCAGAGTTTGATTACACGTTGAGTGAAAAAATATTTTCTTTTTTTAGACTTACCCTGTTTACCCTGTAGCTTCATTGCATGTCCCTTAGTCTTTCTATACTCTGATAACGTAAACAATCGATCTACGTTTACCCGTTCCACTCCGTTCATTAATTTATAGACTTCTATCATATCTCCCCTCAGCCGTCTCTTTTCCAGGTTAAAGAGCCCTAACCTTTTTAGCCTTTCTTCATAGGTGTATCCTTCCATCCCCTTTACAATTTTCGTGGCTCTTCTCTGAACCTTTTCTAATAACGCTATATCCTTTTTAAGATACAGCGACCAGAACTGCACACAATATTCAAAGTGCGGTCTCACAATGGAATGATATAGAGGCATTATAATATCCTTTGTTTTGTTTTCCATTCCTTTCCTTATGATACCTAGCATTCTATTTGCTCTCTTGGCCGCCGCTGCACCCTGGGCCGAGGGTTTTAAAATGTTATCCACAATGACGCCTAAATCTTTTTCCTGGGTGGTGGTTCCTAATGTGGAACCTTGCATCGTGCAACCATAGTTTGGGTTGTTCTTCCCTAGGTGCATAACTTTGCACTTGTCCACATTTAGGGGTATGTTTACTAAACTGCGGTAATGTTACCCGCGTTAGGTTCTGCGGTAATGGTACAGATGCCCATATTAAGGCATGGACAGTGCATCGTTACGGCAAGCCATATCAGTTAACGCGCGTTACAAGGCGCCTTATAAGGCACCTTACAAGGCACATTACAAGGCGCCTTGTAAGGTCCCTTGTAAGGTGCCTTATAAGTAAGGTGCCTTATAAGGTGCCTTGTGAGGTGCCTTGTAAGGTGCCTTATAAGTAAGGTGCCTTATAAGGTGCCTTGCTAGGCGCCTTGTAAGGTGCCTTATAAGTAAGGTGCCTTGTTAGGTGTCCTATAAGGTGCCTTATAAGGTGCCTTGTTAGGTGCCTTGTAAGGTTCCTTATAAGGTGCCTTGTAAGGTGCCTCATAAGGCGCTTTGTAAGGTGCCCTATAGGGCTCCTTAGGCTAAGCACCGTATTAGGCACCCCTGGACAAGGCACCTTAGAAGGCACCCTGGGTTATGGAACCATAGGTTACGGTATCCTAGGTCAGTGTGCACTAAGGGCTGCAAGATGCTTCAGGATGACATGCATGTCCTGTGAGGCATAGAGACAGATGTAGCCTTAACACTAGATAGAGCACTAAGAAAAGGCAATGAACAGGTGAGTGAAGGAGGGAGAGCTGGGAGCCGCTGGACCTGCCATATTTGCGGGCATCCCATGTGGCTGCCAGTACTGTTGACAAGCATGGTAGGGGCAACTGTACCACAGCATAGGATGTTGGCAATGTAAAGTATTGGAAAGACAGTGGGTGGCAGACGATGGGAATACGTGTCTCCCAGTGGAGGTGGAGGTGGCAGGATAGTTACAGTGATGGGTGGACAGAGGAGTGGTGGTGCCATGCAGATCAGTCACAGGTGAGGCAAGCACGAACAGGTGCAATGCAGGAAAGGGTAGCAGTGCAGGACATAGGGTGGCAGCCTGCAAAGGCAGTCAGGACTCTATACAGCTGACAGATGCAGATAGACGGACCGAAGAAATGTTGGCAACTGTGGCGAGGGTATTATGGGCTGGCAGCACAGCTCTGCAAAAATATGACTGTTAGAGGCATGCAAACTATTTGAGTAGGACAGGCATGAAAGGAGAGAACAATGAGGAATTAAACCCATGAATGCTGCTGAGAACAGCATTGTACTAACCAGTAGGCTATACCTCCATGGTGTATCTCATAGCAATGGCTGGGTACAGAAGGACTGCAGGTCACTGCACTGTCTGCTCTGAGTGCCAGGATAGGGTAACCCCACCAGTACCCATGGTGCAATGCACATGCTGAATAGATGTCTACAGCTGATCAACCAATGGGGTCTGCACCTCCCCGGTACCTCAGCTTGAAAAGACGAACTGACAGTGCGTGATACTGGCACAGAGTAGCTACAGACCATGCCATTGAGTAGGTTCTGTGTTCACCCTGAGGGATAGGATGGGCGCCCATCACTAGGTCCGCAGTACATTTGATGCTAGAGATAGGTCCTGCTGTACATTTCCATCACTACCAGTGTGTGACACATGTTCCTTGCAGTGCATCCAAATCTGGTGTCCATCTGTGTTCCACAGTCACATGTGGTCCTTTGGGACCAGACACCACCCAGATTAGTGCATGCCCAGTGTTAGGGTCTGGCTGACATGGACACCTGTTATCAGGGCAGAGGGGTTTCTAGACTTGCATGAGGCTTGTGTAGTAGTATCTCTACAGGTCTGCCATTCACCAGCAGATGGCACAATCAGACTGCACCTGCAGCACCCTACAAGGTGTTCCAACCGTGCACAGACTAACTGCAGTTCACTAGCCAGTCAATAGCACATGCTCACAGAAGAACTAAATACGCCAAGCAGGTAGCTCAGTGATTGGGCCCCAGCACTAGAAACACACAAGTATCACTGAAAGTAGATAAAGTAGAATGCTATGTGGGAACCTAGACATGCCATGGTCAATGCACGGTCAGAGTGAGAGTGTCCCCTCTGCATGACATGCTGTGGCCACCCTGTCCATGCAGGTGGTGGTCTGGCACTGCAGTGTCCCAGCCATTGCCCCACACTTGTGAAGCTGCATCCTGGCCAATATGCCCTGTCTGGGACATCCCCACAATACCTTGCTCCTCATTATGCACATATTCAGCCTAATGCTGGTAACAGTGGGACATTGTGGGCCCGGTGAGGTGTGGGCAGCGACAAAACAATGGATAGACATACACACACACACTCCTATTGCAGCATTGTGCAAAGATAGGGGTGGGTGGCAACCCTGCCTGCCACACTGGTCCTGATCACAGTGTCAAGATTGCTAAACCGTGCAGGAGGTAGTAGTAGTGCTCTGGTGATAACTGCAGCTCTGTGCTGGGACCAGCAGCCTGACTCTCCGTGCAGCTTTAGATTGTGGAGCCTGTGTGAGTGGGTGTTTGTACCCAAGTTTGCTGCTGCTTTGGGCTTTGCACATATTGCTGTTGTATCTGCATTGTAGGGTAAGATTTAAGGACATGCTCTTCAGGATCCACAGCTGGGACTTGAACCTGTGACCCTCTGCTTCTGGACACACTGGCTGTGTGTACTGCACCACACTGTTGTTACAGATGTGTAGAGTTCCCTGGAGTTACCTGTATGTTTCCTCAGCCTGACCTTTTATGTTGCACTGCATACCACGTACTGCTACAGGGCATTGGTTAGGTCAACTGCAGGCAGGTGCCACTGCCCCCTCCAGCACGGGCACACCCCCCCTGCCATGCTGACATGACCATATGCTGTCGGTGCTGGTAGTGCGCAGTCCCAGATCATCTACTGTGTGGGTAGGCAGTCACCTACGGAGTGGGGTCTGGGGTGGGGAGGCATACATGGGCATCCTCACATCCCCCATCACTGCCTACCAATATTATGTCCCTTCTGCTTGGGAGTGGGTTGGCTGGGGGTATGTCAGGTCAGTGCCCTGGCAACTGTTAGCTAGGGTGGACCAGGTAGATGTAGGTAGATTTTGTTTGGCCTTTGTCAGCTGCTGTCTTGCTGATTTCCGATTTCTATGTTCCTATGTGTCACCTAGGTGACTGCCTAGTCCACCCTGTGCCCCAGCTGCCCCCAATGCATGTCCCGCCTGCAGCCCCCTATGCCCCATTTGCACCATCGCCATAGTGGCCTTTCATACTTGGGCACTATGTTGTTGCTGTAAATGGAGCACTACTCTCACGGTTCTTGGGCTCCCTGCCTATGCTGTACATTGCTGACACTAAAATGGTTTCTCTCTCCTGCAAATGTGCATCTAACGCCAGGTTTTCATTCGCGGTACTTTTCAGCCCTTCATTTTCCAGCGTTAGTGTAAAAGGAGCCTCTCCCTGCCCACTTCCCGTCCATTGACCCCTTCTCGCCACCCTCTTTCCACCCTCTGCGGGACTTACCGCGGCCGGTGACTGTAACGCGCATTAAGTAACGTTAGCGTGCGTTAACATATCGTTAACACATGTTAATATTACTTAACATGCGTTAACATAGCCACTACCACAGTTTAGTAAATATATCCCCTAAATTTCATCTGCCATTTTGATACCCAGTCTTCCATTTTATCAAGATCCTCTTGCAATTTTCCACAGTCCTCTTCGGTTTTAACAACTTTAAATAGTTTTGTGTCATCTGCAAATTTGATAACCTCACTTGTTATTCCCTTTTTCAGGTCATTTATGAATATGTCATAAATGTAGTATAGACTTGTGGCATAGGTTTCAGACTCTGTACACGCCTGTTCTACCGATTTGACTGTTCTCCTAGGAGCACTGGTGATGTCCAAATAGTCCTTAAATGTTGTATGGCTTACTTATTGTACACTGTCACTGGGTGTCTCCTCCTCATACCATAATATATAATTACTGTGCCAATTTTATTCTCTCCATTCTATTATACAGTGCATTTTGCTTGATTTGATACTCATTGCTATAAATGTCCCCTTCCCTCCCTTTGTCCTTTCCTCCCCCCATCCCCTCTTCCTTTTTTCATATTCGTTCTTTGAAATGTCGTTTCATTATTTACTTGTTTATTGCTCCATTATCAACAATTTTGGTTATGATGCTACCCACACAGATGTTTCTTTTGGGATGAGTGTTAGTATTGGTGTCAGTAACATCTGTCCTTTTGTATATTACATGTATTGGTTTAATCTATATTTTAGAATATATAATTTGTGATTATCTTTACACATTTTATTACTTTTTTATTTAGGGGTATGTTTACTAAGCAGTCTTAACGTGCGCCCGGCGTTAGTGTGCAGGATGCCATAAAAGGAGTGGGCGTGTCGATCCTAATGTAGTAAAACGGGATTATCGCGCGATAACGTGCGCTGCGCACATTATCACATGATAACATGTGCTGTGCACATTATCGGGCGAGACGCCACTAAGCACGTTAACACGCGGTAATCTTAAGTAGGCGCGCAGACATACAAACACAGAAACAGAGGTGCACCCAACGGTTAATACACTGATTGATGATACAGGGGTCATGAGTTTGATCCCCCAGTGTGCCTATTCCATAAGGCTGGCTGAGGCATTAGCTTTTACGTGTAAGTATTGATTTTTGAGGCATTTTATTTGTAGTTTAAGTAGTGCTGCCAGCAAACACACCCTCACGTGCCGTAACCTAAGGTGCCGCATAAGACACCCTATAAGGCACTCCATAGGGCACATTATAAAGTGCACTGTCCGCCAAGGCACCCTATAATGTCCCCTATAGGGCACCTTATAAGGCGCTTTAGAGGACACCTGATAAGGCACCTTATGGGGCGCCTTATGGTTACAGTACACTGAGGGTGTTTTTGCTGGCATCACTAATGTACATTAAAAATAGACAATGCCTTGGACAGCCTTATCAAACAACCCCAACATGGGTTTGAACCCATGTTTTCTAGTTCCACAGGCAGTGAAGTAACCAGTGGGCTACAGCTCTTATAGCTGCTAACAAACCCCTGGCTGGCTGCAGAAGGACTGCACGTCACCACACAAACTGTCTGCTGTGGTTACTAGGATAGGGTTAACCCACCCGTACCCATGATGCACTGCACATGCAAATCAGCAGTCTACAGATGGGCACAAGATGGGTATGCACCCCCACAGCACCTCGGCCTGGTAGGGGGAACTGACCGTGTGTGGTACTGGCACAGAGTAGCTACAGACCGTCACATTGTGCGGGTACTGTGCTCACCCTGAGGGTGAGGTGGGGCGCCCAGCACCAGGTCCACAGCATCTTTCATAGCTGAGATGCGCCATGCTGCAGGTCCCCATCAGTGCTACTCTGTGTGATAGGTAGTTCCTGCAGACACACTTAGGATACATCTGTGTCCTTCTGTATTTCTCAGTCATGTCCGTCCCTTATGGGCTGTGATGTACCCAGAATAGTGCATATCCTGTGTTGGTGCCATGGTTACATGATGGAGGGAGAGGGGGAGTTTGGACTCATAGGCAGATTATGTACCCCCACACAACCCACACTCTGGGGCTCAGGATGGGAAACAGGATCTCCCACAAACAGATCCATCAACCCCAGTCCTGCTGGGGAACAGACACCCTACAGGGCAGTCAATGCAGATCTGTACACATCCATAAAACAATAGCAGACAGACAGCCTGGAAATGCTCAACTGCACCCCACCACTAGCTCACATTCTCCAGCCACTGCACAGTGTTCCAGCAAGACACATACTAGCTGTAGACAGTCTGCTAACTAGTCCATGTTCCTGGAGAAAATGCATGTACCCAGAACTGGGATATCAGCATACACACCAAGCAAATAAGTCAGTGATTGGGCCCCAAAAGAGAACCCATAAACATCACATGAGAAAAATACTATATAGGACTATGGGGGAACCTAGCCATGCCATGGTCACTGCTCAGTCAGGGTGAGAGTGACCTCCCAGCAGGACATGCTGTGGCCACCCTGTCCATACAGGTGGTGGCCGGGCACTACAATGTCCGAGCCAGTGCCCTATGCTCTGTACAGATGGATCCAGGCCAGGCCACCCTATCCAGGCTATTCCCACAGTACCTTGCACCTCATTATGCACATTGGCAGGCCAATACTGGCAACAGTGTTAGCAGTGCGGGCTGTGGAGGGTGTTGGCAGCCACCACACACTGGAGACACACATTCCACACACCTATGCCAGCACTGTGCAACTATAGAGGTATTTGGCAGTCCTGGCCACCACACCAGTCCTGGGCACAGTGCAGGCATGGCTATGGTACGCAATACTGTTGGGATCGCTCTGTCAGACACCAGACCTGAGGCACACTCCACAGACATCAGAAGGGTTGCTATGATGCAGCTCAATCAGCCAATTGTGCTTAACGTAGGAATTGCTATCTGCCAGTTATCATAGCAACCTTTTGATAGCTGTGTACAGTTTTCCCATGTTTAGGGTGGCATTGCTAAGGTATGCAAGTGCTAGTATTGGGAGATGCAAGCAGGGCCCACCATCCTGTCTCTCCAGGAGGCTTCGGATAATGGAGCCTGTGGGTGCGTGTGTGTCTGCCCCTGTTGGCTGCTGCTCTAGGGCAGAGGTTCCCAACTCCAGTCCTGGAGAGCCAAACACTGTTCGGGTTTTCATGCTGTCCCTAATGAATATTCATGAGATACATCTGCATACCATGGGGTCGGTGCATAGAAATTCAGCACAGCCATATTTATTAGAGGCAGCATAGGACCTGAATGGTGTTTGGCACTCCAGGACTGCATTTGGGAGACTCTGCTCTAGGTAATGCGTATGTTTATGCTGTCTGTGCTCTGTAGGGTAAAATGTAGGTGTTTTGGGCATGTTTACGTCATCTGAAATAAAGGTTCTGTCTGTATTAGCACGTTTCAGTAGTGGGTAACATATGGGGACTGGGTTGGCAGGAACCACAGCTGGGACTCAAACCTGTGACCTTATGCTTTTGAGCACACTGGCTGTGTGCACTGCACCACCATGTTGCCACAGAGGTGGTGCATTCCCTGGTGATACCATGACTGTTTGTCAGACAGGGCCTGTCTGTTGCAGTGCATGGCACCCACCTACACAGGGCTAGGCCACGGTCTGCTCTGGGCAGCTGCCACTGCCCCCTCCACCACCAGTACTCCTCTGCCACCATGCTGACATGCCCTTCTTCTGGTGGTGCTGGTGGAGCGCAGTCTCAGGCCATCCAGTGTGTGGGTAGGCGGCTGCCTATGGTGCAGGTTCTGGGGTAGGGGTGACTGCATAGATGTCCACGCTTCCCCCCAGCACCGCCTGCCAATGTTCTGTGCCCTTGGGGGTACCTGCTGGGTACTATCCCCTGTGACACTGTGGGAAGCACACTCATGCCCATTTTGGGCCCTCATCAGTTGCTGTCTGGCTGCACTACTGTTTCAGCATTCCTATGGGCCACCTAGGCATCACCCTAGTCCGCACTGTGGCCCAGCTGCACCACAGCATGTGGCGCCTGCAGCCCTCTGTGTCCCCTTTTCCAGTATCTGTCCAGTTGCCCATTCCGACATGCCCGCCCTGCTGTTGTGGAACATGTGCACGCCATAGGAAACCTGCCCAATGGAGAGGGAAAACCCTGCTCAGCGCAGTTTCACTGTGGGCTCATTCACCTTGTATGGGGACGGAGCATAGACCCTTCCAAAATTCATATCTTTTTTTTGGAGCTTTCTCGGGAGTGTTTTTTTATGTTTCCCATTAAACTCACTACTGGCCAGCGTGGTTATGTTTTATTAAATTTTCTGCTGGTCATTTTCACTGTTTATTTGCCCTTTTGTTCTGTGCACATGTATCACACTTATCACTTTTGTAGGTTTTCCTGGTTTTGCTGTACATTGCTGACGGAAATGGTTTCTTTTCCCTTTAAATCAGCTCTAACGCCAGGGTTTCACTGGCGTTAGTTTTCAGCCTCGAATTTCACAGTGTTAGTGTGCAGGGAGCCTCTCCCCTCCCACTCTCCGCCCATTGACCCTCTCTCTCTGCCCCTGGGGAGCCTTCCTCCGCCCTCTGGGAGCCTTTCTCCACCCTTATTGCTCATTTGCGCCGCGGCAGGCTTTATTGCGCGCTAAGGTACCTCTGCGCCCGATAAAGCGCCATTATTGCACGATAAGGTACCTTATCGCGTGATAACGTGGAAGAGTGCACGTTAAGACTGCTTAGTAAACATACCCCTTAGTTTTGTCCGTTAATTAAACTGTTTTTATGTTTTGATTGTATTTCATGATCCAAATTTGCTAGCCTTTATGCTCTTTCCTAAAGAGAGTTTATATCATTGCTTGATTGTATGTTCATTTGTTTTTCATTTTTAATTTGTATAATTTATTTATTTATTTATTTACTTGTTTTTGTACTTTTGTTAATGATCGATGTTCTTATTTTTGTGAGGAAGGTGCACACCGAAATGTGTCGGGGTTGCACTACAATAAAATTTGGAGCTATTGCCAACTTACTCTCTGCTCTTTTGTGCACTGTTTGCTGCTGCTGCTGCTGCTATGCACAGGTATAATTGTAACCATGCATTAGCCCTATGCTACTCATGAAACGTTAGTAAACATTCCCCTCTGTGTCTTGCTCAGATGTGATTAAGTGAGGGAGATGAAACTTATATTTCCTTTTGTCTTCTGCCAGGTTATTCTACTTTTTCTGTCTCTCCCACCTCCAGGATAAGTGGCGGACTAGCTATGATATACAAAATTACTCTTATGGATAGGGAACATTCATTGGACTCTTCAAGATATCCAGAGTCCCATTCAATGAAGTTTATTCCACCCTCATCCTCCCAGTTTCACTTACTGCTTTGTTATTGTCCCCCATCGTTGGATTCTTCAGTCTGGGATATGTTTTATCAGTCCATTACAGACAGAATGCTAGGTTAGATTAACTTTCTCTGGCACTGTTACCTATTGCCCTCACTATCATTAACCACAGCCTTGGTATACAGTCAGACCTCGGACATTCGCGAGGTTAGGTTCCAGAACCCGTCGCGAATGAGGAGGATTCGCGATGTTTGGTAGAGTCACTAAAAATGGTAATATATGTTTATTTCTTTAGTTTAAACCCTAAATATGACCCCAGTCATGCTTCCAAACACTTTAATTTCATTTAAAAGCATGAAAACTTATAAATTACTAAGAAAATTAAACATAAACACTTCTGTAGGGTTTTTCGAGGATTTCGCGGATGTGTGAAAAAATCGCGGATGCAAATAGGTTCAGTTCCAATGAAATTTTCACGGATCTGTGAATTCGCGAATCACGAAGCACGAATGTACGAGGGCATACTGTATGTGGTACAGTTCTTTCAAGGTTCACAACCTTCTTTTCTGATCATTCCATTGGCCGGAATCATAAGCTCTCTTTCTTCTACTTCCCATCCATTATCTTGTGGTGTCCCTCAAAGCTCCGTATTGTCTGCCCTGCTATGTAAAATCGCTTTAACTCCTCTAACACTCTTCATACAAGAAACAGAAATCAATGCATACTATTATGCAAATGATGTTCTACTGCTAACCTATGCAGATCCATATTCCCCTGATCATTCCGGTAGTAACCCAAAGTTACCTTTTGGCTAGAGCACAATCACCTTAAACTCATATGTCATTGTAACTTCAACCATTTTGCTTACTGGAGGGTTGACTCATCCCACTCTCGTTCCTGTTTTACAGAATTAATATCTGCAACTTCAACCTTCTTTAAATACCCGGGTCTCTACTTAGATACCAACCTTTCCTTTGAAAAGCAGATTAATACTGTATGAAAAATTCCTTTTTGACTCTCCGGCAATTTCCCGTTCTTCAACTGTTTCTTGATTTCTCTGTGTTAAGGACCCTTGCCTTCAGTCTTATCATCTCACTGCTTTATTTTTGTAATGTTATTTACGCTGGTCTTCCAGTTTCAGAAGTAAAGTGCTTGCAAACTGTTCAAAATTCCGCTATTCATATTCTTTGCCATGCCGGCAGATTTGATCACACAACTCCACTTTTGTTTCAACAACAGTGGCTCTCAATCTCTTATCGTATTTAGTTCAAAATTTTAGTTTTGACTCATAAAGCTCTTTACTCTGATACTCCTCAATACCTGGCTTCTCGCATAACCTTGCATATACTGACAAGAGTTCTTTATTCATGGAAAACGGTTAAATATTCTACCTTTTTCCCAAGCAAAATTAGAAGGTACTGTGATGAAGCAGACACTAGTAAACCCATGGAGGTAGAAGAAAACACTGATCTCTTTAAAGGAAATGATATACATAAAGTGCAGTTAGTGAGAAGTGCAGCTAGAGGGAGCATGCACGGAGATTCAGAAGGTAGGCTGACACGCCCAGGTTGGGATGATGCAAGAACTAATTCAAAGCATAATCAGATACACCTGGTCAGAGGGACAGAATCCTTACCTAAGAAACAGCTTTATAAGCAAAGCATAGACAAGCCAGAGAGGAGAGGAGCGGCACGAGCCGCAGCAGCTGCTGATAGAGAAGAAAGAGAAAGGAGACGGCTCCAAAGAGAGGAGAAAATGCAGTTGAACTTGCAGTCCTTACAGGAAAGGAACAAGTTCCAGGAGAGCCAGTTTCAGGCTGGGAAGCTCCAGAAGGAAGTCTTCAGGAAGGACAGAAGGAGAACCGGGAGAGTGCCTGGTGGGGACAATACCAGAGACACAGACCCAAGAGTTCAGAGGTATCTTCACGCTTCTTCCCCTGTATATGAGCCACAAGGAGTTCAGAGGTAGGTGAACCAGACTCAGCTGAGGAGTCTAAGAGACACAGATCTGAACCAGGAACTGAGGCCAGGTCACAGAAAGGCCTGGAAGCCAGGGAGCCGTAAGAGCAGCCAACGCAGCTGGAGAAAGGTTTGGGAACCTATAGAATTAGTGCTTACCAAAAGTCCCGTGCATATTTGCCAGACCGGGTACAGCCAGGCTGGAGAGCCTTAGAAAGAAGTTCTGAAGTGAAACCAGGAATATATGGGGAAAGCTCAGGGGCCACAGATATCTCAGCAGAACAAGAGGCTATGCAGATAGACCCTGCTGAACCTGACCCTTTGCTAACTGAATGCCCTATGGACTGTACGTTTTGTTGTACTGGTAGTTTAGAGTCCTTGAGAGAAATATAGCATGCAGGATATACTTTTGAAACACAGTTTTGTTTGACAAGCTGAAAGAAGAAGCATTGCTTTTGTTTAAAACTGTGTTGTTTGAACCCTGCATAACTAACAAAGACTGTGAAGCATATCCAAGTTTTGACCTATGTAAATACCTTATGTGAAAATCCTGAACAAGGTGAAAAGTCCTGTTGTCTTCGTTTGAACCTTTTGTGCATTAAGGGAATAAACCCCTATACTTTACCATTCACATGGCTTACACAACTATTCATTTTGAAGAAAGGAACTACTAGTACCAGAATGCTTCTGGGCTAACAAAAGTTTCTACCTTCAATACAACAATAATTCCCACCCCGACCTTTAAGCACGTGGCTAAAGGGATGGAGTTGTGACAGTACCCATTGCTCTGTTTTCTTTTTCACATCTCCTAGTTTGTGGAATGAGCTGGGCTGGACCTAGAGTTGGTCCAAAATGTTGGAGCCCTAAGCGAACCTCAAGCTTTACACCCTCTCTGGCTGTCAAAATCGATTATTTAGCTTTGAATGGTCTGCTTTGCTGCCCTCTAGGGGTTGATGCCCTAGGCAACTGCCTAGTTTGCCTAATGGTTGGGCCAGCCCTGGAAATGAGTCACCCCTTCACCTCCAGCTTGAGTGCTCCTACAAAGCCTTCAAAGCCAGTTTGAAAACCCACTTGTTTGGTCTGGCATTTGGGAGGCATCAGCGCATGCTGTGGAGGCACTCACAGACATTCAGCAGCTTCTAACCGTGTTAGTGCCGCTGAATATCCCGCTAAGTGGCATTTACATGATTTGCAGGTCTGCAAACCGGGTAAATGCCTTTGAATATCTCCCCCCCCCCCCATGCTTCTAATTGCCACTCCTTGGTGCACACGGACTGTGTGATTTGCAGGTTCTGTGGTTAGAACGATGAACATAGGAAATAAATGAGTTGGAAAAATTTTTCATTCTCACTGATCAGGAAGGAAAGAAGGATGAGTTTAAATGTAGCACGGATATAGAGATTCTGCCAGACTGAGCCATTGGGGTATTACCCCCCCCCCCCCTTCCCTCTTGGTAGCGCTGATATCTAGAGGCTTCTGCTGAATTTACTAGCACATTGGCATCTGGGAGTTTTCAAAAGGATACTCCAGAGCTTGCCTGGGCAGTTAAATAGTGTGACACGAATCAGCTGTAATGTCCAGAGTGCAGTGTCTGGAGTTCACTTCTGATGCATCTTTGGCCTCACAGAAAGCAATGCCGGCGTAACTAGAGCATTAAGGTAAATACAGTTAACAAAATGAAAAAAGAAATAAAATAGGTTGGGCTGCCATAAAGGGTAGCAAATCTTGTGTTATTACTGTGAAATCAATGGTGAATCTTACAAAACTGAGGCAAAATTTATGGTCCATTCAAAGTCTGTTTATCTACTAGATGTGCAAAACAAGTTTCTATTAATAAATACTTCACAAAGGTGATAGCTTCCCTCTTAGAGCCTCTCAGTTTCCTTGTTAAATTCTTCATACATTTCTGCCACACATTATAATACCCACTTATTAATTAATTTAAGAGCATTTGTAGCCCACTCTTTTCAAAAAATATCCTCTTATTCACAGTGCAATACAATATCAGATATAAAAAAGTGCCAGCCAATAAAAACACATTGGGCTAGATTTATTAAAAGGTGCTACACGCACTAACACACCTTAAAGTGCTTTATTTACAGCAGTTCCCATTTTATGCATTGGGTCCTATTTACTAATAACGTGTTTCAACTACATTAGCACATGCTAATAAAGTAATGCACTTTAGTAAATCCCGGGATTCTCTACAGGGAGAACTATTCAGAAGACTGTGTTCGTGAGGAACTACCGGTAGCTAAACTAAAAGTAGATAAAGTGATGGGACTGGATAGGACACATCTGAGTATACTGAAGGAACTGGGGGACATTCTAGCAGCTCCACTGACTGACCTTTTCAGTGCCTCGTTGGACTCGGGAGTGGTGCCAGATGACTGGAGAGTGGCTCATGTGGTTCCTGGAAATGCTGCTGAAAGAGAAAATAGTGAGCTTTCTGGAGTCCAATGGATTACTGCAACTGAGGCAGCATGGATTTACCAGAGGCAGATCTTATCAGACAAATCTGATTGATATCTTTAACTGGGTGACCAGGGAGTTGGACCAAGGGAGAACCCTAGATGTGGTGTACTTAGATTTCAGTAAAGCCTTTGACACAGTTCCACACAAGCGACTTATAAACAAACTAAGCATCTTAGGGATGGACCCTAAAGTTACTGATTGGGTTAGAAATTGATTGAGTGGGCGGCGACAAAGGGTATAGGTAAATTGAGGAGAAGGAGGTTACCAGTGGTGTGCTGAAGGGATTTGTCCTTGGTCCAATTCTTTTTAACATCTTTGTTAGTAATATTGCTGAAGGGCTGTTGGGTAAGGTTTGCCTCTTGGCAGATGATACCAAATTCTGCAGTAGAGTAGACACCCAAGAAAGAGTAGATAGCATGAGGAGGGATCTAGCTAAACTTGAAGAATAGTCTAGAATATGGCAGCTGAGATTTAATGTTAAAAAATGCAGGGTCATGCATTTGGGTTGCAAAAATCCAAGGGAGCAGTACAGTGTAGGGGGCAAAGTTCTTCTGTCCACGAAAGATGAGCGGGGCCTGGGCATGATTGTTTCCGATGATCTTAAAGTGGCTAAACAGGTAGAAATGGTGACTGTGAAAGCCAAAAGGATGCTTGAATATATAGAGAGAGGAATGGCCAGCAGAAAAAAGGAGGTGATGGTACCTCTGTATAAGTCTTTGGTGCAACCTCATTTGGAGTATTGTGTGCAATTCTGGAGACCACACCTTCAAAAGGATATAAACAGGTTGGAGTTGGTGCAGAGGGTGACTACTAAAATGGTCAGTGGTCTTCATTATAAAGCATATGAGGACAGACTTAAAAATCTTAATATGTGCACCTTAGAGGCTAGGTGGGATAAAGGAGATATGATAGAGATGTTTAAATACCTCCATGGTACAGGAGAAGAGCCTCTTTCGATTGAAAGCAAGCTGTGCTATGAGTGGCTGTAGGATGAGGTTGAAAGGGGATAGACTCAGGAGCAATATGCGGAAATATTTCTTTACGGAAAGAGTGGTAGATGAGTCAAATAGTCTCCCAGTCGAGGTGGGAGAGATAAGGACAGTATCTGAGTTCAAAAAAGCATGGCACAAACGCAGAGAATAAGGAAAAAAGGGGACTATTGTAATAGTTGATATGGAAGGGCAGATTAGATAGGCCAAGTGATCTTTTTCTGCCATCATTTATTTATTTATTACAGTTTCTTATATACCGCGCTATTTAGAATCAGCGCGGTTTACATCATAACAACAACGACCATAACGACAAACTGTCAGGTTTTACATTGAACAGGAGTACAAACTTGGATAACTGGGTTAACTATATACATAATCTATCTACACTGCAGTGTGAGGGCATTTCTAGATTGGGTCATTTCTTGGAGGGGATATCATGTTTCTATGTAGTCATTTAGGGTATGTGCCTACCAACCTTCCACAGTGGGATGGTGTGGGTTAGCTGGAGATCACCTGTGGACTGTACTCATCAAGACTTGCCACCATCAGGCAGACTAGGTGACTACCTAGGTTGGAAGCTTCTGGGGGAGGAGGGAGGGGAAGGGTGGCAAAGAGCAAGGCATTCAAAGCTAAACAATAGATTCTGACAGCCAGGGGGCCATAAGGCTTAAAGTTTGTCTGGGGTGCCAACACATTGAACCAACTTTGGGGTCGGCTCTGCTTGCCATACATTTTCTATTGGATTTAGGTCTGGGCTTTGAGGGGGTCTCTCAAGGACATTCACATTCTTCTTGATGAGCTACTCCATTATTGCTTTTGCTTTGTACTTAGATTCATTGTCCTGATAAAAGGTTATCTTTTCCCCAGTCGCAGGTCTGTGGCAGACTGGAGCAGGCTTTCCTCCAGGATCTGCCTGTACTTTGCAGCATTTATCTTTCCATCGATCTTCGAAGACCTTGCTGTCCTTGCTGCTGCAAAGCATGCCTGCCACATGCTTTATGGTGGGGATTATCTTTACAGGATGATGTGCTGTGATTCTTTTATGCCATATAGCTTAGTAGCATTGGCACCAGAATGTTCTATTTTGGTCTCCTCCAAAGCTGGGCCAAGTATTAGGCAAACTAGACAGTGGCTTGGGGTGGCAGCTTCTGTGGGACATGGCAAAGAGTAGGGCATTCAAAGCTAAAAAATAGATTCTGACAATCAGGAGGGGGTGTAAGGCTTAAGATTTGCATAGGGTGCCAACACCTTGAATCAATTCTGTGGTTGACCTTGATCTCTCAGACCTCAGAATCCTCTCCTATATGCATGCAGCGCCCCCTAAGTATTTCTTGGAAAACAGTATGTGGCACAATACTATGGCTATCCTTCAGTAGTGGCTTCTTCTTGGTTCAATGTGTTGCCACCCTCTTCTCTTCTGTCCGCATGCCTGCAGGTTATGTTTGTGGAGCAATCGTGAAACTGTTGAAAAGTCAACGCTTTCCTCACTCTTCCCCCAGAGACCTCTGTGGTCCTTTTAAAGCAGGGGTTCTCAACCCAGTCCTCTGGACACAACTAGCCAGTCAGGTTTTTTTTTTTTTTTTTAAACTTTTATTTTCATTTTATAACAATAACAATACACACAGTAATAAAACAAGGATGATTGCATCAAAATAAAATGGAATAAACCGGAAAATAACCCCATCAACCCTCCCCCCCTATGCTTCTTCTCTAGATAATAAAAAAAAAAAAGAAAAGAAAAGATATTAACCCAGGCATGGGGTCCATAGCAATTATGTTAGAACATAAACATAACAGTCATGATATACTATGGATCAAGAGAGAGATATAACTAGACAGTCAAGTGCGAGCATTTGGCCGACTGCACGAAATCTGTGAGTAATTTCCATTTAGACACCTGGTAGCGGGCCTGAAGGGAAGGGGTAGCCCTACGAGGAATTTGTTCAAACTTACTATATAGACAGACACAATTCCACCATTCTAGAGGACTCAGTGAAGAGCTATTTTTCCAATATTTCATGATTAACGATATGGCAATACCCATTAGAAAGTCAAGGAGGAAGTAAGCAGACTTCGGGAGAGAGAGGGGATGCCCGCTGCAGAACGGAGTCCCACTATTTTCCAGGAGAGTGGTTCAGTAAAGTGTAAGATAGATTGAATACGACCCCAGACCCGGCTCCAGTAGTGTTGTAGTGCGGGGCATTCGTACATGACATGAGTGAGGGTGCCTGTAGCTGCATGGCAAGTCCAACATTGATTACTCAGAGTGGAAGTCCATTTGGCCAGTCTATCAGGGGTATAGAAACAGCGATGGGCAAAGAAGAAAAGCGTCTGGGTTAAGGAAGCCGAGCGGGAAACACGAACCACTTTGCTCCAGAAGAGGTTCCAATGTTCAGGGGTTAGAGTTACACCCAGTTCTCGCTCCCAAGTCTGCTGTGCAGAAGGGGGGACAGCATTCTGAGGAGCACAAAGAGTTTTATAAAAGGTGGAAGCAACACCGGACTGAGCCCCAATAAAGGAGACCACCTCAGTTATCCCTTGGTCATGAGGAGTTAGTGGGGGAAAAAACCCCAGCACTCTTGAGACAGTGCTGCAACTGAAGCAGTTGAAAATAGTATTTAGAAGGAAGGCCAAACTCACAATGGAGCTCATTAATGGACTTCCAGCGAGCATTGTGAAACAGTTGATTGGGAGTCCAGATGCCTCTGGAATACCAGGGACTCCAGGCCACCGGCTTATGTTGAATTTGGAATCGAGCATTATGCCAAATTGGAAGCCTATCTAGTGGGCAAGTTAGGGAGTCTAGGGAGCTGATGAGAACATTGAAGGAGCGAAGTGTATCCAGGAGCATTGGTGGATAGTGGGCATCCAGTGGGAAAGTCATTCCAGGGAGATAGCTAAGTGGAATGGGCTTACAGAGGTCTTCTTCTATATCTAACCATATTGGTCTGGACGGGAAAGAAGCGTCCAACCAACGGGCACCCTGTTTGAGAAGAAAAGAGAGGTGATAGTTGAAAAAATCAGGAAATCTTATCCCACCATGTTCCTTATCTGACTGAAGTTTATGTTTCGCTATTCTAGGCGGTTTGTTCTGCCACAAAAATCTGATCAACAGGCCCTCGATATCTTTGTAGGTATGTCGAGGGAGAAGGCACGGTAACATTTCTAAGACATAATTAACCTTGGGAACAATCATCATCTTTATGGTATCCATACGGCCCCACCACGTAAGAGTAAGTGGAGACCAACGTTGGGTGAGCTCACGGACCTTGGTGATTAAATTTTTGACATTAAAAGCGACGGTTTCTTCGAGAGGATAACAGTAATGTACCCCTAAATATTTTACCATACGGGGCTGCCATACAAAAGGAAAGGTTTGCAAGTCTGCTTGGTGAACCTGGTGGTTTAGGGGAAAGGCGACTGATTTGGTCCAATTAATTTTGTAACCTGAAAGTTGAGAATAGCGGTCAATTAGATCCAGAACAACAGATACGGAGTCTAAGGAAACAAAAAGCATAAGATCATCTGCATACGCTGAGACTTTTATATCCCGACGGGGAAAGGGAGCGCCGTGGATATGTGGAGACTGACGGATTAACAGGATTAGGGGTTCTAACGCAAGATCAAAAAGTAAGGGGGAAAGTGGGCACCCCTGACGGGTGCCTCTTTGCAGTAAAAATGGCTGGGACTTCAATGTGTTGGCACAGACACTAGCAGTTGGTTGAGAGTATAGCACTTGAAGGCAACGGAGAAAATTATCGCCGAAACCAAACCAACGGAGGGTCGCAAATAGGAATGGCCATTCTAGCCGGTCAAAGGCTTTTTCGGCATCTAGGGAAAGGCCAACCAATGGACGATCGTGGGAGGCCATATTAGTTAGTACATGACAAAGAGTCCTGGCATTATCAGCAGTTGATCTGCCGGGAATAAATCCACATTGATCTGGATGTATTAAAGTGGTCATTTTGTGAGAGAGCCGAGTAGAAAGAATAGTGGCGAAGATTTTATAATCTGCGTTAAGCAGGGAGATGGGTCGGTAATTGGCTGTCAGGTGTGGGTCTCTCCCCTCCTTCTCAAAGACCACTATGTTGGCCTCTGAAAAGGAGCCAAGGGAGGATCCGTCGGCTACTAGGGTAGTAAAGTATTGCTGCAAAAACGGGCCAGATCAGAGCTGAAAGTTTTGAAGAACTCAGCCGGAAGGCTGTCTGGACCCGCAGCACGGCCGGAGGCACATCTTTTAATTGCATCCTGTATTTCCACAAGAGTAAACGAATGATCAAGGGCCGTGCATTCCTCAGCCGAGAGAGTAGGACGCTGTACACCAGCTAACAAGCGGTCGAAATGTTCAGGAACAAACTCACATTCAGATTTATACAAGCTAGCATAAAAATCGCGAAAAAGCTCTAAAATCTCATGATCTTTTGTGACAAGGCCATTCCCAGATGGGCTTCGGAGAGCTGCTACCCGTTTGGCTTCTTTTTTCCCCTTCAAAGCATTAGCTAGTAGTTTACCAGCGCGATTATTTTCCCGGTAATACAATCCCTGCTGGGATGCTATATTTCTAACAGCGGCATTATGCAAAATCTTGTTGTACTGAAAACGGAGACGTTGCAAACGAAGCAGAACACATGGGTCTGTTCGGGACGTAAGAATACGTTCACCAGCCTGTATCTGTTGTTCAAGGATCACCAATTGTTGCCTTCTTTGTTTCCCAAGACGGATTTGATAACTAGTCACCGTGGCTCGAATAGACGCCTTAAAACCCTCCCACCAGGCCCAGTTCGTTGTGTCAAGGGGAGAGTTAAAATGAAAGTAATCTTGTATGGCAGCCCGTATTACAGTTTGAAAATCCTGTTGGTCTAGGAGAGACCTATCAAAAGACCATGCTCGGGGACTTGCATTTTGCGCAGCAGTGTGTATCGTAAAAGATATGGCAGCATGGTCTGAAATGTGCAAGGGGTGAATCTTAGCCATACCAATCTGCGATACCAATGTTTTAGATAAAAGAAAAAAATCTATTCGGGATTGTGATTGGTGAGGAGCGGAGAAAAAGGTAAAATCCAAATCAGAAGGATTCAATAACCTCCATATGTCCACCAAAGCCAAATCAGCGATCATAGCTGTAAGTATGGAGAGACTCTTGGGTGGACCACAGGTTCTAGGCGGCTGCCGATCCACCAAAGGGTCGAGGACCTGATTAAAGTCTCCTCCCAGTATTAGTGGGGTATGAGCGGAGGCTTGCGCAGCTTGTGCAATTTTAGCAAAAAAACCAGGATTGTCAACATTTGGAGCATAAATACAAATACACGTGAATTCTAGATCCCCCACTTTGAGATGAGCGCGAGCCCATCTACCCTCATTATCTGAGCTAATATCTAGCACGGTGGCCTGCAGGGATTTCTTAACAAGTATGGCAACACCACAGCGTTTAGCAACAGCGGGAGAATACGCCACAACAGCATAAGGCTTGACATTAAGCTTTAGTGTTTCTTTAGCATTTAAATGCGTTTCTTGAAGCAGTACTAAATCAGCATGCTCAGTATTCAAATAGCTAAGAATTTTCTTCCTTTTGATTGGACTATTGATACCTTTGACATTCAATGATAAGAGCTTACAGAAAGCCATCTAGTAATATACAAAATTCTGAGAGAACATGAAGTTGCACATTATTCCCTAAACTATGCATATTGGTAGCAAATGACTGTACACACGACATGAAATAATAAACTTTTGGTAGAAAGCATAAATAACCCCAAAAAAAAAAGAGACAGGCACCGAAGTGCACTAGAGAAGAAGCAAAACCCCAACTATTACTGGCGACCATGAGTCTGCGGGGGGAAGCCCCAGAGAAGGCCCGATACTGGCCATACTCCCTGCAGCAGGAACAAGTCCCGGGAGCCACCGAAGGGTGCAGAGAAGCAGGATGGCGGTTCAAAGAAGTAGGTCAGGAGAGCAGTCCAACCGCGTCCGCAGCGAAATCACTGCGATAGGCCCCAATGAGGTAGAGATTTAAGAGAGCTTTGAACAGCAACACAGCTTGATGGTAAGATCAACGCATCAGTTCAGCTTCTTTAGAGTCCAAAAATGCAGCGAGGAGGTCAGGATCCTCGAAGGTCCTGGTATGGTTATGCAGCGTAACGCGTAGCTTTGCCGGATACAGGAGACCAAATCGGGCCTGCAGTTGCTGAAGGCGAGGGCGATAAGCAAGAAGCTTCTTTCGGCGGTCCATCGTGGGCTTAGAGAGATCAGGGAAGAAAGACACTTTATGCCCATCTATCTCGAGGTGATGATTAGCCCGGGCAGCAGCCAGAATTTGCTCAGCTTGTTGATAGCGCAGTAGCCGAAAAATGATGGGCCTGGGAGTCGTCCGGTTGAGCGCCATATTAGTGGGGACACGATGTGCCCGGTCTATCTCCAGGTCCTTAAGAAACGTCGTCTTCAATAGAGAGGGTAGAATATTGCCCAGATATTCCCGCAGATCTCCTGCTTCTACGCCCTCTGGAGCTCCAATGAGTCGAATGTTATTGCGACGAGCTCTATTATTGCTATCTTCAAGTTCCTTTTGAAGGAGCAAAATCTGGCGTTCAGCTTTATCGATCTTCCCCATTCGCACCGCGTGCGATTCAAGAGTCTCCGCCATTTTGTCTTGGCGCAACGAGAGGCCCTCGAGCCTTTCCTGCATCATGGTAAGGTCCTCACGCATGGCGCGGATCGCTTCTCCGTTGGATTGTACCAGTTCCTTTACACCACGAATCTCCTCGAGTATCACCCGCTGCATTTCAGGGCTCTCACAGAGCGGCGCCATCTTATGCGGGGAAGGCAGTTCCGTTTTGGAGCGTTTGCCGTGCGACGAAGTGGGGGAGCCGAAATCTAGGCGCTGTGGTTTAGGTCCCGCCATCCCTCCGATGCGCCCCGGCGATTTTAAAGCAAAATAGTGAAGTTTTGCAGGAGTTTAGTCAGGATTCTGTGTAGGCCTCTCGGGAGCTTCAGCACCAGGCGTCTACCCCGTTGGACATCAGGCTCCGCCCCCCCAGCCAGTCAGGTTTTCAGGATAACCACAATCATATGCATGAGTGAGATTTGCATGAACTGCCTCCATTGTATACAGATTTCTCTCATGCATCTTCATTGTGATTACCCTAAACACCTGACTGGCTAGCTATGTCCCAAGGATTGGGTTGAGAGCCCCTATTTTAAATTAATCTTAGGCTTTACATTGACCTTCCTCAGAAATTTCCATAACTTACAACTAGTGACTTTGGAGGAAAAACCTAATCAAATCAGTGTTGTAGTGGTGTCAAAACTGTTTCCACTTTGCTTTGAAGGACCTGACAGTGACCCAAAGGATATTCAAACACAGTGAATTTCGCTTATAGCCTTCTCCCAAACTGGACCTCTGAATAAGTTTCTCTTGGAGTTTTTTCTGCAGTTCAGTTTAGACCTTTGCTTCGGAATTACTTCATAGAACAGAAAGAACTAGATTCTTCATCCAGGATTACTTGAATCAGTTCAGCTGCTGTGACGGGACATAGGTAGGCTCTGTGTGACTTATTATGGGCTTTGTTAAGAACATTTTTGAAAACAGATCTAATTTGGGTTTGCTATGACAAAGGAATGTGAAGTCCTAGGCAGGCAAGCCTCTTTTCTTAATTACTTTTTGAATCTAACTGTTCTTTCATAATGAAGGTGTAGAGAATGTTGTGTAAAACAATGAAACATATTTCTATAACTTAAGCATTTTTAAAATGTATAATTAGACTGAAGGGTGTGAAGACTTTTGCAATGCACTGTGTCCCTGTGTGTCACTATATATATTTGGCTAATGCTGTGGAATATGTGTACCATTGTGTATGCGCAGTATATGTTTTGTTGTGTGTGCACAATGTACATACTGTATGCTTATATGCATTATATAGGCATGCAGTGAATGTATCCAGATTGCACTGATTCTTACCCAGGAGTGAGTGGTACTGGTTATGGCCTGAGAACTGTCTATGCTGTGTAGGCCTGAGTCGTATCTGTCCCCTCTCTGAGCACAGGCAGCGGTTTGATCCCAGCTGAAAGTGTCTCAATTAATGCATTGGCACAGATTTCATTAAGGCATTTATTGTTACCAGCCTGTCTATAAATCAGGAAGATTGGAGTGTGGTTTCCAGCCCCAACCGCAGGGGCCACAGGGCTAGAGACCCGTAATATTCAGGAAGAAACAGTCATGAGTATTATTTTTCTAAAAAATTGCTCAGATGTGTATTGGAAAATCTTTGAGCTTATCTGATGGAGTGAGGTTGGGTAATAGCTGTTATTTACGCTGCTTGTGCAGAGTGATATAGCAGCGCTTTATGACCTGTGGCTTATCACTTGGAATCAGTCATGTGACCCCATTAAGGCTCTGCTGTAGAAATGAAAAAGCGTAAATTAATGTGTTATTTTTTTATTGTTAAATATTTGTGCTCTCCACGTTCTTAAGCATCTTTTATTTACCCTACTTTAGAGTTTATTATAAGCCCAAAGAAGTTTTCCATTTGATCCCTGGAGAAAGCAAGTCATGCTGATGCCTGAGACAGGGAATATTTCTCCCTGGGATGGATTCGGAATGATGGGGGCTGGGTGACTCTCTAACAGGCTACCCCAGAAAGTCTTAAAATCTACATCATTCTGTTTCAGAAGGGTCCCTATTAAAAAGAAAAGGGGGAAAAAACAGAACTATGTATCCCAGACAACTATGGAATCCATCCAGTTTAAAGTGACCCAAAGGGGAGAAAATGCAGAACTCGTAACATGTTGCCAGTCATGAATGAAGTTCTGAATTAACCTGTCCATGCTGACCTTGGAGAATGATAGAGGAGACATGGAACAGGTGTTAAAAGAAACCTCAGGGTTAAAATGAAAAATAGTGAAGTCTTAACATCAGCTGAATCCCACCGGTCTGACATTTCTGTCACTTATCTCACTGTAGCTCTAAATTCACATGAGATTTTAATCCTGATTTCTGGAAGCAGGATGACAACTGTGTATAACCTAGAAGTGTATTAAATCAGAGTTACTAAGTTACCCAGTTCCAAGAGTGAGACTTTCTGGCCAGTTCTGATTCTAAATTTGCATTGCAGTGCAGTATGGAATTTGTAGTCTCTGATTTTACCCATTGGAATCAGTGCTGCATGTCCCAAATTGCATCAGGATGAGGTCGTCAGAATTCCGGGCTGGCTTCAGATCTCACTCCTAGAACTAGGTGACTTAGGAACTCTGCTTAAATATGGTTTATTAGTGTATTCCTGCAAGAGGTGTGCTGCCTCTAGCACTAGCCCAGTAGAGTAAACGTTTAACCAGCAAAAGGTTTTTTCAGCCGCTCATTTAGTAGTTTGAAAAAATGCTTAAGAACAGCCCTTTTATTATATTCCTTAAGAGCTTATTAATGCTTAAGGGTTTTTTGTTTTTTTTGCAAACACCTCCCACTTAGCCCTGGTCACCATTCTGAATCTAAATAAACCAGGAAAACTCTGTGCCTATCCTCATAATTTCATGCAGGCATTGGACAGATACATGCGAATTATGAACCACGACGTCACTGACAGGGCTAAGGAGATCTTTAAAAAAAACACATGCAGCCATAAAACCAAAGAAGACACAACAGAACAAAGACAGGGCCAAGTTCACATTTCGAAGAATGCAACCTGTATTACTGTTTTCTTTAGGAAAGAGTCATCAATGCAGTTCAAGAGAGATGGACCCAGGGAAGGCAAGAGGGAGCAGATAAAACTCAGCGGGACAGGTCAGGTTCAGCAGTAACTCTTCAGGAGCAGAAGAGCCTGTCTCGTTCTTTCTCTGTTTTGTGAGCATGTACACAGGGGAGTTGGTAGAGTCACTATTTGCTTGGCACCTCCCTCCCTAGAGGGGTCGGGTATAGTGCACTCGTTAGGGAGGTCCCATTCTATTTTCTCTTCTACCCCCGTCATGAACTCCTGTCATGCTCACCTCTGATCACTGAAGGGTGACCGAGGGATGACTGGAGGCCAGTCTCCCAGGAAATAAAGCCTGTTCACACAGTCCAAGTATGCTGCTGCCCACTTCTGATTTATATGGCCAAAAATTCCTTCCTCCCAAAACAATAATGCTCTTAAACTTCAGACCTTTCTCCCCCTCACACCACCTCCCTATTACATATCTGCCACTCCCCTCTCTCTGGCACCTCTAGACCTCAGAGGCTCAATGGAGAGGACATGGGACAAGGGAGGCTCTCTCTTTAATTAACTCTGGCTCCATAAAATGAGAAAAAAAGCTGGTAACTGGCATCTGGATCATTTGTAGGTTTTAGTAGAAGTGAAAACGACTTAGATAAAGTAGCAGAAATTTAATTCTCCATTGCTTCAGGTACACACACAGATTATAAACCCTCCAGGGACAAAGACATACCTACTGTACCTGAATGTAACTCACCTTGAACCACTATCGAAAAGGTGGGAGCTAAATCCCCCAAAAATATTTAAAAGAAATTTAACATACGTCACAAAAACATATTGTAGATTGGACCATGTGAGAGATGCCATGGGGGCATTGTATAAGAATAGGGTGACCAGATTAGCTTCCCCCAAAACTGGCTGGCCCCACACCCCCAACCATGTGGGTCTCAACCCTCATAGCCTTCATGAGGCAAAATCCTTTCAAGCAGGAAGCACATGGGAAGACAGGTGTGGGACAGAACAGGCAAGGTCTGAGTACATGCTGGTTTATCATCTTCACGCTTTATGACTGCAGCATGGAATCCCAGGGTGGCCTCCCAACATAGCTGAGTTGAGAATAAAAGGAAGGGTGGAGGGAACATGAAGGGAGACTTGAGGAGGAGGTGGTTAACAGATTGTTGGCAACATATTGCTAGTTGAGAGGTCTAGCCAGCTGACAGCTTTACACAGGAGGTGCTATGGTGGAAGAGGTAGGGTATTGTGCAGAAGACACAAGGCACCAGAAGAAAGGTAACGAAACACTATCATTGACAGGAAAAGTCCATGACAGTAGGAGGGGGTAAAATGTCAGCAACAATGGTGTGAAGATCACAAATCCTGTAAGTGTGGGGCAAATACATGCCAAGAAGATCAGGTCACCGTTGGAATTTTGTGGGAAAATGAGCCCATTTGAGGGATGCCTAAAGGAGTAAGTGAAGTTTGCCATAGATGGGTTTGTCTGAGAGAATTTGATGCAGCTAGAGTGATCACATTAAAGGATTTCTTTGAATAGAAGATTGAAGTGCAGCCTAAATGTTCATCTATACTCTGTTCCCTAGGCTGTCACAAAGCAGCTACCATACCCAAGCTTTTAGGATAATAGATTTGTAAAATGTGAAATAAAAAAATAAAGAAACAATGACATGAACACCCCAAGGCATTGGGAGAGGGGTAAATTGACACTTGCATTGATAAGACCCACAGCACTGGGAAGGATAAATTGGCACTAACATTGGGAAGCCAACCCAATGCGCCAGAAGCTGTCAATGTCACACTGACATTGATAGGAAGACCCCAAAGAAAGAAAAAATTGGGCACTAGTGCTCATTGGGGAAGGGGATTAGCCTCTAAGATTTGCTCTTTGAGGTTCAGTGAGCAGGTCAGCATTCTAGATATTATCAGTACTCAAGATCTCCAGAAGTACTTGTTTCTTGAAATGTGTTAGCTCAGTGTAACACCCCAGGGACATAGGAGTCTCACGTCAGGGTGACAAGGGCCTCAGTTAGGGCTGGATGTTCCACATTATTCCCATATCATCTGGGGTGCACATAAATTGATGGGGAAGACCCCCACCATTCTTTCCCACAATCCTACCCTTCTACTGGGTTAATTAAACAATGAGTAATCCCACCTTGCTAAGATGTCTTCTTGTGGTAGGGAGGAGGGGCTAAGTGGGAAAGAAAAGGATAAATGAATTGCAGTACCTGTTTGAGAAATAGACCCAAGAGTAATTAAAACAAATTCATCTGTCTCCTTTCAGCATGGTGGAGGGTAGTATTATAGGTTCAAATCAAATCAGGGTAAGAAGTAAGTTAAAAAGTATTTTAAATAAACAATACTCTACCAGTAAAGAACTTCTAATGGGAGTAGTCAGTTCACCTGTACAATATGGGGGTTATTTTAGAAGTCTTATTTATGATTTGCTCATGTATAATCAGGCATATTCATGGTAAATTGCATCCACATATAAATGGCCATATTAGAAATGGAACAAAACAGCAAAAAAAGAAGGGACATCCCCACCACAAAAATAAACAATAGAGAAATATGGAGTGGAGGAGCAAAATTGACCATAGTGAAAGGTGGTATATAAACCTTGCTAAATAAATAAATAAATAAAATTAGCAGCGACAAACAATATTAAGTCCGATATGGTCATGTTTCAGTGTGTCATGCCTGTGTCAGGGGCAAAATTGTAATGACAATCAATGGGTTAAAATTAAAAAAAACTTAGCAGCTGTAAGAGTGCTGACTCAATAATATATAGAGTGGGTCCAGCATTTTTGGCAGAACGCTAGACCCACTCTATGTATTGTTGAGTTGGCATGATATGCTGAAACACGGCCATATCAGGCTTAATAAAGTTTGTTGCTGGTAATTTTGCGCCTCCACTCCTGGTTTCTGTATTAGACATGGTTCAAAAACTTAGAGAAGCTAGCAAAATAGTCAAGAAGGCAAAGATTCAAAAGGAGGAGGAAATAGCCAATGCAATAAAATGGGGGGATAAGACATTTTTCAGATATATTAGTGAGAAGAGGAAGGGCAAAAGTGGTATTGTCAGACTCAAGGGTGCAGGGGAGGAATATGTAGAAGCTGATAAGGATAAAGCGAAACTGTTTAACAAATATTTTTGTTCTGTGTTGCAGATGAAGAACCAGGGGCAGGACCTCAGAAAACACCCACAAATAGGAACAGAAGTGAGGGACATCTTGAACAATTTTCAGAAGACTGTGTTCGTGAGAAACTAGCTCAACTTAAAGTAGACAAAGCGATGGGACCGGATGGGATACACCCTAGAATACTGAAGGAACTTGGGGACGTTCTAGCAACTTCACTGACTGACCTTTTCAATGCCTCGTTGGAGTCGGGAGTGGTGCCGAAGGACTGGAGAGAGGCTCATGTGGTGCCTTTACACAAAAGCGGAAGTAAGGATGTGGTTGAAAACTACAGGCCGGTTAGTTTAACTTCGGTGGTGAGTAAATTATTGGAAATGCTGCTGAAAGAGAAAATAGTGACGTTTCTGGAGTCCAGCAGATTACAGGATCTGAGGCAGCATGGATTCACCAGAGGAAGGTCTTGTCAGACAAATCTGATTGATTTCTTTGACTAGGTGACCAGGGAGTTGGACCGAGGGAGAGCTCTAGATGTGGTGTATTTAGATTTCAGTAAAGCCTTTGACACTGTTCCTCACAGGCGACTTATAAACAAACTGAGCACCCTAGGGATGGACCCTAAAGTTACTGCTTGGGTTAGAAATTGGTTGGGTGGGAGGCGACAAAGAGTACCAGTAAATGGAGCTCACTCTGAGGAGAAGGATGTTACCAGTGGTGTGCCCCATGGATCTGTCCTTGGTCTGATTCTTTTTAACATCTTTGTTAGTGATATAGAGGAAGGGCTGTCGGGTAAGGTTTGCCTCTTTGCGGATGATACCAAAATCTGCAATAGAGTAGACACCCAGGAAGGTGTAGATAACATGAGGAGGGATCTAGCTAAGCTTGAAGAATGGTCTAGAATTTGGCAGCTGGGATTTAATGTTAAAAAATGTAAGGTCATGCATTTGGGCTGCAGCAATCCAAGGGAGCAATATAGTATAGGGGGTGAAGTACTTTTGTCCACTAAAGAAGAGTGGGACCTAGGCGTGGTTGTGTTTGATGATGTTAAAGTAGCTAAACAAGTAGAAAAGGCGACGGCAAAAGCTAGAAGGATGCTTGGATGCATACGGAGAGGAATGGCTAGCAGAAAAAAGGAGGTGATAATGTCTCTCTATAAGTCTTTGGTGTGACCTCATTAAGAGTATTGTGTGCAATTCTGGAGACCGCACCTTCAAAAGGATGTGAACAGGATGGAGTCGGTGCAGAGGGTGGCTACTAAAATGATTAGTGGTCTTCATTATAAAGCATATGAGGACAGACTTAAGGATCTTAATATGTACACCTTAGAGGAAAGGCGGGATAGAGGTGATATGATTGAGATGTTTAAATACCTCCGTGGCATAAATGTTCAGGGAGAGAGCCTTTTTCAATTGAAAGCAAGTTCTGCTACGAGGGGACATGGGATGAGGGTGAAGGGAGATAGATCCAGGAGTGATATGCGGAAATATTTCTTTACGGAAAGAGTAGTGGATCCATGGAATAGTCTCCCAGTGGAGGTGGTAGAGATGAGGACCGTAACTGAATTCAAAAAACATGGGACAAACACAGAGGAGCTCTAAAGGTAAAAAGGGGACTGTTGTAGTTGTTGATATGGAAGGACAGACTAGATAGGCCATGTGGTCTTTTTCTGTTGTCATATTTCTATGTTTCTACATGTTGCTGTCATTACTGAGGGCGATTCTGGTCCCTGCATATCTGCCTGCAGTGCCCAGCCAAAACCTGGACATGCCAGAGATATACCCCTATTCTGCTGCCATGGGGCCTGGACGTACCCACGATGGCAGAATTGGGGACATAGACGTCCGGGTACTCTCCATATGCCGAGGAGATTGACATACGGGGAGCAGCCCATCCCAATGCCAGAATGCCACTTTGGAGCGAGGGAGCAGTGGCGCTCCAGCACTATGGCAACAAGCCATCCATATGGCGGCTCAGAATGGCTTCACCCACAGCCGCCCCTGCAGACCATGGTCCAGCCAGCACTGGAGACCCCTGTTGCCCAGATCGTGGCTTCAGGGTCACAGTGAGGCCAGGGACCTGGGGTGTGGTGATGTGGTTGAATAACCTGGGCGTCCTAGGGGGTGCCAGAGAATGTACAGTGGCCTGACCTGAATCGGCTCTGTACGTTCTGGCTGCTGGCCACTCTCCCACTCCACCCCTACTCCTCCCCAGCACTATCCCTTTCTGCCCACATCCAGTGCTCCCTGCACAAATGCAGTGTAAGTGCATGGAGCGCTGAAGCTGGAATAGGGCTGCGATTCTGAGCGTGGGTTGGATATGCAGCCTACATGTCCAAGGCTGCTGTTCATGGCTCGGAATTTCTCCCACAATGTCCAAACTGCACAGGGGCATGGCCTGGAAAGGACAAATTTCTATATATGTATTCCCCAGTTCATATAGGGAATGCAGGTGAAAGACTAAAATTGCCCACGTCCAGATTTACGCATGCTTCCTGCTTGTTTTAGCCGGCTAAAGGGGTAATAAGGGGGACATCCCTCTTAATTCCCCTAATGTTTATTTCCTCCTGTAATTTGAAATGATGTAAAAATAGAGGCCTCTGAAGGTGATTAAGAGTGGCTGCACATCTACAGTATATTTGCAAAATGCAAACTTGTCACATACATGGGCATTTTCTTGCACAGGAGCTGTGGCAGGTCTGGCACTCAGGGTATCTGGGCCTGAGTACTCTTTTTGGCACAAGTGGTGTCACACTGGCTGTGCTTGTCAGGCTGTGCTCGTTTCTCTGTATGTTACTCTCAGCAGGCAGTTTCTTTCTCTCTCCAGTTCCCTGATCCAGCCTTCAGTCCCCTACAGCAGGCACTCAGCAGTAGCACCCTCCACTGGTCTCTTCAAGATCTGTTCTCCTAAAGTGTCTCTTGGAACCAGCTGCTGTGCTCTGGGTATGCTCACCAGACACTCAGTCTTGGCTGTGCCTCTGCCTACATGCAGCATTATAGGCAATCTTCCTCTCTGCAGCTCTCTCGGCTGGACTCACTCTCTCCCACTACAGGCACCTTCTCATCTGTATTCTCTTACCTGAGTTCCCTGTAACTCTTACAGTCAGTCGGCTCATTTTTACCTCTTCGGCACTCTTCCCTACTCACTTCTGCTTGGCTCTGATCATCTTTGCAGCGTCGCTCCTGGTCATGCAGTCTCTGACAGCATCTCTGCTGTCTGCTCCCTTTGTCTTCTCGTCTGGCTCTTGTCATCTTCTGCTGCTGGGCTCTGGTCACTTCCTTTGCCTTTCTGGGGACTCTTGGGTTCAGAGCAGGGTTGCCAACCACTCAGTTTTTAGACAGCCTGGCCGGTATTTATATGACCAGGCCGCTGCCGGCAGACCAGCAATGGAAAAGCTGGGGTTTTTTTGTGACCGAAGGAAAATGGAAGAGCTTTCAATAAAAAATACAATCTGTGCTTTATCCTCCATGACCCTAGGTGGCAGTGACACACACAAGACTCCAGTGTCACATCATAAGTTTATGTTTATGTGTATGTTTATTTGTACTTTCTATTTAGAGGCAAGGTAGTTTACAAGCACTAAAATCATTGAAAATAGGAAGGAACACCATCAGCTTACAGGACAGAGAGTGGAACCAAAGTTGTAGCAGGGGGGAAGAGAAAGAGAAGGAAGCCAGTCTAGGCTTCAAAGGGCCACAAGATGTTTCACATGCTACAAGCACACTGTTTCACATAGAGCAGCAGCACACAGCGAGCTGTCAATGCCTAGCCAGTGACCCTAGGCCCCGCCTGTCTGTCTTTGATTGCTGATTATGTGAGACCTTTAACAAGCTGCCGCAGCCAAGTGTTGATACCTGATACTGCTGCATCCACTGCCGAACCAGGTGAGCTGTAGACACACCGGTGACCCTACCCGACCCGAGTAGCTACTGAGTGATGCTGGCCCGTGGCATACCAACTTTGCTATAAGCCATAGCCACAGCCAATCCAAGCTTAAGCTGGCTTGGTGACATCACTTAAGTGGCTTGATCCACTCAAGCAAGGTGAGGCTGTTGATGTCTGTCAACCGAACCAACCTCTATCCAGTTTCCACTTGTCAGTCACTGCCTCCCATGTATTGCCACTGACTGCTGCAGCTAGGTTGTCTTATCGTGTGAATGACTGTGACTGCCTGTGCTGTGCTGTTCCAACTCCTGCGTAAGTTGGTGATGGCCTGAATAATCACAGCAGCCTGCTCAGCATCCTTTAATACAAGGGAGTCTTCCTGCTCCTTTTCTAAATGTTGGCTCCATGCCAGTCTGACAGCTGGGACATCGGCTCATTTTCATGAATGTTAAAGAAGAGTAGAAAAGGTTGTGTTTAAATAACTGAATGGAAAAGCAGAAAGAGATCTATAAATAAAACAAAAGAGTTCACAAGATGTTGTTTTGAAGAATCCTGCTAGGTTTGATGTTAATCCCGCAACTCGAACACCACCATCGTGAAGCCGAGGGATTAGGATACTGTGGAGTGTGAACAGACTGCTTTGTGTTATGTTAGGTGCAGGCAAGTACATGATGCTGAAGCCCTGTCTTGGGGATACAGTCTAATCAGACACTTCTTCCCTATCACATGCAGCTGCCAATCGCACACTCCCTGCTGTTTTGGAAACACTGTCTGACCTACTGGTGACACGTTAAAAGGGTTAAAAATAAAATAAAAAAAAATAGAATAAAACTGATGACAGGTTGATAGAAGCCACAGCTGGGACTTGAACTTGTGATGTTCTGCCCCTGAACACATTGGCTGTGTGTACTGCACCAAACTGTTGCCACAGGGGCAGATCATTCCCTGGGGATACCATGACTGTTTGTCAGACAGACCTTGTCTGTGGCAGTGCATGGCACCCACCTAAATGGGGCTTGGCCGTGGTCTGCTGTTGGCAGATGCCACTGCCCCCTCCACCACCAGAACCCCTCCACCACCATGCTGACATGCCCTTATGCCGGTGGTGCTGGTGGTGCCCAGTCCCAGGCCATCCAGTGTGCCGATAGGCAGCTGCCTATGGTGTGGGTTCTCGGGTAGGGGTGCCTACATGGACATGCGCGCTTCCCCCCGGCACCGCCTGCCAATGTTATGTGCCCTTGCGGGTACCTGCTGGGTAATATCCCCTGTGACACTGTGGGACACACACTCGTGCCCATGTTGGTCCCTTGTCAGTTGCTATCTTGCTGCTTTACAGTTTCGGCATTCCTATGTGTCACTAGGCATCTGCCTAGTCCACACTGTGCCCCAGCTGGACCACAGCATGTGCCGCCTGCAGACCCCTGTATCCCATTTACAACATCAGTACAGTTGCCCTTTCCTATGTGCCCACTCTGCTGTTGCTGCACATGTGCACACCATAACAAACCTGCCCAATATAAATGACAAAAACCCCGATCACTGCTATTTCAATGTGGGATCATTCACTTTGTAGGGGAACAGAGCATAGACCCTTCCAAACATGATATCTTCCTTTTTACGCTTTGTCAATAGTGTTGCTTTATGTTTATCATTAATATCACTATTGGCCAGCTTGGTTATTGGGATTTCAGATGTGGTTCTGGTCATTTTATATGTTTATTTGCCTTTTTGGTTCCTGCGCATGTATCACTACTATCACTTTTCTGGATTTCTGTGCCTTTGCTGTACATTGCTGACTGAAATGGTTTCTCTCTCCTACAAATGTGCCTCTAACGCGAGGGTTTCACTGGCGTTTAGTGTTCAGACCTGGATTTCACAGCGTTAGTGTGCCTGGAGCCTCTCCCCGCCCACTCTCCGCCCATTGACCCCTATCTCCGCCCTCTGGGAGGCCTTACTCCACCCTTCAGAGACGGATTTCACAGTGTTAGTGTGCCTTAATGCCGCTGCCAACATTATCTCGCGATACGTGACGTTATCACGTGATATTATTGCGTGATAACATTACGTATCGCGCAATAACTTCGCTGCTGCTACTTTAAGACGGTTTAGTAAATATACCCCTTAGTTCCAGGTTTGAGCAACAATACTTGGAGGAGGGAAGAGTAGTCATTACCCTGCCTCTCCTCCCATTCATCCCATGACAGCAACAATATCACATCCAAGCCTACAAATCGACAGAAATAGAAACAGTGATGCACTTCCCCCGTACTGTGTAAAATATAAAGATAATAGATGTAAACTCTATAAACTGACATATTCCAATCATTAAACTGAAAAATATTTTTTTTATCCCCTCTGCCCGCGTTGCTGGAATCGGAGATAGGAGGCTGCTAAACATGTGGGAATTGGGGACATAGCTCTAAAATTGGGGAGAGTCCCTGAAAATCGGGGACATCTGGTAAACTTACCCTTGTTCAGCGGTACCTGAAAGTCCTGCAGCAGAGCACTGGGTGTCTGTTTCTCATGAAGCTGCAGTCTGCGTTTTAGGAAGCTGGAGGGGGGGTTGGAATTGGGGGAAGAGGATTGAGGATTCCAGATGGGTACACAGAATCCACCATGCAATTTAGAACGTGCAGACCTTTGTGTGAAAGCTGACAAAATATTCTGTTATCTGAATGTCATTCTTAAACATTTGCTCAGCAATCCAAGCTGAGGGTCTGTCCAGGTTTTGTGTCTTAAAGGAGGCTTCTAGCTTATAGTTCCTGTGTAGGGATCTGTAACAGTCCTGTTTTTTCTGGTCGTCTATAGGAGGAGGATGGGCATTTTAGGACCTGGTATAATATTTGCAGTTTTTCCTTTCATAGGGGAGTGGCACTATCCAGATATCATGGTCAGTCCCTTTAGTCCCCCTTTGACTGGCCAGCTAAGGGCTTTGAATATTGACTCAAAATTTTTCAGGATCTGAAAATCAAACAAGCCAAAATACTTTCAAGTGCACATTCCTGCTGGCATGCATTGACAATCTCAGCGGCAAAGGATGTTGTGAAGTTCATATACACAAATGGAGGATGCTTTTCTAGGCATCTGTTGGAAGGCTTGTGCCTATCCCTTGGTGTATCCATTTGGAAGCATTTTAGAGGATGGGGGATGAAGAACGGTTTTGTTTTGGCTTGACAATTAGTCTGGTAGGGTTGGAGGAAGAGAGATACTGTAGAGGCAGACTAGCACTGTAGTAGAGGGGGTGGGGGGGGGGAATGAGTCGAATGAGAGCCCGACTGGTATTCTCATCCTTCCCCGCCCTATCTCACTTCCTGACTGGAGTTCCGAGGGGGCTTCCCCCCAGCTTCTGGTGCCTTTGGAGCCTCGGCACTATCTAACGCTTGCGTTGGCAGCAGATGCCCTTGTTATTATGGATTTGTGATAATTGAATAGGCTACTATTACAGATATTATTGCAACTTATTTGTATAATGCTACTAGGCATATGCAGCGCTGCACATATAGATGTAAGAGACACTCCCTGATCTTCAGAGCTTATAATCTAATCAAGGCAGACAACATCACAAAACAGAGGACTAGGGTATGGTAAGATACACATAAGTGGTGAACAGGAGGGTAAGGGGCATTAGGATCTAAAATCAACCTCAAAGAGATGTTTTTTTAGCCTGGATTTGAATAGGGCTAGAGATGGAGCCTGATGTACTGACTCAAGTAGTTTGTTCCAGGCATATAGAGCAGCAAGGTGGAATGAACAAAATCTAGAATTGGTTGTGGTAGAGAAGGGCACAGATAAAAGGCTTCCGCCAGAGGAATGGAGTTCCCGAGGAGACGTATAGGGTGAGAAGAAAGGAAAGGTCACCTAGATAGGGAGGCCAAGTTGGTGCCTATTTTGGGCCTATTGTTTTATTGTTATTTTTATATCTTTATAAAATTATCCCATGAAACTTGAAGAAATTGCTGGAGAGCTGGTGTAAATATACCTGTGGGAATATGCGCAGTTGAGATATTTTATAAAGAACACATGTAAATAATAACCCCACCCATGCTCTGCCCCCGAATATGCTTACAATGGAGTCATGTACAAATACCTGTGTACTTGTCATGGGAGATTTTATAAGTAGCATTTTACGCATTTATACTGGCGTATCTGCATAAAATTACTCCCATATTGTATAGAAATAGGTGCTATGTTTCCTAGCGCCTGCTTTTGTGCATGTGTATTGCACGGCAATTTTCTACGCATTCAAATAATATTCTAAATAGTCAAATTGCTTACAAAATTATCCCTTTTATGTATTTACATTTGCAGCACATGTCAAAATTGTCATGCCAATAAAGTTTCCTGAATCTGAATCTGATGCCACTGAAGTATGATTTGATCTGAAGGTGAAGGTCTTCCTAAGAGGGTTTCGCCTTCACAGTGATGGGGAGTTGAGAACTAAATACCGATCTCTTTTTTGCTATAATTAAATTGATGTATGCCTATTATAAACACATCCGTGACAAGCAGCATACCTCCCATGAGTAGCTATTATCGGCAAATAGCCAGCAGTGGAAAATTACCATGGTTATTAGAAGCAAACAGCCAGAAACTGGTATCAACCTTTTGAGGAGAGACTTCTCCTTTTCTAAAGAAAGGGCAAGTCTGAAAGCTGTTTGTACTGCGGATGCTTAACAGGTGCTCGCTAACAGCTCATTTGGGCTCTAGTGTGAAGACTTCGGCCCCTTGTTCGCAGACAGGGCGCCAGGATGGAATGACCTGCCTAAGGGGTGAGGAGGTCAGCTTCTCTGCAGTACCTGTAAAAGAAGGGAGGGTAATTGGTAAGGGAAGCTATAAAGTTTGATGTGCCTTTTTTAGGGGAATGTGTGTGTGTGGTGGGGATGGGGGCTTTTATGTGTTCTGTAAACAGGTTTCTGCCTTGAATTACTTTTTTTGAGCTGTGTAGATGGTGACTCATTCCTGTATGCTACCTGAACCCCTTGTCTACATATACTGTAGCAATTTGACCATATATAATTTATTAAATTTGATTACATGCCTATCAGATAAGTTCAAAGTATGGTAACATAACACAAATTTAAAAAAAAACATCCATCTAAAAATTCTCAAAACCGTCTTAACGTAGCAGCGGCGACGTTATCGTGCGATACGTAACTTACCTGACTTACCTACTTGGTGTGTGTGCTCACATCTCAGTTTTGGGTGCACACATCTCCTCCAGGAACATGCACTATGGACTAGCTAGCAGACTGTCTGCACTTAGTATGTGTATGGCTAGAACATCTTGCAGGGTGCAGCAGCTAGAGACTCACTGTGCTCGCTGCTGGAGAATGTCAGATAGTGGTGGGGGGCAGCTGAGCATTTCCAGGCCTGCAGTCTGTCTGCCATTGCCTTATGAATGTGTACAGATCTGCATTGACTGCCCTGTAGGGTGCCTGTTCCCCAGCAGGATTGGGGTTGATGGTCCCCTCTACTGCCACCATTGAAGGGATGTAGAATGTGGATCTGTTGGTGGGAGATCCTGTCCCCCACCCTGAGCCCTAGAGGGCGGGTTGGGTGGTGCTACATAATCCGCTTTTGGGTTCAAACACCCCCTTTCACCTATAACATGTGACCATGGCACCCTCACAGGATATGCACTATTGTGGGTGCATCATAGCCCACAAGGGCTAGACATGACTGGGAAATACGGATGGACACAGGAGTATCCTAGGTGTGTCTGCAAGGACAACCTATCACACACCAGCACTGATGGCGACCTGCAGTATAGCCTATCACTGCTAAGCCAAGTGCTGTGGACCTGGTGCTGGGCGCCCCACCTCGCCCTCAGTATGAGCACAGTACCCCCACAATGTGTCGGTCTGTAGCTACTCTGTGCCAGTAACAAACATGGTCAGTTCCCCCTACCAGGCCGAGGTGCTGTGGGGGTGCATACCCTGTCTTTTGATCATCTGTAGACTGCTGATCTGCATGTGCAGTGCATCATGGGTACGGGTGGGTTAACCCTATCCTGGTAACCACAGCAGACAGTTTGTGTGGTGACCTGCAGTCCTTCTGTAGCCAGCCAGGGGCTTGCTAGTATCTATAGAGGTGTAGCCTGCTGGTTACTTCACTGGCTGTGGTGGCAGAGGTCATGGGTTTGATCCCACAGTGGTGTTTTTTGATAGGGCTGTCTGAGGCATTTCCTTTTTAAATTTAAATGAGTGCTGCCAGCAAAAACACCCTCACAGTGCTGTCACCTTAAGGTGCCTCATAAGGTGCCCTATAAAGTGCCTTATAAGGCACCCTATACGGAACATTATAAGGTGCCTTGGCGGACAGTGCACTTTATAATGTGCCCTCTGGAGTGCCTTATAGGGCGCCTTATAAGGCACCTTAGGCTACAGCACTGTGAGGGTGTGTTTGCTGGCAGCACTAATTTAAATTAAAAAAGAAAATGCCTAAGACAGCACTGATTTAAAGTAAAGGGTAATGCCTCAGACAGCCTTATTCTTTAAGCTCACTGAGGGATCAAACTCATGACCCCGTTTCATTAGTCAATGTATTAACCATTGTGCTACACCTCTATGGCTGCAACTCCAGGTCAGCGTGCCTAATTAAGGCTAATGCGCGTTAACGTGCCACGGCTCCCTCTATCGCGTGATAACGGACTTTATCGTGCGATAACCTGAAATGCTACCTTAAGACTGGAATGCCCACTACCTTATATGGCATTCGTCACAGTAAGACTTTAACACCGGTAACATTAAGACGGTTTAGTAAACATACCGCTAAACCATCTTAATGTTACCGCCGCTAGTTGCAGCGATAATGTGAAGAATGCCATATAAGGAGTGGGCGTTCCAGTCCTAAGGTAGCAAGAATCTGTATCATGCGATAGTGGGCGCTGTGGCACGTTAACGTGCGTTAACCCTAAGTACATGCCAGCGCAGTGTTGCAAACTATAGCAATGTAGCCCACTGGTTACTGAAATGACTGTGGAGGCAGAGGTCATGGGTTCAATCCTGCAGTGGTGTAATCTAAAAAGGATATCAGAGGCATTTTCATTTAATTTAAATCAGTGCTGCCAGCAAAAACACCCTCACAGTGCCATAACCTAAGGTGCCTCATAAGGCGCCCTATAAGGAGCCCCATAGGTCACATTATAAAGTGTCCTGTCTACCAAGGCACCCTATAATGTGCCCTATAGTGCACTGTATAGGGCACCTTATAGGGTGCTTTACAGGACACCTTATAGGGTGCCTATGAGGCACCTTAGGCTACAGCACTGTGAGGGTGTTTCTGCTGGCAGCACTGTTTGAAATGAAAAGGAAAAGCCTCAAACAGCATTCCTAAATAACACCACTGTGGGATCAAACCCATGAATCTGTCTTCACAGTCATTGATGTAATCAGTAGGCTACATCTCTATAGCTGCTACCACACTGCTGGCTGACTACAGAATGACTGCAGGTCACCACACAAACTGTCTGCTGTGGTTACCAGGATAGGGTAAACCCACCCGCACCCATGATGCACTGCACATGCAGATCAGCAGTCTACAGCTGATCACATAATGGGGTATGCACCCCCACAGCACCTAGGCCTGGTAGAGGGAACTGACCATGTGTGTTACTGGCACAGAGTAGCTACAGACCGTGACATTGTGCGGGTCCTATGCTCACCCTGAGGGAGAGGTGAGGCACCCAGCACCAGGTCTGCAGCACCTGGCTTGGCTGAGATAGACTATGTTGCAGGTCCCCATCAGTGCCAGTGTGTGATAGGTAGTCTTTGCAGACACACCTAGGATACACCTGGTCCTTGTGGACTATGATGCCCCCACAATAGTGCATATCCTGTGTGGGTGTCTTGGTCACATGTTATAGATGAAGGGGGGGTATTTGGACCCAAAAGCAGATTATGTAGCACCACCCAACCTGCCCTCTGTGGCTTAGGGTGGGGGGGACAGGATCTCCCACCAGCAGATCCACATTGTACATTTCTGCAATGGTGGCAGTAGCGAGGACCATCAACCCCAGTCCTGCTGGGGAACAGGCACCTACAGGGCAGTCAATGACGATCTGTATGCATCACATAAGGCAATGGCAGACAGGCAGAACACTGGAGAAGCTCAGCTGCCCCCCACCACTATCTGACATTCACCAGCATAGGGCACACTCAGTCTCCACCCACTGCACCCTACAAGGTGCTCCAGCCATACACATGCTAACTGCAGACAGTCTGCTAGCTAGTACGTAGTGCATGTTCCTGGAGAAACTGTGTGCACCCAAAAATGGGATGTGAGCACACACACCAAGCAGGTATATCAGTGATTGGGCCCCAGAAAAGGGAACCCATAAATATCACTTAAGAGAAATGTTTGTTGTACAGCACCATGGGGGAACCTAGCCATGCTGTGGTCACTGCTCAGTCAGGGTGAGAGTGACCTCCCAGCATGACATGCTGTGGCCACCCTGTCCATGCAGGTGGTGATCGGGCACTACAATGTTCCAGCCATTGCCCTAAACCCTGTGCAGATGCATCCTGCCCAGGCCACCCTGTCTGGGCTATACCCACAGTACGTTGCTCCTCATTATGCACATTGGCAGGCTAAAACTGGAAACAGTGCAAGCAGTGTGGGTTCAGTAAGGTGTAGGAAGCCACAACACACTGGTAGACATACACACACTCCCACACCTATGTCAGCATTGTGCAAATATGGAGGTTTGTGGCAGCCCTGGCCACAACACCAGTCCTGGGCACAGTGCGGGCATTGTTATGGTATGCAATACTGATGAGGTCACTCCCTGGGGTGGTAGACACTGTCAGAAGCAATAACTGAAACACACTCCATAGATATCAGAAAGGTTGCTATGATGAATCTCTATCAACAAATTGTGTTTAACGTAGGATTTGTTAGCTGACATTAATCATAGCAACCTTTTGATATATGTGGAATGTGTTTCTAAGTTTAGCACGGCATTGCTAAGGTATGCAGGTGCCAGTATTGGGAGATGCTGCTCCACGCAGGGCCCAACAGTCTGACTCTCCATGAGGCTTTGGATAGTGGAGCCTGTGGGTGTGGGTGTTTCTGCCCCTGTTGGCTGCTGCTCTAGGGCAGAGGTTCCAAACACTATTCAGGTTTTCATGCTGTCCCTAATGAATATGCATGAGATACATTTGCATACAATGGGGGCGATGCATACAAATGCAGCACAGGCATATTTATTAGGGACAGCATGGAACCTGAATGGTGTTTGGCCCTCCAGGACTGCAGTTGGGAAACTCTGCTCTACGGATTGCACATGTTTATGGTGTCTGTGCTCTGTTGCGTAAAATATAGGCGTTTCAGGCATGTTTAATTTATCTGCAATAAAGGTTCTGTCTTTATTACCACGGTTTAGTACTGGGTAAAATATGGGGACAGGGTTGGCAGGAGCCACAGCTGGGACTTGAACTTGTGATTTTCTGCCCCTGAACACAATGGCTGTGTGTATGGCACCAAACTGTTGCCACAGGGGCAGATCATTCCCTGGGGATACCATGGCTGTTCGTCAGACAGACCTTGTCTGTTGCAGTGCATGTCACCCACCTAAACGGGGCTTGTGCCTCTAACGCGAGGGTTTCACTGGCGTTAGTGTTCGGACCCGGATTTCACAGTGTTAGTGTCTGGAGCCTCTCCCCGCCCACTCTCCGCCCATTAACCCCTATCTCAGCCCTCTGGGAGGCCTTACTTTACCCTTCAGAGCTGGATTTCACAGCGTTAATGTGCCTTAATGCTGCTGCCGACGTTATCACATGATATTATCGCGCAATAATGTTACGTATCGCGCCGTAATGTCGCCGCTGCTACGTTACGATGGTTTAGTAAACATACCCCTTAGTTGTTACTCTGTGGTAATATGAGAAGCATATCTGCAGTATGTTAACATTTTAACAGATGCATATGAGATTATTAACAGGCATAAGGAGTAGGAGTAATATTTGAGACTTGACTGCTTATAAGGGCATACGTGGTGGATGTAAGGCTCATGTACTAGTAGTATAGTGTTCATGCAGTCATGCCATGTCTTATGTTCTCAGGCGCAAAAAGTCAAAGAAGCTCTTAACACTGAATTTGGTGGTCCAGTTCTCTTTACTGAGTAAAATGTTCAAATCAGACAGTGTCTGGTTCAGTAAATACACAGGCCTTTTATCACCTTAAGTATTTGTGTCTGTGTTCCTACTCTGACTAATTGGCTATCCTGCAATATGAGCATAGGAAAATGCCATACTGGATCAGAGAAAAGGTCCATCAAGTCCAATATTCCATTTCCAACAGTGGTCAATGCAGGTCATAAATACCTAGCAGGATCCCAAAAGGTATACTGATTCCATTCTGCTTATCCCGGGGATAAGCAGTGGATTTACCACACTCCACTTTAATAATGGTTTATGGACTTTTCCTCTAGGAGCTTGTCCAACCCCTTTTTAAACCTATCTACACTAACAGCTTTTCATACATCCTCCAGCAACAAATTCCAGAGCACATTGAGTGAAAAAATATATTCTCCGATTAGTTTTCAATGTGCTGCATTGTAGCTTTGTTACATGTCCCCTAATTTTTCTACTTTTTGAAGAAGTAAACAACCGATCTATGTTTACCCGTTCCACTCCACTCGTCATTTTATAGACCTCTATCTTATCTCCCCTGAGCCATCTCTTTTCCAAACTGAAGTGCCCTAACCTTTTAAGCCTTTTCTCATAGGGGTATCTTTCCATCCTCTTTACCATTTTGGTGGTTCTTCTCTGTAACTTTTCTAATTTTGCTACATCCTTTTTTAGATATGGCAACCAGAAATATAGCAAAAATTCAAGGTGCAGTTGCACCATGGAGCTATACAGGGGCATTATAATATCCTTTGTTTTATTCTCCATTCCTTTCTTTATGATTCCTGGCATTCGATTTGCTTGTTGGCACTGAGCAGAGGGCTAGATAGTGATTCCTAATGTGGAATTTTGCATCGTGTAGCTATAGTTCAGATTCTTCTTCCCTAAGGGGGTCATTCCAGAACATGAATAAGCTGGTTAGACGTGAGGGATAGATGTTTTCCTCATGAAAATATCTAGAACCATATTCCGATACCACACAATCCTGCATGTACACAGCGCTAGCACAGGGATTGCAGAAGCTGTGTGGCAGGAGCAGAAACATATAAAGCGTATCCTGGAAAGACCCTTGTACGTCTTCAGTGTCACTCACGTACATCCAAATTAGACCTGCAGAAATGTGGAATAAGGGCAGGACTTAGAAAATATTTTATTCTGCTCTGCAATGCATCCCATGTATAGGCATGACTGTGACAACAATGTTCGGCACCAGTATGTCTGCAGTCTGGGAAAACAATAGATGCATTTGTACAGAACAGAAAGTGGAGGTGAGTGAAGGTTATATTTATTTATTTATTTGACAAATTTTGTATCCCGCTTTTTCCTTCAATCAAAGCGGTCACAATACTGTACAAGGTTATACAAAGGTAAGGGAAACATACATCACTTTATAATTACATCAATGCGATGGAAACCGGGAGTACATAACATGGAAACACAATACAAACTTTACATAACATTTAACTACAAACAGCATACCAGCACTCACAATTATCATGTAGCAGCTGTCTCCCCGGTCTTACGCCTAAGGGCCATGCCAAAGGGCCCTCTGATGAGGTCCTCAGGCGCGGGTGTGTCCAGTGGAGCTCTTGCATTTAAAGGTTTTCTTTCGCCTCCGATTGGGCTTGAGCCCTGGAGTGGGGGAGGGGCCATCTTTTCCGCTCCTCTGCTCAACCCGTGATCGGGGAGCTCGGTGGTGGTAGGAGCTGCTCTGCTGCTATGAGCCCGGTGGAGTTCTTACATTTAAAGGTGTTCTTTTGCCTCCGATTGGGCTTATATGGTAAAGAAACATTTATAAACACCCCCTCATATGTATTAAGAGGTGCACTAGTGTTTATTCTGGCAATGCTGACTTTTGCTGCCTGTGCTAAGGGAGCGGATCCAGGGTTCCCTAACAATTCCCATGCCCTAATGAATGTTACAGTTACAGTGGATGGAATCCTGGAACTCCATGCCCTAGTGTCTACAGCTGTTGTTGATAGGTGCAGGACATCTTTTGAGCAGAAGTACATTATTCTGAGAGTACATGTGACAGTGTGAGTGTGCATGGGATTTGCATGTTATACGGGAGAATCTAGTGTGCTCATCCACTAATTGGGGGGGGGGGGAGGGGGAGAGGGACTTGATTGATTGGCCGGTATGTGGACTGTAGGGATGACTGCTACATCACCAGGTGCCATTATGATCAGGCAGAACTTATCAGAAATGGTTCTCCATAGCTAAATGTCAGAACATATCCCTGGCACTAATAAAGAACCCTCAAAATGAGAGCATTCAACAGTGCAAACAGTACCAGTACATGCCCAAAAGCACCATCATTGGTCTCTACACATGCGCATGTTTCTAGAGAGTGATGATGGTGCCTTTAGGAATATCTGTGTGGTGTTAGCACTGTGGAAAGCTCTCTTTCAGAGGTTCCCTTATATGTGACAGGGATATGTTTTGACATCTAGCTATGGAGCACCTGTTCTGCTTTGTTCTGGTCAAACCTTAACATGGCACTGACATTTTCCAGAGATGTCCAAAACATGCATAAATAGAGCAGTCTCCTACTGCCATGTATGTTGTGACAAACATACTGTATCACTCTCAACTTGCCTTTATACTATCCTTGAGTGCAATGAGATTACTTTGCATGCGACAGACTAGGCGATATAATCTATATCTGTATTATCAGCTATTATGTGTCATTTGCATCAGCACGACACTGTCAGTGAGCATAGCAGCGTAGAAGTTGCATGTTTTACAGAGGAGGCGTGTCTGTTCTCAGGTATGTTGTGGAGATGGGCAGGACTGAATGCGTCTATCTTTTCTGAATACAGTGAACGTGAGGACGTACACAGCTGTTGGCTGCATATGCCAGCTCTCCTACACCATATTGCTTTGTTTGTGCCATGCCGAGGATGTCTACATCCCCGATTCTGGACCCACAGCTGTGCCTATCCCCGCAGCTGTGAAATCACATTGAATCAGGCATGTTTTCAATTTGGATGTGCCTGCGGACCGGACATGCATGTTCTGAGATTGGCCTCCACATGCATAACTTTGCATTTATCCACATTAAATTTCACCTGCCATTTAGACACCCAATCTCCAAATTTTCCAGGTCCTCTTGCAATTTTTCACAATCCTCTTGTGATTTAGTAACTTTGAATAATTTTGTGTGCATTGAAGATCTGTTCACCTCACTTGTCATTCCCATTTTCTCTCTTCGTCTGTAACTCTGCCCTTTCCCTTATGCTCCGCCCCTTTCTTTCCTCCTAAGCTCATCCTTTCCCTTGCACTCTGTCCCTGTTTTCTTCTCTTTATACCACTCCTTCCCTTAGGATCTGTACCTCACCCACCCTTCCTTTGCTATGCTGCATCTCTTTTCCCACTGGCAGGACCTGGGGACTCCTGTCAGCTCTCCTCTACTGACCCTCTCCTCCTGCCATCAGGACCCAGCTCTTCACTGTGCTTCTTCTCTCTTCTTGCTGGTGAGACCCAGGGACTCCTGCCGACTCTTCAGTGCTGTTCCTTCTCTCGTTGGCAGAACCCGGGGACTCTTGCTGGCTCTTTGTACCCCTGCTTTCTGTAAGCTCTGCACGTCTGTTTGAGCATGCACAAACAAATAAATGTGCATGGACAGACAGATAGATGGATGGACCCGCCCCAGTGGGCACAATTGCAGAAGTGAAACATGCCTAAAAAGATCTTGGAAACTTTGTCGATAATACAATAAAAATTTCAGCCTAATGTGCTGTGGCTCTTAAGAAAGTAAACACAATATTAGAGATTATTTGAAAAGGAATGAAGAAAGAAACTGTGAGTATCATTATGCCTCATAGAGGTCCCTGGTGTGACCATACCTTGAGTATTATGTTCAATTCTGGTCTTCTCACCACCCTGCTCCCCCCCCCCCCCACCCCATCTCAAAAAGGATATAGCAGAACAAGAAAAGGTTCAGAGAAGGTTGATAAAAATGATCATGGGAATGGAACATCTCTCTTATGAAGAGAGGCTAAATAGGTTAAGTTTCTTCAGCTTGGAGAAAAGAAAACTGTGAAGGGATATGATAGAGGTTTATAAAATTATGAGTGGAGTGGAATGGGCAAGTAGGAGATGATTATTTAGCTTTTCAAACAACACCAAAACAGGATACTCCATGAAACTAACCGACAGATTGAAAACAAATCATAGAAAGTTTTTTTTTTTTTAAATTATTCACACAGCACATAATTAAGCTATTGAGCCTGTTGCCAGAGGATTGGTCAAGATGACCAACCTGTGGGGGTTCAAAAGAGGTTTGGACAAGTTCCTGGGGGAAAGGTCCATAAAAAATGATTAGCCATTACTCATCCCTGGAAATGAGCTATGAGAAATACCTTTAGTGATCTGTTGCATACTTGTGACTTGGACTGGCCACTATCAGAGACAGGATGCTGGGCTCAATAGACCTTTGTCTAACTCAGTATGACTTTTCTTATGTTCTAACAGTATGTACCCAACACTTCCTTCCTACATTGCCAAGACGTTATGGCGATTTAAGGAAATGGTTTTCATGAGTGTGTCTTGCAGGAGTCTTGCAGAACAGAGGAGTATGGGTGCCCAATCTGGGACCCTGAAGAAAGAAGAATGGCCAGACAGGATCCCAGAGAAGGAAACAGAGAAGATTCTGCCATGTTTCCTTTTAAGTGCTGCACTACACAACATACGATATCATTGGACATTATTTTGTTACTGTTTTTAAATACTTGATTTTTGGGGCTTTCATCTGATAAAGATGGTTCATTATTCTAAAACCATGACATGGATTGGGATATCCTTTGGAGTTTTTGAGGTGCTTGCAGGTTCTCTTTTAAGTCAACCGGTGTGGGCGTTAGAGCACCTTCCTCTCTCAGTCTACCAGAATCTCTTTGCTGTAGACGGTAACTATGTATATAAAATCATTAACACATGGATGTGCCCACATAAGATTTTGAGCAGTGTAAGAGGACGCTCTTTGGCGTGATGGCCTATACTTTGCCAGTAGGCATGTATAGATGTGGAGTCTGAGTGGAGTGTGGACTGAACACACAAGTGCATGTCTAGTTTATAAAATACATCTACTTGTCTATAAAATTGCCTTAACCTGAGCACAAGCTTAAACTAGGCACCCCCTTCTTAAACCACCCTCCACATGTTTTAACATTATATCTCTGTGCCCTCTGGGCTAACCCTTACCCCACCAAGAGAGGGGCTACATAAAATTAAACTAATTCATAATAATGCTACTAAAAGTAGTTCAAATTTGGGGGTTCAGAATAATCAGTAGTATGGAAAATAGCTAGGTTCTAGTGCTATTCTATATCGTTCTTAGTCATAGAACATAGGGCTGGTGCCCCAGCTCTATCACCTTATTCTTCCTTCTCCATCCAGCCCTTTCCCTCCCAGCAGTAGACTGGAGAGATCAGGAGGGGAGGAGAAGAAATTGTAGTAAGCAGGATAGAGCAGAGAAAAATTACTTTGCTCTCTATTTCAGCTCCTCCCTTCCTGCTATTTCCTATAGGGATACAGAGATAAATAAGTGGGGAAAGCATGAGGAGTATGGTTCTATAATTCTTTTCAATCCCACAGTACGAGTATATGTATGTGGGTTTATGTCTGTCTATGTTGCCTGTGGGTTTTTGGGTGTGGGGGTAGTGTGTACATGGATGTGTGCATGTATATATGTGTTGCTTGTGAGTTTGTGAATGTGTGTGTATATGTATAGTTTGTATCTGTGTTTGTGCTAGTATGCCCTTTGAATGACAGTTATACAGCACATGTTTAGGGGTGGGACAGTAGATTTTTGGGGTGGGGACAGAGTGGTGGGGCTGTTGCGGACTTTAGTAAAAGACTTCTTATAATGGCAAGAGAGTTTTTTTATGACTGTTGATGGCATGAAGTGTATATTTAGCCATATAAGATAGCTATTTGGAAGGTATTATCTTTATCTTTATTTACATTTGATATACCGCCCACGCCAAGGCATTAGGGCGGTTTACAATAAAATATCCAAACACTGCTGCAGAAAAAGAAAAGAATGCCATGTTAAGACAGGAAAGAGGCAGAGAAAACAGCAAAAACATAGACAAACCAAGGGGAGTCAATCTTTAATGTCAAAAGCTTGTTGAAATAAGTGAGTTTTTAAAAGGTTCTTGAAAGTTACATAAACAGATTCTAAACGGAGTGAAGATGGTAGGGCATTCCAGAGTGCTGGGCTGAGGAAAACGAATGCAGCGTGTCGAGTCTGTTCCAGGTGTGCTTGAGAAGGCGATGGAAGGGTGAGGCGATTGGCATGAAGGGAACGTAATTGGCGGTATGGGGTATGTAAAGAGATAAGATCAGAAAGGTAGAATGGAATTGATGAATAGAGTGCCCGGTGGGTTAAAATTAATGGTATTATACTTTGCTTCTGAAGTATTCTTCACAATTTTTGATTTTTGACCACTTCTTCCTCTATTCCACATACCTGTAATTGTAAATATGCTTAGATGTCTGTCCTCATTCTTGAGGAAAACGGAAAAGAGCTTTCTGATGGTGATATTAAATGTGGCTTTTTGCAAACCTCTAAATGGCTGATCAGCAATTACTCCCATGTCCAAAACATTCCAAAGTAAATTCTAGAGAAGTATGACCTTACAATGGATGTAAATGGCTGATAAAGTGGGCTGAAATACCTGCAGAGTGTATAAAAGTGGCAAAGCAATGCAGGAGAAAACAGCTGAAACATTGGCTTTTACTATGAAATCATAAGCATTCCTTTCAATGTGAAAGTTTACAATATCTGCATTGCTTTGCCATATTCAAAGTGGATCCTCAAGCAATAGTTTTAAAAACTAATTGCCTACTGATTCAGTGAAATGTATACATGACTGACTTGGCCGGGTTTATTCTATATAATCAGAAGTTGTAGAAGACCTCTGTCTATATAAGAACATAAGATATGCCATACTGGGTCAGACCAAGGTCCATCAAGCCCAATATCCTGTTTCCAACAGTGGCCAATCTAGGTCATACATACCTAGCAGTTTCCCCACAAGACACAGGTACATAGACATATATGACTTAAAAGCAATAACTATATGGTACTGCTGCTTGAAGAAAGCTTTAGCCTCTCTAGGGCTGGCCCAATCATTCAGTAAATTAGGCAGTAACCTAGAATGACAGCTTTAAGGGGGCATCAAAGAGCAGGGTATTCAAAGTTAAACAATAGATTCTGACAAGCAGGGGCACCAAAACCTTAAACCAACTCTGGGGCCTGCCCTGAGCTTCTCTGCTCTGCAGTTTTTCTTGAAGTACACAGAAGGGGGGTCATTTTATAGGGGTAGATATTCAGACTGCAGTCATCAGAACTGCTATAGTGCATAACCACCATGGCCAAAAATGAAACTAGATATTAGCATCGGGTTCCAAATATCTGGTTTCACCGGCTACAGTTTTGCTCTCCGGTTAGTGGCAATGTTCAGCTGCTAACTGAATAGCAAAATCTACATAACGTGAAGACAACCATTGACCTGCCATAACTTTATGTGGTTTGTCTATCCGGATAGCGGCTGAATATTGACTCTAATAGAATAGTCACTGGGTCTGCCTCTAGCCCCGCCCACAGATAGGGTTGCCAGCTGGCTTCAGATGCGCCCCACAGGCTTGATCCAGTCCTGAGTTTACTCAATTGCATGCAGGGACATGTATTTCTGATTTCTCCATTGCACTCCATCAGAAAAGCAAGACTACAAGTCCCTGCATGCAATGGGGTAAACACAGGACTGGATCAAGCCTGTCGGGCACATCTGGAGCCAGTTGGCAACCCTACCCACAGACCACCTTGAAACTGAGTATTCGTTTCTAAGGAGGTCTGTGGAGATATTCAGTGGCACTAACTGGTTAGTACTGTTGAATATTGGGCAAAGCGAGATATAATTAGTTAGCAGGTCCTGCTAACCAACTAAACCCTTTTGAATATCAACACCATAAAATGTTTTTCACATGTAAACTCTGTTATACACACAGAAGAAAAGCTCTTATGAAATTACTTCTCAATAAAATTATGCACAGTGATAAGAAGATATGTATTTTTATGCAACTCATGGGTAGGTGTGTTTGGGGGGTGGTGGAGGAATTTGGGTGCAGTACAGACTGAGTCATGAAGTACATTTGTATTTTTTAAAATGCCCATATATGCGCTTGTCAGCTGTGTACATTTATATGAACACTTCATCTGATGTAAATGTAGACAACTGCATTTTTGCCACAATTCTAGCAGCTTTTGTGATGTCATTTTATAAAGACACATGGAGGGGAATTTTAGAAAGGATGTCCAAGTGCAATCTGGGACATCTAAGCCGGAACGTCTGAAAAAAGCAGGCATGTCCAGGTGCAGACGCAATTTCACAGTCATGATGTGTGTCAGAGCCTCTACATAGACATCCCCAGAATAGTATTTCAGAACCTAGACATCTTGGAATAGCCTAATGGTTAGTGTAGTGGGTTAGGATTGCTGCTCAACAAAGTACAAGCGATTTACGCTGCTTTGTGGTGAACCAGATCAGGTTAGTGGGAGGTGGAGTTTTGTCCCAGCATTTAGTTTGGCGGGAGCAGTCATTGATATTTCGGTGCATGCCGGTAAGGGGCGGGGGGGAAGGGGTTAATGGACCCATTGAATGGCAATGGTTCTATTGATGTGTACCTATTGTATTTTTCAGAGTTATGTTCTTTTCTGAGTCATAGGGGTATGTTTACTAAACTGCGTTAGTGCAATTCGCGTTAGGAGCCGCGTTAGTGAAAGGAAAGCCAAAAAAGGACATGGGCGGGACATCGTAACCAATAACGCGCAGTTACGTGCGTTATTGCGTGCCGCGCAGCAACGATCGTTACAGTGCACTACTGCACACACACTTGCATGCAGACACCCAAAGACAGAAACAGAGCTGTAGCACAATGGTTACTACACAGACTGATGGTACACGAGTCATGGGTTCAATTCCCCAGTGTGCCCAATGAGTAAGGCTGGCTGAGGCATCCTGTGTAACCCTTTAAAAGCCGACTATAATATTTTAGTCTGCAGGTGGGTTACAGTTTGCATATGTCAGGAAATGTGTACCCTTCCTATGAAATATGTTCCAATAGTGACGTTCTCTCTGACATGGTCATGTATTATATACCAGTTGATAGGAATATTTAGGCGCTCCCTATAAGGCAAAGTGTAAGGCGCGCCCTATAGGGAGCTCCTAAATATTCCTTTCAAATGGCATATAATACATATAATATAGGGCGAAGTGTAATGTGCGCCCTATAGGGCGCCGCGTAATGTGTGCCCTATAGGGCGCCGCGTAATGTGCGCCCTATAGGGCGGCGTGTAAGGCACGCCCTATAGGGCAGTGCATAAGGCGCGCCCTATAGGGCGCCACGTAAGGCACACCCTATAGGGTGGCGCGTAAGGCGCACCCTATAGGGCGGCGCGTAAGGCGCACCCTATAGGGCGGCGCGTAAGACGCTCCATAGGGCGCCTATTGAGCTACCCTAAGGTGACAGTACCCTGAGGGTGGTTCTGCTGGCAGCACTAATATACAGTAAAAATAGACAATGCCTAAGACAGCCCTATCAATGAACCCCACTGTGGGTTGTGAACCCATGACCTCTGGCTCCATAGGCAATGAAGTAACCAGTGGGCTAGAGCTGCTAATAAACACGTGGCTGGCTACAGGAGGACTGCACAGCACCACACCCACATTCTGCTGTGGTTACCAGGGAGATTACATACCACCACCCAACACACCCTCTAGGGCTCAGGGTGGGGGACAGGATCTCCCGCCCACAGATCCACTTCCAACCCTCTGCAATGTTGGCAGTAGAGGGGATCAAACACCCTACAGGGCAGGCAATGCAGAGCAGTACACACCCATACAGCAAGAGCAGACAGACGGCAGGTCTGGAAATGCTCAGCTGCCCCCCACCATAATCTGACATTCCCCAGCAGCAAGCCTCCAGCTGCTGCACCCTGCACAGTGTTCCAGCAAGACACATACTAACTGCAGACAGGCCGCCAGCTAGTCCATAGTCCTGGAGAAGATGCATGTATTCAGAACGGGGATATCAGCATACACACTAAGCAGATAAGTCCGTGATTGGTCCCCAAAAGAAAACCCATATATATCACATAAGAGAAATGCTATATAGCACTATGGTGTAACCTAGCCATGCCATGGTCACTGCTCAGTCAGGGTGATAGTGACCTCCCAGCAGGACATGCTATGGCCACCCTGTCCGTGCAGGTGGTACTGGGCACTACAATGTCCGGCCATTGCCCTATGCCCTGTGCAGATGCGGACAGGCCAGGCCACCCTATCCAGGCTATTCCCACAGTACCTTGCTCCTCATTATGCACATTGGCAGGGCAATACTGGCAACAGTGCTAGCAGTGTGGGCTGTGGAGGGTGTTGGAAGCCACCACACACTGGATAGACAGACAAGCACTCCTCACACCTATGCAAGCACTGTGCAACACTAGAGGTGTTGGGCAGCCCAGGCCACCACACCAGTCCTGGGCACAGTGCAGGCATGGCTATGGTACGCAATACTGTCGGAGTCACTCCCCAGGTTGGTAAACACTGTTAGACACAGGACCTGTAGCACACTCCACAGACATCAGAAAGGTTGCTATGATGCAGCTCACTCAGGAAATTGTACTTAACCTAGGAATTGCTATCTGCCAGTGCTCATAGCAACCTTCTGATAGCTGTGTAACATATTCCCAGGTTTAGGGTGGCATTAATATGGTATGCATGTGCTAGTATTGGGAGATGCACGCAGAGCCCAAAGTCCTGCCTCTCCAGGAGGCTTTGGATAATGGGGCCTGTGGGTGCGGGTGTGTCTGCCCCTGTTGGCTGCTGCTTTACGGCAGAGGTTCTCAACTCCAGTCCTGCGGTGCCAAACACTGTTCGGGTTTTCATGCTGTCCCTCATGAATATGCATGAGATACATCTGCATACCATGGGGGTGGCGCATAGAAATGCAGCACAGGCATCTTTATCAGAGGCAGCATGGAACCGGGATGGTGTTTGGCCCACCAGGACTGCATTTGGGAGGCTCTGCTCTAGGTAATGTGCATGTTTATGGTGTCTGTGCTCTGTAGAGTAAAATGTGGGTGTTTTGGGCATGTTTACGTCATATGCAAGACCGGTTCTGTCTGTATTAGCCCGTTCTAGTAGTGGGTAAAATATGAGGACTGGGTTGGCGGAAGCCACAGCTGGGACCTGAACCTGTGACCCTCTGCTTCTGAACACACTGGTTCTGTGCACTGCACCAACATGTTCTCACAGAGATGGTGTGTTCCCTGGTGATAACATGACTGTTGGTCAGACAGGGCCTGTCTGTTGGAGTGCACTGCACCCATGTGAAGGGGGCTAGGCCACGGTCTGCTCTGGGCAGCTGCCACTGCCCCCTCCACCACCAGTATCCCTCAGCCACCATGCTGACATGCCCTTCTGCTGGTAGTGCTGGTGGTGTGCGGTCTCAGGCCATCCAGTGTGCAGGTAGGCGGCTGCCTATGGTGCGTGTTCTGGGGTGGGGGTGCCCGCATAGCTGCCCACGCTTTCCCTCAGCACCGCCTGCCAATGTTCCGTGCCATTGGGGGTACCTGCTGGGTACTATTCCCTGTGACACTGTGGGAAGCACACTCTTGCCCATGTTGTGCCCTCAGCAATTGCTGTCTGGCTGCTCTACTGTTTCAGCATTCCTATGGGCCAGCTAGGCATCACCCTACTCCCCACTGTGGCCCAGCTGCTCCACAGCATGTGCCGCCTGCAGCCCTCTGTATCCCCTTCTCCAGCATCTGACCGGTTGCCCGTTCCGACATGCTCTCCCTGATATTGCGGGACATGTGCACACCATAGGAACCCTGTCCGATGGTGGGGAAGTCCCTGAACAGTGCTATTTCACTGTGGGCCTGTGCACCTTGTATGGGGACGGGGTATGGACCCTTCCACGGTTTATAAATACATAACTAACATAAATAAATACATAAATATCTGTTCAATGGAGCTTACTCGGGGGGGGGGGGGTTGATGTTTCTCATTGATACCACTATTGGCCAGCTTGGTTGCTGTTTTTTTCCAGTTTGTTGGGGTCATTTTCAGTGTTTCTGTGCCCTTTTGTTTTGTGCACATGTATCACACTTATCACCTTTTTTTGGTTTCCTTGCCTAGGCTGTACATTGCGGACATTTAAATGGTTTCTCTCCCCTTTAATATGCCTTTAACGGCATGTTTTCATTCGCATTGGAATTCAGCTCTGAAATTCAGCGCGTTAGTGTAATGGGAGCCTCTCCCCGCCCACTCTCCGCCCATTGACCCCTTCTCTCCGCCCTCTCTCCGCCTTCTGCGTTGTTTTACCGCGCTGCGGAACATCACGCGCTAACGCGCGTGATTTATTTATTTATTTATTTAACTGCATTTATATCCCGCTTTTCACCGGGTCAAAGCGGTGATAATGCGCGCTATAGTGCGTTTACGATCGTTAATGCACTACAGCGTGCGCTATAGTGCACTAACGATCGTTAACGTCGTACAACGCGCGTTATTCACGTTTACCGCAGTTTAGTAAACATACCCCATAGTGATTTACACATGTAAGCGGGTTGTTTCACCTAATTATGGGGATCTTGTGGATTGGTTGGTATTTTAATATTAAGCCACTCATTTAATGGCATTACTACTACTACTACTACTACTGAGCATTTGTATAGCGCTACTAGTCACATTAACTACTAGCTCATTACTGTGTTTTGATTGGAAGTTGGAAGCATTATATAATTTGAGGACCCATAAAGATTGGATGTAGTTTTTTACTTTCAAGCGTCTCATTGGGTTAAGTAATAAATGGAAACTCTTTGGGGGATCCTGCAGATTGGTTGTATCTTTATTACCAAGCTACTCATCAAATGGCACTAGCCAATAGCTTATTGCTGCATTTTGATTGGAAATGGGTTTGTTTATGTTTTCAGATCCACAAGGATTGGATGGTGTTTTTCATTATCAAGCATCTCATTGGGTATTTTTAGCCAATAGGAGCTCTTTAGGGGAGATTTAAAGGTGGGTGTATGTGTAAGTGGAGTTTAAATTGGTGCTGTGGAAGTGTAATATCTTCTGAATAGGGGTAGGTTTCTATATATGTTGTGTGCTTTCTGATTTATTTAGACAGTTTTTGTATACCGCCTTATCCTTCAATCAAAGCGGTCACAACACAATTGGGGGTACATTTAACACACAGGGATATGAGACACATACACTAATACTTACAGGGAACATGGGCAATGGAGGGTTAAGTGGCTTGCCCAAGACCACAAGGAGCATCTGTGGGACTAGAAACCCCAGTCCTTCCGGGCCAAGGTTGCTGTCCTCTAGTGGGATTTGAACCCCCAACCTTCCGGCCTGAAGTACCTTGCCCCAACCACTAGGCTACTCCTCCCTAGGCTACTCCTCCAATAATTTATGGATTATTGTTTCTTATGTTTTATTTTTGGAGTACAGTGACTGTTCACTCTGATGTACCCCTGAGACCGGCGAAACCTATGGCCGTGGTCAAAGAAGAATGAATTTGTTCAAGTCTTTGTTGAGATACATTTTCAGGACAGGGGGATGGAGTTGACACAGTATTGTGAAGCTAAGTGATTGCTCACTTTGCTCCCTCTGGTTTATTATTGTTACATAATCAACATAAAATTGCTTATACACTTATATTTAGAGTGAGTGATACATTGTAGTGCCTCTGCTGTATTTGTTGAATTTAATATATGTTGGATAGCACCTTTATTCTACAAGATTACACTCCAATTCCACACTGGTTCAGCTTTATCCCCTCTCCCCAATACCAACTTTTCCCCTCTAAATCTGTCACCCTTTCATCGTTTTCTAAGCTCTCCGATGAGGAAACCTCTCATCTTCTTTCCTCCTCTAAACTTACCACGTACTCCTCTGATCCTCTCTCCACCCATCTCCTTAACTCCATATTCTCCTCCATCAGCCCGGCCATCTCACATATTCTTAACCTCTCGCTCTCCAATTCTACTGTCTCTGCTGCCTTCAAGCATACTGTGGTCACATCTCTCCTCAAGAAATCTTTACTTGACCCTGGTTGTCCTTCTAATTAGTGTCCCATCTCCCTTCTTCCCTTCATTTCCAAACTTCTTGAAAGTGCTGTCCTCCGCCATTGTCTTGAATTTCTTTCCTCTCAAGCCCTGCTAGATTCACTTCAATCTGGATTTCATCCCTTACACTCCAATGAGATAGTACTTGCCAAAGTCTCTAGCAACTTGTTCCTGGCTAAATCCAAGGGCCTTTAATCCTCATCTTTCTTGCCACCACCTTCTCCTTGAAACATTATCCTCACTTGGTTTTAGGACTCTGTCCTGTCCTGGTTCTCTTCTTATCTTTCCCATTGCTCTTTTAGCATTAGTTCTGGTGGTTTCTCCTCTACTGCAATCCCACTTAGGGTTGCCAACTGGCCGGTTTTTCCATGGCCAGGCCAGCTGCCGGCGCAGAGGCAAAACCGGCCCTTGAAAAGCCGGTTTTTTGCTCTGGCCGCAAGATCGGGAGCGGCCAGAGCAAAAAACCCGGCTTTTCTCCCAACCCGGAGGGCTTCAGAGGGAGCCAGGGAAGCCTGCGCGAGGCCCCGGCTCCCTCTGTACAGCCGCCAGCGTGAAGAGCCTTTTCCTTCATGCTGGCGGCTGTTCCTGTGAAGCCGCGATTGGTGGGAAAGGTTAAAGGCAATGTCCTTTAACCTTTCCCAGCATTCGCGGCTTCACAGGAACAGCCGCCAGCGTGAAGGAAAAGGCTCTTCACGCTGGCGGCTGTACAGAGGGAGCTGGGGCCTCGCGCGGGCTTCCCCAGCTCCCTCTAAAGCCTCAGACAGCCGCGGTTTTGTGGGGGGGAGGACAAGGACTGCCTGGGCTGTGATGGGGGGGGGAGGGGACCTGGATTGGAAAAGGGCTAGGAGGGGGGAATTGGACTGGAAATGGGTTGTGATGGGGGGGGGGGGGGGGGACCTGGACCGGAAAAGGGCTATGGGAGGGGGACATGGACTGGAAAGAAATGGGCTGTGATGGGGGGGGGGGACCTGGACAGTAAAAGGGCTATGGGGGGAGGGGACATGGACTGGAAATGGGTTTTGATGGGGAGGGGGACCTGGACTGGAAAAGGGCTGGGGGGGGGGACATGGACTGGAAAAGCGTTGAGAAGGGTAGGGGGACCTGGACTGGAAAAGGGCTGGGGGGGGGGGAGGAACTTGGACTGGAAATAGGCTAGGCTGGAGGGAGGGGGAACGTGGACTGGAAATAGGCTGTGATTAGGGGGACTTGGACTGGAAATGGGTTGTGAAGGGGGGGACCTGGACTGGAAAAGGGCTATGGGGGGGCATTGGACTGGAAAGAAATGGGCTGTGATGGGGAGGGGGACCTGGACTGTAAAAGGGCTATCTGGAGGGGGGACATGGACTGGAAATGGGTTTTAATGGGGAGGGGGACCTGGACTGGAAAAGGGCTATGGGGGGGGGGGGGGAACATGGACTGGAAATGGGTTGTGATGGGGAGGGGGACCTGGACTGGAAAAGGGCTATGGGGGGGGGGTGGAACTTGGACTGGAAATGGGCTATGGTGGAGGGAGGGGGAACTTGGACTGGAAATAGGCTGTCATTAGGGGGGTTAGGACTGCAAATGGACTGTGATGGTGGGGGGGGGGTAGGACTGCAAATGGGCTGTGATGGTGCGGGGGGACTCGGACTGCAAATGGGATGTGATGGGGGGGCCTAGGACTGGAAATAGGCTGTGATGGGGGACTTGGACTGGAAATGGGCTGTGATTGGGGGGGGGGGCTAGGACTGGAAATGGTCTGTGATGTGAGGGCTAGCACTGGAAATGGGCTGATGAAGAGCTGGAATAGGACTGGAAATGGGCTGATGTGGGGCATGGGAGAATGGGATTAGAAGGGAGTGGATGCTGGGTGGGTCTAGAACTATAAGGGAACTGATTTTGGGGGAGGACTAGAATAGATGGGGAATGAGAATGGAGAGGGGAAAAAATATTTTGTGTGGAAGAAAAGTCTATGATGGGCTAGGTATTGGGAAGAGTAAGAGGGGCTTGAGAATGGAAGGGTGAAATTTAAATGGATGATAAAGGAATAAGGAAAGAATTGGGGGAAAGAGCAAAAGGGAAACAATCAGTATGTTAAAGCAGAAATAGAGAGAGAATGGAAAACATCTAAAAGAGAAGAAAGGACAAATGGATAGCTCGCAGAAGACACGAAGAAACCAGAAGAAAGTGACTGGAGCAATTGCAACTGAAAAATAAAATGCCCAAACAGAAGGTAGAAAAATACTTTTTATTTTGAATTTATTAGCTGGAATATGTCTGGTCTGGGAAGTGTGTATTAATAACATCTTTGCGTTTTTGTTTAGTGCAAGAGGAAATTACTTTATAGTTTTATTTCTCCAGTGTTGTACATTTCATGTTTGGATTTTGGGGTTCCCAGTTTAATTATTATCTGACCAAGGAAGTTAGCCTACACGTATCCTCGGTAATTTTTGTGGGTGGGGCTGGGGGCGGGGCAGGGGTGGGACTAGGGGCGGAGAATGGGTGGAGCATGGCGAGCCACAGGTGTCGGGTTTTTCTCAGTGAAAAAGTTGGTAACCCTAATCCCACTCCAAGTTGATGTACCCCAAGGTTCTGTTCTAGGCCCTCTCCTTTTCTGTTTATACCCAATCCCTTGGTGCTCTGATCACCTCTCACGATTCCAATATCATGCTGATGATTCTCAAATCTACCTTTCTTCACCTGATATTTCTCTGACACTCCAGGCCTGCATCTCTTCCTGCCTGTTTGACATCGTCACCTGGATGTCTCACCGCCATTTGAAATTAAACATAGCCAAAACCAAACTTCTCAATCCTTCCTCTCCCATTCCTCCTTTCTCTATTTTTGTAGAAAAAACTCTTCTACTTCCTGTTTCCTCAGCCTTGGTGTTATCTTTGACTCCTCCCTCTCTTTTCTTCTCATATCCAACAGATAGCTAAAACCTGTCATTTCTGTCTCTATAATGTTAACAAAATTTGTTCTTTTCCTTCTGAACACACTACTAAAACACTTATCCATTCTTTAATCACTTCCCTTCTCAATTATTGCAACCTCCTTCTTGCTGGTCTCCCTCTGAGCCACCTCTCTCCCCTACAGTCTATTCAAAACTCTGCTGCACGGCTAATCTTTCAGCAGCCTCAGTATGCTCACCTCTTCTCAAATCACTTCACTGGCTTGCCTTCCATTTCCTTATGTAATTCAAACTTCTTCTGACCTATAAATGTATTCATTCTTCTCTCTACTGCCTTCCTCATGAACTGCACTCTTCCTCTGGTCTACTCCTCTGTGCTCTTTTCTTCTACTGACAGCTCTAGACTTTGATCCTTTCATCTTGCAGCTCCTTGTGCCTGGAACAAACTTCCCAAGTCTGTAAGCCAGGCGTCCTCTTTCTCCCTCTTCAAAATCCATGTTAAAAGCTCACATCTTTTGGGCTGCCTTTGGTTTCTGATTCCTTGCTTTCCTTGTGTCTCTTTCCCTTCCCTTCTACATCCTTATTCTTATTTTATTCTTTTCTTTGTCTTGTCTGTCTTTTAGATTGTAAGCTCTATGAGCAGGGACCGTCTTTTTTAATGTGCTTGTACGGTGCTGCATATGCCTTGTAGCCAGTTGCAAGGACTCAAACCATCTGGGAACCTGTTCAGACCATCTGCCAGCGGTCAGGACGTTTGGCTGGCAGCACTGCACATGGTAGCATTGTGGGAGCCACATGCCCAGACCGCTACTGCCTTCTCCACAGTAGATTAATGCCATTGGGGGCTTCTCATGATGCCACAATCCCCCCCTCCCCCCCGATGCTGTCAATCTACTGTCAGGTGGGGGGATCCTGACTCCTCAGAGTCAGCATTGCAACAATGTGTTCGGCCTGGTTTGGTGAACACAAGCCACAGCAGGAACCAGTTCGTGCGAACAGGGCCAAACCAGTGGAATCCCATCACTGCTTGTAGTGCTATCTAAATAATAAATAGCACTAGTAGTAATATTCTACATACACCAATAGAGGGTGATGATGACATAGCTTGTTATTTGCCACCATGCAGATAGTATTGGTGGCCAGCATAGAATCCAATTATCCGGCGCCCGTTGCCCCATCTGAATTCTGGAGCTGAATATCTGTTTTTTATTTAAACATTACAGCTGGTATTTAAAAGAAAATTACTGACCATAGAGTTTAAATCCCACTTGCACTCCTTGTGGCCTTGGGCAAATCACTTAACCCTCCATTGCCTCAGGTGCAAACTTAGATTTCAAGCCCTCTGGGGACAGGGAAATACCTATACACCACCTTGAACTACCACTGGAAAGACCTGAGCTAAATACTAATAAAATACTAAATACTAATAATATACTGTACTTACCCACGTTTATGGAAGCGCTTGTTGGGGAGGGCCATCCATCTATCTGTATGTCCTTACACAAAGGATTATTTGTGCCTGCAGAAACAAGTACATGCATTTCAATAATGGGGCACGCAGGCAGTGCTAAGCGTATCACAGGGCCGGCCTAACCATTAGGTAACACCAAATGCAAAAGATTGCTCCACTTACTAACGTACTCAAAAAATACTATATTAATTGGGGAACAGGTCTCAGACTAAATCGGGGAAGGATCATGTGAGGTAAAATACCTCTAAGCACCAATCCCCTGTGTTGCATCAAGGACCTGAAATTTCCCCTTATAAGCTCAAAAATAAAGTTACCATCCATTATTTTTGAGCTTATAAGGGGAAATTTCAGGTCCTTGATGCAACATAGGGGATTGGTGCTTAGAGGTATTTTACCTCACGTGATCCTTCCACGATTTAGTCTGAGACCTGTTCCCCAATTAATATAGTATTTTTTGAGCACGTTAGTGAGTGGAGCAATCTTTTGCATTTGGTGTTGATATTTCAATTGCTCTAACAAACCCGATTGGTAACCATTAGGTAAGGCTAGGCAGGCACCTAGGGCAGCAGGTTCTGAGGGGCCGAAAAAAGCAGTCGAAACAAAACAATTGATCCTGACAGCCCTCAAGCTCGAAGAGCCATCAGCACATTGTTTTTCCTTTAGGGAGACCAGACACACACATACATATGAAACAACGTTTAATATTTTAAAAGTACAATGCCCAATTATACTTTTTTACAACATCATTGTTGTTGGAAGGGCGGCTTTCAGAGGATCATGATTGTTAAGTATAATTAACAAACTCCTCGGGGGGGGGGGCATAAGGCTGAAGGTTTATCTAGGGTGCTCAATACCTTACAATGGCCCTGGGGCTGGCCGTGTTGTAATGTACCAGCGGGACCCCAACTACTGCTGACAGACGTCAGAGGCCACAACTGCAGTGAAGATTTGTGTTGACTGCCAGTGGGAACCCCATCTCTCGCCGAAAGAGGAAGAAAGAAAGCCATGAATGGAGGGGAGGCACTGGGGAGGGGGGAGGGAAGGGGAAAAGGAGAAGGGGCAAGCAAAAAGGTGAAAGGAAGAGAGGAGAGGCACTGGAGTGGGTGAGGTGGGGGAAGGCAAAGAAGAGGAAAGAGTGCAAGAGGCCAGAATAATTATATGGCAAGAGGCACACCTCATCCCCCGTACTGCACTACCATATCCTACTTCTGCACCATATATGCTCTCCCGAACTCCACAACATACACACTACCCCTGCAGTGCATACACATCGCAGCCCATCTCCACAACCTCACTGACACAGACTCCATCATGGCACCACACACACACACACAAACATACACGTGCCCTCGCATGCAGACACACGTACCCCATCCCAATACCACATTCACGTGCATACATACCCCCCCGCACTCCCATTCCACATACATGAGCACACACACAAACACATATACATACCATCCTTCCCCTGTACTACATACATGTATAAACACACAGGCACACTCTGCTTCGGCACCATACACCACCCATGCGCCACAAGCGCACATCCCAAACTTGCACCACACCCCCTCATTGCACATCCACATCACATCCACATGCACACCACACCTGCAGCACCCCCCCCCCCCCGACCACCAATCCCCACTCCCCCCCACACACATTCTCTAGATATGCACAGTATATAGTTGTGGCTATCTCTGTCAATCCCTATGAATCATTAACATTACTTCCCACCAATCTTGCCTTTGTAAAAAGCTGTTGAATATAACATGGACCGTCATGCATCAAATGAGTAAAGAATGCTCATCAAATTTATAATTATTGGTTCCTCATTTCTTTTTTATAAAACCAAGTGCTCTTGTACAATCCAAATAATTGAAAAATGTTTTAAAATCATAGCAGGAAACTGCAGACTTCATTCCACCTTCAGTGCTACTGCAGTAGCCGACTTCTTTCTTTATGTATTGAGTTGTTATACTGCAAACCGCACTGATTTAAAATAGCACGGTATATAAAAACAAATAAAGAAATAAACAATTTGGTTGAGAATTCAGTTACATTTAATATCAATTTGACGTGATACCACATTTCATATCTGCATCAGGGGATCATGTCCAGCAACAATTCTACAGCATTTCCTTTGTACGCTTCTCTTGTAAGTGTGAATAAAGGTCCATGTAATGATATTCAAAAAATTGTTATAAAAGTGAGATTAGTGGGTTAAAGAGTCATACGGATTGATTGAGATATGCATTGGATGTTTTAATCCCTATTGACTTCACCGCACTGATTTTGTGGCAACAAACATACACAGAAAACCACAAAAGGTTAACCACCATTAAAGTGGACTAACACAGCAACCATACTACTTTATCCAAATACATACATGACACCACTCGAGATGCCTCATTCGGCCGCAAAGCCCCTGTTTCAACAAGGAGACACATGTCTTCACACCTCCCCACAGACATGCATGAGTCTGCAAATGGAGGAAGGGAAAACATGCCGTTTTGTCACGCAATAAGTTTACACTGTTTTGCTTGTTTAAATTATCTTTAAACTGTTCCTTTAAAGATTCCCCCAAACCTTTGGGAGCAGCTGTGCTCAGGAGAGGGTCACAAATTACTTTACCCAAAGTGACATCTGATTGCATTGTGCAGAGTACGCAAGGTTGCCAATTGGCCAGCATTTAGTCAGTCTGGCCAGTTTTCATTACCCAAAGCTAGCATTCATAATTTTCTTTAAACTGGCAGCATAAATTGAAGTGTGTGGGGGGCGGAAGGGTTGGGGGAGAGGTTTATTTTATTTTTTATTTAAAAGGATTTATATACCGCTTTCTCCTGAAATGTTTTGAGAAATCTGCAAAGTGTGTTTCAGTTTCTTTTCTACTCTTTGACAAAGATCATAACATAGTAACATAGTATATGATGGCAGATAAAGACCATCGTGGTTTTGCTGATCTGAAAAGGGACAAGTGGAGAGAACAGACTGATTGCTGCAGGGGCAGCGGAACGTCTTTTTGGTTGGAGGCGCCAAATAATCTAATCTCTAGACCCACCATCAAGCTGTCTCGTTACTGATGCTGTTTTGGTCAAAATATTTGTGGGCCATGGCTCCTGTGGCCCACCGCTTTCTGCTGCCTATGGATTGCAGAGAGAAAGGGAAGCAGCAGTTCATGAAGTCGGTATGGGAGAAGAAGTTTCTTGTAGGCATATGCAGAGCCAAGATTTGTTGTTTGCGATCAAAATGAAGCAAGTTTCTAAACATTTTCGTCATGCTTGTGCACTTACTGCACATGCAAATTGCTTGTGTGCATGTATATCTATGAATTTAGGCATGCAATTGATATGTGCGTTCGCAAGCAATTTGTGAGCACACTTAGGGGTATGTTTACTAAGCAGTCTTAACGTGCGCTCTGCCACGTTATCACGCGATAAGGTACTTTATCGCGCAATAATGGCGCTTTATCGGGTGAAAAGGTACCTTAGCGTGCGATAACACGCACAGCGGCGCAAATGAGCGCTGAGGGTGGAGATAGGCTCATGGAGGGCGGAGGAAGGCTCCCCAGGGGCGGAGAGAGAGGGTCAATGGGTGGAGAGTGGGAAGGGAGAGGCTCCCCGCACACTAACGCTGTGAAATCCGAGGCTCAAAACTAACGCCAGAGAAACCCTGGCGTTAGAGCTGATTTAAAGGGAAAAGAAACCATTTCCATCAGCAATGTACAGCAAAACTAGGGAAACCTACAAAAAGTGATAAGTGTGATACATGTGCATGGAACAAAAGGGCAAATAAACATTGAAAATGAACAGAAGAAAATGTAAAAAAACCATAACCAAGCTGGGCAATAGTGATATTAATGGGAAACATCAAAAAACACTCCCAAGAAAGCTCCAAAAAAAGATATGAATTTTGGAAGGGTCTCTGCTCTATCCCCATACAAGGTGAATGAGCCCACAGTGAAATTGCGCTGATCAGGGTTTCCCCTCTCCATTGGACAGGTTTCCTATGGCGTGCACATGTTCCGCAACAGCAGGGCGGGCATGTCGGAACGGGCAACTGGACAGATGCTGGAAAAGGGGACACAGAGGGCTGCAGGCGGCACATGCTGTGGTGCTGCTGGGCCACAGTGTGGACTAGGGTGATGCCTAGGTGGCCCATAGGAATGCTTAAACAGTAGAGAAGCCAGACAGCAACTGATGAGGCCCAACATGGGCATGAGTTTGTTTCCCACAGTGTCACAGGGGATAGTACCCTGCAGGTACCCCCAAGGGCACAGAGCATTGGCAGGTGGTGCGGGGGGGAAGCGTGGACAGCTATGCAGGCACCCCTACCCCAGAACCCGCACCAAAGGCAGCCGCCTACCCGCACACTGGATGGCCTGAGACTGCGCACCACCAGCACCACCAGCAGAAGGGCATGTCAGCATGGTGGCGGAGAGGTACTGGTGGTGGAGAGGGCAGTGGCAGCTGCCCAGAGCAGACCATGGCCTAGCCCTGTGTAGGTGGGTGCCATGCACTGCAACAGACAGGCCCTGCCTGATGAACAGTCATGGTATCAACAGGGAATGCACTGTCTCTGTGGCAACACAGTGGTGCAGTGCACACAGTCAGTGTGTTCAGAAGCAGAAAGTCACAGGTTTGAGTCCCAGCTGTGGTTTCTGCCAACCCAGTCCCCATATTTTACCCACTGCTAATACAGACAGAACCTTTATTGCAGATGATGTAAACATGCCCAAAACACCTACATTTTACCCTACAGAGCACAGACACCATAAACATGCGCATTACGTAGAGCAGAGTCTCCCAAATGCAGTCCTGGAGGGCCAAACACCACTCAGGTTCCATGCTGTCTCTAATAAAGATGCCTGTGCTGCATGTCTATGGGCCGCCCCCATGGTATGCAGATGTATCTCATGCATATTCATGAGGGACAGCATAAAAACCCGAACAGTGTGTGGCCCACCAGGACTGGAATAAGGAACCTCTGCCCTAAAGCAGCGGCCAACAGGGGCAGACACACCCGCACCCACAGGCTCCATTATCCAATGCCTCCTGGAGAGGCAGGATGTTGGGCCCTGTGTGCATCTCCCAATACTAGCACTTGCATACCTTAGCAATGCCACCCTAAACCTGGGAATACGGTACACATCTATCAAAAGGTTGCTATGATTACTGGCAGATAGCAATTCCGAAGTTAAGTACAATTTTCTATTGAGCTGTATCATAGCAACCCTTCTGATGTCTGTGGAGTGTGCTACAGGTCTTGTGTCAGACAGTGTTTACCACCCTGGGGATTGACCCCAACAGTACTGCATACCATAGCCATGCCTGCACTGTGCCCAGGACTGGTGCGGTGGCCAGGGCTGCCAAACACCTCTATAGTTGCACAATGCTGGCATAGGTGTGGGGAGTGTGTGTCTATCTGTCCAGTGTGTGGTGGCTGCCAACACCCTCCACAGCCCACACTGCTAGCACTGTTGCCAGTATTGGCCTGCCAATGTGCATAATGAGGAGCAAGGTACTGTGGGAATAGCCTGGATAGGGTGGCATGGCCTGGATGCATCTGGACAGGGCATAGGGCAATGGCTCGGACATTGGCCACTACCTGCATGGACAGGGTGGCCACAGCATGTCCTGCTGGGAGGTCACTCTCACCCTGACTGAGCAATGACCACGGCATGGCTAGGTTTCCCCATAGTACTATATAGTGTTTCTCTCATGTGATATTTATGGGTTCTCTTTTGGGGCCCAGTCACTGACTTATCTGCTTGGTGCGTATGCTGCCATCCTGTTACAATTTATAGAAGAGTCCCAGATTTCAAGAAACATATTTCTCTGTTTTGGTACTGGGTGGTCAGCCTAGCCATCCAGTAAGCTTGCCCCAACTTTCTTTGAACCTTCTCCATCGAGAAGGTCTCTCAAGTTTCTTTAAGTAAACTCTTTGGGGTATGTTTACTAAATGGTGCTAACGGCGCAGCGGTGGTATTATCGCACGATATGTGACATTATTGCACGATAATGGTGCTTTATCGCACGGTAACATCGCACGGTAACATCACTTATCACGCGATAGAGGGAGCTGTGGCACGTTAACGCGCATTAGCCTTAATTAGGCGCGGTGACCTGCAATCACAGCAACAGAGGCGTAGCACACTGGTTAATACATTGACTGCTTGTACAGTGCTCATGAGTTTGCTCCCCCAGTGGGCACAGTTAAAGACTGTCTGAGGCAATCCCTTTTCCTGCTTGTTACAGTCAGACACATCCCAACAATTTGTACTGCCAGCCAAAAAAGCCTCACCCCAGTGCCACAACCTAATGCACCTTTTAGGGCGCACCATAAGGCACATCATAAAGCACCACGTCATCAAAGGCAGGTCATAATGTGCCCCAGAGGGCGGCAGGAAAGGTTGGCACCCTCCAAGGCAGCATATAAGGCGCCCCATAAGCTGGCCAAACCTAAGGTGCCGCGAAAGATGCCCCAGGGATGCCAAGGTGACACAGGAGATGGTGTCTAGGGGCACAAAGGTGCCCAAAAGTCACAAGCATGAAATGTATGGCTCAGACACAGATGTAACCATAACACTGCACAGAGCACCAAGGAAAGGCAATGAACAAGTGATGGAAGGAAGTAGATGACGGAGCTCATGGACCAGCCAAATCTGCATGCAGCCCATGTGGCAGCAGGTAAAGTGGACAAACATATCAGGGGCAGCTTAACCGATGTACAGGGTGATGGTAATGTACAGTGCAACAATGACAGTGTGTGGCAGAGGATGGGGATACGTGCCACCAGAGGAGGTAGAGGTGGCAGGATAAGTGCAATGACAGGAGGACAGAGGAGAGCAGTGCCATGCAGAGCAGACACAGGAGAGGCAAGCATGAAGAGCCGCAATGCAGAAAAGTGTGCCAGTGCAGGACATGGGGTAGCAGCCTGCACATTAGGGCAGGACGCCACACAGCTGGCACACACACATAGATGGACAGAAGGATGGATGGCAACGGTGATGAGAGTATAATGTGGCGGCAGCACAGATCTGCACAGATATGACTGTTACATGAATGAAACGTAGTTTTGTAGGACAGCCATAAAAAAAAAAGGGGAACAGAGAGGAATTGAACCCACAAGCTTTGCTATTGAAGTGCTTGCATTAACCATTGTGCTTCATCACTATGGGAGTTATCATGCCAATGGCTGACTACAGAAAGAGTGCATGTCACCATAAAACTGTCTGCTGTGGCTACCAGGATAGGATAGAACCAACATTACCCATAATGCAATTCACATGCAGAACAGCAGTCTACATCTGCTCATCAGATGGGGTATGCACCTCTACAGCACATCAGCTTGGTAGGGGGGAATGACCGTACGTGTTACTGGCACAGAGTACCCACAGGCCATGCCAATGTGCGTGTTCTGTGCTCAGGGTGAGGTGGAGTGGCCAGCACCAGGTCCGCAGTACCCGGAGCTGGTTGAGGTGGGCTGTGCTGCAGGTCTCCATCAGTGCCAGTGTGTGCCAGGTATTTGTTGCAACACCTTTAGGAGGTCTCTGTGTCCATTTGTAATTGCCAGTCATGTCTGGCCCTTGTGGGCCATGATGCACACAACACAGTACATGTTCACTGTGCTTGCTGTGGTCACCTGTTTAGGGAGCCAGGGTGTGTCAGGGCTCACATGGCAGCAATGTACTTAGCAAATCACCCTCTCTGGGTCAGGGTGGTGGACATGATCTGCCCCCAAAATACCCACACTCTCACCCCTTTGCAAAGGGGGCAGTGTAGATACATGAGGACAGACTGTGGGTCCAGCAACTCCAGTCCTGGTGGCAAACCTACAGCTGCTGAAGATCTGCACTTGGGGGGACAGGGCCACTGGCAGATCAGTAGTGGGCCCAGTCAGCTCAGCTGCCCCCCCACTACAATCTGACATTCTCCAGCAGAAGGCAGTCAGTGTGCACCTGCTGTACCCTGCAAGGTGGTGCAGCTATACAGATGCTAACTGCAGACAGTCTGCTAGCTAGTACATAGTGCATGCTCCTGGAGGAACTGTGTGCACCCAAAACTGGGATGTCAGCACACCCACCCACCACGCAGGTATGTCAGTGATTGGGCCCCAGAAAAGAGAACCCATAAATATCACTTGAGAAAAATACTGTACAGCACTATGGGGGAACCTAGCCATGCCGTGGTCACTGCTCAGTCAGGATGAGAGAGACCTCCCAGCATGACATGCTGTGGCCATCCTGTCCGTGCAGGTGGTGGTCGGGCACTACAATGTCCCAGCCATTGCCCTATACCCTGTGCAGATGCATTCTGCCCAAGCCACCCTGTCTGGGCCATACCCACAGTACCTTGCTCCTCATTATGCACATTGGCAGGCTAACACTGGAAACATTGCAAGCAATGTGGGCTCAGTAAGGTTTAGGCAGTCACAACACACTGGATAGACAGACACACACTCCCACACCTATGCCAGCATTGTGCAAATATAGAGGTCCTGGGCACAGTGCGGGCATTGCTATGGTACTCAATACTGTTAGGGTCACTCCCCGGGGTGGTAAACACTGTCAGAATCAATAACTGAAACACACTCCACAGATATCAGAAAGGTTGCTATGATGAATCTCTATCAACAAATTGTGTTTAACTTTGGATTTGTTATCTGCCATTAATCATAGCAAACTTTTGATATATGTGGAATGTGTTCCCAAGTTTAGGACGGCATTGCTAAGGTATGCAAGTGCCAGTATTGGGAGAGGCTGCTCCGCGCAGGGCCCAACAGCCTGACTCTCCATGAGGCTTTGGATAGTGGAGCCTGTGGGTGTGGGTGTTTATGCCCCTGTTGGCCGCTGCTCTAGGGCAGAGGTTCCCAAATTCAGTCCTGGTGGGCCAAACACTGTTCAGGTTTTCATGCTGTCCCTAATGAATATGTATGAGATACATTTACATACAGTGGGGGCAGCACATACAAATGCAGCACAGGCATATTTATTAGGGACAGCATGAAACCTGAATGGTGTTTGGCCCTCCAGGACTGCAGTTGGGAAACTCTGCTCTAGGGATTGCACATGTTTATGGTGTCTGTGCTCTGTTGCGTAAAATATAGGCGTTTCAGGCATGTTTATTTTATCTGCAATAAAGTTCCTTCTTTATTACCACGGTTTAGTACTGGGTAAAATATGAGTACAGGGTTGGCAGGAGCCACAGCTGGGACATGAACTTGTGACTTTCTGCTCCTGAACACACTGGCTGTGTGTACTGCATCACATGGACAGATCATTCCCTGGGGATACCATGACTGTTTATCAGACAGACCTTGTCTGTTGCAGTGCACGGCACCCACCTAAACGGGGCTTAGCCATGGTCTGCTGTGGGCAGATGCCACTGCCCCCTCCGTCACCAGCACTCCTCCGCCATCATGCTGCCATGCCATTATGCTGGTGGTGCTGGTGGTGAGCAGTCCCAGACCATCCAGTGTGCCAGTAGGCAGCTGCGTATGGTGTGGGTTCTCAGGTAGGGGTGTCTACATGGACATATGCGCTTCTCCCTGGCACTGCCTGCCAATGTTATGTGCCCTTAGGGGTACCTGCTGGGTAATATCCCCTATGACACTGTGGAACGCACACTCGTGCCCATGTTGTACCCTCGTCAGTTGCTGTCTTGCTGCTTTACATTTTTGGCATTCCTATGTGCTACCTAGGCATCTGCCTAGTCTGCACTGTGCCCCAGCTGGACCACAGCATGTGCCTCCTGCAGCCCCCTGTATCCCATTTACAGTATCAGTACAGTTGCCCTTTCCTACGTGCCCACTCTGCTGTTGCTGCACATGTGCACGCCATAACAAACTTGCCCAATCGAAACGACAGAAACCCTGATCAGCGCTATTTCAATGTGGGATCATTCACTTTGTAGGGGGACGGAGCATAGACCCTTCCAAACATGATATCTTAATTTTTACGCTTTGTCAGTAGTGTTGCTTTATGTTTATCATTAATATCACTATTGGCCAGCTTGGTTATTGGGATTTTAAATGTGGTTCTGGTCATTTTATATGTTTATTTGCCTTTTTGGTTCCTGCACATGTATCACAGCTATCACTTTTCTGGGTTTCCCTACCTTTGCTGCACATTGCTGACTGAAATAGTTTCTCTTTCCTGCAAATGTGCCTAACACGAGGGTTTCACTGGCATTAGTGTTCAAACCCGGATTTCACAGCTTTAGTGTGCCTGGAGCCTCTCCCCGCCCACTCTCCGCCCATTGACCCCTTCTCTCCGCCCTCTGGAAAGCCTTACTCCACCCTTCAGACCCGGATTTCAGAGCGTTAGTGTGCCTTAACGCCGCCGCCGCGTTATCACGCGATAAGTGACGTTATTGTGCGATAATGTTACATTATGTTTGTATCATAATGTTACATTATCGTGCGATAATACCACTGCTGCGACGTTAAGACGGTTTAGTAAACATACCCCTTTGGCACAGAACACCAATTCTGGCCTGGACTCTTATTGAGAGAAAGGGAAATAGAGTGAGTGGAGCGAAGGTGCCAAAGGTCTCTCAGTGTATATACAGGTCTCCTCCAGGAACTCTTGTTAAGACTAAAAGGATATTGTTCCCTCTTGGAAGTTGTGCCCCCAGACTGCCAAACAGAATGTTCAACCACTGCAAGGGACTCCTGGGTTGGCAGGAATTATAGAAGCAAGAATATCCTATACAGCCATTGCTGAAATATTTCTCACCCACAAAATTTGGCAAATTATGGTGGCATTTCATTCCAGCCTGGAACAAACTGGTTGGAATGCAGGGCACTGGAAAATGTGCTTTGCTTTATGTGTTGCTATTTTGTTCAAAAGGATGAAAGTTGCAAGTAGTGAACATTGATTACTCAAAGCCCTTGACCTTGAAGCAGTGGTTAACTGCATTACAGTATTGCATAAAGATTGACAGATTCAACTTCTATCGATATTTACATGTGTGTTTTGTGCCCCTGTTCTCTTTCTTCTCACTGACTTTCCACTTGATCAATCAATCAATAAGACTTTGGATAAACAACTGCATGCTTTGTAGTGATGTAGAAAATTGCCATGTTTCCCAAAGTAGTGGGGGTTGGGAGTCCCATTTAGTGCTCCAGTAGGGGAGTGGAGGGGGTTATATGTGTGCAAATTGAGGGGAAGCTAGGGTAGAGTGTGTTTGAGTTAATATTGGGGGTAAGAATATGTGCAAAGCCCAGGTGTTTGGTGTGCTGTGCTGCAGGATATGTGTGGGATAAGTAGGGGGTATATAAGACAGTAGAAGTACATGTAGGTGGGTCTACTATGGGTGAGATGTCTGAGGTTTGGTATTTGGGGCTTATGTATGCTGAGGAAGCAGTGGGGGTGTGATGTGTGTCTACATGACGAGTATCAATTTTAGGTGGAGTATCTGGGGCAATAGTGCAGTGGGGAGGGTGCAAGATGGGTTGTGTGTGTATATGTGTAAGGGACCAAGAAGAGTGGTGTCAGGCGCATAGTGAAGGTTTGGGTGAGGCCTGGTCTGAGAAAGGCTTATAGGGTAGTGGCACAGTGGTGGTGGTGGCGGGGTGTTTGAGGTCACTCAGAGGCAGGCATGGCAATGAGAGAGATAGTGGAGAGAGACTTGATTTGAGCACAAACAGAAGAATTGATGATGAAAGAACTAAAGTCAAGGATTATTTTCTGTGGGATAAAATATTCAGATTCATCTACTTTCATGTCATCAGGTTCTCACACTTGTGCATATCACCAAATGACTGATTCTTGTGTAGGGCACATGGAAACAGCTGAATGTCATGGAGGATGAAGTGGAATGATTATGAGCTAGGCGTGTTGGGCATCATTCTCTACCTTAGCATGAATAGTTGGAAGGATCATTGGATGGCAAATTCAGATCCACTAACATTATGGAGAATGGGAAGAGGAAGCTAAATGTAGAGAAGCCTGGGTGAGCAAGAGAAGAGAAAAGTTGAAAGCCAAAGGGTTTGAGATGCTGAAAGGAATGGGAAGAACAAGAAACAAGTATGGTCAAGGAGCTATAGATGCTGGCTGGAGTAGAAATTCTTTGATTTATCAGCTCCATTCTTCTTTCTGGTATGATGCTAGCAGATTGCCGCTGGCATAGGGGTTGTATAGTGCAGATATCAACATCTAAGTAGTATTCCAGCAACATCATCAGAGGGCGCTCAGGAATTCAATAGCAGTAGGACATGAGATTAATGATTCATTGACTTAACCTTTGGCTACCAAAACTGGTAAATGGCCAAAAACTGGAAAAGAAAAAAAATCAATCTGTGAGCTCCACCTACTAAGACCGAGCTCTCTAGTAATATTGCATATAGACAGGCACTGCACGCTGACTGCACAATCATGCATGTGGTCAGGATAATATTGGCATTATTCCCTGGCAATGTGTTCTGGCACTATGTTCTAATAATGTATGTTGCCAGCAGATTCTCAATGTGTATGTACTATCACTGCTTGATATCAGCATATGCAGATCTGACATTACAGGCTACATGCCCTGTCATGTTTTGTTTTTTTGTGATGGTTCAGCTTATTGCGCAGGGATGCAGACTGACCCCTATAGCTAAGTCCCTGCTTTTGAGGTATTGGCTTCAAGAAAGGTGATAAAACCGCAAGCCAGTTTCATAATAGCAATTGTGGGCATCTGAAAAAAGGACTTCTGTGGCCTGGAAAACTCAAGCACAGTATCTTCTCATACTTCTAATGAAAAGTATCGCAGCCTGACAAGAATCTAGCTTTCTTCATGCAGTTGAAGAGGCGCCAGTTATTAAGTCCTGCTCCTTTTTTGCTTAAAGAGAAACCAATAAAACAGCAGGGTGTCACAGGGACCCCTCAGAGGAGCCCCTTGCTAAACAATGGGGTGGGGTGGAGCCTCTGTCCTTGATTTTCAACCAGTTTGCTTGTGAGCCTGCTAAGCGGATCCTACAGGCTCAGAGCCGGTGCCCTTCACAGTTAGCTTCTAAAGAGAATGCTCAGTAGGATAGCCTATTGCTTAATTGCTAGCAAAACTGCTAAGGTTGAGTTTTGTGTTAAAGGCCTGTTGCACAAACTCCTCCCCAGAAGCTCAAGTGCCCCTGGGAGGAAAGAACAAGGCTTTTAATGAGGGATGGATTAGCAGACAAGAGAGTGAGAGCTGAAAGAGCTGTTGGCATGCAGGCCCCTCAGTGTGAAGCCTGGTAATTGGATTGGACCTTGGTCTTCTGATGAATGACTGAATTGCAGGATTCAGCGGTTTCTACAGGCAGGAAAAGTTTCTATGGAGGAGAGCTCTGCCTGGATCTGTGACTGTAATAGCCCTAGGCATAGATTCAGGCAGGTATTAGAGGGGATCAGCTATCTCATTAAAGGCTTAGCTTATTTGTTCAGCTTAATCTCTTTGTTGGTGAAACACTTTGCACTGTTTCTTTGAGACTTAAGAAGCTTAAACAGTTTGTCAAATTCTTTCCCTTCAATAACATAGAAGCTTCTTGTATCCTCTCTGCTATAGTTCTCTAACTCTTCCACACCATTTCCTTTTCTTCTTTTCTCTATTCTTTTTACTCACCCTCCTAGTCTTTTTTTCTATTTCCCCTTTTCTGTCTCTTACCCTCCTGTTGATCTCCTTCTTTATTACTTTTCTTCTATCATTCTCTTCCCTCTGTCTTTTCTTCTATGTTCTTACTTTCTTCCTCATTGGCTCTTCCACTTTTCATTCCATTTCCTGTCTTTCCATCCCTCACTTATTTATTTATTCTTTTGGGTATAATACTCACCCATAGACTGAAGTTCCCTGAGCAAAGAAAAACATTATTATAATAACTTATTCTCTCTTTCCATTCCTTTCTCCTACTTATTCCCTCCAATCCTACTTTTCCCTCCCCCATCTTCTCTATCATGGCTAATTAATGCTCATAACAGGACTCAAAATGTAAAGTCAGATTTTTTTTCTTCCTCACAAGCCAAAGTGGTGTTTGACTACAGACTGCAAGGTCTCAAAAAATGTAAAATAAATCTGTTTATTTTATATAATGTGTAGGTTCAAAGACACAACTAGCAAAAATGTCTAGCAACCCTAGCTAAATTGTTGGTTGGTTGGCCATTCCTCTCCCTATGCAGCTATGTCCAGCAGCTTTCTTCCCGATTGTCTACCTATTCTCCCTCAAAGGTGATCCAGGGGAAGGCAAAAAATGAGACCGTTCTAGCAAATTGTGCTTAAGCAAAAAGAAATGAATCCTTCCTGAGCTCAAATATGGTAATCTATCTATGTCCATGGATCAGCATTTTGCCCTAGAGTTGAACTATATCTTCATAACCAATCACCACCATCATTTCCCTTTAAACTGTTCTCATATCTTTTTTCATAGTGATTTAATACTGCAGCCATGGTCATATCTTGGCAAAATATTCCATACTTTCATAAATATCTGCAGAAAGGATCGCTTCTTCTGAAATTAGTAACGTTTATTTCCCCTTAGAGTGAAAGAATGTCCCTAGTTTTATTTACTGCTCCTGAAGTACGATCATCGTCTGAAAGATCCCTGTAAGGTCCAATGATAAATGTGTGTATTTTTATTAATTCATCCCCAATAACTGAGGTAAACAGCCTTGGCCTAGATAATCTTTTGACACATATAAGCCCTTGTGACACCTTTACTAACTTATTTTTATAACATTGTAATTACCTGTAAACCTCATCTGTTACTTCTGGCTTATTTGCCTAAAGTGTCTATGGGTCATGTTTACTAAAGTGCAGTAACAGGGAGAGTGGGGCTTAGCACAGAGCTAATGTGTGCTTTTAGCCCACAGAAGCTAGGAGTACATGGCTGAAGGCTCCTGTGCTAAAGCCTCATGCTACCTGAGCAGCGCATGAATCGGTGGGGTCAGGGCAGGGTTGGGGTGAAGAGTAGGTGGTAGCAGCCATGCTAATGGCACGTTAGAGGCACAAAGACACCATTAATGCGGGTGGAACTAACTCCAGCCTCTGACCAGGCAGTAGATACATCCACCTTGCTTGCACATCACAAACGTGCAGTCCAACAGCGAATCTCACACAGTATAAAGGCCGGAACCATCCCACACATATACCGTTCTTGACAGTGCAGGATAGCAGAGAGCACGTGTAAACCAGGCATTTGCCTAGGGCATCGGTATTGGAGGAGTGACATGGTGCAGCTGCCAATGGCAGAGGAGCACCATAACCTGACAACCAGAAACCTGCACCTGCCGACATGGGTATGTACAGCAATGATTGTCTTGACCGTATGCAGTTCACATCTACATATGGGTGGATGTGGGAGGGCTGCTGGTATGATCAGCTGTGGTGGAGTTGGAAGACAGGGCCTGTGCTCAGTGTAAAAGCCAGTACTGGCCTCATAGCCAGGGTTGGAGACAGCAGAGTTCAACTGGGGGTGGGGGTGCAAATGTCATGGTTCAACCACTGATGTAAATACGGTCATTCACAAGAGCAACAAAACTGTAGACACACTATAGGAATTGCTCTAACAAACAACTATGAGAATCTGATGTATATAGGCAACAAGGTCTCAGACCAGAGTGGGGCTATGGAGTAGGGTTAACCACTCCTAATCTCCATGCACCCTTTTGCATCAACGACCTTTTTCTTGCTTCAAAAATGATTCTTTCTTTCATTCTTTCATGATGTAAATACGGTCATGATGTAAATACGCTGTTGGAAAGAGTGAAAGAAAGAATCATTTTTGAAGCAACAAAAAGGTCATTGATGCAAAAGGGTGCATGGAGATTAGGAGTGGTTAACCCTACTCCATAGCCCCACTCTGGTCTGAGACCTTGTTGCCTATATACATCGGATTCTCATAGTTGTTTGTTAGAGCAATTCCTATAGTTTGTCTATGGTTCAACCACTGGCAGAAGAAGGTTTGGCACCAAACTGTGCTCTCAGACCACCATCTCCCCCGGAATGGGGGGCCACATAACAGTGCATATGTACACCTGGGGGGCGATGCCAATGCCATGAGCCCAGTTCCTGTGGGGAGATAGCCCCTCATCCTGACCTAATGAAGACATGTCTTTGGCCTACTGGCTCTGAGCAGATGCCTATATTTCCACTCCTGAACATGGGTTAGCTTGGTTGGCACTCCCTGATTGGTGTTCTTTGCCCTAACTGCAGCCCCATGCTTAGGGGATGAGGTGTTACAGAGAAATGGGGAGCTGTTGTGGGTTCCTAATGGAGTTTGGGCTTTCATTTCCCTGGGAACTGATTGGGATTGCCCATCTCTATATGGTTGCATAGCATGGTGTATCAACAGAGACCTCACCATAGTGTGAGCATGGATTCCCTTTGTGGACTGTCTCCCACACCCTAGAAAAGGTTAGGACACAGGGGTGGGTGTACTATGTGGTGGGACAAAGGACTATGTAGATAATGTAGATCAGAGATTCCCAGCTGCAGTCCTGGAGGTCCAAACACCATTCAGGTTTTCAGGCGCTCCCTAATAAAATATGCATGAGATGCATTTGCATGCACTGCCCCCATTGTATTCAAATTTATCTCATGCATATTCATTAGGAATAACCTAAAAACCTGAATGGTGTTTGGCCCTTCATGACTGACCTTTCTATGATCTTTTTGTTGGGAATCTAGAACCATAGACTCAAACATCCTCTTTTCCCCATGAGGATAGCACATGTTTAATAGCTAGAATACTGTGCCTAAAGTATAAAAGAAATAACATTGTGTCAAAGTACTAGTCCTACCAAAGTTTTGTAACCTTCCACTGCAGCCTAGGTAAACAGACACCCTGGGTGATTCAGGGTTAGAGAGGTTCCCATAACTGTTCTACATTGCAGCCACTGCTAATATCCTGCACAGTTTCATATGGGGCCCTGTGCTCCTTCGGTTGCTGCATTTGCACCATAGCCCCCATAAAAAGGGGCTACAGCATGGTCATTATGCATGTGTTGGCTTTCATGATTTGCATGCCCACCCCCTTGCCATCCCCTGCCTATTCCTGGGTCAGCCCTCTCTTTGCTTCACTGCCCTCTTACTATGGGGTATGTTTACTAAACCGTCTTAACGTGCGCCCGGCTTTAGTGTGCAGGATGCCATAAAAGGAGTGGGCATTCCGGTCTTAACGTTGCAAAATGGGATTATTGCGCAATAACATGCGCTGCACACATTATCGGGCGAAACGCCGCTAAGCACATTAACGCATGGTAATCTTAAGTAGGCGTGCAGACATACAAGCATAGAAACTGAGGTATAGCACAATGGTTACTACACTGACTGTTGGTACAGGGGTCATGAGTTTGATCCCCAGTGTGCCTAATGCATAAGGCTGGCTGAGGCAATAGCTTTTACGTGTAAGTATTCCTTTTTGAGGCATTTTATTTTATTTTAATTATTGCTGCCAGCAAACACACCCTCACGTGCCGTAACCTAAGGTGCCGCATAAGGCACCCTATAAGGCACTCCATAGTGCACATTATAAAGTGCACTGTCCGCCAAGGCACCCTATAATGTCCCCTATAGGGCACCCTTTAAGGCGCTCTATAGGACACCTTATAAGGCACCTTATAAGGCGCTTTATAGGGCACCCTATAAGGCGCCCTATAAGGCGCTTTAAAGGGTGCCTTATGAGGCAAATAAGGTTACAGTACTCTGAGGGTGGTTTTGCTGGCAGCACTAATGTACATTAAAAATAGACAATGCTTCAGACAGCCCTATCAAATAGCACCACTGTGGGATCAAACCCATGACCTCTGCCTCCTATAGTGAGTGAAGTAACCAGTGGGCTACATCTCTATAGCTACTAACAAGCCCCTGGCTGGCTACAGAAGGACTGCAGGTCATCACACAAACTGCTGTGGTTACCAGGATAGGGTTAACCCACCCGTACCCATGCACTGCACATGCAAATCAGCAGTCTACAGATGATCACAAGATGGGGTATGCACCCCCACAGCACCTTGGCCTGGTAGGGGGAACTGACTGCGTGCACCCCCACAGCACCTCAGCCTGGTAGGGGGTACTGACCGTGTGTGTTACTGGCACAGAGTAGCTACAGACCGTCACATTGTGCGGGTACTGTGCTCACCATGAGGGTGAGGTGGGGTGCCCAGCACCAGGTCCACAGCACCTTGCATGACTGAGGGCAAGAATTCTAAGAAAGAAACCTTATTTATTGATAGGTGGTTGTTATTAAGCTAGTTGATCATGTTTTTTTATGCATGCAATTTTTGCCTTTAGACCGGTATTGAGTAGCCTGTTTCAAACAGTTTGATCAGTAACAGACACACCAAGATCCATAAGTTCCTGATTGATGTCCTTGGCAGATGATTTATGATTTTTTAAAGCCAGCCTAACAATCATTCTGTCAATTTTTGGAGTTGTAGACTTTTTCCTTCCTCTTCCCTTCTGAGTTGCAACACTTTCAGTGACTTTGAAGCGAGCACACAACTTTTGTACACCAGATGTTGTCACTCCATGGCCCATCTTCTGAGCGATTTCACAAAAGCTATACCCCTCATTTCTCAAACTAATGGCTGTTGTTCTCTTTTTAGGAGACCAGTCAACCCTCTTTGTTGCTGCCATCATTAATCTACAAAATACAACAACATATTCCAAATTGGAAACTTTTTATTAAGCATTTGTCATTCTTTTAATATTTTCGCTAATTAATAAAATAAATTTGTAAAAATAACAAAAGCACAAATATGACTTTGATACAGCTTGTATACACCTGGCAGTATAGCACACCATTATCTGAAGTGTCAGCTTATACATGAGATTCTGCATAAAACCTGCTTAAAGTGGATCGACAGTTTCATGAAAAATATCATTTTCCTGAGAAAAAGACATCAATTACCTTGTCTGAATCCAAATCAAGTTTTTTTTCTGATAAATGTTGATGATATTCATTTGTTATATGTTCCCAAATGTTATGGCAACAATCTGCATAGAGTGTCTAATATATAGAATACTTAATTAACGTAAGTCAGACAGATATTATCGCGGAGAGCTCAAATTTTGCAGGTGTATCCACAATTTTTTCCGCTAGAGTATAACTAATTTGTATTTTGTTGTTATAAACTGCGTTATGGTGCTTGATTTTTCTTCTTGAACATATATTTTGCATTCACAGAACCCCTCCAAAACAGTGGGCGTAGAGCAGAGGTAGGACATTTACCCACAGAACTCAATATATTAAAAACAAAATGTGATTCTGGTCATCTCACCAATAACAAACATTCTCCAGTACCAGGCATATTGGGAACTAATATAAAACCCTACAAAAGTCACTGAAGATCTTCAAGGCCAAATCTACCATACCATCCCAGCATACACTTCCAAAACTCATACAACAAGGGACCTACCCAGAAAAAAGCAGCACTATAAATACTGCAATGGACCCAAAAACATCCATACACCTATTTGAAAAGCTGTACAAGTCAAATTACTACAGTACAGATCCCTACGTACAAACTCCATGTTAACAGAACACCTGGCCTTGGTCACACACTCAGAACACAGACCCTCATCAAGTACATATCAGAAACACTCTCCCCATTTATAGGCACAAGTCCAATATCACCCCCTCTCACATGGATTCCATCACCAATTGCTGGCCACGTCTCCCTATAGAGAATCCAGGATAAGAGTGTAGAAATATTGTTTCCATTTTATGCAAATCTATCTCATCCATATTCATTGTGGATGCCCTGAAACTTGATTGACTGGTGGTTATCCCATAGTCTGAGCAGAGAAACACTGCTCTAGATTATTGATATGATAACAGCAGGGACTGAGATAGGGTCTACTCCCCCTGGTTACATTATTCCATTAGGGTTGATCTGCTAAAGCCTTTTCTTGGAACAGTTTCTATGTCACTCAAAACCAGAATCTCTAGACTCCATTTTCTGTTATTTGACAAAGTAACATTTCATGTGTTTATTCTATCATGTTAGCAATTATCTAGAAAATCTTTCAGTACTCGTGTGCTGTGTCGTTTGCTTCTAATATCCAGCAAGACTGATCTGGCAATACCTGTTGCTTCTAAACCCATGCAGAATCCTCCTAATTGTCCACCTCTTCTGACTGTGTGCAGCAGCATCTGATTTTAATTTTTAGTGATTCTTTTCAGTATCTTCCAGAACTAGAAACATCATCAAAGACCTATTGCCAATAGAAGTGAAGGATGAGTCACAGAGAGTAATATTCCTTGCTTCTCCAATTCTAGTTTTCTGGCAGTCATCTAATAGGAAACACAAACATGCAATCATTTGAAGCAACATAGAAATCAACTGAAAAAAGCAAAGTTTTGTTTTTTGTTATGTCTGTTGTTTCACAGGTGCTATTTACAACTAGCAGACCCTAAAAAACCCAAAAGGGGTCATTCCGAGGCATGAACAGGGGGACGTCCATCCCTTCTATTTGTGCCCTCCTGATCCCGTCTAACTTCCCTGTGCTTTGTACAGGGAAGTTAGACGGGGAGGGAAAGGGGCGGTGTTACGGTGAGCAGTGGGTGGATGTCGGCCCCGGATGTACAGGGTCGATTCCAAAGTCGGCCCTGTACGTCTGGGGCTAGCAGCTTGGACGGGGAACTTATTTCACCTCTGAGGTGAAATAAGTTCCTCCAGTTGGCGGGGGACGGCAAGCCCGGGACTCAGAAAGGGCAGGAGGGGTAGAGGAGATTTCCTACAGCCCGACCCTGGCCTTGGGAGGCCAGATCGGGGGTCAGGCTGAGGGGAATGAACTTTTTTGTCAGGCAGCTGGGGATCATGGCTTTTGAATGGAGCCGCGGTGCCATGGCAACTGGACGCCATGGCACGCGGCTCCATTCAAAAGCCCTGACTGAGCTATCCAGGTAAGGGTTGTACATGCAGGCCGACCTGAATCAGGGTATCTGCCTGCACGTACAGGCTTGGATGTGATTCTGATCCCACGGGGCTAGACGGGCCCCACGGGATCAGAATCCCGGCTAACTCTGTGCGTCTGGTTCTGATCGGGCTCACAGAGGGCCGGGACGTCCAGGGCCGAATCAGGCCGAAAGTGAACAAATGAAATAAAAACATAAAACAGAATAAAAAGGAAATCTAAAATAATATATATTTTGCAAGCAAACCCTTAATCTGAAACAAACAAGTAGCAAGAAGCAAGCTTCTAGTGCAGGGCAAATGCACGGTTTGTGTGTGTTTTTATCACAGCAGAGCCTAGAGGTAGATGCAGGGGACAGGGCCATGCCAGGGATCTACTGCTGCGATATGCGCGTCACCCCTGCGGTAGTTGTAAATGGATGGCCATAGCGCATGCTCACAGTGAATGCACTCTCATTGCATGCTCTGCAATTGTACATTGCAAATGTGTTAGTAGAGAAGCAGTGAGCTACAGAACCATTGCAGACAGTAAGAAATGTGCCCCTACCCCTCCTGCAGGACAGCAGCAATTGGCCAGTTCAGAATAGAGAGGGCTGACTGCGAATAGGCATAGCTGGCTGTACAGCTCAGAGCAAGGAGGTGAAGTACAAGAAGGAGGGGCATGCAAATCAGGAAAGCGAACACATGCAGCAAGTCTGTGCTGCCCCCTTAATTTGGGAGACAGGGTGCAATGTGGCATCTGCAGATGCAGGGGGCCTTGTATGGAATCAGGCAGCGTGTCTACAGTGTCTATGATGTGGGATAGCTATAAGAACTCCCCCTATCCCTCAGTGGCAAAAATAAGCCGCAGCAAAGGCTGTCCTAACTTTTGCTGCCAAAGCTAACAGGGCAGCGGCTGAATATTGCTGGATAGCGCAGCATTTTAGTGCAGTCTTCTATTGACAGTGCGCTCCCGGCTAACACATGGCTGACATGCAGCTTGAAGTCCTGCATGATACTACATAGCGAACCCATCACAGGACCCTACATTCAGTGAACTGGCAAAGGCAATCATTATGAGCATAGCACATTTATGTTCCTTTAGAGGTTACTTTTGAAGCCTTATTCACAGTTTTCACTTGCAAAATCTGGTCTTTTAGTAAACACGCCTCTTAATTAGTGTATAGATAAAGAAAGACTACCAGATTTCTACATTACTATACTCCAGTGCCAACTGCCAGGTACATTAGGAAGTACTACAAACACTGCCCATTTAGAACCCATAGCAAACCCACCATATTCTAAAAGCACTACCAGGACTCACAAAGCACCAAACCCTGCCTATCAAAAGGCAACACTACAAATATTAAACCAATACATCTCAGAAAATACCAATACATCTCCTACTGGGGAAGGGGAACAGGTGGCACTGTCAAATAGAAACTATATAAACAGAATACCTCAGCTCGGTGACACATGCAGAACATAGACTGTCACCAGACAAAGAACAAGGTATCACAATTTAGAAATAGGAAGACAATAATTAAACTGGGACCCCAAAGGCCAAACTTGGAATGTACAACAACACTGGAGAAATAAAACTATAGATTAATTTCCTCTTGTACTAAACAAACCGCAAAGATGTTAATGATGCACATTTGCCAGAGCTGACATATTCCAGTTAATACATTCAAAATAAAAAAATATTTTTCTACCTTTTGTTGTTTGTGCATTTTATTTTTCAGTTGCAATTGCTCTAGTCACTATCTTCTGGTTTCTTTGTGTCTTCTGCTAACTCTTCATTGTCTGCTGTCCATTTGTCCTTTCTTCTTTCTTCTAGTTTTTCCCATTCTCTCTCTACATCTGCTTTAACATACTGATCTTTCCTCTTTTGCTCTGTCCTCCATTTCTTTCTTTATTCCTTTTTCATCTAATCAAATTTCACCCTTCCATCCTCAACCCCCACTTACTCTCCTAATACCCGGCCAATCATAGATTTTTCTTCCCTTCCACACAAAATATCCTTTCCCCTCTCTATCCCCTTCTAGTCCTCCCCCAACATCAGCTCCCTTCTAGTTCCAGCCCCACCCAGCATCCACCCCCTTCTAGTCCCATTCTCCCATCCCCCTGCATCAACCCATTTCCAGTCTTAGTCCCTCCATCATCCCGTTTCCAATCCTAGCCCATCATCAGCCATGTCCAATCCAGCACCCCATCAGCCATTTCCAGTCCTATCATAGCCCCCCATCAGCACATTTCCAGTCCTAGCTCCCCCATCAGCTATTTTCAGTCCTATCCTAGACCCCCCCATCAGTCCATTTCCAGTCCAAGCTCCCCCATCAGCACATTTCCAATCGTAGCCCCTCATCAGACATTTCCAGTCCTAGCTCCCCTATCATCTATTTTCAGTCCTATCCTAGCCCCTCCATCAGCCCAATCCTAGGCCCTCCATCAGCCCATTTCCAGCCCTAGCCCCCCCCCCCTCAGCTATATCCAGTCATCCCCCTCTCCCCCCGAAGAGCCCCTCAGCTGTCTGCCTGCCTTTAGAGGGCTCCCGGCAGCGCCGAAGTGAAGAGCGCCATTTTTCTTCACTTTGGCAGCTATGTTGTACTTTAGGCTGCTGGCGTGCCAGGTCAAAGAGAACTTCTTGTTTCCCGACATTCGGCGCACCAGCGGTCTATACTACAATACAGCTGCCGAAGTGAAGAAAAACGATGCTGTTCACTTCCGTGCTATCAGAGGTGAGCCAGGTCCTGCTGGGAGTCCTCTAAAGCTGATCCTGCTGCTGCTGGTGTCGATTATGTGAGATGTTGCTGGGCAGGGCCCCCTGAATCGCAGGGCCCTGTACAAACAACATTCTTGCACAGAGGACAGGCCGGCCCTGAAAATTTCCACATTGGGCTTTACAGTTGTTCCCTGCCACATTCAGGTTTTCAAAAAGTGGTCATTTTTGCCAGCCATTTACAGGAGGAAGGGGGGTTATCTTCCTTAATCCTTGATTGTTTATTTCCCCCTTCCAAACTGAAACTAAATAAAGGCAGCTACAAATTAATTGGCAGCATTTATACATTTATTTATGCAAAAGGGCTTGTATACACGCATATTGTCAGTTATAGGCATGTATTAGAGATGTGAGAAGAGGCATATAGTCACCATAATAATTATTGTGGTATTGTGAGCAATACTCTAGAGTAGTTAGAAGGGAAAATGTGTTGCTTTGAGGATAACACAAAGATCCGCAACAGATCTTTGAAGTAGAGAGAATGAGAAAAAACAGAAGTGGTTAAATACTTGGCAGTTAGGATTTAATGCATTTGGGATGCAGAGGTTTGAGGGAGCTGTACCTGATAAAGGCTGAGAAGCTTGGGTTTAGTGAACTCAAGACAGTGTGATAAGGTAATTGCCAGAACTGAAGGTATGCTGAGGTTCATAGGGAGAGGTAAACTACTATAAAAAAGGAGGTGATAAAATCTCCTATTCTACGCATAGAATTTCAAAGCACATCTTGACAGACTGCCCATACATGTCATATCTTACGAACTCCAGAAGGAAGCTCTCTTTAGTGCAATGCAAGTACTACGCCGAGCATTAGCAATAAATCCAAGAGACTGAGATCATACTCCACGTACCCTGGCTTAGAAGTGAGATTCATGACAGTCATGGTATGCACAAAACTAACCCATTTGGAGAAATTGCCCCAGGGTAATTTTATAACAGGTCTGGATAGGAAGGTCAAGCAGGTGCCTATTTTTAGCCTATTTTATGAAGGCACACAGGCACCCATGGGCCTTTATAATACTACCCCTGAAAGCTGCAGACATTTTGGCTATAATGAAGCATTTTATAAATGCCACACGCAAATTGTGACTGCCTGCATTCCACCCCAAATCTACCCTGACATGCCTTGTCCAGAGTCATGTACAATACGTGCGTTCTGGTCATCAAATGTACTTGTACACATGGCCTAAGTTGTTAGCGTTATTTTATGTGTGTACACTATCATTAAAAAAAAGGCAAAGCATCATTAATTGATGTCTTCATTGATTACTTTATTTGAACATGTGAAAGGCTATAATTTAAAAATGTCTTTAAAAATGTCTTTATAAAATAACAGCACAAAAGCAGCCAAAACTGTGACTGCAAAGCGGCTGCGTACATGCATCTATTTATACCAGTTTGCTGTGTATTTTATAAGCTACTTGTGCACTTCATGATTCCACCCAAACTCCTCCTCCAAACATGTCTACACCCAGGTCACATACATGCATGCACCCACTTGTCACAGCATGTATGTGTACATCTGAAATCAATTTATAAGAGCCATTTTCAGGGTCATTCTATAATCTCATGTGTTGCGCACACATATTTGGAGCTTATTCTATAAAGTAAAGTGCACATGCACTTTACTGTGTAGAATAGGAGTGTAAGAACACACTCGAGTCTAGTCATGGCAGCTATGCATGCTCTGGAACAGGCATTGCTGCTCTAGAACAGGCATTGCATGCAGGGCCAGTGCTTTCATTAGGTAGACTGGGTGGTCACCTACAGCTCTGGCCCTCCAGTGGGCGCTTATTTGGCTGCAAAATCTCAGAAAGTGCAAGGCAGCAGTTACTTAAACTTGCTGACACTGCCTCATGGTTTCTGCTCTCGATCCTTGGCCTCTTCCTCCCCCCTCTAACACAAACCAGAAGTGTGCAATGGAGGGGGCAGAAGAGGCCAATGGCCATGAGCTGAAACCGCAAGGCAGCACTGGCGAGGTAAAATAAGTGCTGCTTCATGGTTTCTGAGCTATTGTTACTGCTGCAGGTCGCAGAGAGAGGCAGCAGCGGCAGCAATAGGAGCGGGGGACCGTGGGCATCTTCAATCCTTGCACAGGCTATGTGTGCATTGATCAGCACAGCTATGCACATAAATCATAATATTCTATAACTTACGAGTGTAGAATTAGGCCCCGTCTATGCTCCACTCAGACTCTACCCCTATGCGTACCCCAATTGAACACACAAATGATGGGACATATGCACATGCTTGCAGAATAGGCATCACCCAAAGTGCATATGTAAGTGCCCATTCACATGATGCGTGGGTCCTTTAGAATATGGACTTACAAATGTTTCAATCACGTACAGGTTCTCCATTGCAAGCAAGGTACTTCTGTGGCACTTGAATACAAACTCTCTGCCTGAGAGCTCTTAAAAGGAGCTTTTTTCATTTTCAATTGCTAACCTTTTCTGCTGCATTGTCTAGTGAATTGTAGCTGTTTTGCAAAAGGGGTATTTTTGTGTTCTTAAACAAAGCTGTTTTCTGCTGTTATAGGTTTTATTTCTTCTCTTCTAGCCTTCAGGTTCGAAGAAGAGGACAAGCTCTTTGAAGTCACTGCCCTTCTCAGGTGTTACATCCCCTCTTCCCACCCCATCTCTCACCCACCCCACGTGAGAATTCTTGCTATATCAGGCAACTCACCAATTAGCTTGTTAGAAGATAACACATTTTTTATTGGTCAGTAGTGAAAATCTAGGAAGTAACAGTTCCATATTTAGATATCTACTAAAAGTAAATCATTTGATATTCTTGAAGGAGCATTGATTAGGTACTTTTACAAAAGGAATACATTAAACAATATATTTATTTATTTATTTATTACAATTTCTTATATACCGCGCTATTTAGTATTAGCGCGGTTTACATCATAACTTAACGACCATAACAACAAGCTGTCAGGTTTTGCATCGAACAGGAGTACAAACTTGGATAACGGGGTTAACTATATACATAAGCTATTTACACTGGAAGGATAGGTAAAAATCAGATAATGCATGTAAGGGCCTTTCTAGATTGGGTCATTTCCTGAGAGGTATATCTAGGTTCAATTGCTGTCTGGGAAGTATTTGGAGGAAAAGGTGGGTTTTGAGAGCCTTCCTGAACTGATATAGATTGGCCATGGCCCTAATGTCAGGGGGTAGAGCATTCCAGCATTTGGGGACATAAAAACTGAATGCCCTGTTTGTGGTTGTCATGTTGGACTTTGTCGATGTCTTTGGTATTGCTAGCAAGTTGACAGCTGTTGCTCTTCTGGATCTGTTGGGGGGGACAATGTGGATAAGATGTGTGAGTGAGGAGGCTGAAATACCTTTGATTGCCTTGAAAGCTAATAGAAGGGTTTTGAATGTGATCCTCCCATGGATCGGTAGCCAGTGCAGCTGTTTGAGAATGGGGGTCACATGGTCATTTCTGGATGCTCCGTAAAGGACCCTAGCTGCGGCATTCATGGCCAACTGTAAGGGGGTTAGTGTGGATTGGGGCAAACCTTGTAAGATGGCATTTGCAAAGTCAAAATGCGGCAGGATCAACGCTTGATATATGGTTCGGAAATCATCTGGGTCCAACAGGGAGCGTAGGTGCTTGAGTGAACGGATTTTGAAATAGACGGCTTTGACTATGTTGCTTATGTGGCGTTTCATGTCAAGACGTTGGTCCAAAGTAACTCCCAGGTATTTTATTGCATCTTTGGTTTGCAAATCAGCTTCGTTGACACTGACGTGGGATGGGGGAGTAAAGTTGGCGTCTCTGGTGATGAATAGCATCTCTGTTTTTTTATGTTGAATGCGTAGGTTCTGTGTCTGGAGCCATGTGGAAACTGCATTGAAGCAGTCTGTGAGTGGGGCCAGGTCCATGTGAGTTGTGGAGAAGGGCATGTATAAGAGAATATCATCTGCATATATCAAACATTTCACATTGAATGATCTTATGATATTGCAGATGGGCTGCATGTAGATATTGAAAAGTAAGGAGGATAACGAAGAGCCTTGAGGTACCCCTTGCTTTTGATGGAAATGTATTGACTCTTCTGATCCAGATTTCACATATTGCCATCTACCGTCCAGATAAGATTTGCACCATCCTAATGCACTGTTGCAGACGCCCTTCTCTTTCAGTCTTCCAAGGAGAATTTCGTGACTCACGGAGTCGAACGCCGCGGCGATGTCTAGGAAGATGAGCACAAAACCTTAATGGATGTTGTCAATTCCTGTGATGATGTCGTTGAATAGACCAGCGAGTAGTGTCTCGACCCCATGATATTCTCTGAACCCATGTTGGCAGCTGTCTAAGGGAGCAGCGGCATCGATGTGATCTTGAATTTGCCGTTGTGCCTCTTTCTCAATTATTTTGGCTAAGAGGGGGATACTGGCTATTGGCCGGTAGGAGTCAACTCTTTGGGGATCAAGTTTGGGGTTTTTCAATAGTGGCCTAATGGAAGTCTGCTTGAGTGAAGTGGGAAAATATCCTTTTGTGAAGGAGAGTTTCATTATTTTTGCGATGACAGGGCTGAACACATCACGTAGCTCCTTGATCCAAAAAGCTGGACATGGGTCAGTCTGTGCAGTGGAGGTGTTGAGAGAAGCTATGGTGTCCTCGATACATTTAGTGGATGGTGTGGAAAATATGTTAAGTGGGGATAGGCCCGTTGGTTCTTGATATGGGACCGCTAACACCTTGTTGGTTTGCACAATCTTGGATTGCAGGTAATCAGCGAATTCTTGCAGGTGAATCTCGCTGTGTTGTTCAGGAGATGGTTCCTTTGAGAGGGATTTGACCAGATTGAAGAGGTCACGTGGTTTGTTCAGAGACCTCTTAAGGGTGTCAGTGTGATATTGTCTCATTTTGGTAGTGATTGTTTCTCGGTGTATTGCAAGGTGGGTTCGGTAAGCGGTCTGATCTTCAGTTGAGCGCGATCGGCGCCATCGGCGTTCAAGTCTACGTAGTTGCATAAGAGACGATCGCAGCTCAGGGGAGAACCATGGGGCGGAGCTTCTTTTTGTCCTTGCTGTATTCTTAGGGTTCGAGTGTTGTGAGATGGCAAGCAGGCTAGAGTTCCAGTAAGCGATTAGTTCATCAAGGTCCGGTGTGGTTTTGTTGATGAGTGATGGGGTCTCCGACAGGATGTGTTCCCTATTGAAGGGGCGAAAGCATCTAGTGGCAGTTCGAGAGGTGATGCTCGAAGGTTGGCTTCCGTTCGGCTGGTCATTGTTGATGGGTATCTGGATGATGATCAATTTGTGGTCGGACCAGGGTACATCCATGACTGATATTGGAGGATTGTGGTTTTGGTGTATGACTGGGTGTGGAACAAAAACCATGTCAAGAATGTTCCCCTTTGTGTGTGTGGGTTCATTGATGATTTGTTTGAGACCTAGGTCTTCCATTGCATCAAGGAACGCATTTGCATGGCTTTGGGGTAAAGATGGGAGATTGAAATCACCCATTATCCAATTTGGTTTGTTGGGGGAGAGGGTGTTAACTGCAAGGTCAATAATGGATGGAAGGTCATCTGGAGAAGTGGACGGTGTTCTATATAACAGGTTGAGGGAGCATTGTTGGTTAGCAACGGAGAGGATGTCCAGGCTGTTTGTGCTAGAAGAGTCCAGAATGTGGAAGTTGAGGTCAGATTTGGAGATTATGAGTACACCTCCTCCTTTTTTGTTTTCCCGATGTCTCGTATGTATGGAGAAATTGGGGGGTAGTAGTTGGTTGAGGAACTCAGACTCATAATATCAGAATTTAGTAGTGTAATAGCTGTTTAGTGAGCTGGCAGGACTATATGCAGGTACATAGAACAGAACTGTTAGAACACACATAAAAAAGGCTAGCTGCTTTTTCTCTAAGGAAATGTTAGGGACTTTATTTTATTTATTTATTTATTATTTATTTATTTATTTAACATTTCTTATATACCGCGCTATTTCTCATCAGTGCGGTTTACAATGAACAAAATATTTGGACAACATACGACCTACTTTACATAAAACAGGAGTTTTAAACTTGGGTTAACTGGGGAAACTATATACATACATATAACATGTTTTACTGTAAGAATTAGTTTGCAGCATGTTTGAATTCAACTATATACATACATATAACATGTTTTATTTATTTATTTATTTATTTATTTATTTATTTAACAGTTCTTCTATACCGCGCTTTTCAGATCAGTGCGGTTTACATTCAACGTCAACTATACAACACAGGCATTCTGAGTTGTAAACTTTGATAGGTCTTCTCATTTCCTTCAACAAGTTCCACAGCTCCAACAACTGAACTATGGCTGGAAAGAATCATGTTGCCAAAATTGTTGTCCCCGTTACAGCTTCTGCCTCTGTCCAAACAGACAATCCAATCCCAGTTGAGTGACGAGCTCCATGTGCATGATGCCTGCAAGCTGAAGTCCTCATGAAACAAGTGGAGGAGCTCAGAGAAGAAGTGGCAAGGCAGAGAAGCATCTGTGACAGTGAAAAATACATTGATGAAATGATTGTTGAGGAATCCAAGCTCTCTGACAGAGGTGAAGATGGTATGCTACAGAATGAAGAGAGTTGGACATGACTTAGCAGAGCCTTCAGAATCAACAATCTAACTCCTCCAGTCCTTGAATTGAAGAACCAGTCTGCAGCTCTGGAAGTGTAGAAGACAAAAACATCCCAAGAACAGGAAGAACCAGAGCTTAAGCACCCCAAAGTTGCAGAATCATTGACCACAAGGAAGCGAAGGGTAGTGGTGGTTGGTGACTCTTTACTGAGGGGTATTGAGGTATCCATCTGCTGACTAGACTTGATGTCTAGGGAGGTATGCAGTCTGCCAGGTGCCAAATTCCAAGATGTTATGGAGAATTTTCTGGGACTCATCAAGCCAATTGACTATTATCGATGATGCTCATCCATGTCAGCACAAATGATACTGCTAGGTATCCCTCTGAGTATATCAAGCATGACTTCATGGCTCTGGGAGAGAGAGTGAAACAGATAGATGCATGGATGGTGTTCTCTTCAATCCTCCCTGTTGAGGGTAAAGGCTGAGGCAGAGAAGTTTGCATCCTGGAGATGAATGCATGATTGCGTGGATGGTGTCCTCAACAGCATTTTGGTTTTCTGGACCCTGGGATGATTTTCCAAGGGCCGCTGAGCAGAGATGGTGTCCACCTATCCAAGAAAGGTCAAAGTATATTTTGCAGCAGACTGGCTAACCTACAAAATAGGGGTTAAACTAGATTAATTGGGGATGGATGAAGAAAGCCCTCAGGTAAGTAGAAGCCCTCAGGTAAGTGAAACATTTAATATCTCTGTAGAAATGAGTAAAAGGGGCAATGTCTGAAAAGCAGTGTGTATTAGTGACTGAAGTATGAGAAATAAGATCTCAGATGTTGAGACTTTAATGGAAGAGGCTGACTTGGATTTAGTGGCAGTTACAGAAACATGGTTCATGGACAACCATGACTGGGATATAATTATACCAGGCTATACTTTATTCAGGAAGGACAGGGTAGAAAGAAGGAGAGGATAAGTGGCACTATATGTAAAAAATCATATCAAAGCTACAGAATTGCAGGGCTTACAATGGAAGGAGGAGGGCTTACAAAGGAAGATGGATTAAACTAGAAAGAGGGAATGGGGAATCCATTTGCATTGGTGTGATATACAGATCTCCTTCACAGGCAGAAGAAGTGGACAGAGATTTCATTGAAGACATTTTCAGTATCGCCATGAAAGGAGAAGTGCTATTGATAGGTGATTTCAATATGCTGGATTTTGATTGTCACATCCCTGCTACAGTGTCATCTAGAAGTAAGGAGATCCTGGATTCTGTACAGGAAGAATCATTCCAACAACTGGTAACAGAATCCATACGTGAAGGGGCCATTCTGGACCTGGTACTTATCAATGGGGAAAGTGTTTCCGATGTTATGATGTGGGATCATTTTGCATCCAGTAATCACCAGATGGTGTGGTTCAGTATTAGGACTAGGGCTGATAAAGTCCACTCAAAAGTGATGGTCCTAGACTTTAGGAAAACTAACTTTGCCAAGATAGGACAATACCTCAAGGAGTCGCTAGTGAGATGGGAATAGCTGAGGGATGTAGGGGCAAAACTTAAAGGAGATATTTTCAAGGCCACAAACCTTTTTGTTAGGAAAGTAAAAAAAATGTAAAAGAAAAAGGATGCCGCTATAGTTCTCAAAGGAAGTAGCTGAAAATGTGAAGAAAAAGATGGTGACCTTCATAAAATACAAGAGATCACAGAAAGAGGAAAACAAGCATCAGTATTTGGAAAAACTTAGAGAAGCTAGGAAAGTAGTCAGGAAATCAAAGATACAAATAGAAGATAAAATAGCTAATGCAGTAAAATGGGGGGACAAGACATTTTTCACATATGTTAATGAGAGGAGGAAGTGCAAAACTGGTATTATCAGACTCAAGGGTGAAGGGGAGGAATATGTAGAAGCTGATGAGGATAAAGCAGAATTTCTTAACAAATATTTTTGTTCTGTGTTCACAGATGAAGGGCCAGGAGCAAGACATCAGAAAACATCCACAAATAGGAATAGCAGTGAAGGGAATCCTGAACGATTTTCAGAAGACCGTGCTCATGAGGAATTAGCTAATCTAAAAGTAGACAAAGCGATGGGGCCAGATGGGACACATTTCAGAGTACTGAAAGAACTTGTGGAGGTTCTGGTGACTCCACTGTCTAAACATTTCAGTGTTTCTTTAGAGTTGGGAGTGGTCCCAGAGGACTGGAGAAAGGTGCATGTGGTCCCTTTACACAAAAGCGTAAGCAAAGATGAGGTTGAGAACTATAGGCCAGTTAGTCTGACATCTGTGGTGAGTACATAAATGAATGGAAACACTGCTAAAACAGAGGATAGTGAGGTTTCTGGAGTCCAATAGATTGCAGGATCTCAGGCAGCATGGTTTTACTAGGGTCAGGTCTTGTCAGACAAATATAACACAGGTACACTAAAAAAAAATTTTTTTAAACTGCCTCTAATGTTTCGATTGATTTTTACGTTTTTTGGTGCGCTGAATCCAAATCTGGTAACCAATTTGCTCCATCACGTACAGATATTTTGCTACATTGGGTTAGCAGTTTGAGGTGAACGTTTCAGATTGAGTGCGATCGAGATAAAAGTTTCTTGGATGAATTCTTTATACTAATTGTTTAGTAGTCATTCAAATAAGAATAAAGAAAATTGTAACAAGGCAGCACATAAGAATAATGTCAACAAAACACACTGTGATGGTAGCAAAATTGTCTGCACTTAAAACAGCCACATACATGTGCACAAACATTGAGCATATAAGAGCGAGGTTAGACACAAAGCAAAGCAAAGAAATGTGCAAAAAATGTTGTACAGGTATGTATGTAAGAATAGAAAACGCAAACCGCACCATTGCAATACATGAAGACAAACACCCGATGGTGTGAAAATAAAATTCTAATAAATGAGATCCGACACTGTGGTAATAACTAGCAAATTTTTATTTCAAAGTTTAGTAAAAACACGATATTTGTCAACACAGTTTAGATTTTAAAGTCATTCTTGGGTCAATCAATCTCCTGGTGGGCCCGTTTCTTCTTCCCCCGAATGCTTCTCTTGGTGCGCTGCTTGGCGTATTTTTCATCTGGGGTTTCCCGCAGCAGCAACCAGCAGAAATCAGCCATCATAGTGGTGTTCCATCTTCCTTGGTACCTTCTCTCTGCGTCCTTGATGTCCTGGTGAAACCTTTCACCTTGTTCTTCACTGTATGCCCCCAAGTTTTCGGGAAAGTAGTTCACATGGGAGTGCAAGAAATGGACTTTCAGGCTCATGTTACAGCCTTGTTCTTTGAAGGCATTGAGCATCCTGGCAACAATATCCTTATAGTTTTCATCCCGCCTGTTCCCCAAGAATTTGAGAACAACATCCTTGAAGGAATCCCAGGCTTCTTTTTCCTTCTCAGACATCGTTTCAGCGAATGCTCCATCTGAAATGAGTTAGCTTATATCAGGGCCAACAAACACTCCTTCCTTTAGCTTTGCTTCAGAAAGTCGGGGGAACTTTGAGCAAAGGTACCGAAAGCACTCACCATCTTTTGGAAGGGACTTGATGAATTGCTTAATGAGACCCAACTTGATGTGGAGAGGTGGTAATAGAATTTTATCACGAGGTACCAAGCTCTCATGAAGAACATTTTTCTCACCGGGTCTCAAATACTCCCGAATTGGCCAGTCTTTTTTCCCCCAGTGTAGGTCGCGGGCCCGGCTATCCCACAAGTAAAGGAAGCAGGGATATTTGGTGAAACCGGATTGCTGCCCTAATAGCATGGATAGAATTTTAAAGTCTCCACAAATCATCCACTTATGCTCATCATAACGAATCTTCTGAAGAATCAGGGCCAAATTCTCATATTTTTCTTGGAGAATAACAGAGTGAGCAATAGGAACTGAAGCGAATGTGTTGCCATTATGAAGAAGAACACCTTTTATGCTGTCTTTTGACGAATCAATGAACAGCCGCCATTCAGCAGGATCATACTTGAGTTTAAACTTTTCCATCACTCCGTATATATCGTTGCAAAATACCAAATCTTCCTCTTTGCTGAAATACTTCAAAAATTGTGTCTCGCGGTTGCGGTACCAATAAAAAGTTGTTCCTGGTGACAATAGATTTTTCTGTTTAAGCCGAGAACCTAGCAGTTGGGCAGCATCTTTTGGGAGTCCTAAATCCCGGACTAAATCATTCAATTCAGCTTGAGAGAAAAGTTCAGGTTTCGGATCTGGTTCAGTTTCAAACTCGGAAGTACTGGACTCATCGGGAAAAGCCATCTGATGAGTCTCATCATGATCAGAACCGTCCACACAAATATGATCCAAAGATTTTGGTGGTTCAGGCACAGGTACTTCGTTGCTATGAGGCATAGGCCTAATTGCTGAAGGAAGGTTGGGGTAACTTATTACGTTCTTATTTTTTAAGTTGTATCCCTTCACAATGCAAGAGCAAAAATAGCAGTCACTGTTGTGGTCTCTTTGTTCACGCCACATCATAGGTATTCCGAAACGAAATGCTTGTTTTTTACCTTTCATCCATAAGCGTAGATCTTCCTCACATGTCTTGCACACTTTGTGAGGAGCCCACGGTTTGTCTTGATCGCCTAACTTCAAACCGAAATAGGCAAAATATACTTTTTTAATAAATGCAGAAATGTTCCTCTGCCGCTTTTTCACGGTATATTCCCCACAAATAAAACAAAAACTGTCCGGAGAGTTGACGCAACCTCTGGCTCTGTGAGCCATCACAAATATACAGCACTGCAAACTACAACTGTAGTGAACCACTTCGGAATAAAGCTGGATTACGACTGAGCAAACAAAAGGTAATAATGAACTTGCAAGAAACTGAAATTTGACAGGAACGTTCATGTCGCAACCACCGTGTTTGAGCGAGCGAACGAGGCGAGGCGAACAGGAAAGAACATGCGCCAGCGCGAGTACTGGATTTAGCCCCCCGCCTCCCAATTGTCCTGTTAATGTATAAAATGAATACAAAACACTCTAAAATATCATGAGGGAGTGTTTCTAGTTAGTTAACCATTACAACCTCTATTTTGGGCCAAGAAAATAAACTGCAGTCGGCTAAAAAGAAATTATGTGAACATTCCTTATATGGGTAAGAAATCTAATTTTGCAAGAAAACGTGACGTGATGGAACATTTTGGCTATTTTTCCTGGATTCAGCACCCCAAAATCTATAGGAATCAGTTGCAAAACTGGAGGCAGTTTTTTGGTAGTGTACCTGTGTAATTAATTTCATTGACTGGGCAACCAGAGAGTTGGGCCGAGGGAGACTTCTAAATGTGGTGTACTTAGATTTTAGTAAAGTCTTTGACACTGTTCCACACAGTCAACTTATAAATAAATTGAGCATCCTAGGAATAGACTCTAAAGTGACTTACTGGGTTAGAAATTGGTTGAGTGGGAGGTGGCAAAAGGTTCAGGTAAATGGAGCTTACACTGAGGAGAAGGATGTAAGCAGTAGTGTGCCATAGGGATCTGTCCTTGGTCCTATTCTTTTTAACATTTTTGTTAATGATATTGCTGAAGGGCTGTCGGGTATGGGCTACCTCTTTACAGATGATACCAAAATCTACAATAGAGTAGACACCCAGGAAGGAGTAGATAATACAAGGAAGGATCAAGCTAAGCTTGAAGAATGGTTGAGAATTTGGCAGCTGAGATTTAATGCTAATAAATGCAGGGTCATGCATTTAGGATGCAAACATCCAAGGGAGTGGTACAGTATAGGGGTGAAGTACTTCTGTCCACAAAAGAAGAGCGGGACCTGGGGGTGATTGTTTCTGATGATCTTAAAGTGGCTAAACAGGTAGAAAAGGCAAAGGCAAAAGCCAGAAGGATGCTTGGGTGCATAGGGAGAGTAATGACCAGCAGAAAGAAGGAAGTATGAGTCTTTGGTGAGACCTCATTTGGAATATTGCGTGTAATTCTGGAGACCACACCTTCAAAAGGATATAAACAAGACGGAGTCAGTACAGAGGGTGGCTACCAAAATGTTCAGTGGACTTCATAAAGCATATGGGGACAGACTTAAAGATGTCAATATGTATACTTTGGAGGAAAGGCAAGAGAGAGGAGATATGATAGAGATGTTTAAATACCTCCATGGCATAAATGCACAGGAGGAGAGCCTCTTTCAATTGAATGAAAGCTCTGCAATGAGGGGGCATAGGATGAAGGTGAAACTCAGGAGTAATATGCGGATATATTTCTTTATAGAAAGAGTGGCAGATGCATGGAACAGTCTCCCAGTGGAGGTAGTAGAGACCAGAACAATATCTAAATTCAAGAAAGCATGGGCACAACACAGAAGATCTCTAAAGGAAAAAAAAGGGACTATAGTAGTTGCTATGAAAGGGTAGACTGAATAGATCATGTGGTCTTTTTCTGCCATCATGTTTTTCTTTCTATGTTTCTATGTACCTCTCTGCACACCCTGTACAAAATCAGACCCTTTATGTGCATACTGTATATAGGTATATATGTGCAAAACATATTTTATAAAATTACCCTAATAAAACGTCTATTTTGCATATTTTGTATTATTCAACCACTTGGTTGCTAATTAACAACCTGAAAACATTTAAAACCCATTTAATACCTTTAGTCCATTAGGTCATGAATGTTAGATTATGGGGAATTTCCCCTCCTTTCACTGGATGCTCCCTGCTTTTCATTTCTTGGCTCAAAATGTAATATTCATCCCAGCTGGTCACATATAGAAGACAGATATCAAGAAGCACTGAACCTTCATTTTCCACTGTAATCTATTCACAATTCCACAACTTATTTTCCTTCAGCATTGCCATATCCCCGCTTTTGAGGTCTGTATTTATGTTAGATTGCTTTTTATCAGCACTTATAGATATTTGAATTCAGCTCATGCCATTCAAGCAGTAGCTTGAGGTGAGTTACATTAGGTAGTTCCCAGTCCCTGGAGAGCTTGTACTATAATTTTGTACCTGAAGCAATGGAGAGTTAAGTGACTTGTCCAAGGTCACAAGAAGCATCAATGGGATATGAATCCTGGATTTGTTGGTTTTTAGCCTGCTGTTTTAGCCACTAGGCTGCTCGTTCACTCCGCATGTGTTTTATGAATGTACATTGCTATGTCTGATCTGTGACCCAGAGGACAGGGGTTGATCCTGAAGCAGATGTTGCAGAACAAAAAATGGGCACAAAGGAGATCATTTTATGAAGTCATTCCTGTACCTAAATGACCTCTAATAAAATACCAACCAGTGTAAAGTGCACACTTTGGTATCAAGGTGTGCACTTTGCTGGTATGTGTAGCTGGGAGCAAAGTCTTCGAGGGGCATGGGCAGAGTTTACATGCAAACACATTCAGGCACATTTTAGAAAGGATGTCCAGGTGCAATTAGAGACATTCAGGTGAAAACGTGCCTGAAAAGGTTGGTCATGTCCAAGTTCAGGCACGATTTCAGAAACAGGGACATCTACATAGATGTTCTGGCAATGATATCATAGACTGGGGATGCATCCCCAGCTGCCATTCTGCAAGCAGGGACATCGAGCAGCATGGAAATCACACCACAAGTGTCCCCATTTACTAGCAGTTCTCCTTACAGTTGTGGACAGTGCAGAGAAAGTGAGAGGTCCATTTCCTGTATACCCTCCAGATGATTTACTGGCAGAAGGAACACTTTCCTGATGCCTATTCATGCCCTCCATCAGGTCTGGATTTGGACGAGGGTGGAGACTTGTCTGGCATTTCCAAAATTGAGCACGCATGTCTAAGTATGAAGGAACGACCCAGAGAGGCCTCTGCTATGTGCCCCATCCTACATGGATATGCCCATTCTGGGGATGTTTCTATGTCCAGATTTTAAAATGGCTCTGGGGACGTCTCTGTGATTTGGATGTCTGCATGCTTGTTTTCAAAATCCAAATCACATATAAGGTTTCTAAAATGACCTCCATAGATTATAAAATATTTTTATCAACTCATGGATGGGCATAAAATATGTATGAACATTTTACACCTTGTCACAAGCAGATGCAAGTGATTGTTTCTACATTCAAGTTGTGCTTTCTGCCACATATGCTAGATAAGTAGGCTGGGATTTGGGCCTGGATTCAGAAGTGAGGCAAATTTGAGGTCAACAGCATAAAGATGCTACTGAAAACCATTGGAGGACATCAGAGCACCAAGGGAACAAGTATAGAGAGAGTAGAGAAGAGGTCCCAAGACAAACTCCTAAGATACACCAACAGAAAGTGAGATAGCAGTGGAGGAAGATCCACCAGAGCATACATTAAAAGTGCAATGGAAGAGATAAGAAAACAAAATTCAGAAGAGAATCCTGAAATCCAAGCGAGAACAGGGTATCAAGGGGAAAGTGGTAATCAGTGTCAAAAGCAGCAGATAGGTTAAGAAGAATCAGGATCAAGCAAAGGACCTTGGATTTGGCCAAGGACAGATCACTATAGACTTTGGCAAGGCTCTTTCTGTAGATTGTAGAGGATAAGCCATGTGTATTTTTTTCTGCCATCATGTTTCTATGTTTCTAAGACAGTGGCAGTGAACTGCATGCTAGAGTACTTAGGATGTGAAAGGTGGGAGGGAGATGTGCCGATAATGGGAAGGACAGATAGGATCCGATGGCAGTTTTTTAAGGAGCAGTACAACCACAACATGTCTGAAGGCAGCAGGAAGAGTTGCAGTAGAAAGTGGCAGGTTGAGGATATGACAGATGAAAGGGATGACAGCGGGGGATATATATAACTTAGTAGATGAGTGGAAATGGGATAAGAGGAACAGGTAGTGAGTTTGGAGGAGGAGAGAAGATGTTCAGTTTCCTGCTTAGTGATTTTAGAAAAGGAAGAAAGGGTAATAGGAACAGAATGAAGGGTCTGAGAATGAAGTAGGAAGGGGGAGATAAAAGTGGTAGTGTGGAGAACTCAAGACTAATCTTGTAAAACTTGTCATGTAAGTAGTCAATCAAAGTCTGAGCAGAATGTAAAGGATGAGTCGGAGGTGGAGGAACATTGAGGAGAGAGTTGAGTGATGGTCAAAGGCAAGAGAGTTTCTGAAATGGACATGGTACTCTTACATGACAAGTGCTATAGCAGATGGGAAAGAGGTCAGCAAGAATGTGAAATGTATGAAGTCAGCATGAGCATGGAATTTTAGCCAAATGCACTCAGCAGAGTGGGTACAGGAATGTAAGTAGTGGACTTTAGGGATCAGCCAAAGCTGAGGTATGATTCATCTCACAGGACATAGAATTGGAGGAGTAAGAGCCCCCAAAGCAGAGAAGAGCACAGTGTTATAGAAAGATACTGCCTCCTCGAAAGACACGGATGGTACAATGGATGAGCGAGGAGATGAGACAGTAGAGGAGAGAGCTCAAGAGTTAATAGCCTGAACATTACTAAATGTGTTGGTGGAGATTGGATGAGACTATGGCAGAGGGTAGTTAAGAGTGAAAGTTAGCAGATGATGGCTGGAAAGAGGAATAACTGAGATAGAGAAGTTTAAGGAACAGTAGCTAAGAAAAAGATAAGGTCAAGGCAATGACAATGCTGGTAAGTAGGGGTGGTAAAACACAGTTGAAGGTTGAATGAGGAGGTTAAGGCAAGGATCCTTTAGGCATAAGAGTTGGAGGGGTCAACAACATGAAATTAAAATCTCCAAGAATGAGAGAGGGAGAAGAAGGTTCAAAAAGGAGGAAAGCCAGGAATCAAAGTCAGTGAGAACGGAAAAGGTGAATTTGTCAGAAGGTCAATAAATGCCAGCTACCTGGAGAGATAGTGGAGTAAATAGGAGGATGGAATAGACTTCCAAGGAAGGAAAGGAATGAGACTAAGGTGGAAGAACAGGTTGAAACTTGCAGTTGATCTCTCCCGGGCCGAAGTCTCATCATACAGAAGACTTCAGACGGGAGAGAACAGTCACTGGGCCTGGAGCAGAGGCAGAGTGGCAAGCCACCCATGGCTTTAAGTTAAGTTTCAGCAACCAACACATGCACCCTAACCTAAGCAAAACTCAAACACTATCTCAAACCAATTCAAAAACTTCCAAAAATATTCTCCAATAAGGCAAAATGACCTCAGGGTGGCTAGTACCCTACATGCAGCGAGAAACTCACTGTAGGGAATAGCTGATGCTCACATCATAGGTCATAGCCTTGTCAAATTCATTAATATAGACAAAATTCCTATCACATTACACATACCACTACAATTTCACCCTGGGATCCTAAAACATCAAACTACAACCATCTCCACACACAAAATCCAACACTCAACCATCAAAACATACACAAACACTGCTAAAAAGCATCAGAGTTAGTAAGATACAGGCAAGGAGCAGCTCTGGAGCGATCATGGAAAATCCTATAAAATTAAGGAAATATACGATTAATATCCAGAATCAAAGAAAAGGAGCACAATAGCCCTCTTAGACTTATCTTATCATATCGTAAATGCTTGCTCCGCAGCCGCCTCGAATACTCGGTGCTCAGCCTGTAACAGCTTCAATAACAGCAGAAAGCAACATCTGGCAGTCGGGAACACCCGACAGCGAGGAAACACTCCCCAAATGTAACTTGTCGGGAAGAGAAAATTACATATCTCATAAAATCACACAAAAAACCCTACAAAAGCTTTCGTTTCGCCAAAAAGAGGCTTCTTCAGGGGTTTAAAGTCAACGTCTTAACCACAAATCGACTGAACCCGCCATCCCAAAGGACGGTGTCTGACGTCACTTTTAAAACTTCCCAACAACCAATCACAAACGTCCATAATCTTATCGTCACTTTCTCCCTACACATACTCTACAATCCACTAAAAACTGTTATTGAAGCTGTTACAGGCTGAGCACCGAGTATTCGAGGCGTCTGCGGAGCAGGCATTTACGATATGATAAGATAAGTCTAAGAGGGCTATTGTGTTCCTTTTCTTTGATTCTGGATATTAATCGTATATTTCCTTAATTTTATAGGATTTTCCATGATCGCTCCAAAGCTGCTCCTTGCCTGTATCTTACTAACTCTGATGCTTTGTAGCAGTGTTTGTGCATGTTTTGATGGTTGAGTGTTGGATTTTGTGTGTGGAGATGGTTGTAGTTTGATGTTTTAGGATCCCAGGGTGAAATTGTAGTGGTATGTGTAATGTGATAGGAGTTTTGTCTATATTAATGAATTTGACAAGGTTATGACCTATGATGTGAGCATCAGCTATTCCCTACAGTGAGTTTCTTGCTATATGTGGGGTACTAGCCACCCTGAGGTCATTTTGCCTTATTGGAGAATATTTTTGGAAGTTTTTGAATTGGTTTGAGATAGTGTTTGAGTTTTGCTTAGGTTAGGGTGCGTGTGTTGGTTGCTGTCATTTAGAGTTGCCCCTATACAGCTTGTTGAAGTGGTATTTAAGTTAAGTTTGCCATGCTGGCTCCACCACAGGGTCCCAGTGAGGGTGCACCCACCTTCCCGGCACTTGCCACTGCTATGAATGAATGGCTGATGAGCATGACAGAATTTACCGCTTCCACAGCATGCACAGGCCCAAATGACCCCAACTGATGAAAGATCTGAGACTAAGGGACACGGGATATCACTGCTTGACCCAATACAAGCATTGAGGAACCTGTGTCTTTTGGGGAAACTGCTAGGTACTTATAACCTAGATTGGTCACTGTTGGAAACAGGATACTGGGCTTGTTGGACCTTGGACTGACCCAGTATGGCATATCTTATGTTCTTATATAAGTCTCCTGCAAGGGAGTGCTAAAGCCAGAACAACAGGATCAGCTTGTGTGTATTGTACCTCTTTCTGTCCTCTGTGTGAATGATTGGCAAGCGAGGGAAGTTGTACTTTTGTCTGCAGCTTCTTTCTGCCTCAGTGTCTAAGTTGATCTCTTGGGGCAATTTCGCCAAATGGGTTAGTTTTGCACATCTAAAAGTTACACGAACCGCCCTTGAAAAATAGATTCACTCCCAAACAAATCAATATTATTATTGAGTTGTTTGGGAGTGAATCTATTTTTCAAGGGCGGTTCGTGTAACTTTTAGATTTCATTTTGCTCTTGGACAGTTGTTTGTTGTTGTATTAGTTTTGCACATACCATGACAGTCATGAACCTCTCTCCTAAGCCAGGGTATGTGGAATATGACCTCAGCCTCTCAACGTAGTACTTGCATCATGCCCAAGAGAGCCTCTTTCTGGAGTTCATAAGATGTAACATGCATGGGTAATTTGTCAAGATGTGATTGGAAATTCTTGTCTGATCGCATCCATTTGCATTTCTTTATCACTATGGGCTTAATGTACTAAAGGGCTTTTCTGATTTTGTGTCTGTGGGGAAAATGCTTAGTGCAACTGGCCCTGAATATAAGTGCTAGTCTCCCTCTATGTGACTGATAGATATAAGGAGAGGAAAGCTGATGTGTCTGCATATATACTTCTGTCTCTATAGGAGCACTGATGCTGTGTTCATGTGTGCATGTCTTTCTCTTCCCATGTGTGTGTCTACTGATGTACATGAGTGATTAGCGGAAGAAGAGAGCATCCGGCCGCAGGGAAAATAAATGAACTCCACTTCGATTGATTGCTCAAAATAAGTGCCCCACTCAGCTGTGAATTTTGAAGTGATTATTGGATTTGAAGGCGGAGGGGGAATAGAACAGGTCAGGTGAATGATTAATAACTTATTGATAGCAGATTAAAAGGGTGAAGATGTAGTTTATCAATTTGTCACAAAAATGTAGCAATAGGAGGCGAGGAGCATCAGGACTACCGGCGGATCAATGAGCCGCTGTCACCGCCTCATGAATGCATGTACACAGCTTATTCAAGAGACAACCTTCTCTTTAGGTATCTATATACCCCCGTGGAGCATGTAATAGAGTTCATCTGGTGAACAAAGCCTCAACGCTGAGGACACACAGTAAAACTTACAGTTGTGTGCAAACGTTTAAGCACCCTGGTCAAACTGTATATTTCAATGAATCTTTAAATGAACAGAAGCTGACACAACCTCCACATGGTACAGAGTTAAACAGGACAGAGTTCTGAACATTTTAATCCATAATCACTATTTATTAGCATTTTTTACAGATTTAAAAGAAGAATAGAGTAGATAGCAGGGGCAAACGTTTGGGTACCATTTAAGTCACTACTTTGTAGCACCTCCTTTGGTAGAGATTTTTTTTTATTAATTTATTAAAAGATTTAGACCACCTTATTGAACAAAAACTCATTAAACATGGTGCACAGTTGTGCAATAAATATAAAAACATTTACTGTTCTACAATAAAATGCAATGGCCTCTCATGTCCAAAGAGCTTCCAGACAGTTCCTGTAGCTAGCCGAGAGTCTTTCTAATCTTGCTTTTGGAAATTCCCACTGTTCCTTGCAGAGCTCTTCTAGGTCAGAAATATTCTTGAGTTTTTGTATGCAATGCATGTTTGAGATATTCCCATATATTTTAAATTATATTCAAGTCGGGTGACTGTGAACGTTCAGCTTTCTTATAAATGCTTCATGGTTGAATTTAGAGATGTTGCAAATCATTGGGGGTCTTTTTCTAAAGGATGCTAAGGTGTTGTACCTAACGCGCGAGTAGCTCCAAAATCATGGCACTGTAGGTGCAACACCACCGTATTAAGTGTTAGGGGTGTGAAAAGCATTTCCCTGGCAGGTAACACAGAGCCTTGTCCTCTGTCATGCTCTGCATTAGGGTGGGTGCACTTAACTCTGCCTATAGTGGTGGCATTAGGCGGGACACAGTAAGTGCATGGTGTTAACCTGGGGCTAGGGGCACTGAGCTCACCATGCCCAGTCTCTACCTCTAACCACCATTCATGACCTAACATGGATCACACAGTTTGTGTGGGAATCAGCCTGTGCTGTCATGGCCCCTTGCTAGCTGGCAATGCGTGTCTCAGCATACCTTCAGCACATGACAGAACATTCATTGCCCTTAACTATGTCCTGCTGAGATATTCTACCTCTTTTGGGCTTCACTTTTCTATGCCTGTGGTACTTTAGCTTCTAAGATATATTGAAATTAGTTAAATCCATCCTTCTTTCCACCCACACAATATTTCCTGTGACACTGGATACCATACAACCCAAAAGCGTAATATATCTACCTCCCTGTGCTTGACAGTTGGTGAGATATTCTTCTCTTCTAAAGCTTCACCTTTCTTTCTCCAAATGTATCTTGTGTGAATGTAGCCAAACGGTTCTTTCATGTCATTTCATCAGTCCAAGGATGTTATTCCTAAAGGTTTCAAGCTTATCAAGGTTTTCTTTTGAATATTTTCTTGTGATAATGTTATAGAAAGGTTTTCCTTATCAAAACTCTCTCATGCAGATCAGTGCTGTTTTAGCAATGCTAAATTGTGGACTTCTTGACAACTACTCGCTGTCAACTAAGCTTTTCAGGAGGACATTTGCAGTTATCTATGGGTTTGTTTTATTTTGAAGATATGATCAGTTTTTCCAGACCTTGCCATGATTTCAAGAAGATCTATGTAACAGATTTCTCAGCAATGTCTCTGCCAATTGAAATTGTTCAGTAGAAGCATTTAGAGATTTTTATAGCCTTCTCTTGCTTTGTAAAAATGAATTATCTTCATTTTAAAATGCTCAGCTAGCTGCTTAGAGAAGCCTATGCTTGTTGAAAGTAGACAGAACGACAATCATGAGATGTTAGAAGGATCAGAGTATTTGTTCATGTGGAATTGCTTTCATCTGACTTGATAATTGAAAACCTAAAATCAAAAAGGTTAGATAGAATTTGTCACAGTCCTCCTCACTTCTCACCACCACCAAAAAATTGTCTATTAGACAACTTTTTGGTGGTGGTGAGAATCGAGGAGGAATGTGACACATTCTATATACCCTTTCGATGTCTAGGACATCTGTACCTTGCCCACTCACGATCTTAAATGACAGAGGTGTAAGGCAGGGGTCTCCAAATCCAGCCATGGAGGGCCACAAACCAGTCAGGTTGGCAGGATATCTCTAATGCATATATATCTCATGCATGTTCATTAGGGATATCCTGAAAACCTGACTGGTCTGCGGCCCTCCAGGACCGGAGGTGCCCACCCCTGCATTATGCTAACAGATGTACGTGTGATGGCCTATGCCGGTTTATCAGAGCCTGTGAGCAGGTGCTGGAGTTTCACAGGGTTGGATTGTGCCAGTCACACCCATGATGCACTGCACATGCAAATCAGCTGTCCACAGATACACACCATGGGGAATGCACCCCCACAGCACCTCGGCCTGGTAGGGGGAACTGACCATGTGCACCCCCACAGCACCTCGGCCTGATAGGGGGTACTGACGGTGTGTTGTACTGGCACAGAGTAGCTACACACCGTCACATTGTGCGGGTACTGTGCTCACCCTGAGGGTGCAGTGAGGCGCCCAGCACTAGGTCCACAGCACTCTCCATGGCTGAAAGAGGCCATGGCACAGGTCTAAAGCAGTGTTGCTGTGTGAGATAGGTAGTTTCTGCAGGAACACCTTGGACATCTCTGTCTGCTTCAGTCAGGTGTAGCCCCCATGCACCACCCCCCCCGGCCAAGGACAGCAAACAAGGTCCCCTATCAAATGATCCACAGTCTACCTCCCTGCAAAGGTGGCAGTAGAGGGGAACATTAACCCTAGTCCTGCTGAGGAACAGACACCCCACAGGGCAGTCAATGCAGCTCTGTACAAAGCCATAACACAATAGCAAACAGACATTAGGCCTGGATATGGCATGCTGCACCCCACCACTATCTAATATTCCCCCATTGCAAGCCATCAGCCACTGCACCCTGCAAGCCACTCCATCACAACACCTACCAGCTGCAAACAGTCTGCTAGTGCCCAGTGGAGATGCCTGCACCCAGAACTGGGATGTCAGCATACACAGCAAGCAAATACATCAATGACTGGGCCCCAAAAAGAAACCCATATTTATCACATGAGAAAAATACTAGATAGCACCATGGGAGTGCCTAGCCATGCTGTGGTCACTGCACAGTCAGGGTGAGAGTGATCTCTCAGCAGGATATACTGAGGTCACTCTGTCTGTGTAGGTGGTGGCCGGGCACTACAATGTGCCTGTCACTGCCCTATACCCTGTGCAGATGCACCCTGGCCAGGCCACCCTGTCCGGCCTATACCCATGGTACCTTGCTCCTCATTATGCACATTGGCAGCCCAATACTGGCAACATTGCTGGCAGTGTGGGCTGTGGAAGGTGTTTGCAGCCACCACACACTGGATAGACAGACAGCCACCCCCACACCTATGCCAGCATTGTGCTACTATAGAGGTGGTCAGCAGCCATACCCACCACACCAGTCATGGGCATAGTACAGGCATGGATATGGTACACAAGGCTGTTGGAGGGTCACTCCCCAGGGTGGTGAACACTGTCAGAGACCAGACCTGCAGCACACACTGCAGACATCAGAATGATTGTTATGGTGGAGCTCAATGAGCAAAATGTGCTTAACGTAGGAATTGATATCTGCCAGTTATCATAGGAAACGTTTGATAGCTGTGTACCATATACCCAGGTGTAGGGTGGCATTGCTAAGGTATGCAACTGCTAGTATTGGGAGATACAGGCAGGGCCCAATGTCTTGCCTCTCCAGCTGGCATTGGCCAATGGGGCCTGTGGGTGGGTGGGTGGCCATGTTGGCTGCTGCTTTACGGCAGAGTTCCCCAACTCCAGTCCTGGTGTTCCAAACACTGTTCAGGTTTTCATGCTGTCTCTCATAAATATGCATGAGCTACATCTGCATACCATGGGGGTGGTGCATAGCTATGCAGCACAGGCATCTTTATTAGAGGCAGCATAAAGCCGGAATGGTGTGGGGCCCTCCAGGACTGCATTTGCGGGACTCTGCTTTAGGTAATGTGCCTGTTTCTGGCGTCTGTGTTTGGTGTGGTAAAATATAGGCCATGCGTATGTTCTCTGCAATAAAGGAGTGTCTTTACTATCACTGTTTAGTGGTTGGTAAAGCTATGGGGACTGGGTTGGCAGGAGCCCCAGCTGGGATTTGAACTTGTAACCCTCTGGTCTTACAGGCACTGGCTGTGTCTGTTGCACCACACTGTGGCCACAGAGACAGTGTAATCCCTGGAGTTAGTTAAACCGGCCTGACGAGTGAGAAACCCTGCTCTGCAACAGGTTTACTGTGGCCTCATTTACCTTGTATGCAGCCAAAGGTGCACATAAACCTCAGAAAAGACCTCAAAAAAGGGGCACACACCCATAACCAAGCTGGGCAACAATGATATCATTGGGCAACATTACACAACACTCCCAGGACAGCTCCATTACAATGAAATGATCTTTGAAAGGGTCTGCGGAGCGTAGACCCTTCCACACATCATTTCTTTTTTATTTGGTGCTTTCCAGGGAGTGTTGTTCCTTGTTGCCCATTGCTATCACTGTTGCCCAGCTGAATTATGCTTTTTAAAATGTTTCTTGTGGTCATTTTTAACGTTTTATGTGAAATTTTGTTCTGTGCACATGTATCAGACTGCTCACGTTTTGTGGGTTTCCCCGGTTTTTCTGTACATTGCTGACGGAAATGGTTTCTCTTCCCTTTAAATGCCTTTTTCATTCGCGTTGGAATTGAGCTCAGGAATTCAGTGCGTTAGTGTGAGGGGAGCCTCTCCCTGCCCTCTCTCCACCCATTGACCCCTTCTCTCCGCCAACTCTCCACCTTCTGCGCTGTTTTAACGCGCCGCGGGACTTTACGATCGTTAACTATGCTTAACGCGCGTAGTATTATGTTAACAGTCGTTAGCGCGTCGGTACGCGCGTTATACGGCACTTACGGTCGTTAACGTCGTACAACGCGCATTAGCCACGTTTATCGCACTTTAGTAAACATCCCCCCATGTTACTGTCCCCCACTAAGGGTGGTATATCAAGTTTTAATAAATGAAAATGAAATTAAATTAAATTAAATGTATAAAAAAACTGACAATAAATAGTAACTATGCATTAAAATGTGCAGAAGGATGTTATATTTAACTTTAATCATTATTTTATGTTTGATTAGGTTTTTTTTTTTTTTTACCAGCAAGTATATGATACAGCCTTGAGGGTCATGATCATTCCAGATGCAAATTTATGCATGGCCTATTTTAAGAAGAAATTTTTGTATATTTTACAGTGGTTCCCAAAATTTCCTCAGGCACAGGTATACTAATTTTTTTTTAATCTGACAAGCATAAGAAGGGCATTACAGATATTCCTCAAATGACTGAATGCATATGATTCCAAACTGAAGTTTGTTGACATGAGATCACAATAGCTCATCTTTCCTAGCTGTGCAAATTACTAAGGGGTATGTTTACTAAACCATCTTAACGTAGCAGCGGCAACGTTATCGCGCGATAAGTGACGTTATCATGTGATAATGCCGCTTTACCATGCGAGAACGTCACGTATCGCGCGATTATGTCTGCGGCGGCATCAAGGTGCGCAGAGGATGGAGTAAGGCTCCCCATAGGGTGTAGTAAGGCTCCCCAGGGGCAGAGATGAGGGGTCAATGGGCGGAGCGTGGGTGGGGAGAGGCCCCATGCACACTAACACAGTGAAATGAAGCTCTGAAAACTAACGCCAGTGAAAACCTCGCGCTAGAGGCACATTTTCACGAGGGAGAAACCATTTCAGTTAGCAATGTACATCAAAGGCAGGGAAACCCAAAAATGTGATAGTAGTGATACATGTGCAGGAACCAAAAAGGCAAAAAAACATATAAAATGACTAGAACTACATTTGAAATCCCCATAACCAAGCTGTCCAATAGTGCTACTAATGATAAACATAAAGCAACACTACTGACAAAGCGTAAAAAGGAAGATATCATGTTTGGAAGAGGTTATGCTCTGTCCCCCTACAAAGTGAATGATCACACAGTGAAATAGCGGTGATCAGGGTTTTTGTTATCTATATTGGGCAGGTATGTAATGCTGTGGTCCAGCAGGGGCACAGTGCGGACTAGGCATATGCCTAGGTGTCATATAGGAATGCCAAAACTGTAAAGCAGCAAGACAGCAACTGACGAGGGTCTAACATGGGCACGAGTGTGTGTCTCACAATGTCACAGGGGATATTACCCAGCAGGTACCCCCAAGGGCACATAACATTGGTAGGTGGTTCTGGGGGGAAGTGCACATGTCCATGTAGGCACCCCTAACCGAGAACACACACCATAGACAGCTGCCTACCAGCACACTAGATGGCCTGGGACTGCGCAACACGAGCACCACTGGCATAAGGGCATGTCAGCAAGGTGGCGTAGGGTTGCTGGTGGCGGAGGGGGCAGTGGCATCTTCCCACAGCAGACCAAGGCCAAGCCCTGTTTAGGTGGGTGCTGTCCAGTGCAACAGACAAGGGCTGTCAAACGAACACTAATGGTATCCCCAGGGAATGATCTGCCTCTGTGGCAATAGTGTGTTACAGTACACACAAGCAGTGTGTTCATGAGGAGAAGGTCACAGGTTTAAGCCCCAGCTGTGGCTCCAGCAAACCATGTCTCCATACTTCACCCACTGGCAATAAAGGCAGAACTGTTATTGAAGATTAAATAAACACCTATATTTTACCCTACAGGGCACAGACACCATAAACATGTGCAATCTCTACAGCAGAGTTTTCCAACTGCAGTACTGGAGGGCCAAACACCATTCAGGTGTTATGCTGTCCCTTATAAATATGCCTGTGCTGCAATTGTATGCAATGCCCCCATTGTATGCAAATGTATCTCATGCATACTCATTAGGGACAGCATGAAAACCTGAACCGTATTTAGCCCACCAGGCCCAGAGTTGGGAAACTCAGCCCTAGAGCAGCAGCCAACAGGGGCACAAACACCCACACCCACATGCTCCACTATCCAAAGCCTCATGGAGAGTCAAGCTGTTGGGCCCTGTGTGGAGCAGCACCTCCTAATACTAACACTTGCATACCTTAGCAGTGCCGCCCTAAACTTGGGAACACGTTACACATATATCAAAAGGTTGCTATGATTAATGGCAGATAACAAATCCAAACTTAAATGCAATTTGTTGACAGAGCTGCATCATAGCAACCTGTCTGATATCTGTGGAGTGTGTCCCAGTTGTGGTTTCTGACAGTGTTTACCACCCCGGGGAGTGACCCCAAAAGTATTGCATACCATAGCCATGCCTGCACTGTGCCCAGGACTGGTGTGGTGGCCAGGGCTGCCAAAAACCTCTATATTTGCACAATGCTGGCATAGGTGTGGGAGTGTGTGTATGTCTATCTAGTGTGTTGTGGCTGCCTACACCTTACTGAGCCCACACTGCTTGCACTGTCTCCAGTGTTAGCCTGCCAATGTGCATAATGAGGAGCAAGGTACTGTGGGTATGGCCTGGACAGGATGGCCAGGGCAGGATGCATCTGCACAGGGCATAGGGCAATGTCTGGGACATTGTAATGCCCGACCACCACCTGCACGGACAGGGTGGCCACAGCATGTCATTCTGGGAGGTCACTCTCACCCTGACTGAGCAGTGACCACAGCATGGCTAGGTTCCCCCATAGTGATATATATAGTGCTTCTTTTAAGTGGTCTTTATGTGTTCCCTTTTTTTGGGCCCAATCACTGATATACCTGCTTGGTGTGCGTTCCAGATTCCATGCCTGGGTGCACTTTGTTCCTTTTGTAGCATGCACTATGTAAGTGCTAGCATGCTGTCTCAAGCTAGCATGTGTATGGCTGCAACACCCTGCAGGATGCAGCAGGTGCACACTGACTGCTCTCTGCTGGTGCATGTCAGAATGTAGGGGGGGGTGGGGCAGCTGAGCTGACCAGGTGCACTGCCAGTGGTCCTGTCCATGTGCAGGTCTGCATCAGTTCTCTGTTTGTCAGTTGGTAGAGGGTTGCTGGTCCCACAGTCTGTCATCAGTTAGCTCAACTGGCCCTATTGAAACAGTGATATTGTGTGTCTGTTGTTCGCAGATCATGTTCCCTACCCTGACCCACAGAGAGTGGGCTTGCTCCGTATATCTTCATCATGTGAGTCCAGACACACCCCTGCTCCAAAAACAGGTGTCCATGGCAACCTCACTCAATATGCATTATGTTGCGAGCATCATTGGCATATAGAAACAGACATAGAAAACATCCAAGGCTGTCTGCAAAGAATACCCAACACACTGGCAGGAATGGTGAACTACAGTAAAACCTACCACAAACAAAATGGGTACTGTGGACCTGGTGCTGTCCCCACAACTTTACCCTCAGGGTGATCACAGAACACGCACAATGGCATGGTCAGTAGGCACACTGTGCCAGTAACACACACGCTCGGTCCCCCTACCCAGTTGACGTGCTGTAGAGGTGAAAACCACTTCTGGTAAGTAGATGTAGACTGCTGATCTGCATGTGAATTGCATCATGGGTACTCTTCTTGCTAACCTATCCTGGTAGCCACATCAGACAGTGTGTCCGGTGACCTGCACTGGTTGAGTAGCTAGCCATAGCAAAGTAACAACCAATATTGTTGTAGGACAATGGTGAATATACTAATCTCTGTGGCAGAGGTCATGGGTTCAATACCCCAGTAGGCCTGTATATTGATGTATCTGGATGGATAGGATATAGTGTATTATCATTACATCAGAGCGTTTTACCACATGAGAATATTTTTAAAAGTGTGGCCAGTTGCATGCAGTGGGTATGTTGGAAGAGTGGTGTGGGCTGCAGATTGCTAGATTAGCTGGTGAGCTGTATACAAAGTGCGTCCGTCAGTCTAACTGTCCGAGGATACGGCCGTTTGGGGATAAGTGAAGAAAGCCCCCAGGTAAGTGAAAGCCCCCAGGTAGGTGATACATTAAATACCTTTATGGAGATGGGTAACAGGGGTAGCATATGGAAAGCAGTGTGTATAAATGCCCGTAGCATGGGAAATAAGATCCCTGATGTTGAAGCTTTGGTGGGAGTGGCTGACTTGGATTTAGTGGCAGTTACAGAAACATGTTTCACAGAAAACCATGACTGGGATCTAACTATACCTGGCTATACTTTATTCAGAAAGGACAGGGTAGGAAGAAGGGGAGGAGGAGTGGCACTATATGTAAAAACTACTGTTAAAGCTTTGGAATTACAGAGCTTAAAAGGGAGAGAGGAGGCATTGTGGGTTAAACTAGAAAGAGGGTAAGAGAAACCTATTTGCATTGGTGTGATATACAGACCTCCCTCACAAGAGGAAGAGGTGGACAGAGAGTTAATTGAAGACATACGCAGCATTGCTAGGAAAGGGGAAGTGCTGCTGATAGGAGATTTCAATATGCCAGATGTTGATTGGCACATTCCTGCTGCAGTATCATCTAGAAGTAAGGAGATCCTGGATTCTCTACAGGGAGAATTATTCAGGCAATTGGTAACAGACCCCACACGTGAAGGGGCCATACTGGACTTGGTGCTTACCAATGGTGAAAGTGTTTCTGATGTTGTAGTGGGAGATCATTTTGTATCCAGTGATCACCAGATGGTGTGGTTCAGTATTAGGACTAGGGCTGTTAGAAACCATTCCAAGGTGAGGATCTTAGACTTTAGGAAGACTAACTTTGCGAAGATGGGCCAATACCTCAGGGAGTCATTAGTGGGATGGGAACAGCTGAAGGATGTAGAAAAACAGTGGGCAAAACTGAAAGGGGGTATTTTAAGGGCAACCAACCTTTTTGTTAAAATGGTAAATAAAGGCAAAAGGAAAAGGAGACCGCTATGGTTTTCGAAGGAAGTAGCTGAAAAAGTGAAGAAAAAGAGGGAGGCCTTCATGAAATACAAGAGATCACAGAGAGAGGAAGACAGGCATCTGTATTTGGAAAAACTTAGAGATGCTAGCAAAGTAGTCAAGAAGGCAAAGATTCAAAAGGAGGAGGAAATAGCCAATGCAATAAAATGGGGGATAAGACATTTTTCAGATATATTAGTGAGAAGAGGAAGGGCAAAAGTGGTATTGTCAGATTCAAGGGTGCAGGGGTGGGGGGAATATGTAGAAGCTGATAAGGATAAAGCTTTGTCCTCCTATGTATGCTACTTTACTGTGCTTATTTGTCTGCCTGATATTTTGTGTCTTCCCAGCCATTGCCCTTTCAGCTTGGGCCAGCCGTTACCTGCTCTCCAAAGGGGTCCTCCCCTTCCGGTCCCACCGCGGCCGCGTGAACGCGGCCGCGTCCAGCAAGGTAGACTGCCTTGCTCTATAAATTACGAGCGCCTGTGGCGCTCGTCGCCGCGGCGCGCGACAGGGGCGCGCACCGAAGGAGCGCACCTAAGGAGCACGACGTGCTCCTTAGGTGCGCTCCTTGGGACTGCTCCGGGAGCGAAGGCCCCTTCCATGCTCTCCAGTTCATTTGGTATATGTTTCATTTTTCTTACCAGTTCCTTCTTTGGTGGGTCCTTTCTTCCTTTTTCTCCCCTCCCACCAACGTTCAGACCTGTTTTTGACCCAGCCGTTCTAGAGGTACCCCTTCCTTACGGTCCCCCGTGCTGTCCCCTTCCCTTTCCCATGGCTGCTATTCCTGCATTCTGGGGGAGGCGGCCTGCTAAACCCCTCAGTCAACGCTTCCGTTGTAGCACTAACTTACGCTTATGCTCCCTCTCATTCTCCTCCTCCGTCTCTGTTCCTGCCCTCCCCAGCTCTTCTCAAACGTCCTTTTCTATCGGCCTACTTAATTGCAGGTCTCTGCGAAATAAATCTCTTCTTCTTCAAGATCTTGTTCTCGGGTCTGCTCCCGGCATCACTCTCCTCATGGAGACCTGGCTCCGTGATGGTGAGGATGCTCTTCTTGCACGCTGTCTCCCCCCCGGCTTCTCTGCTGCCTCCGTTCCCTGCATTGGGCGGTCCGGTGGCGGTGTGGCTGCCATCTTTCACCCTTCTTTATCCTACACATCTATCTCCTCTCCGTCACTGCACTATGCTGAAGCTCTTCTCCTTCGTCTCCACACTTCTCCTCCTATTCACTTACTTTTATCTACTCTCCTCCTGCTCTTCGCCTTCAACTATGGGAGGCCCTCCTACTAACTATCACTGACGTTTCTTTAGCTTTCCCCCAATTACTCATAGCGGGCGACTTCAATCTTCATATGGATTCCCCCTCTTCATCTAGAGAGCTCTCTTTTCTTTCGTTCCTCCAGGATCTATCCTTAATTCAGCATGTCTCCATTCCTACTCATCAAGCTGGCCACATCCTAGATTTGTTCCTGTCCCCTGCCTCCTCTTCTTTCACTTTATCAGTTCCGACCGCCACGTCCCTCCCTTGGACAGATCACTTCTATCTTACCTTGTCCTGTTCCCTCCCAGGAGTCTCTTCCTCTATTACACCAGCTCCCCCTATGTCATCATCCCCAGTGCCTCTATCCCGGGCTCTTACCCCTCTCACTTTACAAAGATTCCCACCCGCCTCTGAGCTTTTGCCCAGTGATTTCTCACTCCTCTCACCAAACTCTCAAGCCGCTTGCTGGTTCTCTTCCCTTTCTGCTACGCTTGATCTATTAGCCCCTCTCCGTCCTTCTCATCCCTGGTTCCATGGTGGCCTTCGACTTCTGCGCACTCACCTTCGAAGGGCCGAGCGCCTTTGGCACAAGGACCCTCCCCCTGCTAATTTATCTGCTTTCAAATCCCACCACTCCTTCTACCGCACTCAACTCCACTCCGCTAAGCGTGACTTCTTCTCTAATGCCATTTCCCAGGCACCCAATCAAACCCGGCACCTGTATTCCACCCTTCGCTCTCTCACTTCCCTACACACCTCCTCATCAACCACTACTACCCAGTCTGCCCCCTCCCCATCACAACTGGCTCCCTTCTTTACCTCAAAGGTTGTTTCCTTGAGGGATTCCCTTCCCTCATGTCCTGCTCCTATCTCCTCCCCCCCTTCTCTTCCTTCGCCTCCGCCTGTTTCTCAGCTTTCTCATTTCTGGGCTACCTTCTCACCCATCACTGCACCCGAACTCCATCATCTCATCTCCTCATCCCGAAAGACCTCTTGCTCATCTGATCCTATTCCCTCTTCTTGGCTTCTCACCCCTTCCCTGGGTGTTCTCCCCTATATCCTCACCATTTTCAATTCTAGTCTCTCCACCGGGATTTTTCCTTCTCCCTGGAAGCATGCACTAGTCCGTCCCATCTTGAATAATCCTTCTCTTGATCCCTCTCTTCCGTCCAACTATCGACCTGTTTCTAACCTCCCCTTTTTGTCTAAACTCTTGGAGAAATTTGTCTTTGCACAACTTTCCCATCACCTTGATTCTATTAATTTCCTTCACCCCCGTCAATCAGGTTTCCGTTCTGGGCATAGTGTTGACACTGTTCTTCTGGCTTTCACTAACGCGCTTCTTGTAGCTCACGATCGAGGTGATATATCGGTGGCGGTTGCTCTGGACCTCTCAGCAGCGTTTGATTTAGTTGATCACTCCCTTCTTCTTCACCGACTTCGTGAAGCTGGACTTTGTAGCACTGTTCATCACTGGTTCCATTCTTTTCTTTCTTCTCGCTCCTGCATGGTCCTTCCTTCTTCATCTGCTCTCCCCCCTTCTGATCCACAGCACATTCTTTGTGGGGTCCCACAGGGTGCTGTTCTTGCCCCCCTTCTTTTTAACCTCTTTCTCGCTCCCCTTGCACTCCTTATCCAGCAGTCAGGTATCTCAGCCTTTTTCTACGCGGATGATATTCTCTTACTCCACCACACCTCTTCCTCCTGCCCAGATCTCACTCCTCTGAATTCCTGCCTTTCCTCTGTTGCTGACTGGCTCACTACCAATTGCCTCCATCTTAACCTCACAAAGACTCTTGCTATCTGGTTTACTTATGGTGCTCCCTCCCCCACTCTAGCCCCTTCCTTCTCCAATTCCCCAGTCCCACTGGTTTCTACATTCCGGTATTTAGGTGTCCACTTTGACTCGGATCTTTCCTTTCACTCTCACATCTCCCATATCACTAAAACCTCTTTCTTTTTTCTCCGACAAATCCGCTCAATCCGTCCTTTTCTCTCCCCTTCTGCTCTGACCACACTAGTACTGTCCTTAGTCATGTCACGGGTGGACTTCTCTAACGCACTGTTCCTTGGCCTCCCCAAAAACCAAGTGACCCGGCTCCAAAGAATACAAAATACTGCTGCACGTCTTATCACTTCTTCTGCTCTTCGAGATCATGTCACTCCCTTACTTTTCCATCTTCATTGGTTGCCGGTCCCATTCCGTTCCCAGTTTAAATTGCTAACTTTACTTCACAAAGTCTATCACACTGGTACTCCATCCTATCTGTCTGACCTTCTATCTTTTCACTCCTCACGTTACACTCCCCGTTCCTTCCATCTTAACCGTCTCGCTCTCCCCCCCCCCCTTCCCGTGCCCACCTTCAATTCACGTCTATCTGCATTCTACTTTGCTGGTCCCGCACACTGGAATTCTCTCCCCCCTTCCCTCCGCCTGGAACCACAATTCGCAATTTTCAAACAAAACCTTAAAACCCATCTCTTTTCACTGGCATTCAATCTCCCTCTCCTTTTGTATGAATCTGTTCCTGCTGTACCTACCCACCTGTTGTATCCTGTCCCGTACTTGCTGCATATTATTCCCTATCCTTTTCAAAAATTGTACATTTCCTTTCCTTTCTGGCCATGGCCAAAGTTTTTATGTATTCTGTTTTTATGTTTTGTATAATTAATCTATTTTATGTATTTTATGAATTTTTATGTATTTTACTACCTGTACACCGCTTTGATTACCCCAGAAAGGCGGTTATATCAAATGAATAAACCTAAACCTAAACCTAAGCGGAATTGCTTAACAAATATTTTGGTTCTGTGTTCACAGATGAAGAACCAGGAGCAGGACCTCAGAAAACACCCACAAATAGGAACAGAAACGAGGGACATCTTGAACAATTTTCAGAAGACTGTGTTCGTGAGAAACTAGCTCAACTTAAAGTAGACAAAGCGATGGGACCGGATGGGATACACCCTAGAATACTGAGGGAACTTGGGGACGTTCTAGCAACTCCACTGACTGACCTTTTCAATGCCTCGTTGGAGTCGGGAGTGGTGCCAAAGGACTGGAGAGAGGCTCATGTGGTGCCTTTACACAAAAGCGGAAGTAAGGATGTGGTTGAAAACTACAGGCCGGTTAGTTTAACTTCGGTGGTGAGTAAATTATTGGAAACACTGCTGAAAGAGAGAATAGTGAGGTTTCTGGAGTCCAGCAGATTACAGGATCCGAGGCAGCATGGATTCACCAGAGGCAGGTCTTGTCAGACAAATCTGATTGATTTCTTTGACTGGGTGACCAGGGAGTTGGACCGAGGGAGAGCTCTAGATGTGGTGTATTTAGATTTCAGTAAAGTCTTTGACACTGTTCCTCACAGGCGACTTATAAACAAACTGAGCACCCTAGGGATGGACCCTAAAGTTACTGCTTGGGTTAGAAATTGGTTGGGTGGGAGGCGACAAAGAGTACAAGTAAATGGAGCTCACTCTGAGGAGAAGGATGTTACCAGTGGTGTGCCCCAGGGATCTGTCCTTGTTCCGATTCTTTTTAACATCTTTGTTAGTGATATAGCGGAAGGGCTGTCGGGTAAGGTTTGCCTCTTTGCGGATGATACCAAAATCTGCAATAGAGTAGACACCCAGGAAGGTGTAGATAACATGAGGAGGGATCAAGCTAAGCTTGAAGAATGCTCTAGAATTTGGCAGCTGGGATTTAATGTTAAAAAATGTAAGGTCATGCATTTGGGCTGCAGCAATCCAAGGGAGCAATACAGTATAGGAGGTGAAGTACTTTTGTCCACTAAAGAAGAGCGGGACCTAGGCATGGTTGTGTCTGATGATCTTAAAGTAGCTAAACAGGTAGAAAAGGCGACGGCAAAAGCTAGAAGGATGCTTGGGTGCATACGGAGAGGAATGGCTAACAGAAAAAAGGAGGCGATAATGCCTCTGTATAAGTCTTTGGTGTGACCTCATTTGGAGTATAGTGTGCAATTCTGAAAACCGCACCTTCAAAAGGATGTGAACAGGATGGAGTCGGTGCAGAGGGTGGCTACTAAAATGATTAGTGGGCTTCATTATAAAGCATATGAGGACAGACTTAAGGATCTTAATATGTACACCTTAGAGGAAAGGTGGGATAGAGGTGATATGATTGAGATGTTTAAATACCTCCGTGGCAGGGAGAGAGCCTCTTTCAATTGAAAGCAAGTTCTGCTACGAGGGGACATGGGATGAGGGTGAAGGGAGATAGATTTAGGAGTGATATGCGGAAATATTTCTTTACGGAAAGGGTAGTGGATCCATGGAATAGTCTCCCAGTGGAGGTGGTAGAGATGAGGACAGTAACTGAATTCAAAAATGCATGGGACCAACACAGAGGATCTCTAAAGGTAAAAAGTGGACTGTTGTAGTTGTTGATATGGAAGGACAGACTAGATAGGCCATGTGGTCTTTTTCTGTCATCATGTTTTTATGTTTATGCCTTTAACAGTCTGACATGGATCTGAAATCCGTGTGCACATCTCAAAGCACCCTCACCTCAGTTGGCCAAAGTAAGGTGCCCTGTAAAATGCCCTGTGTCCTTACATTAGCCCGGTAAGCAGAGCAGAAAGTGTGTGTAGATGACCTGGTGTAGCTGTGTAGCCAGCCATTGCTATGTTAAAAGGCATAGCACACTGGTTAATGCAATGCCTTTCCAGCCAGTGGTGATGGGTTTGAGACTCCAGTGTGCCAACACCAAGATTAATGCCTAATGCACAAATTGTGGTAAAAAATGTCAGACATGTGTCTGCAGCATAAATCTTTATATATATATATTGACGGCACCACCGTTCGCCGTGTACTGGCCGTGGCACTGGCACGTAGCTAGCACGCCGTAATGATTCGTGGCAGCACGCATTGATGCGTGGCAGGGTGTGTCGAGGCATGGCAGCGCATATGCGTGCGTGCGTCAACAAGGCATCGGAGATAATGGCGACGCGGTGAAGGAAACCTGCCTTCACCCATCGGAAGCTGTGCCACCTTGCTGGATTGATCTGCAATAGGCAGCATAAATTATTCCCCGGCTCCTCCATACGCCAGGACCTCGGCCGCATTAGGAGGACATGGGATCGCGTCACGAGGCGGTACAATCATCTTGCTGACTACCCATGCGAGGTAAGTGTATGGGGACAGGTCACACAATGCAAGGTGTTCAACACATTATCCAGCAATAAACACACATCATACATGCACAACATGGTATAGACACCAGTCTGTGGGATATCCAGTGCTGAATGTAGCTGTGTATGCTGCTGTGTGTAGGTATTTCATTTCATTTTTTATTTCATTTTTATTTCACGTGATATACCGCCTATTTATCACATCAAAGCGGTTTGCCCTAACCCCAGGAGGCTAAGGATCTGATCACAGAGGTCCAGTTGTCAGTCTGGTGTTATGGTACCTGCTGCTCTTGATGTGTTAAAATCCACCCTAACCCCAGGAGCCCCTAGATCTGCCTAAAGAGGTCTGGTAAACAGCATGCTGACATGGTAGGTTCTGCAGTTGCGGGTTCACACATCTACCCTACCCCTAGGGGTCCTGAGACCTGAGTATACAGGTCTGTGTTAAATCCTATCAGTATGGTAGTGTATGCAGTTGCAGGTTCACACATCTGCCCACCCCCAGGAGTCATGAGATCAGATTACACAGGTCTGTCATAAATCCTATTGGTATGGTAGGTGCTGCTGTTGATGTGTCCCTATCCACCCCACCCCCAGGAGTCCTGTGACCTTATTAGAGAGGACAACAAGGAGGGGGCAGAGTGTGGGGTGGTGCGGGAGGGAGGGGAGGGGGAGGGTGAGCTGTATGTGACGGGGTGAGGAGGGTGAGGGTGAGGTGGAGGAGGCAGAGGAGGAGGAGGAGAGCACGGAGGGGGTGACAGAGAAGCGCCCCTGCCATTGTGTCCGCTGTGGCACACTGCTGGTGGATCTCCTGGTGAATGGCCAACAGCCTGACGCGTGCCTGTGGGTGGGACACAAGGTGATGTGTGAGACACCTGTTACAACCCCCACTGTGACACATGCACATGTCAGGCATATCCCATATCAGTCTGCAGATAAATTATGCATGCAATAACTAGCAACACATGACCATGTTTACATCTGTGTGTCCCATGAGCCATTCTCATGCCAGGAAAGGATCCTGATGAGGGGTCGTATGAATCACAGAGGGGTTTGTGTAGGCGAGGGAGAGAAGGCGTGCACTGTTGGTTGTTGGTGAAGCAAGGAGAGTGTCAGAGGCAGGTGTGTCATGGGGAGTGGCTGGGTTCGTGAGTGGTGGTGGGGTTGTGTGGCTGGGTTGGTGTGTGGTGGGGGAGGTGTGTGGCTAGGTTGGTGAGGTGGGTGTCTGTGTTTGAGTTAGAGGAGTTGAGGGGGGTGGAGTTTATGGTGGGCTTTGTGGTTGCTGCATGTGCAGTAGGAGGTGAGCAGGGGTTGCGGTTGCCTGATGGGGGAGATGGTGTTTATGGGGCTGAGGCACAGGGCATGGGTGTAGTCCCGCTGCAACACAGACCTGCAGCTGTGGGGGCAGGCCAGGCAGGGGCTGTGCCGGCACGGCGCAGGAGGCATGTGGAGTTGCAGGCTCACCAGCCTCACCTCTACAGGCCCAGGGCCCAGCTCCAGGGCATGCGTGAGGACCAAGTCATCTCCCTCTACCGCCTGAGCACAGGGGCTATTAGGGAGCTCTATGAGGATCTAAGACCTGATCTAGACAGAAACCACAAACCTCAACTACAAGCTGGGTATGTGTGTAGAGGAGGAGAGTGCAGTCCAAGACAGCACCTACATTGATGACCCTGGAGAAAGGAAGGTATGGCCATACACACAAGGATGCTCTGATGGGAGGGGAGGGTTTAGGTGCACATATAGGATATCCATATAGGATATCAATTTCACACAGTGGGATGACATGCAGCCATCAATGTCAGGTGGCAAGCAGACATGGGTGTGTGGTTGGGCAGACATAACTCAGGCATAGAGAGATATGTTTGCAACTCATCAGCACACAGCTGGTAATGTAAGTCAAGGGATGAGATAGCCACACCAAGGAAATGAATATCGACAGAGGATAAGGAAGAGGCCCCTGGATATCAACATTTCTTGAGACTTTCCTTGGGGCATCTTTAGCCACACCTTAGATTCAGCCAGCTTATGGGGCACCTAATATGGTGCCTTGGGGGTTGACAACCTTTTGACACACCCTCTGGGGCACATTATAACCCGCCTTGGCTGACGTGGTGGTTTAGGATGTGCCTTCTGGTGCACCCTAAAAGGTACATTAGGTTATGCACTGGGGTGCGGGCATTTTTAGCTGGCAGCACAGATTGTTGGATTGTTTCAAGCAGGAAAAGGAATTGCCTTGGCCACCCTTATTCATTATGCCCACTGGGGGATTGAACTCATGACCCCTGGCTCAGCAATCATTGTATTTACCAGTGCGCTACACATCTTTTATTGTGACTGCAGATCAGCACGTGAAGTTAAGGTTAATGCGCGGCTCCCTCTATCACGCGATAACGGGCACAACACACATTATCACGCGATAACCCGCAATTGTTACCTTCAGACCAGAACGCCCACTACCTTATATGGCATTCCTCACAGTAACGCTGCAACTAGCGCCGGTAACATTAAGACGGTTTAGTAAACATACCCCTAAGGAACATTATGGGATTCATACTTCTTTTTATAGGAAATTGAATAGACAAATTTTTTGCGATATGGGAGCCATTATCTTCAGTGTCTGGAAAGAAGCCAGTTTGTATGACTGAAGAGAGTATGTTTTAATTTGGACAACAAATATCAAGCTATGGAATTAGAAAAAAATGATTTTGTCTGTGGTTATATCATACAGACGGTCAAAGCAACTTACCATCAAGTATAGTAGGCCTAACTTAATATCAGAACAGCTATAAAATAGGCACCCTAAATGAGCCCCATAGCACCTAAATGCCAACATTGGTTCAAACGTGTGCTTGTACTCTACATTTATTTTATCAAGGGGCATGTTTATTAAAATGCACTATTATAGCATACATTAAGGCTTAAAAGTTAGCGCGGGATGTGAAGTAGACCCACGCAAACTGTTGGGGGCATGCCTGGCATGTTCCCTTGCAGTTACTGCGGGGAGATTCATCTCAACATGCTAAACTTCAAGCGCATGTAACGTGGGTGCACTTACCAACACCCAGAGGAGGTGGTAAGTGTACTTGTGCCTTATAAGGGTAGTATTCACTATTAGCCAGTGATGCCCATGAAGTGCCTTCAACACCGACGCTCTCTCCTTAACTGACCCAGTCACTGCCCATTGCGCACTAATAGCGGTCGGTAAACCCCACACTGTTAGCGCACTTTAGTAAACATTCTTCAAATGCACTACACGACAAGGGCCAAATTGGTTCCTACAGAACCAAATAGCAATTAAAGCACCCAAATAAGTTTATAGGATATTTTTTTTTTACCAAATTACAAAACCATTATACAATTGATAACTCAATATACTTTTACTTTCACTTCATATTAAACAAAAAACATTCATTGACACTTGTAAACTAAATTCATTATTCCAAAATAAACAAATGTCTCCATAAATTTCATCACAAATGAATTCATAAACAGATGGCATCATACTACTTGAATGTAATTTGAAATATACATGAATTGACCTCAATAACTGCAAAAATATTGGAGATAAGGGGAATGAGCTCAGCCAAAGAATGGTATCAGAACCACTGAAGTCCTGATCACCAATACATCATCATCACTTCTCCGCTCCTCAAGATCTTTCCAAAAATATATACATTGCTTATAAACTCATCTCACAAAATTAAGGATGTTATTTTAAAAGTGCTATTCATGCTTTGGATATCTGCAAATAAGCATGCAGACATCCAAATCACAGAGATGTCTTCAGACATGTTAGAAACTAGGGGGTATGTTTACTAAACCGTCTTAATGTGCGCCCAGTGATAGTGTGCAGGCTGCCATAAAAGGAGTGGGCGTTTCAGTCTTAAAGTAGCAAAACGGGATTATCGCGCGATAACGCGCGCTGCTGCTGCGCACAATAATGGGCTAAGCGCCGCTAAGTGCGTTAACGCGCGGTAATCTTAAGTAGTCGCCCAGACATGCAAGTACAGAAACAGAGCTGTAGTACAATGGTTAATACACCTACTGATGATAGAGGGGTCATGAGTTTGATCCCCTAGTGTGCCTAATGCATAAGGCTGGCTGAGGCATCAGCTTTAACATGTAAGTATTGTTTCTTGAGGCATTTTATTTGTATTTTAATTATTGCTGCCAGCAAACACACCCTCACGTGCCATAAACTAAGGTGCCACATAAGGCACCCTATAAGGCACTCCATAGGGCACATTATAAAGTGCACTGTCTGCCATGGCACCCTATAATGTCCCCTATAGGGCACCCTATAGGGCGCTCCATAGGACAACTTATAAGGCACCTTATATGGACTGTAACCATAAGGTGCCTCAGAAGGCGCTTTATAGGGCACCCTATAAAGCGCCTTATTTATTTATTTAACCGATTTTATATACCGTCTTTCTACAAATCAAGACGGTTTACATAAAACATTTAAAATAGAGTGTTTCCACTGTTTACATAGAACAAAGTAACAAATATATAAGATAACAATGAGAACTAATCATAAGAATAAACAACTATTTACAAAGGTATTTACCGAGATATCGGTTGTCAGTATGAAAGGTTTAGAAGGGGTAGGAGCTGGGGGGAAGCAGAAGAAGGTTAGGAACTAAGGTGGAAGGGAAAAATGTTCCAGAAAAAGGAGGGTTTTTAAGTTCTTTCGGAACTCTAGGTGAGTTCTAGTGTTCCGCAGCTCATAGGGAAGGGAGTTCCATAGGGTAGGAGCATAGAGGGAAAAGGCCCTGTTACTGGTAAATTGTTTGCAATATCTTATGGTTGTTGGGATAGAGATGAGGTTTTTGGTAATAGAACGGCGGGTTCTAGAGTTAGAAGAGAAGGGAATGAGAGGGGAAAGGCATGGAGCTGATTCGTTGGAGATGATTTTATGTATAAGGGTAAGCACTTTGAACTTAATCCTGCAGTAGATGGGGAGCCAGTGGAGGTCATATAGGATAGGACTGGTGTGATGTGTGATCGCTTGGGAATGTTGGTTATGAGTCGCGCAATCGTGTTCTGGGCAAGTTGGAGCAGTTGTATAGCGTTCTTGGGAAGGCCATGATAGATTAGGTTGCAGTAATCAAGAGAGGGGGTTGTGAGGGCTTGACAGACAGAACGAAAAGAAGTGGGGCTTATGAGGGGTTTGAGATTCCGGAGGGTACATAGTTTTGCATATATTGTATTAGTGGTTCTCTTTATTTGGTTAGTGAAGGAGAGGTTCTGATCAAGGATAATGCCAAGATACTTCACCTGTTTTTTTATAGTAAGGGTGAGATCTCCACTAGTGATGGTTTGAGGAGGGGTGTATGAGGTAGTGGAGAACACCTGTAGAACTTCAGTCTTAGCTTGATTAATTAGGAGGTTATGTTGAGATAGCCATGATTTTAGTGCAATTAAGCAATCACTTAGTTTAGTAAAGTCGGGGTTGGAGAGATTAAATGGGGTGAAGCACATCATGTCGTCCGCATATAATTGGTACTGAATGCCAAAGCTCTGAAAGATGTTGCAAACAGGTTGAAGGAAAATATTGAAACGGAGAGCAGAGAGGCTAGATCCTTGGGGGACATCTTGTAAAGCGCCTTCTGAGGCACCTTATGGTTACAGTACTCTGAGGGTGTTTTTGCTGGCAGCACTAATGTACATTAAAAATTGACAATGCTCCAGATAACCCTATCAAATAACCCCACTGTGGGTTTGAGCCCATGACCTCTGGCTCCACAAGCAGTGAAGTAACCAGTGGGCTACAACTACTAACAAGCCCCTGGCTGGCTACAGAAGGACTGCATGTCACCACACAAACAGTCTGCTGTGGTTACCAGGATAGGGTTAACCCACCCGTACCCATGATGCACTGCACATGCAAATCAGCAGTCTACAGATGATCACAAGATGGGGTATGCACCCCCACAGCACCTCGGCCTGGTAGGGGGAACTGACCGTGTGCACCCCCACAGCACTTCAGCCTGCTAGGGGGTACTGACCGTGTATGTTACTGGCACAGAGTATCTACAGACTGTCACATTGTGCAGGTACTATGCTCACAATGAAGGTGAGGTGGGGCACCCAGCACCAGGTCCACAGCACCTTTCATGGCTGAAATAGGCTATACTGCAGGTCCCCATCAGTACTAGTGTGTGTGATAGGTGGTTCCTGCAGAAACATCTGTATTTCTCAGTCATGTCTAGTTCTTATGGGCTATGATGCACCCAAAATAGTGCATGTCCTGTGCCAGTACCATGGTCACATGATGTAGGTGAAGGGGGGAGTATTTGGACCCATAGGTGGATTATGTACCACCACCCAACCCACTCTCTGTGGCTCAGGGTGGGAAACAGAATCGCCCACCAACAGAGCCACACTCTACCTCCCCGCAATGGTGGCAGAAAAGAAGACCATCAACCCCAGTCCTGCTGGGGAACAGACACCATACAGGGCAGGCAATGCAGATCTGTACACATCCATAATGAAAGGCAGACAAAAGGCCTGGAAATGCTCAGCTTCCCCCCACCACCATTATATGACATTCTCCAGCAGCAAGCCTCCAGCTGCTGCACCCTGAAAAATGTTCCATCCAGACACATACTAGCTGCAGACAGTCTGCTAGCTAGCCCATAGTGCATGTTTTTGGAAGAGATGTATGTACCCAGAACTAAGATGTCAACATACATAACAAACAGATATGTCAGTGATTGGGCCCCAAAAGGGAACCATAAACATCACATGAGAGCGGAACTATGGGGGAACCTAGCCATGCCGTGGTCACTGCTCAGTCAGGGTGAGAGTGACCTCCCAGCAGGATATCCTGTGGCCACCCTGTCCGTGCAGGTGGTTGTCAGGCACTACAATGTCCGAGCCATTGCCCTATGCCCTGTGCAGATGCATCCTGGCCAGGCCACCCTGTCCGGGCTGTACCCATGGTACCTTGCTCCTCATTATGCACATTGGCAGGCTTACACTGACAACAGTGTGGGCTGAGGAAGGTGTTGGCAGACACCACACACTGGATAGACAAACACACGCTCCCACACCTATGCCAGCATTGTGCAAATATAGAGGCTCTTGGCAGCCCTGGCCACCGCACCAGTCCTGGGCACAGTGCAGGCAAGGCTATGGTACGCAATACTGTTGGGATCACTCCCCAGGGTGGTAAACACTGTCAGACATCAGACCTGAAGCACACTCCACAGACAGCAGAAAGGTTGCTATGATGCAACTCAATCAGCAAATTGTGCTTAACTTAGGAATTGCTATCTGCCAGTAATCATAGCAACCGTTTGATAGGTGTGTACAATATTCCCAGGTTTAGGGTGGCATTGCTAAGGTATGCAAGTGCTAGTATTGGGAGATGCACGCAGGGCCCAACATCCTGCCTCTCCAGGAGGCTTTGGATAATGGAGCCTGTGGGTGAGGGTGTGTCTGCCCCTGTTGGCCGCTGCTCTAGGGCAGAGGTTCCCAACTCCAGTCTTGGTGGGCCAAACACTGTTCGGGTTTTCATGCTGTCCCTAATGAATATGCATGAGATACATCTGCATACCATGGGGGCGGTGCATAGACATGCAGCACAGCCATGTTTATTAGAGGCAGCATGGAACCTGAATGGTGTTTGGCCCTCCAGGACTGCATTTGGGAGATTCTGTTCTAGGTAATGTGCAGGTTTATGGTGTCTGTGCTCTGCAGGGTAAAATGTAGGTTTATTGGGCATGTTTCTGTTATCTGCAATAAAGGTTCTGTCTGTATTAGCATGTTTTAGTAGTGGGTAGAATATGGGGACTGGGTTGGCAGGAACCACAGTTGGGACTTGAACCTGTGACCTTCTGCTCCTGAACACACTGGCTGTGTTCACTGCACCACCATGTTGCCACAGAGATAGTGCATTCCCTGGAGATATCATGACTGTTTGTCAGACAGAGCCTGTCTGTTGCAGTGCACGGCACCCACCTAAACAGGGCTAGGCCATGGTCTGCTCTGGGCAGCTGCAACTGCCCCCTCCACCACCAGTACCCCTTTGCCACCATGCTGACATGCCCTTCTGCTGGTGGTGCTGGTGCTGCGCAGTCTTAGGCCATCCAGTGTGCGGGTAGGCGGCTGCCTATGGTGTGGATTCTGGGGTAGGGGTGCCTGCATAGCTGTCCACACTTTCCCCCAGCATCGCCTGCCAATGTTCTGTGCCATTGGGGGTACCTGCTGGGTACTATTCCCTGTGACACCGTGGGAAGCACACTCTTGCCCATGTTGGGCCCTCAGCAGTTGCTGTCTGGCTGCTCTACTGTTTCTGCATTCCTATGGGCCAGCTAGGTATTACCCTAGTCCGCACTGTGCCCCAGCTGCACCACAGCATGTGCTGCCTGCAGCCCTCTGTGTCCCCTTTTCCAGCATCTGTCCAGTTGCCCATTCCGACATGCCCGCCCTGCTGTTGTGGAACATGTGCACACCATAGGAAACCTGTCCAATGGAGAGGAAAACCTTGATCAGCGCAATTTCACTGTGGGCTCATTCACCTTGTATGGGGACAGAGCATAGACCCTTCCAAAATTCATATCTTTTTTTTGGATCTTTCTTGGGGGTGTTTTTTGATGTTTCCCATTGATATCACTATTGCCCAGCTTGGTTGTGTTTTTTTTACATTTTCTTCTGTTCATTTTCACTGTTTATTTGCCCTTTTGTTCCATGCACATGTATCACACTTATCACTTTTTGTAGGTTTCCCTGGTTTTGCTGTACATTGCTGACGGAAATGGTTTCTTTTCCCTTTAAATCAGCTCTAACGCCAGGGTTTCACTGGCGTTAGTTTTCAGCCTCGGATTTCACCGCGTTAGTGTGCAGGGAGCCTCTCCCCTCCCACTCTACGCCCATTGACCCTCTCTCTCCGCCCCTGGGGAGCCTTCCTCCGCCCTCCGGGAGCCTTTCTCCGCCTTCAGCGCTCGTTTGCGCCTTAGCGCGCGTTAATGCGCGCTAAGGCGCCTTATCGCCCGGTAAAGCACCATTATCGCGCGAAAAGGCGCCTTATCATGCGATAACGTGGGAGAGCGCACGTTAAGACGGTTTAATAAACATACCCCTAGGTCTGTGAATGTCCCCAGCAGGAGGACATCCAAGTCTGAATGGGAGTGTGGCCGGGGTATTCCTAAGAATCTGAATGTCCTTGTCTGATCTCAGATACGCCCTGGACATCCCAAGTCATGTCTAAGATTAAACCTGCTGGAGGCATGAACAGGCATCTGAAAAGTGTTTGTTTTGTCAGATAAATGACTGGAAGGTGTGGAAAAGAAACCACACTAATACCCCCTCTATTTTACACTATGGGCTCTTTTCAGAGAGGTGACTTGCGGGGCTGCACATCCCGGTGGGGCGTGCAGCCCCACAAGTCATTCTGCCCCTATTCCACATCAGTCTCTCCCCACACAGCTAGATCAGCAGTACGGGGAGAGTCGACAGTTGGCAGGAGGGGACAGAAACTGGGCGGAGTGGGGTTGGGTCAAAGTGGGAGGACATAAGGGCCAATTCAGGTCATGGCCCTGTACATCCTGCGAGGTCGAGGGGTACATGCTGATTATTCCATCTTAGAGGTAGAATAAGCAGCATCTACTGGGCGATTGGGGCCGGAATTCCCCCCTTCCCTCCAGGCTGGGGCATTGGACAAGTAGGTCCCCGCCACCCGATCCAGGCCCCGGCTGCCCAGCTGTGAGATGGGCAGCAGGGAAGAAGAGAGTTGGCTTTGTGGGGGACAGTGGACCCTGCAGGGAGGACATTCCCACAGGCATGCAGGGGCACACCGTGCCAGCCTCAGGCCTGATTCTTTATGCCCCCACATTACAGAATCGGGTCCTAATGGGCCCAGATGTGTCTCTTTGTGAATCAGGCTCCACGTCAATGAACACTGACAGGGAATGGGGGCTTAGGTTTATAATTTGCTATGCCATTGGCCTTCCTCTTTTTCTTGCTTGCCTGAGAAGGATGTCCCCGACCCAAGCATCCTTAATGGGGACATCTATGTGGCTACCTGCGTGCATATCCACATAGGTGTCCCTGCATTTTTCTGAACGTTCCATCCTAGACGTCCCCAATTTAACTTGGATATCCTTTCTAAAATCCCCCTCTAAATATCAAATAAAAATACTTACAGTATCTTCTTGAATGTATAATGGTGATGTAATATCTCAATTAATGTTTCCTGGAAGAGTCAATCCTTTATTCACTACTCCATAAGCAACATACCCCTGAAGCGATGTGAATATGTAAATTTAAATTCAGTAACCCCTTCTTACTGAATGATGTGACTCAAAGTTCTCACTACTATAATCCTGTAAGTAACATGACTCAAATTTCTCACTGCAATAATCCTATTAGTTCAATCCCACTCAGTTTTCCAACAGCTTTGTTCACCAAATTAAACCTCTGACAATGGTTTCCCTCCAACGAAACTGCTTTGGGTTTTTGCCTTTGAAAAAAATGTAAATTATATATATTGTAGAAAAGGCTCCACATTTGGCAGAGTCTTATGCAAAATACCACTGGAACTGACTATATCCCATTCGGGACATCTCAATTCCGATCTCAACGTTCTTTGTAAAATGGGCTTTAATATCTTTCTGTCCTAAACAATGGAGCATGTTTACTAAAGCCCACTCCAGTACTGCACATTTGTGACATAAAATTAATGTGGAGGCCCTTGTTAATTTTGGGGGATTGTGATCACCTGTCCCTCTGCCTAATTATTAGCACATTGCTAATATGTGACATCATGCTAACCAGCACATTGGTGCACTTAACGCCACCCAGAGGCAATTAGCACATGACCAAAATACATGCTGACCATGATGTGTTGTCAATGCTTATGTGACATCCCTAACCCATCCTGTCTCCGCCCAATCATGTACTAATCAGTTAGTGCAGGGTTTTTAGCACAGGGCCCCATGCTGTTAATACAGCATGCTTAGTGCACGGCAAACCCAGTACTAATGGCTAGCACATGCTAGTAAACTTGCCGTTACATGTTGGATGCATGAAGAGGATGACTGTGATATAAATGTTGATTGAACATTGAAACTGCTTATGTACAGCTAAGCACTAGCAGGTCATACTTTTGAGAATTTACGATGGAGAATGATTGATCATGTTTGAGAATTATGAGGGGAGGGAATTGGAGGTCATTTTAAATCAAAAGGAAGAATGGATTTTTCACCTGCAGTCTGTCCAACCTATGGAAATGATCACAGAGATTGAATGACACAGTTTAATGTGATTGTTATAAAGGAACGAATGAAATGCTTGTGGTATACGTTTTAATTGACTGATTGATAGCTAATTGTGTTGTTTATACTGTTGGAATCTGATTGCATAAAGTGAAATTATGTGGCCTTTTAAATGGATTGACATTTAACCTTGTTCACAGATAACCCTTGTCCCTACTTATGATAAGACACATGCATGACACCAAAGGGGTGAGGCAATTGGTCCCAGTGCACTGTTCTGAGGCAGAGCCACTTGAAGTGTACTGCACAGCTATAGTACTCTGCAACAGCAATGGATATGCCTTTGAAGCTAAGAATATTTTATATACATTTATAAAAAAAAGTCTTGAAAAATAAGTAAAGTCCATGAATGAGACATTTTGATGAACTGGATAGTGAGACCCATTTTTAATGTATGACTGATGATTATATTGTGAGAACCATAGTGGGGAAAGTTCTGTGACCTGGTTTGATGTATGATGGTCCTCCCAGCAGTGCTAGATGTATTAAAATCAGGAATATATACTTTTTGGAAATAGCCTAATAGTTAGAATAGAGGGCTAGAATCATGGAAGCCAGGATTCAAATCTCACTGCTGCTGTCAGTGTGATTGTGCTGAGTATTGGGATGGGGGGAAAGCCATCTTCTCTATACCCTCTGGATGTTTTATGGCCAAAAAGAACATTTTCCCAATGCCTATTTGTGCCTGGAGCAGGTATAACCTTAGATATAACCTTAGATGAGACTCCAGACATCCAGGACGTTTTTGATATCAGGCAATGACATCAAGGTTCATAGGAATGCTCCATTCACACCTCCCCATGTCTCCATTCAAACTTGGACGTCCACAGACCCGGCTTCTAAAATGTCTCTGGAGATGTCTCCATGCTTTGGACATGCCTATTTTCATACAGGCAAAGTATGAATAAGGTTTTTAAAATAACCCCCGTACTGTCACACAATTTTATATAGGTCTTTTCTGCACGTAAAACTTTACATACAATACAATCTTTATAAAGTTACTTCCTTAAAGTACAGATAAAACTGTGGCAACATGGAAACCCAAGTACAATGTGGAACCAGAAAACATATGGGTAGATATTAAGCTGCAGAATCTGATGACGCCATCTAATTATTTATATTTGAATATTCAAAGAATTAACCAGTTAAGGCTATGGAGCTGAAGACTCTGGTTAAAATGAACTAGATAATGAGCAGACTTAACGGGTTATCTTTAACTGAATAGGATGTGTGTTCATTTACATGCCTACTATTTAGTGCACACAAAATTGATATATTGCATGTAACCCAGAGGCAGCTGGGTCGCTAAGAGTCAGCACTGACTTGACGACACTAAAAAACAAAAAAAAAACCTTATGAATTACCATGTGTAAAGCCGATTGTATGTGTTAAAAAACTGTATGTACATTAGAACCTTTTAATTAATAAGGAATGTGCATGACAAACCAAGAAAAACATCCAAAAATGGCCAGAATCCAAAAAAGAAAAAAAAAACCTTTTCCCCTGTGCACTTCCTTAATTTTTATACAACCATCTCATGCTGGAAGAGGTGAGGTGAATACACAACCCTGCACAATACACAACAAACTGATAACTTGGGTAATCTAAAAACAAGACAGACACCATGCTGAGGAGCTCAGTATTCTGGGAATTGTTTTCACCTCATATCTAATCAGGGTGTACTCCTTCACATCTTGGCACCCGGCTTACATGGCAAGGTGGCTTCAAATACATCTCAACAACTTCATGCCATTGCACTTAACCACTGAGGTAAGAGATTTATTTATTTATTTGTTTTTATATACCGCGCTATTACAGATCAGTGCGGTTTAGATCATGAAGACACAGTAATATTCAGCTCTACATGCTAGATGGGGATGTGTGCGGCTATGTTTTTTGCTTCATTCATTTGATTCATTACATTCAGGGGTGGGGAGTTGAATTGGAATTCAAGAAAGCATGGGACAAACACATAAGATCTCTAAAGGAAGAAAGTGACTATAGCAATTAGTATGGAAGGGCAGACTGGATAGGCAGTGCGATCTTCATTTGCCATTTGTTTCTATATCACCAGCTTCATAATCTTCCAGGCAGTCCCTTAGAACTGTCTTTAATTATCTCACACCTTTCCAGTAGTAATTCAAGCCATGTTACATTCAGGTATGGTAGTTCCCTGTCTCCATGCAATCTAAGGGGTCGATGCTGAAAGCCGACATTAGAGTCATGCACTAAAAGCTGTGTGCAAGGTTTTTTTTAGTTCAAGAGCACCACAAAAATTGTGTGCCGGTATGCCATAAGCAAAATGCATGCGAATGATATATACACAAAACGTTGGCAATAAATGTGTGGCGCGTGCCAGATACGTGCGCAGAAAGCTTATGCTCTGGCGTTAACATAGCGAAATTTAGATCATTTATTTTATTTAAAATAACAATTTTCAGCATGGAGTAATGATTTTTTATCTACATGGCGGCAGGAAAAGTTGTGCACTTAACCTTAACGCCTGAAACAGTGGTTTATGGAGGGATCCTATATGTTTTCTCGGCACAGTAAGGAATGGTTAACCGCAAAGCCACTAGTGGGTAAATCACACCAGAAAACATTTCTGCTCTCCTGCATGCTGATCTGTTTTCTCCTATACGCACCAAACTTTTCTTCTCCTGCATGCACTGAAGTCTTACTTTACCCCTGATCAAGCGTTCAAACAATGGTGCTATGGAACTCTGGGCTTGGCCTTTCGAACTTCTGTGCATTTCTTTGCATCTGGGTGGAATAGCTAATGATCTTGTTATGATGTCATTTAAATACATATATCTCATTATAATGTAATTTAAATAAGCACTACACTACTTTCTGTACAGTTAATGCTCACACCAATCCCCTCTCTGCATTGTGATGCGGTAGTAAGTATGCACAGATTGTCACACTAAGTATATGTAGATAGTGCACTCTTTTTGCATCGGTTTCTAAGTTTGTATCTGAGGCAGTAGATTGTTAAGCGGCTTGCCCAAGGCTACAAGGAGCATCAGAGGGCTTTGAGAACTAGTCTCTCTGGCTCCAGCCTTCTGCTCTTACCACTTGGCTACTCTTCCATGTATTTACTTTGCTATTATTCAGAACCATGAGGATCTCAAAGACACTAGGAAAGAGGCTTTGCATGATGACATTAGTGGATTTGTGGAAAGTTCTGAACTGAGCACAGAATCTTAGGGGCATGTTTACTAAAACCCCGGTAAGGTGCGGGCCCCGGTAGTGTGTGGGTGCCATATAAGGAGTGGGCGGTCCGTCCTGAAAAAGAAAAGGCAGAATTTACATATGCGCTAAGGTGCGCGGCGCCCATGTGCGCCCCGCACCTTAGCGCATGAGATAGCTGTGCGGGAGGCATAAGTGGCGCGCTGAAGTACAAGAAAAAAAAGCAGAACCACAGCACAATGGTTAAGACACTGACCAACAGTGCAGAGATCAGAGGTTCAATCCCCCACAGTGCCCAATGAAGACAGCTGGCTGAGGTGTTAATTTATGAGGAACAGAAATACTGGGTGGCATAAGGCAGCGTGCTGATGTTTATGGAGGCATTATAATACTGGACAGTATAAGTGGCGCGCTGATGTGCAGGAAGAAGAGCAGAGCCACAGCACAATGGTTAAGGCACTTACCAATGGTGCAGGGATTAGGAGTTCAATCCCCCAAAGTGCCCAATGAACAAGGCAAGCTGAGGCATAACATATTAAGGGGAAGATTGCTTTAGGAGGCATTTTTTCCATATTTTAATTATCACTACTAACAAACGCTCTCCCAAAGCGTGTTAACATAAGGTACCCTATAAGGCACATTTTAAAGTGCACTGTCAGCCAAGGCACCCTAGAATGTTGCTTATAGGGCGCTTTAGAGGGTGCCGTATGAGGTACCGCAAGGTCAGTGTACTGTTTGTTATGGCAGCACTGTGCAGGTTAAGGAATGAAAAGCATACGTAGGTGCGCTGACAAGCAAGGAGGAGTAGCAGTGGAGCACAATGGTTAAGGCACTGATTGCTGATACAGGGGTCATGAGTTTGCTCCCCAGTGTGCCTAATACGTAAGGCTGGCTGTGGCATCAGCTTTGCATTGTACATATTTTGTCCTGCAGCACTTTATTTTTATGCTATTAATTGCTGCCAGCAAACACGCCCTCACGTGCCGTAATTGAAGGTGCCGTATAAGGCACCCTATAAGGCACTCCATAGGGCACATTATAAATTGCACTGTCCGCAACAGCACCCTAAAATGTCCCCTATAGGGCACCCTATAGGTTGCATCACAGGAGAATGTATAGTGCCCCTTATATGGACGGGAACCATAAGGTGCCCTATAGGGCGCCCTATAAAGCACCTTCAGAGGCACCTTATGGGTATGGTACGCTGAGGGTGTTTTTGCTGGCATCAAAATATTGGACAATCCTATCAAATAACCCCACTGTGGGTTTGAACCCATGATCTCTGGCTTCAGAGGCAGTGAAGTAACCATTGGGCTACAGCTCTATAGCTGCTAACAAGCCCCTGGCTGGCTGCAGAGAGCATGCATGTCACCACACAGACAGTCTGCTGTGGTCACCAGGATAGGGTTAGCCTACCCATACCCATGATGCACTGCACATGCAAATCAGCTGTCCACAGATTAACACAAGATGGGCAATGCACCCCAGCACCTCGGCCCGGTAGAGGGAAGTGACCATGTGCACCCACACACCACCTCGGCCTGGTAGGGGGTACTGACCGTGTGTTTTACTGGCGCAGAGTAGCTACACACGGTCACATTGTGCGGGTACTGTGCTCACCCTGAGGGTGCAATGAGGCACCCAGGACCAGGTCCACAACACCTTCCATGGTTGAATGAGGCCATGCTGGAGGTCCAAAGCAGTGTTAATGTGTGAGATAGGTAATTTTTGCAGAAACACCTTGGATATCTCAGTCAGGTGCAGTCCCCAGGTGGGCCATGCACCACCACCACTCCTCCCCCCCCCCCCCAGGGCCAAGGGCAGAAAACAGGGCCCCCCATCAATAGATCCACATTCTACCTCCCTGCAAAGGTGGCAGTAGAGGGAACCATCAACCCAGGTCCTACTGAGGAGCAGACACCCCACAAGGCAGTCAATGCAGCTCTATACACATTCATAACACAATAGCAGACAGATATTAGGCCTGGATATGGTGAACTGCACCCCACCACTATCTGATATTCTCCTGCAGCAAGTCATCAGCCACTGCACCATCACAACACATACCAGCAGCAAACAGTGTGCTAGTTAGTCCACAGTGCATGTTCCCAGTGGAGATGTGTGCACCCAGAACTGGGATGTCAGCATACACAGCAATCAGATAAATCAGTGACTGGGCCCCAAAAGGAAACCCATATCTATCACATAAGAGAAATACCATATAGCACTATGGGGGTGCCTAGCCATGCTGTGGTCTCTGCACAGTCAGGGTGAGAGTGATCTCTCAGCAGGACATACTGAGGTCACCCTGTCTGTGTAGGTGGTGGCCGGGCACTAAAATGTCCCAGTCAGTGCCCTATGCCCTGTGCAGATGCACCCTGGCCAGGCCACCCTGTCCGGCCTATACCCATGGTACCTTGCTCCTCATTATGAACATTGGCAGCCCAATACTGGCAACATTGCTGGCAGTGTGGGCTGTGGAAGGTGTTTGCAGCCACCACACACTGGATAGACAGACAGCCACCCCCACACCTATGCCAGCATTGTGCTACTATAGAGTAGTCCAGCAGCCATACCCACCACACCAGTCATGGGCATAGTACAGGCATGGATATGGTACACAAGGCTGTTGGGGGGTCACTCCCCAGGGTGGTAAACACTGTCAGAGACCAGACCTGCAGCGCACACCGCAGACATCACAATGATTGTTATGGTGGAGGTCAATGAGCAAAATGTGCTTAACGTAGGAATTGATATCTGCCAGTTATCATGGGCAACGTTTGATAGCTGTGTACCATATACCCAGGTGTAGGGTGGCATTGCTAAGGTATGCAACTGCTAGTATTGGGAGATACAGGCAGGGCCCAATGTCCTGCCTCTCCACGAGGCATTGGCCAATGGGGCCTGTGGGTGTGTGTGTGGGTGTGTCTGGCCCTGTTGGCTGCTGCCTTACGGCAGAGTGTCCCAACTCCAGTCCTGGTGTTCCAACCACTGTTCGGGTTTTTCATGAGCTACATCAGCATACCATGGGGGTGGTTCATAGATATGCAGCACAGGCATCTTTATTAGAGGCAGCATGGATCCTGAATGGTGTGGGGCCCTCCAGGACTGCATTTGGGAGACTCTGCTCTAGGTAATGCGGCTGTTTATGGTGTCTGTGTTTGGTGTGGTAAAATATAGGCGTATGAACCATGCGTATGTTCTCAGCAATAAAGGGTTGTCCTTACTATCATGGTTTAGTTGTAGGAAAAATGTGTGAACTGGATTGGCAGTAGCCCCAGCTGGGCTTTGAACCTCTGACCTTCTGCTTCTGCACATGCTGTCTGTGTGCACTGCACCACTGTGTTGCCACAGATATGCTGTGTTCCCTGGGGAGTGCATGACTGTACATCCGACAGAGCCTGTCTGTTGCGGTGGACGGTGCCAGCCTGCACAGGCCTAGGCCACTGTCTGCTGTGGTTTGCAGCCACTGCCCCCTCCACCACCTGTACCCTTCCGCCAACATGCAGACATGTCCCTATCTGGGAAAAAGCATATGACCTGATTGAGTTGTGGCACTCCAGGACTGAATTTGGGGGACTCGGCTGTAGGTAATGCCCATTGTTATGGTTTGTGTGCGGTGTAGGGTAAAATATAGGTGTTGGAACCATGCTTATGTTCTCTGCCATAAAGGAGTGTCTGTACTATCACTGTTTGGTGATGGGTAAAGCTATGGGGATTGGGTTGGCAGGAGCCCCAGCTGGGATTTGAACCTGTGCCCCTCTGATCTTACAGGTACTGGCTGTGTCCGCTGCACCACACTGTGGCCACAGAGATAGTGCAGTCTCTGGAGATAGGAAACCTGGCTGCACGAGTCAGACACCCTGCTCTGCACAATTTTACTGTGGGCTCGTTTACCTTGTATGGGGACAAAGGTGCAATTAAACCTCAAATATGACCTCCAAAAAAGGGGAATAAAAACAAAACCAATCTGGGCAACAGTGATATCAATGGGCAACATGACAAACACTCCCAGGCAGGGCCGGATTTACCTTGAGTGAGGCCCTACGCCAACAAAAATTGTGGGCCCCCAGAAAAAATAAAAACGAGATCAACTTACCAAAACAGAAATGGCAATAGATATATAGAATTGCCTGACATAAAGAGGCAATAGGGACAAAATCAGCATCGGAATTCAAGAAATACATTAAAAAATGTCTTATCCATCGGGGAAGAGGATCACTGAATGATCCGGCGGTACTACAGCAGCTACAGGAAACGGACCTGGCCGTCGCTGCTCCCCGGTACTCACTATAGCTTTGGTGTAACAGGCCACCGCCTCCTGGTACTTGTGGTTGACGAAGAGTCTGTTTCCCTGCTCCTTTAACTCTAGCTAGTGCTCTTCTCCGGACTCCTGCCTCCCCCACTCTCCTTTTCCTCTTTCCCCTTCATGCCAGGGCCTGGAGAAGCTCGCGGACGGCCCCGTTCAGCTAGGCCGCAGCAATTTCAACTCTCTAGAGAGCGAGGGATCCAGGCTCGCACAACCCCGCCTCTCACTCTGACTATACCCAACACACCCACAAATAGGGTTGCCAACTTTTTCACCGTGAAAAACCCGACACCTGTGGCTCGCCATGCTCCACCCATTCTCTGCCCCTAGTCCCACCCCAGCCCAGCCCCCCGCCCCCCCCCCCATAAATACCCAGGATACGTGTAGGCTAACTTCCTTGGTCAGATAATAATTAAACTGGGAACCCCAAAATCCAAACATGAAATGTACAACACTGGAAAAATAAAACTATAAAGTAATTTCCTCTTGCACTAAACAAAAACGCAAAGATGTTAGCAATACACACTTCCCAGACCAGACATATTCCAGTTAATAAATTCAAAATAAAAAGTATTTTTCTACCTTCTGTTTGGGCATTTTTTCAGTTGCAATTGCTCCAGTCACTTTCTTCTGGTTTTTTCATGTCTTCTGCGAGCTATCCATTTGTCCTTTCTTCTCTTTTAGATGTTTTCCATTATCTCTCTATTTCTGCTTTAACATACTGATTGTTTCCCTTTTGCTCTTTCCCCCAATTCTTTCCTTATTCCTTTATCATCCATTTAAATTTCACCCTTCTATTTTCAAGCCCCTCTTACGCTCCCAATACCCAGCCCATCATAGACTTTTCTTCCACACAAAATATTTTTTCCCCTCTCCATTCTCATTCTCCATCCATTCTAGTCCTCCCCCAAAATCAGTTCCCTTATAGTTCTAGACCCACCCAGCATCCACTCCCTTCTAGTCCCATTCTCCCATGCCCCACATCAGCCCATTTCCAGTCCTATTCTAGCTCTTCATCAGCCCATTTCCAGTGCTAGCCCTCACATCACAGACCATTTCCAGTCTAGCCCCCCCCATCACAGCCCATTTCCAGTCCAAGTCCCCCATCACAGTCTATTTCCAGTCCTAGCCCCCCCAATCACAGCCTATTTCCAGTCCTAGCCCCCACCATCACATCCCATTTGCAGTCTGAGTCCCCCTGCACCATCACAGCCCATTTGCAGTCCTAGTTCCCCCCCCCCACCATCACAGCCCATTTCCAGTCCATGTCCCCCCCCCCCCCATAGCCCTTTTCCAGTCCAGGTCCCCCCTCCCCATCACAACCCATTTCCAGTCCATGTCCCCCCCCCCCATAGCCCTTTAACAGTTCAGGTCCCCCCATCACAGCCCATTTCTTTCCAGTCCAAGTCCCCCCCCCCCGATAGCCCTTTTCCGGTCCAGGTCCCCCCCCCCCATCACAGCCCATTTCTTTCCATTCCAAGTCCCCCCCCCCATAGCCCTTTTCCAGTCCAGGTCCCCCTCCCCATCACAACCCATTTCCAGTCCATGTCCCCCCCACCCCCCCATAGCCCTTTTACAGTTCAGGTCCCCCCCCCCCATCACAGCCCATTTCTTTCCAGTCCAAGCCCCCCCCCCATAGCCCTTTTCCTGTCCAGGTCCCCCCCCCAATCACAGCCCATGCAGTCCTTGCCCCCCCGACCAGCACCGCGGCTGTCTGAGGGGCTTCAGAGGGAGCCGGAGAATCCTGCGCGAGGCCCCAGCTCCCTCTGTACAGCCGCCAGCGTGAAGAGCCTTTTCCTTCACGCTGGCGGCTGTATCTGTGAAGCCGCGAATGCTGGGAAAGGTTAAAGGGCATTGCCTTTAACCTTTCCCAGCAATCGCGGCTTTACAGATACAGCCGCCAGCGTGAAGGAAAAGGCTCTTCACGCTGGCGGCTGTACAGAGGGAGTCGGGGCCTCGTGCGAGCTTACCCTGCTCCCTCTGAAGCCCTCCGGTGTGTGGGCCGGCCCCGGGTGCGGGTTTTCTCAGTCCTGGGGACTCTTCTTTGTGGGCCCTTGCCAGCTGTGGGCCCTACGCCAGGGCGTACCTGGCGTATAGGTAAATCCGGCCCTGCTCCCAGGAAAGCTCCATTAAAATGCAGTGCTTTTTGAACGAGTCTACGGAGCGTAGACCCTTCCAAAAATCATTTCTTTTTTTTTGGAGCTTTCCTGGGAGTGTTTTTTATGGTTGCCCATTAATATCACTGTTGCCCAGCTGGATTATAATTTATTTGGAATTTGTTGTGGTCATTTTCAATTTATATTTGCTATTTTGTTCTGTGCACATGTATCACACTGCTCACGTTTTGCAGGTTTCCCCGGTTTTGCTGTACATTGCTGACGTAAATGGTTTCTCTTCCCTTTAAATCGGCTCTAACGCGAGGGTTTCACTCGCGGTATTTTTTTTGCCTAAATTCAGCCCCGCTCCTATGTGGGGAGCCTCTCCCCTCCCACTCTCCACCCATTGACCCCGTCCCTCCGCCCCTCGGGGGCCTTCCTCCGCCCTCCGTACGCCTTTCCCCGCCTCTATCGCACATCAGCGCCCCGCACACGTGCGCGGGCCCGTTAATGTGACGCGCACACGTGTGCGGCACTTAAGAGCACTTAAGTGCATCATTAGCTTATGCTATTGTGCGCCGCGCACATGTGCGCGGTTTAGTAAACATACCCCTTAGATTCCTACCAATGAGTTTGCATTTAACTGGTTTATTCACAATTCAACAATGCATACTTTATCCACGCTTACAACAAAAAAACATACAGTTGTGGTCAACATTATTGGCACCTTTGCATTTTTTGTATATTATATACAACATCTTGAGAAATAATTGGAACTATTCCAACTGTGTGTCATCATAATATTTTAATAGTATGTTCAAAGGTTTTCAACAAAAGAAAGATGTCTGTGCAACTTAGACGTAGTAGTTTCTGAGAAAAAACAAAATATGAACCGGACAGGATTAATGGCATCCTTCACTAATGTTTGATTGCACAAACCTTGGCAGTGATGACAGCCTCTAAACATTTCTTATAGCTATCTATAAGTTTCATAAATCTGTCTACTGGTAGTTTCTCCTACTCTTCAACTGTGATTTGTTCCAGCTCATGAATGTTTCCAGGATTCCTGTTGCCAATGGCAGATTTCAGCTCTTTCCAAAGGTTCTTGATTGGATTGAGATCAGGACTCACTGCTGGCCAGTTTAAAACAGTCCATTTCTAACCTTTTAACCATTCTTTTGTACTTTTGGATGTATATTTTGGGTCATTGCCCTGCTGAAGGACCCATAACCTTCGACCCAGACCTGACTTTCTGACACTTGGTAGCACATTTCGCTTCAAAATACCTTGGTAGTCCTCTAACTTCATGATTCCTTTAATATGTTCCAGGCTTCCAGTTCCTGAGGCAGCAAAACAGCCCCACAACATTATGGAACCTCTACCATATTTAACTGTAGGAAGAGTGTTTTTTTTCCTTATAAGCTTCATTTCTTTGCCTGTAAATGTATTACTGCTCTGCATTGCCAAAGAGCTCAAGTTGGTTACATCTGGCCACAGAACATTTTCCCAGAAGGCCTGTAGTTTTGCAAGGTGAGTTTGGGCTTTTTTATGTCTGTCTTTGAGCAGTGGGGTCCTCCTTGGCCTTCGCCCATGAGGTCCTTCTTTGTTTAGTGCATAAGTTATGGTGCAGGTTGAAACCATCCCTCCAGATTGCTCCAGGTGAGCCTTCAGCTCTTTGGATGTTGTACATGGTGTTTTTCCACAGTTTGCACTAATCTTTGAAAACTTCTTGGATTAATTTTCATCTTCCCGCCATGTCCTGGGAGGTTCTTGACAGTTCCATGAGCAGAAAATCTTTTGATAACATATCCCAGTTTTATACTATTTCCTACTATTTCCTTTATTAATTGGTTTTGTTTTACTTGATTCGTTTATGTGTCAAATATGTGTGCATATATAGTTCAAAGCCATTTCACTGCCACTTTTTTAAAGGAGATATTGGACATTAAAGTGTTGAACTGCAGGGGTGCCAATAATGTTGCCACAACTGTAGGCTGAGCTCTCCTCTGCTCCAAGGCAGCGGCTTCAAGCCTGGCCAATTTCTTCTCTGGTTGTGGTGGCTGGGTGCAGATACTCCTCCTTATAAAATAATTGCTCTGGCTGAGTACTAGAGGCATCTTCCCTTAAGGACAGACTCTCCTTATAGCTTCATGGTACAATGGCTAGGGGCCAAAGACAGGATGCTGCCTTTGGGAGTGGCTTTTATACCAAGTGGGCTTTTCCCTCTCAGAGGAATTTCTTCCTAGTCTGAAATGACTGGAAGAAAGAACATCCCCTGTTCTGGAAAATGCCAAACCTTTTTCTCTATTTCTGACACTATTTAGTAGAGACACTGGATGGTGCCACTGTTCTCAGTGCAGCATCTAAGTAGTCTCTACATTGAATAAAGAGAAAACAGATTAGGGAAGTATCTAAAATTGTCAAGGGATATCTCTTTGAATACTCTGATAAGATTCAATAATGCTTTTTACCTGTGATCTGCAATAAGGAGTCTTCAACAGAGGAGAGTCAGAAGGGCTAAATTGTTAGTCATTTGATCCTGAATTAGGAAGAGGTTGGTTTTCAAGAGCTATGAGAGACATCTGATTTACCTCCATCTGATTATTTTCCATACAGACACATTTCTGACTATTGGACCCTTTTACTAAGCACCACTAACCAGTTAACATGTGTTATAGCATGTGGCAACTGGTCATGATGAACACTAACATGTGGGCATGTCAGCCACTGACCACTAAAACACACATTAACTAGCACTCAGGTGGAGAATGGGTGGGTTAGGGGCAGAGTGTGGGCATGGAGGGCACATTAGTGCGCGAACATCATTAATGTAGCAATTAGCGCAGATAACATCTAACGATACCTCTATGGATACTATTAGGTGCACCAGCCTTAAGTGCACCATATGTTAACATATTCATTTGAGTGTTAACTGCTGGGAACATACTGGTCAGGCCCCTGACAGCTAACACGGAGGCTTTGCACGTAACGTGGTTTACAAACGCATGCCAAGTGATAGCCTTGCCGGGCTTTAACCAAAGGGCCCCTATATTAACCAAAAGTAGGCAAAGAAAGTATAACAAGGAGATGTGCTCCCTTTGGGGATAACTATGCGTGTTGTCACGCCCTTAGCCCCTTACAGACAGTATGGAGGGGCGTGCTTGTCATAGGGGAGATTCACCATTTAGCCTTTACCTGACTGGCTGCCTTGTAATGCCTCATGAGAAATGTAGTCCAGTCAGAAAGTACTTGGCTTCAGGTAAAAAAAACACATTTGTAGTTGGCTTTGAGTGGTAAGGCTTTTGACAGAAATTTATTTATGGGGAAAACGCTAAGCTCACAAATTAACACCTTTGGATTGTTTCTCCAGGATTCTTTCAAAAATACATCAGGATATAACTGAACTCAAAACAAAACAGTTCATAACGTTTCTTCAGCATAAAGAAAAGTCCTTTCAACAGCTAATGCTACCAGACATGGCTAGCAGTGCTGTTTTAAAACAAACAGAAACAGCTTTTTCTAAAACAGGTTTCTTTTCTCTCATTCCAGAACACTTCCCGGCTGTTTGTCTCCTTAAGCACAGGAAAACTTTCAACAAGAAGTTAAACTCTTCATAGGCAAACAATTCTCTATGCAAGAGTTTTAGGAGTAGTGAAACCAAACTCAAAGCTTTCCTTACTTTCACCGAAAGCACGGCTTCAGGCTGTGCATTGCACTGGCTAGCAGCTGTTTAACAAGTTGTAATTAGACAGCTGCAGTTTGCTCAGCAATGGTATTTCTCCTTTAATACAGGACTTTCACAAGTTATCTACAGGCTCTCAGGGTTACCAGACTCTGGAGGTTTTCCTTACGGTTGACTCCCTTCCAAACCCTCTGTATTTGAAGATTGGCATAAAGAGCAATCCATGTATGAGTCTTCTTCTTCTACAGCTAGGTCCTGTTCACCCAGTTGCATTGGCTCTACCTTTGTATCCGGCTCAGAGGGCTTAGCTGACTGCCTCCCGTTAGGGCAAAAGCTGTCTCTTGCAATTCTGTAGTGCTCCAAATTAGACAAGCTTCTAATGCTCATACCTGGGTCAAGGCTTGTATCAGCTTCTCCTCTCTCATGCTCTGGCCACCATTCACCTGAGCTTCCTCGTCCTGTCCTCCAACTTGTGTTCCTTGTTCCTGCTGTTCTTACTGATCCAGCTCCATTCCTCTTCCAGTATGCATTCCTACTCCTCTCTCTCTGGATAATCTGACCTAGACTTAAACCTCTCAGGCTCCAGCCCCACCCCTTCTCCTCTCAGGTGTTGGAGATCAAACTGCCTCGGGGCAGCTGAGTGATTGGGGAATTCAGTGATGTAAGGGTTCCTTACCCTGGGCCTGCATTCCCTCTCCTTTTCTCCACTAGGGGCATTCTGCAACCTATTGCAGCTAGGAATTACCTGCTTTCTAGGTGTAAATGGAGTTTTGTGTCTCTGATCTTGTAAAATAGGTCCTTTGATAAGGGTGAATTCCTTCTCTTTATCCCTATCTCCAGGGTCCTGATAATCTTCCTTATCACAGTGTGCATAAAAAGCACATGCAGACTTTAACAAATTTTCAAAATGAGACTAAGCACTTACATTTACATTTGCTTTTTGGCATGCACAAATTTGCTGGGTTAATTCACAAGCGTGCATGTACATTTTCAAAAGACTGAGCATAAATGCAAACCATTTCCCATCTCTGTACCTGAGAACGCCTCTTCTCAATCCAGTTAAAGTTGCATAATGTATAAAACGTATGCACTTAAATTTGGGTGCATATCTGCTGGACAACTTTACATAAGCCAGTTTCTTTACATAAAGTACTGTTTTCCTTGAGAAATGCAGACACATATTTCTATCACAGGCATATATGATCGTATGGGACCATCCTCTAAGAACAGACCCATATCTGGAACTACAATAAGATGAAATCTATTGGAAAACTATTTAGGACTTAATTTTGAAAGATATTAAAGTCAAAACTTAGCTGGGATCCAACTCTATTCCTTCTAGAGTCTCCAGAAAAAGACACAAATATGAATTAATTATTCAAATACTAGCTACAGCTACAGTAGATGTCAAAGTGCAGCAAACTGGAAAGAGAAATCTGCCAGGACGTGGAATGTTTATTTGATGGGCGGATTAACTGCATTGCAACATGATCATTTGGTAGTGGTGGAAGTGATCTGGAGTCCATTCCTGGATTACAGTACTACAGACTATCAGACAGGGAAATAAGAAATAAGGACTGAATGTCTGTGTTTGGTGGAGGGGAAGGGAAGCTCTTACATGGGAGGGGAGGGATAAAAATAGAAAATCAGAATTGGCAATATAAAGGTGTAAGAGTTAATATCTGTATAGTTGTGGTCAACATTATTGGTACCCTTGCAGTTCAACCTCTTAATGTCCAATATCTCCTAAAAAAAAGTGGCCAGTGAAATGGTTTTGGACTATATATGCACATATATTTGATACATAAAAGAATCAAATAAACAAGACCAATTAAAAAAGGAAATAGTATAAAAACTGGGAAATTGCCAGGACATGATTAATGGCACCCTTATAAACAATTCAAATCAGTTTGAATAGAAGAACAATGGGCCAGTTATTGCAAGGCATTTACATAGTTTACAGAGCTATTCGGGTATACAGAGAAGTTATATCAAGCATTATTAACCAAGCAACTGTATTTACTGCCCTTGTCGCAGTCAAGATCCTCAGTATCCTGAACATAGGATTTTATTTTAGACACTTTGGGCCCAATTCCGTTTTGGACGTGCCGGCCCTCTGTGCGCCCTGTCAGAACCAGATGGACAAAGTGAGCCAGGATTCTGATCCCCTAGGGCACGTCTAGCCCCGCAGGATCAGAATCGCATCCAGGCCAGCCTGCACGTACAGGCCTTCCCTGGCTAACTCAATTAGGGCTTTTGAATGGAGCCGCAGCACCATGGTGTCTGGTTGCCATGGCACCATGGCTCCATTCAAAAGCCACGATCCCAGGTCGCTGGACCAAAATGTTCATTCCCCACAGCCCAACCCCCGATCTGGCCTCCCAAGGCCAGGGTCGGGCTGCAAGGAATTTCCTCTGCCCCCTCCCACCTCTTTTGAGGCCTGGACCTGCCTGATCTTCCGAGGTGGAATAAGTTCCCCGTTCAGACCTCTGGCCCCAGACATACAGGGCTGATATTGGAATCGGCCCTGTACATCCGGGGCTGCCGACCGCCCACTGCCCGCCCTAACTCTACCCCTTTAATGCCCCTTTCCCGCCCCCTTCTAACTTCCTCGTACAATGTGCGGGGAAGTTAGTTGGGGTCGGAAGAGGGGCTGAATAGTGGGGATGGACGTCCATCTCCGCTATTCGCGCCTCAGAATGACCCTGTTCAGGTTGTAAAAGTAAATTAATAAATTGAGGCAAAGGCTCTAGCGCTGAAAATCTAGTAGATACTATAGAACAGTCCGGCAGGCTACTCATATCCTTACGTACTTTCGGAAGGAAGTAAATAAAAGGAATCAGAGGATGTCTCTTAATCAAAAAATCAGCTTCTTTAGTTGTCGTCATTCCTTGTTCCAGAGCCCACTGGACCTTCTCCTCAACAGATTTCTGGAGTGTTACATCTCACATCTGACAACTGCCGATTAACTTCTTTCAAATATTGCTCCTTAGATAAAATAACTGCCTCATCTTCTTTGTCTCTCCAGATAATTATCAGATCTTGATTAACTCTTAATTATACTATTTTTTTGTAAAACCATCCATTCAGGTTTATAACTCAATCTATGATATTCAATCTCAAAGGAAGCTATCTCATGCATTAAGTGGATCCAGGGCCATACCAAGCCAGAATTGCGCCTTGTGCGACTTGCACATCCGACACGCATCCCCCCTCTGCACCTCCATCCAGCCACTTTCTGCTCTTACCTTGCTGCTCTCGCCCTCTGTTTTCTCCACAGCGGTGCCGGCAGCAAGGCAAGAGCCGAAAGTGGCTGGACGGAGGTGGGAGAGGGGAGACGTGCCTGATGTGCAAGTCGCCGGCACTTTAAGCAGATCTGTCCCTCCCTACTCTGAAGTTGCATCAGAGGAGGGAGGGACGAGACCTGCTTAAAATGCCACGAAAAGGCTTATGGAGAACATTTTGGCTACCTGCTGTTGCCCTGCCACCGGTGAGAGAAGAAAAGGTGGCGGCGACAGGGCAACAGCAGGCAGCCGAAATGCGTCCCTTAAGCCTTTGCGCCCTGTGCAGCTGCACCGCTCACACAGGGCTAGGTATAGTACTGAGTGGATCCAACATTGAACAAGTGCTTCCTTTTTTCCTACCCAAACTTTCAAGATAACCTTCACCAATTGGAGGGCGACCTTTATAAACTTGCATTTCACCTTCAAGATTTTCTTAACAGGGGCCCCTTATTGCCAAGCATTAGTAGGCCATAACCCTAAACAACTGATGTTTGCAAGAGTTTTTCTATTGAGGTAAGGGCCATAGGCCACAGCTTCATCATACTCGGGCATTCTAAAAGTGGTGTATCAAAGTGTCTCTGCTTACCTTAAACTTAACATATTGCTCTCTTTCGCACAGTTCTAGCTGGGCTCCCTTTTCCCTCATAAGAAGCTCTGTGCAGGATTTTAAATTGCAAATCTCTATAACCAGCACATTTATAGTAATGGTGTAAATGTTAATAAATAACTCCTTTATTGCTCACAAATTTAGGTCTTTATCTACCTCCCCTACCATGGAGTCAAGATGTTCTTTTCTCATGGCTTTTCAGCTAGTTTTTTTACCAAATTGTTCATCTTCTGTTCATTGGGGTCATTTTCCAAAAGTGTGTATTTAACTTGCTATGTTCTAAGCTATCTTCATAGCTAGGTGCTGAGTTTCTGGTGAAAGTGTGAGCTGGGGGATCCCCATTTCTCCCTGAGCTGGTTTTAAGATGGAAACACATTCCCCCCATCTGCCTTAGACAGAGCAGGATTTAAGATTTTGCCACCCATAGGAAGACCAGACAGCAGATCCCAGAAAGCAGAGGGGAGGAGCTGTTAGTGATTCTAAAAGGATTGAAGAGGCATAAGAAGAAAAGAAAAAAGTCACAGAGCCCAGGGATGTCCCTCTGAAGCAGCACATGCATATGTCCTTAAAGTAAGCTTCTCTTTGGCTTTGGTATTTGTCTTAAATCCGAGTATGAGCTTCGATGCCCCAGATCCCTACAGCCCATCCTGCTCCATTCCTGAAACACTGACCAGCTGACTCTTGAGGGGGAGGAGGAAGGAGATGTCAAGATTGTCCACCTCTGACAGATAGAGGGAAGGAGATTTCTGCCCTCTACCTTGCCACCACCTCCATGCCATCTTGAAGAGAAATAGCAAATGTCTGCATGTTCACCTCAGAAGGAAAGTGGGTTTTTTGTATGAAAAATGGTCATAAATGATACTGGGTGACATCAATTTTCCAGCAAACCTTTTGAGGCATCTGTATAGTACATAGAAACATGACAGCAGAAAAATACCACATGACCTATCTAGTCTGCCCTTCCATATCAACTACAATAGTCCGCTTTTTACCTTTAGAGATCCTCTATGTCTGTCCTATGCTTTTTTGAATACAGATACTGTCTTTGTGTCCGACATCTCCACTGGGAGACTATTCCATGCATCTACCACTCTTTCCATAAAGAAATATTTCTGCATATTACTCCTGAGACTATTCCCTTTCACTCTCATCCTATGTCCCCTCGTAGCAGAACTTGTCTTCAATTTAAAGAAACCTTCCTGTGCATTTATGCCACGGAGGTATTTAAATATCTCTATCATATCTCCTCTATCCCGTCTTTCCTTTAAAGTATACATATTAAGATCTTTAAGTTGGTCCTCATATGCTTCATAATGAAGACCATTAACCATTTTAGTAGTCACCCTCTACACTGACTCAAACCTGCTTATATCCTTTTGAAGGTGCGGTCTCCAGAATTGTACACAGTACTCCAAATTAGGTCACACCAGAGACTTATACAGAGGCATTATCACCTCCTTCTTTCTACTGGCCATTCCTCTCTCTATACACCCAAGCATCTTTCTGGCTTTTGCAATCACCTTTTCTACCTGTTTAGCTACTTTAAGATCATCACACACAATTACGCCCAGTTCCCACTCTTCTTTTGTGCCAGAAGTACCTCTCCCCCTACACTGTACCACCCCTTTGGATTTTTGCAGCCCAAAGGCAGGACCCTGCATTTTTTAGCATTAAACTTCAGCTGCCAAATTCTAGACCCGGGGTCTCAAACACGCGGCCTGCAGGCCGCATGCAGCCCACGAAAGAATTTTGTGCGGCCCGCGATGCATTTGGGGCAGGGACAAACTCCTTCCGCGCAACAGAACATGCTGCTTGCAAACGACCGTTTCTTCCTTTTCAGGCGTGTTAAGCAGCTATGGAGAGGAATCGGGTCTGTCTAGCCTGAAGAGTAAACATAGAAACATAGAAATATGATGACAGAAGAAGACCACATGGCCTATCTAGTCTGTCCTTCCATATCAACAATTACTACAGTCCCCTTTTTACCTTTAGAGATCCTCTGTGTTTGTCCCATGCTTTTTTGAATTCAGTTACTGTCCTCATCTCTACCACCTCCACTGGGAGACTATTCCATGGATCCACTACTCTTTCCATAAAGAAATATTTCCGCATATCACTTCTGAATCTATCTCCCTTCACCCTCATCCCATGTCCCCTCGTAGCAGAACTTGCTTTCAATTGAAAGAGGCCCTTTCCCTGAACATTTATGCCACGGAGGTATTTAAACATCTCAATCATATCACCTCTATCCCGCCTTTCCTCTAAGGTGTACATATTAAGAACCTTCAGTCTGTCCTCATATGCTTTATAATAAAGACCACTAATCATTTTAGTAGCCACCCTCTGCACCGACTCCATCCTGTTCACATCCTTTTGAAGGTGTGGTCTCCAGAATTGCACACTATACTCCAAATGAGGTCGCACTAAAGACATAGAGAGGCATTATCACCTCCTTTTTTCTGCTAGCCATTCCTCTCTGTATGCACCCAAGCATCCTTCTAGCTTTTGCCATCGCCTTTTCTACCTGTTTAGCTACTTTAAGATCATCAGACACAACCACGCCTAGGTCCCGCTCTTCTTTAATGGACAAAAGTACTTCACCCCCTATACTATATTGCTCCCGTGGGTTGCTGCAGCCCAAATGACCTTACATTATTTAACATTAAATCCCAGCTGCCAAATTCTAGACCATTCTTCAAGCTTAGCTAGATCCCTCCTCATGTTATCTACACCTTCCTGGGTGTCTACTCTATTGCAGATTTTGGTATCATCCGCAAAGAGGCAAACCTTACCCGACAGTCCTTCCGCTATATCACTAACAAAGATGTTAAAAAGAATCGGACCAAGGACAGATCCCTGGGGCACACCACTGGTAACATCCTTCTCCTCAGAGTGAGCTCCATTTACTTGTACTCTTTGTCACCTCCCACCCAAACAATTTCTAACCCAAGCAGTAACTTTAGGGTCCATCCCTAGGATGCTCAGTTTGTTTATAAGTCGCCTGTGAGGAACAGTGTCAAAGGCTTTACTGAAATCTAAATACACCACATCTAGAGCTCTCCCTCGGTCCAACTCCCTGGTCACCCAGTCAAAGAAATCAATCAGATTTGTCTGACAAGACCTGCCTCTGGTGAACCCATGCTGCCTCGGATCCTGTAATCCGCTGGACTCCAGAAACATCTCTATTTTCTCTTTCAGCAGCCTTTCCAATAATTTACTCACCACCGAGTTAAACTAACTGGCCTGTAGTTTTCAACCACATCCTTACTTCCGCTTTTGTGTAAAGGCACCACATGAGCCTCTCTCCAGTCCTTCGGCACCACTCCCGACTCCAACGAGGCATTGAAAAGGTCAGTCAGTGGAGTTGCTAGAACGTCCCCAAGTTCCCTCAGTATTCTAGGGTGTATCCCATCCGGTCCTATCGCTTTGTCTACTTTATGTTGAGCTAGTTTCTCACAAACACAGTCTTCTGAAAATTGTTCAAGATGTCCCTCGCTTCTGTTCCTATTTGTGGGTGTTTTCTGAGGTCCTGCTCCTGGTTCTTCATCTGTGAACACAGAACAAAAATATTTGTTAAGCAATTCCGCTTTATCCTTATCAGCTTCTACATATTCCTCCCCTGCACCCTTGAGTCTGACAATACCACTTTTGCCCTTCCTCTTCTCACTAATATATCTGAAAAATGTCTTATCCCCCCATTTTATTGCATTGGCTATTTCCTCCTCCTTTTGAATCTTTGCCTTCTTGACTACTTTGCTAGCTTCTCTAAGTTTTTCCAAATACAGATGCCTGTCTTCCTCTCTCTGTGATCTCTTGTATTTCATGAAGGCCTCCCTCTTTTTCTTCACTTTTTCAGCTACTTCTTTCGAAAACCATAGCGGTCTCTTTTTCCTTTTGCCTTTATTTACCATTTTAACAAAAAGGTTGGTTGCCCTTAAAATATCCCCTTTCAGTTTTGTCCACTGTTTTTCTACATCCCCCAGCTGTTCCCATCCCACTAACGACTCCCTGAGGTATTGGCTCATCTTCGCAAAGTTAGTCTTCCTAAAGTCTAAGATCCTCACCTTTGAATGGATTCTAACAGCCCTAGTCCTAATACTTAACCACACCATCTGGTGATCACTGGATGCAAAATGATCTCCCACTACAACATCAGAAACACTTTCACCATTGGTAAGCACCAAGTCCAGTATGGCCCCTTCACATGTGGGGTCTGTTACCAATTGCCTGAATAGTTCTCCCTGTAGAGAATCCAGGATCTCCTTACTTCTAGATGATACTGCAGCAGGAATGTGCCAATCAACATCTGACATATTGAAATCTCAATCAGTAGCACTTCCCCTTTCCTAGTAATGCTGCGTATGTCTTCAATTAACTCTCTGTCCACCTCTTCCTCTTGTGAGGGAGGTCTGTATATCACACCAATACAAATAGATGTCTCTTTCCCTCTTTCTAGTTTAACCCACAATGCCTCCTCTCTCCCTTTTAAGCTCTGTAATTCCAAATCTTTAATAGTAGTTTTTACATATAGTGCCACTCCTCCTCCCCTTCTTCCTACCCTGTCATTTCTGAATAAAGTATAGCCAGGTCTAGTTACATCCCAATCATGGTTTTCTGTGAACCATGTTTCTGTAACTGCCACTAAATCCAAGTCAGCCACTCCCACCAAAGCCTCAACATCAGGGATCTTATTTCCCATGCTACGGGCATTTATACACACTGCTTTCCATATGTTACCCCCATTACCCATTTCCATAAAGGTATTTAATGTATCACCTACCTGGGGGCTTTCACTTACCTGGGGTCTTTCTTCACCCATCCCCAATTAATCTAGTTTAAAGCCCTCTTCAGTAGATTAGCTAGTCTACTACCGAAGATGCGTTGACCTTTCTTGGACAGATGAATGCCATCTCTGCTCTGCAACCCTTGGAACAGCATCTCATGGTCTAGGAAACCAAAACGCTCTCGATGACACCATCCACGCAGCCATGCATCCATCTCCGGGATGCGAGCCTCTCTGCCTTGGCCTTTACCCTCAACAGGGAGGATTGAAGAGAACACCACCTGTGCACCTAACTGCTTCACAGACTAAGTTCAGCTTTTGTATAACGAGGGGAGCAGCTGCTGTGAAGTATGTTGTGTATGTGTGTGGTAATTTTGGAAAGCTCTGGTGGTGGCGCGCGCACGCGCATGATGTCTTGCTCGCTTTGCCACACAACGTCACTTCTGACAATGTGGCCCGCGGGTTACTTTACAAGTCCTCATTTGGCTCTCAAAGCAATTTGAGTTTGAGACCCCTGTTCTAGACCATTCTTCAAGCTTAGCTAGATCCCTCCTCATGTTACTACTCCTTCCTGGGAGTGTACTCTATTGCAGATTTTGTTATCATCCGCAAACAAGCAAACCTTACCCAACAGCCTTTCTGCAATATCACTAACAAAGATGTTAAAAAGAATCAAACCAAGGACAGATCCCTGGGGCACACCACTGATAACCTCTTTCTCCTCAGAGTGAGCTCCCTTTACCTATACCCTTTGTCACCTCCCACTCAACCAATTTATAATCCAATCAGTAACTTTAGGGTCCATCCCTAAGGTGCTCAGTTTGTTTATAAGTCACCTGTGTGGAACGGTGTCAAAGGCTTTACTGAAATCTAAATACACCACATCTAGGGCTCTCCTTCAGTCCAACTCCCTGGTCAAATAAGTCAATCAGATTTGTCTGACAAGACCTGCCTCTGGACCTCACGCATCCACCTCAGTAATGCCACCATGTTATAAGTCCTCGAATCAGGAAGCCTTATACCCCCTTTCCTTTTTCCTGAATTAATTTTCTGTAACTTATTCTCATTTTTTTAAATCTCTAGATAAACCTCCTAGGTATCCTTCTCTACTGCAACTCATCTGATTTCTTGACCCAGAAGGGTACCATAATTTAGGCCATATGACCATTTTCATCAATGCAGATTTGCTCATTAAAGATAGCTGTAGCTCCTTCCATCTCAGGTACAAGTTCTTAATTTCTATGTGGTCTATATCCAGCAGTGGGGGATAGAGCTTTTAATGTGCCTTGCCACTGCTGCTGAAATTAAAACGTGATATTCAGTGCTATAGCCTATCTGGCATCTGACGCTAAATATCCTGTTTTGACGGCGGTCAAATCAGCTATCTGATCAGTGGCAATATTTAACTACTAACTGCATAACTAAACAGTAGACAGTGACCTGTCTTAGTTTTATGTAATCAAGCTGTCCAAGTAGTGACTGAGTATTGCTGCTAACTGCACAGCTGCTGTGATCGCTCCTGCTCCACCCACAGACCACCCTAGATTTAACCAGGTGTCTTTCCTGTAGTCCTGGGGATATTCAGCAGCAGTGGATTTGGACAGTGCCACTGAATATTGGGATTGGTGGAATTTTGCCGGACCTTTGGTGGAATTTTGATCCTTCTAATCAGTTTACCCTTTGGAATATCGTTCCCCCTGATTTTATCAACCATGTTCCATTTATACATGAACCAATTAAAGCTTCTATAAATATGTAGGTATTTTAGGAGTCCGCTCGCTCAGTGCAGTGGAAACCCATGCCACTGATCCTTTTTCCTTCTGGTCAACAGCATGGCCTCTGATTTGTCAGTTGATTTTTAACCCTGAGAAGCTCCCAAATAGGTTTATAATGCCGACTGCCTTACTCATCGTTTGATCAAGCCTGACCCAGGAACAACATATCATCCGTGAACAAAATTAATATGGTACTCTTGGCTCCCAGCTGTGATTCCCACTAACTCCTTATCCTGCCTAATATTTAAAGCTAATGGTTCCAACTCTAAAATGAACCATAGCAGGGACAGTGGGCATCCCTGCCTTTTGAGAATGAAAGGATCAGTTTGCCAGTCCTTAAATGGGTGGTGATGAATCCACGGGGCTTGGTGTAGAGACAGACTACTCATTCGGATACTGGCTCTATTAGACCTTAGAGATAAGCATGACTGGATTATCTGATAGAAAAATGCCTGATATTTGCCGAGTTCAAACTGTCAGCATAACAGTGGTAGTTGTATCAGAGCTACTTATAGAAACCCGGAGAATGAACAAAGAACAACAAGGAACACTTATTCTTGGAATGGACCTATGTAGCTTATGTATAGTTTTGCCCAGAGAATTTCTGTGATTTGCAGTGGGAGTACTTTAGTCTTTTGTGGTATATTTTCAAAAATTTGACAATTATTGCATGTCTTAAAAAGACTATCTATAAATTTTCATACCTATATGTTTGAATGAGTTATTTGAGGAAGCCGAAAGATTTTCCCAGCTGAATGATGATGTGACTTCCTAATCCAAGACATCCTTTGCAGGCTGGAAATCCATCTCTTTTGCCTGTTAGTTTCTTCCTGTTCTTTTGGGATCCCAGCTCAATCAGACGCAGAGCTGCGATCTGGTACCATGAACCTTAAGAACATAAGATATGCCATACTGGGTCAGACCAAGGCACATCAAGCCCAGTATCCTTTTTCCAACAGTGGTCAATCTAGGTCACAAGTACCTGGCAGTTTCCCAAAAAGACACACAGATTCCACAATGCTTGTATTGGGGCAAGCAGTGTATTTTCTGAGTCCTCTTTAATAATGGTTTATGGACTTTTCCTTCAAGAACTTGTCCAAACCTTTTTTAAACCCAGCTACACTAACAGCTTTTACTACATCCTCTGGTAACGAATTCCAGAGTTTAATTACACGTTGAGTGAAAAAAAATATTATCTCTTATTAGTCTTAAATAAGTTACACTGTAGCTTCATTGCATGTCCCCTAGTTTTCATTCAGAACTACTCATAAACCGCCCCCCCCCCCACTACTATTTTATAATTTCCCTCAGCTTCCTTTAGTCCCATCACTACAGCATCAGTCCTTGTCTGGAGAGGCGGGACCAACACTCTCCATAAACCCTGTAGTCATGGTCCCTAAATCTGGCCACAAATAACTGTGATCCCCCTCACTGAATGCTGTACTCATAACATCTCTGGCCCCTGCTGATCTTGGGAGTGGAAGATCTGAGCTGGAAATAGAACCTGAATCCTTCTTCATGGTATTGAACACTACTACCACTGAACCATTGAGCCAGCCCATTGATGAGTGATGTTGATAAGCAATAAAGGGCTTAAACTACTCCTCTAACATTACAGTTTTTCCCATCCATATCCACTTGAGAGGATGCTATGAAGACCTGGTCCTCTGCCATCATGCTTGAAATATCATTGGCATGCAAGACTGGTTCTGGCATTGCTTTCAACATCAGAATTTCAGCCAGTGGTAGAATATCAAATTATTGATGCTTCAGTGGTAATTAAGTCAGGGGTTTGGCACAGATGATCAGTTTCTCAGGATGGTAGGCTAGGTTACAATAACACGCATTCAGCCAAAATCTCCAACACAACATTTGGGGAGATGAATAGAGAACATGATGGCCAATAAAGGCCATCATGTTCTTTTTTTCATACTTTTCGGAATCCCATGCATGTTTTCCTCTGCCAACCTAAATACGTCTTTTTAACCCAACTAAAATAACTCATCTGGAAGCCCATACATTTGTAGCCAGAGAGCAGGAAACCCAGGCAAGTCAATTTAGCCATGCAACTTGCTAATTTTCACAGATAAATAATTTTGAAATTTACCATCTTAATAGTAATGCATATCTAGTCTGCTCATTTACTCTATGTGATCCCATATTTCACCCTTGCTTTCCTGTAACCATACTTCTTTCAGGACCTCTCTTGAATTCTGATGTTTCTGCCACTACCACTTCCATTGGCAGGCTCTTCCTTGCATTCATGGCCCTATCCTGAAGAAAATATTTCCTTATATTATTGCTGAGGCTACCCTCTTTTGGCCTCAGAGCTTGACACACCGCATGAGGATTTCCTTCTAGTTCTGACCACATTGCTCTCTAAGCTTAGTAAACTCCTTGACTCCTCTCCTCCCTCCAGTGTATCTCTGCAATATGCAACACACCAGTTGACCATGATATTTTAGACAGTACACTTTCCAGATCAAATCAGTCTTCATACTGTGCTATCAGGTTTGTTAATGAGCTAAGAGGCTGAAATAGTGATCATTTCTTCTCCTGGTTTCTTCAAGCTTTAGCAAGTTATCATGCACAAGGAAGAGACAGATCTTTGGAATATCTTGCAGAGGAACTGAGAGGGGACAGTAATTATCTTTTGCTTAGGAAGCAAATAAAAGCCTGGCTTTATGAACATGTCTATAATTCATAGGGGATAAATTACAGATGATTCTGCTCTTGTAGGGTTGTCCTTTTCCATCTGCGAGGTTTGGATATATGGCTATGGAAGGGAAGGGAGGAGGTTGGATTATAATAAGGGAGGAGGTTGGATTATAAGTGAGGAGGTTGCAATTTAACTGGGTTGTTCACCTGAAATCTATTTCATCCTCTCAAGTAACTACTTTGCATTGTGCTTTTAGGATTGTGTTCCTTTTATTTAAAGAAGATTCTTTCCGTATATAAAGATAATATGAGTTACACTAGGTTTACACTGCAGTTATATTATCTTTATATACGGATATAATCTTCTTTAAATAAAGGGAACACAATCCTAAAAGCACAATGCAAAGCAGTTACTTGAGAGGATGAAATAGATTTCTTAGGAAGCCAGTTATGTATGTATTGACTTATTTATTTATGGGAAGTTGATTTCAGACTTTATTAAGCAAGTTTACAATCCTAGTCAATTACCTTAATAAACAGGGAATCCTTAAATCCTACCTCCCTTTGCACCCCACCCCCCACCGCAATCTCCCTTCCCCCTTCTCCCATCCCTTAAAGTAAAAACATAAACAATAATAACTATACAAAAATGTGCTAGTGGTGCATGCTATCAAGAGGGCAAATTTCAAAGTCACTTACCTGTGAAAAATAGCAAGTTGCATAATAAACCGACCAGGATCAGTCCAACTGGCAAATCAGGTGATCGCTAGGGCAGCAACTTCTGTGGGGGGGGGGGGGGGGGGGGGAGGGGAGAAGAGGGTGGCAAAGAGGAGGGCATTTAGAGTCAAACAATATATTTTGACAGCCTTGGGGGGTGTAAGGCTTAAGGTTTGTCTAGGGCATCAACACCTTGAACCAACTCCGGGGCCAGCCCTGAAAATGACTTGTCTGAAAATCTTCCGCTGTCCCGTTGCAAAGAGGTATAGGGCTTCCCAATGACTTCTTTTAGCCGGGTTAAAAAGAAATATTCCCAGGGGCGTGTTCAGACTGGTAGAGGAAGGCATGCGTGCGTATGGGATTTTGAAAAGTATGCTTGATATTTCCTCCTTTAGCCCTCAGTTGCAGCACAGACAGCAGGACAGTATGTAGATGCTTTTAGTGCACACACTTTATGCTAGCTAGTGTAATCAAATAAAAAAAATACATTTAAAATAACAAGAGCAGCCCTATAAAATATTTACTTGGCTGCATCAGGTAGGCTCCATGCAGATGATAGCCCAATATTGTTTTTTCTCCTATGGGGAGGAGGAGATTTAGGCAATCATGCAGAACTGGTACCAATGGGCCCTGGAAGAAAACAGACTGATAAGTAACTCTTGAACACACACTAAGTGATTATTCATTTTTTTGAGTACACAAATAATTACTCATAATTATTTTTCATTTTTTAAAATATTTTGAGATGTGAATTTTCTAAAGGAAACCTTATTTTGAACTTTTGGCTCCAGAGGTCTGAAAGAGGAAATTACCTGTTTGAGTTTAAGTGGGTTGTTCACCTGAAAGCAAAGAGACAATTTACCATTAGCTGTTGCATATTTAAACAACTGTTGTAAAATCTTTAGAAAGATTTTAAAACTGTTTGATATTTTATGATTTCAACGCTTTAAGTATTATTTGCTATATTTGAATATGATATTTCAGACTTGCCATCAAGTTTTTGAATAAACAACTTTTGTGCAGCAATTCATTTTCTATGGTGGAATCATTGCTGATGAGTTTGTCAGAAAGGACACCTCTTAGTGAACATCTGTAAGAGTGCAGCCGTCTACCATCCAACCACTGAACCCAATCCTTATTCCCATTAGTTTATTTTTCTCCTTCCCTGTAATCAGGAAGAATGAGGTTACTTTAATCTGTTTAATTAAATCTGAGTCTTGTGTCACAGCTCTGGTTAAAAGAGAGGCCACAACTACAATTGTTCTATCCTACTGCACCAGAGTAGTCTATTCCTGCTCCTGAGTTACACTAGGTTTTAAAGAGAAACTCCCTGTGTTGTTTCTCTTTGAAAATTTGCTGCCAATATGCCTTGTAAAAGTATCCACAAAGTTAGGGACTTATTTTATAAATCGTATTCACGATTTACATGTGTAAATACAACCAGTTACGTGGGTAAATCACATTCAGGTGTGAAAGGTCATTTTAGAAAGGGTTCATATTACACATGGATGTCCATATCATGTCTATGTTGCAGGCAGTGGCTTTCCTAGTCCCCCCATCACCTAGGGCAGGTGCCCCCTGCCCCCCCCCCCCCCGTGTGGCGCTGCAGCCAGCCCCACAGAGGCAGCAGAGCAAATGGAAAATTAAACTGGCTTACCTTGGTGCCTCGCGCTCCAGGGGCTGGTCACTATTCTCTCCCAGTTGAACTCTCGCGATTCACGAGACTTCGGCTGGGAGAGAAGAGCAGCTGGCCCCTGCAGTGCGAGGCACTGTGGTAAGCCAGTTTAATTGTTAGGTTGCTGCACTGCTTCCATGGGCCCAGTGAGGGTGCACTCCCTTCCGATTGGCACCCAGGGTGGGCCGCTTCCAATGCCTTTCCCTTGGTATGCCACTGGTTGTGTAAGGGGGGGTGGGGGGATGTGAGGGGCATAGTCAGGGCAGGGTCAAAATCTACACCCGTATCCCCGATTTCATATAGGGGATGCACTTGTAAGACTAAAATTGTTCATGTCTGGATTTAAACCTTCCTAACATGAATAGGAAAAAAAAGTGCTGTATTTGCCCTTCCGTTTACCAGGGAGAATTAAGTGAGATATCCCCTTTCGTCCCCAATGTTTACTTTCCTCTCCTAAATGCAAGGAGGGAAAGATAGAGGCCTCTGTAGTTAAATAACAGCATCCACATGTCTACATTTGCAAAATGGCAAAGATGCATGTGTAAGAGCTGACATTTATGCATGCTGGTTATAAAATACTTGCATTTACATGTGTAAGTTGCTGACTTTCCGACAATGATTTCTCCCACATGTTTTTTTGTGAAATGACTCCTCGTGCTGCAAATGGATGCCCATTCCTGTGCATCGATATAAAACTACATCCATGGTGAGTGGCAGAGATATGTCGATTTTACATTGGACTTACATTTGCCCCCCCTCTGCTATAAAATTAACATAGATTTATTTATTAATTGTTACACCTTTCTATACCACCCCTTCCAGAGATCAGGGACGGTTTACATAGAACAAACAAGTTACATATTTATTTATTTAACAGCTCTTATATACCGCGCTATTTGACATCAGTGCGGTTTACATTAAAACAAAATACACTCAGATTTAGAGAACTTGTCCAAGTTACAGGTAACAGGGGAATAAAACAAGGATTAACTGGGGAATAGTATATAAATAATTAAATAAATGCAATTACATCAGACTAGAGATCTTGAGTGGGTATAGAGACATGTCATAAATAACATTTAACAGAGCATATAAGTTACATATAACAGTATACAAGTTAAACATGGTGGTAACTATTTGCAGACGTTTTCACTTGGAAGTTGCTGCAACCACATAAATGGTCTTTCTATAATGTGCATTTATGCTTCTATGTGTTTTTTTTTTAATTGCCCGTAAATATATGCAATCCCCTGCCTATGTGCAGCCCTTGCAGAATCTGCACCTGCTGCCTGACAGACCGTGGTCACAACCATCCAAGAGCAATGTAGTTTTTCAGTCTCTACTCGGGACAATTTACTGGGTTCTTTGAATGGGATCACATATAATGGGAGGCACATTTCTTTGTATATTTTTCTCATAAAGCTCTTTGCTTGTTCGAGAAAGTCTTAAAAAGCGCGATAGTAAACTATAAGCCAAACCATAACCATAACAATAGCAAAAACTATATTACAAGCTGTTTACTCTTTTTCATTTTTCTCAAAATATGTTGCAAGCAGATCAATTCTTTCTCCTCTTAAACAGTTTATTACAACAATTCACTTTTGTCACTCCTTCCCGAGTACTGGAATTTTATTTCAAGCTTCTCAACTGCTGTTAATCAAATTTCCAGGGCCCAATATTCAGTCGCTGCAGCTAATACTGCTAAAGCGACTAATTGCCACTACTGAACTTTAAACCTGGATATTCAGTTCCAGGGCCACATCCAGGCCCCAACATTGAATACTCAGGTGACCTAGATTGCCGTGAAGCTATCCAGGCAGCGGCGATATTCAGCTACTGCCCGGTTAGCTTCAGCAGCGAAAGCTAGGCTAGCTTTTACTGCATCTGACTTTCACTACTTAACGATAATCGGACAGAGGCTCAATATTGCCACTGCCTAGTTATCGCCAGGTGCAGCCCCCAGACTGTCTCTGGAATGCCGTGATGCCAGTTGGCTAGCGCAACAGCATCACCAGCGGATATTCAGCTGGCACTCACTGTATCATTGCCACTGAATATCCCATCTAGCGGGTTTAACACTGCAGGTCTGCTAACTGTGTTAATCCCTTTGAATACTGGGCCCCCAAAATTTAAGCAGCTCTGAAAGTTTGAGTTTAGCAACTGAGAAAGCTCCTTTTCAGAGAATCCCTGACATAGGTGTTTACTCCCTCCACATGGTTCTGATTTTGGGAATGGTTTATATAGGAGCTGGATTTTCCCTCTCTGAGGAGTCTCCTGCCAGCCTGATATAACGTGACGGAAGTTATCTTCCCCTAAAAATTACCTGCTCATTTCCAGGCTACATTGTAGTAATTTAGTAGGGAGGCTGGATGTTCCTGCTGCTCATAGCAGTGACATCCAAGGGGTCTCTACATACATGTCAGGTTGTCTCTAATATGGTGTATGTCATTGCAGACTCATATGTCTGAGATCATACAATAGGGATGTATTATAGAGAAATGCATGAGAAAATTTTCTGTTTGCTTCATTTTTGGATCAATCATCCATTCGGTTCATTTTTGGAGACTGGATTGCCACTCTCTGCAGAGACCTCTTCTAACCCGGTAGAACTTGGAACTGTAGGCGCTGTACATCTGAGAAAAAAGACTGAAAGAGGTGATCCAGAAGTATTACTGATGACTTTTGAATGGGTAGCCCAATGGACAGGGTGGCCCAATGCACACGGGCATATAGGTTAGCCCCCTGCCTTATTGGGGAAGCTTTGAATGCATTTCTGGCATTGACTGTGGAACAATCCAACCATTACCCGACAGTAAAGGCAGCAATTAAGGACAGGTTAAGCTTGACCCAGGAGCATTATAGAAAGTCCTTTAGGGCTGCCAGAATGGAACCCAATCAGAATCCCAAAGCGCCGGCCCAGAGATTGTATGACCTAGCCCACCGATGGTTGGAGCCAGAGGGAAAAATAGTATCCCAGCTAATTGTTGAAGTGGTACTGGAACAGTTTTTGCAGGCTTCAACCCCAGATTTTAGGGAATGACTGGTAAAGCAGGGAGTGGATTCTGTGGGAGAAGCCATTCAGAACGCAGAATATTTAGAGGCTTTAGTGGGCAGAGGTCCTGTGGAAGGAATCTCCCTGGGGTAAGGTGGGGTTGGCATAGAGATCACCACAGGAAGGAAGTATGAAGGGGTCCCCAAGCATAAGGAAGGAGGCAAGTCCTGAGCTGGGCACAGTCCATGGGAGGAGAGGTGCTTTCATTGCGGGAAGACAGGACATTTCAAGCGACATGCCTTGCCAAACAAGTATTGATGTCTAGGGTTAAGAGGAATGATCTCCAGAGGGATGTCTTCAGCACTAGTGCATGTCTGTTGGGCAGGGAAGCAACATTCCCTAGGCCAAGGGCTAGGCGAGGTACATTTGGCCACTGTGGGAAAGAGTCCAAGCTGAAGGAGCTTCACTGGCATTAATGTGGGAAGCGAGGCATAGGAAAAGGAATTGCAGGTATAAATGGACCCTGATCACAAGAGTAGACCCAGTTAGTCCCCTGAAAGACCAGCACACTCAGGAGCTTTGAATAGAGGGTATCCCCTATCTGGCTTTATTGGCCTCGGGAGCCATACAACCTTTGACAGCAGCTAGTGTGTGGCGGCATATTCGCAGATGGCACCCAAGCTCTGTGTGTCACCAGAAGTATCTTGTGGAGATCCATTGTGTTCATGGGGCTGTTATATCTATTCATTACATGAGGTCATTGTGGAATGGTAAGGACTGTCCCCAGGCCTCAATGTGGCAGTGGTAGCACAAGTGCCATATCTAGTTATTCTAGGTAGAGACTGGAAAGTTCTTGGAAGGGCTGGTTAAGCCATCAGGAGAGGTCACAGCCCGGACATAACTAGAATCGAGGAGTAGAGAGGCCAGAATGGAAACTCTGGTTGAAGTTTTCTCTTATGAGGAGGGGGAGGGGAGGGATAATCCTCTGCCGAAGACAGGCCAGGAAATTCTGGAGGGAGAGCAGGATACTAAAGGTCCAAGCCTCCCAAATGTCTGACCTGGATGTAAGAGGGAAAGTTCCTAGTAAGGATGCACCCCATGAAAATACCTGTGGAATGTGCGAGGTAGTGGGCCATGCCACAGAGTGGTGGCATACAGTAGAGGTCCATGAGAGGAGTAAAAAAGAGCAGTCCACGCAGACGGTTGATTTGAGTGAGAGGGACGGGGATAGGAGCACTTTCTCCAGGGTTACCTGTTATAAGTCAGTACCTGGACCGGCTCACTTTGAGGTTTTGCTTTTTACTACAGAGACTGCTCATGCAGTAACCATGTTTTGCTTTGGTTTTCATTTGTTTAATGGACTGTTTTGCTGCTGCCTGAGGACTATTGGAGTGGCGGAGCAGGGCTGAGTCCCAGTCACGCCAGGGACTGTTTTAAGATGGCCACGAGAGATTGACAAACTGGTTGCTGGCAGCAGAGCATATGGAACCTAATTACAGGTACTGTGTCTAAGATGCCTTCCTTCCTGTGTATGCCAGACCAGGGCATGTGACAATACACAATGGTCTGTTTCATTTGGTTCTATTCAGGTCATTGAGCCAAGCTCTTTCATCCATTTTCAATTAAACCTGTTACCCTGTTACCACTGGATTGGAGGAATAGAGTAATGGGGTATAGAAAGCAAGAAGCCAGCATTTATTTAGCTGTATTTATATCCTGCTTTTCACTGGGTCAAAGCAGTCAATTGGGAGATACATTTAACATGAGGGTATGAGACACACATACACTAATACTTACAGGGAACATGGGCAATGGAGGGTTAAAGTGGCTGGCCCAAGACCACAAGGAGTGCCTATTGGACTAGAAATCCCAGTCCCTCCAGCCTGAGATTGCTGTCCCCAGGTGGGACTTGAACCCCCGGCCCTCCTGCCCAAAGTACCTTGTCCTAACCACTAGGCCACTCCTCCCAATCTCACTGCTGCTCTTTTGCCTCAGGTACAAACTTAGAATTTATTTATTTATTTATTTATTTAACAAATCTTGATATATCACTTTTCTACAAGTCAAAGCGGTTTTCAATGAACAAATTATTTACAACATTAGAACCATTTACAATGAACACGTTATAAACAACATTGGAACTTTTGCAATGAACATTATATGAAACTGAGAACAAATGAAATTATATACAAGGGGATGGGGTCGTGAGGTCGTGGGGTTCCATGAGGATGGAACAGGGGAAGGATGTATATGTAGGCATGAGTTTCTGCTAATTTGATTTGTCAGTTACTCATTGCCAAAATGCTTCTGGAATAGGTGCGTCTTGAGTTGTTTGTGAAAGTCCATGGAAGACTTGATGGTTCGAATATCTGGGGGTAGTGCATTCCAGAGGAGGAAGGCATAAAGTGAGAATGTTCATGCTCTTGTGCTCTGCTTGCAGTTGCGAGTATGTGGTGGGATATTGAGAAGGTTCTGTGTGCTTTTTCTTCTTGGCCTATTAGAGTTCAAGTTGTGAATTAGTGCGTATAGTTGCTCTGCTGATTTCCTTTCTAGAATTTGTGGATGAGGGTTAGAACCTTGTATTTTATTCTTGAGTTGATGGGGAACCAATGGAGGTGTTTGAGAATTGGAGTGATGTGGGTTTTCCATGGGGCTTGAAAGATGATTCTAGCAACAGTGTTTTGGGCGAGCTGCAGTGGATGGATTGCATATTTAGATAGTCCTTGATAAATGGAGTTACAGTAATCGAATAGAGGAGTGATGATGACCTGGCAGACTGTACAGAAAGTATTGGTGAATAGGAGGGGGCGTAGGTTCCAGATAGTTTTTAGCTTGTAGTAGACTGCTTTGGTGATGCTGTGAATTTGTTCCTTGAAGGTCAGTTGCTGGTCAAGTATGACTCCGAGGTATTTTATGTGAAAGCTGACTCTGATCTCTGTGTTGCCAGATCTGTGTTGACAGATGTGGGAGGGGTGAAGTTGGGTTTCTTTGTTATGTGTAGTAGCTCTGTTTTGCTGAGGTTGATGGAAGGATTATGACAGTGTAGTCAATTGATGGTTTTGTTGAGGAAACTGGAAAGTGTGGAGTAATCTGAAGTGGAGGTGGAGAATGGTATGAAGATCATAATATCATCCATGTATATCAGAAACTGGACTGGGAATTGTTGGAGGATATCACAAAGAGGTTGAATGTATATATTGAAAAGTAGGGAGGAAAGGGATGATCCCTGTTGTACACCCTGGTTCAGGGTGAACGGAGTTGAGGTGTGTGTTTGAATCCTTATGTGCTGATTTTGGTTGGTAAGATAGAAATGGAACTATTTGAGGGGGTTGACATGGACTCCAATATGATGGAGCTTGTTGATGAGTAGCTAGTGGGATACACTGTCAAAGGCAGCAGAAATCTCCAAGAAGAGCAGGAGGAAGCCTTGGGTGAGTAATTCAATGCCTGTGATAAGTGAGTTCAAGAGGGAGGTCATGAGGGTTTCCATGCTGTGGTTGGGTCGGAATCCATATTGCTGCGAGTTTAATGGTGCATTTAGATCAATATGATCTTGGAGTTGTGTTTGTGTGGCTTTTTTGATGATTTTGGAGATGAAGAGTATGTTGGTTATGGGTCTGTAGGAGGATGGAGAGTGTGGATCCAGGTTTGTGTTTTTTCAGGAGTGATCTGATGGATGCTTGTTTGAGGGAGTGCGGAAGATATCCTTGGGTGAGGGAGGAGTGGATGATGTCAGATATTAAAGGTATGAATTGGTCCTTTGTGACTTTCAGCCAGTGGACTGGATACGGGTCGAGTGAGGATGTTGTAGTGTTGAAGTTGGTGATGATTTTGTTGTGTTCATCATGTGAAAGTGTTGAAGATAGTCCAGTGGTGATCTTGAGTTGTTTCATCATTTGAGGTGGGAATATGGAGGCTGGTGGACAGAGTATATTTGCTTTTGGCTATCAGATATGAGGCCATGTCTTGTGGATTGAGAGAGTGGACTTGGTTTATTTATTTATTTATTTTTCTTATATACCGCACTATTCAGCATCAGCACGGTTTACATGTGACGATAACTGTTCAGTGAAGACAATCTACACTGAACTTACAGTATAACAGAAATGAAACATTTTTAACTTACAATATAACGGAAATGTACAGGTTTGATTGAGAAGGGTCTTTGGTGAGTGATTTGACCAATTCAAAGAGGTCTCTGGATTTGTTGATAGAGTGCATGAGAAGGTTGTTGTAGAATTCTTGTTTGGTCTGGGTGATGGATTCATGGTATAGTTTGAGATCCTGTAGGTATTGGGATTTGAGTTGTGAACTTTGGGTCTTTCTCCAGAAACATTAGAGACAGCGTAAGTTGAGTTTTTGTGTTTTTCAATCTGATGAGTACCAGGGGGCATGTGATCGTCTGGTTTTAGCAGAGACTTTTAGTGGGGCTATGGCAGCAGTGGTTGAGATGGTCAAGTTCCATAAACATACTTTGGTTTCAAAGTCTGTCTGACCTGTTAAGGAGCTTAAGTCTGGGATGATGTTTTGAATGAAGGCTTGTTGATTGAATGAGATGAATTTGTGTGTTATTGGAGGGGAGCTAGGAGGTGTGGTTTGTGGGCATGAGTTGGGTATGATGAATGAGATTAGGTTGTAGTCAGACCAAGGGAATGAGAACATTGATGGTGGGGTAAATCCGTAGGCATTTTGGAGTCAATTTGAGAAGAAAAACATGCCAGGATACCACCCTTAGTATGGGTAGGGGAGGATATGATCTGTGTGAATTGTAGATCTGTCATGGCTTCGAGGAAGGCTGATGAGTGGGTGGATGAAGGTGTGAAAATTTCTTCCAGGTAGTTTCAGATCTCTGAGTAGGATGAAATCTTTGTGGATGGATGAATGTGTGCAAATTTCTTCCAGTAAGGTGGCTAGGTCTTCAGCGTTGGTGTGAGGGGGTCTATATGCAAGGCAGATAGAGAAGAAGCGGTTGGAGACTGTGATGGTGTCGAGGTTGGGGGGTGGATGCCTGGTTTATGGTATTGAATTCAAGGTTCTTGCTTGTGAGTATGAAGACTCCACCGCCTTAACTGGATGTCCAAGAACAGTTATGGATATTGTGAGTGGATGTGTTGAGCTGGTTGTCATTCTCTGTGAACCAGGTTTCAGTGATACAAAGCATGTCGATCTTGTTGTCTGTTATGTAGTCAGCTAGGGTTTGGATTTTGTTGGGGGCAAAGCAAGAGTTGATAAGGGCACATCTTATGTGATTGAACTACTGTATGTTTTTTTTGTGCTTTAGTGTTTTTTGGAGCAGCTGTGTAAATTTTGATGAGCCAACTGTTATTTTCTGTAGTGATGAATGCTGGATGGGTGTCATATATTTGTTGGAATGTTAGTAGCCAAGTGAATTAGGTGATTGGGAGATTGCTGTAATATGAGCACATTGGTATGAGAAGGGGAGAGGAGGATGATGCTTAGGATAAGCAGGCAGTAAAGTGAGAGTATCATATTGCTGTGTGATGAGGAGGTGAATGATTGTTACCTTGATTCTGGTGGATGATTGTGGGCGGAGGAATCTTTGATGGGGGGGGCGTTATCCGGAGCTGGAATCATTGATTACAGGATTGTTGTGTTGGCTTTGGTTGTCTTTTTTGGTCCTTGCCTAAGGGCCTCGCCAAAGGTCCTTCCGACGAGGGCCTCAGGCACAGGCCCTTCTTTTTCAAAAGTCCATACTGGCTGCTTGTCTGGGGCCTAATTGGCCTTGGCAGGGGGAGTGGGAGGGGATAGATCTCCTGCTTCCACCCCCGATGCCGATCAGTGCTCCTGAGGGAAGGTGTGCGCTTACTGGCACTTCTTTTTCAAAAGTCCATGCTGGCTGATTGGCCAGCGCCCAATTGACCTTGGCCGGGAGAGCAGGGGGAGTGGGAGCGGCTAGATCTCCCACTTCCATTCCCAGTGCCGATCGGAACTGCTGTGGGAAAGTGTGTGCCTGCTAACTACTGACAATTCTACACTGCATTAAAAAACACAGCATAAAATATGAATGAAGAATTAGAAACCAAACACATGGGGGGTGGGGAGATAATTTAAAAGCTCTGGACATCTAAAAACAGGCATTCAGACGTGCAAATCACGGATGTCTATGAACTCATTTTAGAAACTGGGTATATAGACGTCATCAGCACGAGGACGTCCAAGTAGAATGAAAGCGGGGAGGAGGCTTGGCCTGAGTGGAGCAACAAAGATGCACGTGTGATTTCAGAATGGCATAAACACATCTGGCCCTTGTTGGAGTGCCCATGTCTGTATCTGCTCCTGACCCGAACAGAGTGCAAAAATGTGCTCTTGTCATGGCTGCAGTGCTTCCAGAAGAAAGACCATAATGCACTTTCATCGTGCTTCCAGGAGGAAGACCATAATGCACTTTCATCCCACAGTTCATATTTCCTGGCTGAAGAAAGCTTCATGTAAATACAAACTCCAAACATATTACAGGTTGCCTCTGCAAATCTGAGTATCTGAAATGGCTGGCCAGGACATGCAAGTCTCATAACATAGTTGCCCCCCTTCAGAAATTCCCTTTCCAGTATGTCCATGTACCCGATTCTGAGGTTGTGCAATTCAGGCAAAGCCAGCTGCAGAGTTGGTTCAAGGTGTTGGTGCTCTAGGCAAACCTGAAGCCTTATAATCCCTGGCTATCAAAATTTGTTGTTTAGCTTTGAATGCTCTTCTCCTTGCTGCCTCCCCCCCTCAGACATTGCTGCCCTAGGCGACCACCTACTCTGCCTAGTGGTTCAGCTGGCCTTGGATTCAGGGATGTCCAGGTTTGTGAAATGGCCTACACCTGTGCATGTACCCGCACTTGCAATCTGCATGGGACCTGTTTCCATAACCAGTTACTGAGATGTGCATTTTTTGGGGTGGACATGAAGCAATTTCAGAAGGCACTTTTTTTTTATTATTATTTATTGAACCAACATTCAAATATATACATACACCCCATGCCATGGGTACACTTATATGGCCTCCCGGGTATCCAAGGTACAAGAAGAACATATCATTGGTGTGTATTTTCTTTTTGTTCTCCCTGCTATTTCTTCCCTCCACCTTATTCCTACCCTCCCCACCCCTTTCCCCTAACCTTAATGTGGGTTTATAACAATCATTCATCCATTGCCCTTGGGTTATCAACATTATTCATTACTACTGTAGCAAGTAAACATTAGTGTTCATACACTGGGGTCTCGCTATATAGCTTGGAAGCTATCCTGCCCCATCTTGACCATGGGTTCCCGTCTTCTATGTTGCAAGTTCCCCTCTTCCAGTTAACATTTTCAGCCCCTCTACCCCAGAGACAGCCACCTTGAACTGGTATCGCCCCCAGCCTTCCCCCATATTTCCAGGTTCCGCTTTCATCCTTCATTCGCACGTTGTCCCTTGCTCTAAGGCTTCTCTCTTCCCCTCCCCACTCCCCCCTTGTTCCCCCATTCACTCACCCCTTCCTCTACTGCTTCCTGGTATTTGTGACAAAGTCGGGTCCACGGTTAGTTATATCTCCGCCACTTAGGCATGGCTTTGTCTTTGTGGGTATATAATTCTGCTTGGGCTAAAGTATGCATTCATTTACCCATTGACAGTGTGTGGGGGCTATAGTCCCCACTCACTATTGTAATATTAGTTTCTTTACACAGCCTATGCCCATCATTATAAATTTCCTTTCCAGTATGTGTACTTTCTGTTCCACTAAGGGATCTTCATCCCCTAACAGAAGTGTGGTATATGTCCAGTTAATGGGTTTCTTTAGTAATAGTTCCAGACATTTTAACGCCTTTCCCCGAATATTTGAAAATTTAGAGCATTCTAACAATGCATGCCGAAAACTGTCTACACAGATGTGGCACTTATTAGAAAGATCTTGATCCCACAAACCCATCCTAGTTTCCCTCTCTTTAGTCATATATCCTCTATGTAAAATGTAGTATTGCATTTCTTGGTATTGAGTGGATGTATAAGTTTATGGAATAAGGCAAAAATATCTTTCCATCTGTTCCTCAGACACTTTTTCCCCCAGTTCCTCTGTCCATTGGTTCACCAGGCTGCCTAGGTATGGAGCTTGTAGGGCATCTCTCAACATACGGTACCAGTTTCACAGCCTGTTCTACTGGGGCATGAGGTTAAGGAAATCCCTATCATTGACTCGAATCTCTGAGTCCCTGGTGTGAGCTACGACTATTTTCTGCCAGTAATAACGAAACTGCAGATAGGCATAGTATCGTGTTTCCGGTAAGCCTGGTTGTTGTCATATGGTTACAAACATAGGGTATTTTTCCCCACCCCAGTCTAAGAGCTGTCCCATATCCAGTTTGCAGTTTTTATCCCAGTGTTGGAATTGGATTCTCCCCAGGCCTGGGCTAAATCCAGGGGTCCCTGTTACTTGCAGGAAGGGGGGTGACCTGCCATCTTCTATGATGCCTTGCCACCCATTATCACCATGCTCGTCTCAAAGGATCCACCAAACTCCCAAACTCTGGGTTAGTTAGTTCCGCCTTTGAGTGGTGTAATAAGCTCACTAGGTCAAAGGGATGGCTCTAAGTTGCCAGGACCTTTGGGGCTGCGTATTGGGAAGAGCCTGTGTATGCCCCATGGATCCACCTCATGAGATCAGCTATATTGTATGTGCGCTATCTGAAAGTTTGGCCCCTCCCTGTTCTCTTTCCAAGATCAGTTTAGCGTGGCTTATGCGCACGTGCTTTCCGCACCACAAAAACCTGCGCAGAACACCATTAAAGACTCTTTCATTCGCTTTGCACACCCACAGTGGGAGCATTTGTAGTTGATACAAGATTTTTGGTATCATTACCATGCGAATCAGGGCTATTCTGCCATACAGGGATAGGGGCAATTCTGCCCATTTTTCACACAGATTTTTAATTTGCTTTAATTTGTCTTGAATATTGGCTTGGTATACCGTCTTTAAGTCTTTATGTATGTATATTCCTAAGTATTTTAGCTGCTGTGTGGACCATCTAAATGTCTCACTTATGCCCTCTATAGTCCCCTTTCTCTCAGTAGGCATACTTCTGATTTCTCCATGTTAATTTTTAGTCCTGAAAAGCGGCCAACTTCTTTTAATGTTTGGGTCAAGGTGTCCCATCCTTCCACTGTGTGCTGCATACTGAGAAACATATTGTCTGCAAATAAACTGATTTTGCATTCTGAGTGCCCCATCTTTACCCCTTGTTACCTCTCCAAGGCCCGCACCTTTATTGCCAGCGGTTCAAGCGACAAAATAAAGAGTAATGGGGAGAGGGGTATCTCTGTCTTGTACCCCGCTCCAAAGAGAAACGGGTTCACAAGCTGATCATTCACTAGTATCTGCACTGTGGGACTCTTATATAATATGTGGATCCAGCTCGTGAAGTATCCATCCATACTATATTTTGGTAACAGCTAGTGCAGGTAGCCCACGACACCCTGTCAAAAACCTTCTCGGTGTCTAGGCTTACCACCACTGCCGAGCTTTCCTTCAGATGCTGTTGGCGATACATGGTCAGTGCCCTCACCATAAGTCCCACTGCACTTCTTCCCTATACTTGGTCTTTTTGGACTAGCTCTAGGATCGATTGTAGATCGTAGATCGATTGTTTACGTTATCAGAATATAGAAAGACTAGGGGACATGCAATGAAGCTACAGGGTAAATTATTTAAGACTAATAAAAGAAAATATTTTTTCACTCAACGTGTAATCAAACTCTGGAATTTGTTACCGGAGGATGTAGTAAAAGCTATTAGTGTAGCTGGGTTTAAAAAAGGTTTGGACAAGTTCCTGGAGGAAAGATCCATAGACCATTATTAAGAAGGGACCCAGAATATCAATGCTTGACCCAGTACAAGCATTGCGGAACCTGTGTCTTTTGGGGGAAACTGCTAGGTACATATGACCTAGATTGGCCACTGTTGGAAACAGGATACTGGGCTTGATGGACCTTGGTCTGACCCAGTATGGCATATCTTATGTTCTTATGTTCTTATCATCATGCTCAACCTCCGGGCCAGTGCTGTTGTCAAAATCTTTAAATCTTGGTTTAAGAGGGAGATCAGCCTATAAAAAGCTGCCCCTTCTAAGTACCACCCCGGTTTGGGAAGAAGTATCACCATCGCCCTGGCTGCGTATTTCCCCAGTTGCCTCTTTGCTACTGCCGCTTCTCCCATGGCTAGCAGGGCTGTCGTCACCAGGCCCTTTAAGATTTTATAAAATTCTGTTCCCAGACCATCCAGGCTGGGGGCCTTTGCTGGTGACAGTTTCCCTATGACTCTATGGATTTCCTCCCCGTGAAGAAATTCCTTCAGCATGTTCTGTTGTTCCTCACAGAGCCTAGGAAGATTTAATCCCTCAAAAAAAGACTCCCTCGCCTGTGTCTCTCTGGATTCAGCCTTTCAGAATTTGTAACAGAAATGAAAAAATAAAGCAAAGCAAACAAAAATGAATTAGCTGTGGTGTGAAGCTGGAGGCCCCTCATGATAGTCATATGACTCCCACAGTTCAGTTTCTCTCTTAGGCTAATTACCACATTTAGGGCTGCTAGTGACAGGGGCGGCCCAAGGGGGGTGTGGGGCCATGTGCGGAGACTCGATGCGGGGCCTTGTTTGCATAAGGGGCCTCATTTGCATAAATATTTGCATAATGTTACCATATACTAACTTTTAGTAAACATGCCTCTTAATGAGTGTTTGAATAAAGAAAGACTAAAAGATTTCTACATTACTATAATCCAGTGCCAACCGCCAGACACATTAGGAACTACTACAAACACTGCCCATTTAGAACCCATAGCAAACCCGCCGTATCCTAACAGCACTACCAGAACTCACAAAGCACCATACCCTACCTATCAAAAGGAAACATGCAAATATTAAACCAATACATTTCAGAGAATACCAATACATGACCTACTGGGGAAAGAGAACAAGTGGCAATGTCAAATAGGAATTATATAAACAGAATACCTCAGCTCAGTTACACATGAACAGAACATAAACCATTACCAAACAAGGAATCACAATTTAGAAACAGGACGACAATAATTAAACTGGGAATCCCAAAAGCCAAACTTGGAATGTACAACACTGTAGAAATAAAACTATACATTAATTTGCTCTTGTACTAAACAAAGCGCAGACGTTAATGATGCACATTTACCAGAGCTGCCATATTCCAATTAATAAATTCAAAATAAAGAGATATTTTTCTACATTTTGTGCATTTTTTTTCAGCTGCAATTGCTCCAGCCACTTTCTTCTTGTTTCTTCGTGTCTTCTGCTAACTCTCCATCGTCTGCTGTCCATTTGTCCATTCTTCTCTCCTAGTTTTTTTTCCATTCTCTCTCTACATCTGCTGTAACATACTAATCTTTCTCCTTTTGCTCTTTCCTCATTCCTATTTCATCCACTCAAATTTTACCCCTCCATCCTCAATCCCCACTTACTCTCCCAATACCCGGCCAATTGTAGATTTTTCATCCCTCCCACACAAAATATTTTTCCCCTCTCCATTTTACTCTCCCAGCCCCATCCCATTCTAATCTTCCCCCAACATCAGCTCCCTTCTAGTTCCAGCCTCACCCAGCATCCATTCCCTTCTAGTCCCTGCATCAGCCCATTTCCAGTCCTAGCCCCCCATCAGCCCATTTCCAGTCCTAACAACCCCCCAACCCAATACCAGTCCTAGCCCCCCATCAACCCACTTCCAGTCCTAACCCCCCATCACCCCATTTTCAGTTTAAGCCCCCCCCCATAACCCATTACCAGTCCTAACCCCCCATCAGCCCATTTCCAGTCAGCCCCCCATAGCCCATTGCCAGTCCTAACCCCCCATCAGCCCACAGCCCATTACCAGTCCTAACCCCATCAGCCCACCTCAAGTCCTAACCCCTCCCCATCAGCCCATTTCCTGTCCTAGCCCCCCCCCCATAGCCCATAATCAGTCCTAACCCCACCATAGCCCATTACCAGACAGCCCCCATCATCCCAAAGCCCATTACCAGTCTTAACACCCCATAGCCCATTACCAGTTCTAACCCCCCCAAAAGCCCACAGCCCATTACCAGTCCTAACCCCATCAGCCCCCCTCAAGTCCTAACCCCTCCCCATCAGCCCATTTCCTGTCCTAGCCCCCCCATAGCCCATTATCAGTCCTAACCCCCCATAGCCCATTACCAGACAGCCCCCCATAGCCCATTGCCAGTCCTAACCCCCCCATCAGCCCACAGCCCATTACCAGTCCTAACCCCATCAGCCCACCTCAAGTCCTAACCCCTCCCCATCAGCTCATTTCCTGTCCTAGCCCCCCCATAGCCCATTATCAGTCCTAACCCCCCATAGCCCATTACCAGACAGCCCCCATCAACCCACAGCCCATTACCAGTCCTAACCCCTCCCCATCAGCCCATTTCCTGTCCTAGCCCCCCCATAGCCCATTATCAGTCCTAACCCCCCCATAGCCCATTACCAGACAGCCCCCATCAGCCCAAAGCCCATTACCAGTCTTAACCCCCCCATAGCCCATTACCAGACAGCCCCCATCAGCCCAAAGCCCATTACCAGTCTTAACCCCCCTATAGCCCATTACCAGTTCTAACCCCCCCAACAGCCCACAGCCCATTACTAGTCCTAACCCCTCCCCATCAGCCCACCTTGTCCTAACGCCTCCCCATCAGCCCATTTCCTGTCCTAGCCCCCCCCATAGCCCATTATCAGTCCTAACCCCCCCCATAGCCCATTACCAGTCCTAACCCCCCCATCAACCCACAGCCCACCTCAAGTCAAGTCCTAACCCCCTTCATAGCCCATTACAAGTCCTAACCCCCCCCCTCATCGGTTCAAGGAACATTAAAAAAAAAAAAAAGCTGGCTGCTACCGCTGCCGCCGCCGCTGCCACCGTGGCAGCAGCAGAGTGGAGTGTCCCGCGGGGCCCCCTCTGCCCGGCTGAGTCCCTCCCTCCCTCCCTCTGCGACGGCTGAGCCCCTCTGTGCTGGCTTTCAGATACGCGAAGGGAGAGTGTCTCCCTCGCGTCTCTGTTAAGCCCGCAGGGGCTGAGGGGAAATTTCCCATCTGCCCCTGCAGGCTTAACAGAGACGCGAGGGAGACACTCTCCCTTCGCATATCTGAAAGCCGGCACAGAGGGGCTCAGCCATCGCAGAGGGAGAGCTCAGCTGGGCAGAGGGGGCCCCGCGGGACACTCCATTCTGCTGCTGCTGCGGCGGCAGCGGCAGCGGTAGCAACCAGCTTTTTTTTTTACTTAATTTTGAAAAAAAAGCAGAATGTTCTTTGCGCGGGGCCCCCTGAAACGCAGGGCCCTGTGCAAAAAACATTCTTGCTCAATGGACGGGCCGGCCCTGGCTAGTGAAATAGAAGGCCTGAAGATGCAGAAGGGCTGCCGGAGGTCGGTAACACTGGCAGGCACTGCTAAGGATCATCCTGGTGTGTTATCTCTCAGGAGTTAGACTCTTTATTTTCTCGGAGGTAACAGTGTTAGGGCTCCTCTCTCCTCTTGTCATTTTCTTCTTCACCTTCCGCTCTTCTGCCTGCACTTTGTCAGCTTTTCTTCATTTGACCCTGAGCTATTCTTCAAGTGGCCTTTTTGGGGACAAACAAAGTTGAGCTATAGAAAACCAATGTGAAGAAGCAACTGTGGAACACCCAGATGTGTGTCTATCCCCTGTGCACCTTGTATCCATGAAGGATATCAGCAACTTTACAGCCTGTGCTCAGGGATCACGTAACGCTCACTCTCAGACTTCTCCCTGAAAGAGCTGGAGAGGTTTTGAGGTGAATAAACTGTTTGTGTCTGTTTTATGCACATCCCCAAGTTTTAAAGGAAGGGAAACAAATGAGCTGGAAAGCATTTGTGTGTGTGTGTGAACATGTGTATGCACACATGTTCATATTCTGCACTCTGCAGTATAGGAAAGAACAATGTGTGTTTGTGTATGTTATACAGATCCCACATTAAGGGAAATTCTCTGTGTGCTGCAAATACCCTCACAGTAAGACAAACCCTAGGAGTGATGTGCTGCCAATTTCTTATCAGGGGGCTCCCATCAACTCCGTTCCACTTGGAGAGACACTTTTTGTTTTCTTAAAATAACAAGGGGATCCCAGGAGCCCCTCCAGCCCATCACAGCGGTCTCCAAAGGACAAGCTGCCTCGATGTGTATGTGGAGGGGAACAAGGAAGTGGGGTTAACGCTTGTACTCCCCCTAGGAACCCTCTGGTCTTTTTATTTTCCATGTCTGTTCCCTTTCATGGCTCTGCTTCACAGACATTCCCATTGTCAGTCCTTGAATGAGCGGCTTTGCTGTTATCTGTCCCTCTTTTAATTAAAGGTTCCGCTCCCCACAAGGACATCTTGTCACAGCTTTTCCTTCTCTCTTCTAAATTCTTTTGCAGAATTTAACCCCCTCACCCCTTTGCCCTCACTCTCTTAATTCCTGACTGGACAAATATGGAGCAACAAAGGGGAAAGGGAAAGAAGGAAAAAGAGAGAGGAGAGAGAAAAGACTGAAGAAGAGAAGAGTTAGGGAAAAAGTGAGAGGGGGGGGGGGGGGGGAGGAAGGCAGAATAGAACAGTAGCCACAAAAGAAAAGAAAAGAAGAGAAAGATCAAAGTTTAGAGAAAGAGTGTTAAATAAAACAAATACATCAAAAAGAGCATAAGAGATAATGAATAAAACGTGGACAGGAATTCCAAACGTTACCTGGCGAGAGAAAATGGTCACAGCAAAGAGGTGTACCACTGGGTCAGCGAGTGAGAGAATAGTTACAAGGCTAGAGTGGAATCCTAGCACAAAGTAACTACCATCTGATCACAAGACCAGGAGGCCTTTGACATGGCATACTTAAGTATGTGGATTTACAATACAGTTCCTACAGCATACTATCCTTAGAAAGGACAGACCAGCTGAAAATCTGACATAAACATAAGTAAATCAGTCACTTGCTATATCTTTCTTAGTGACTGCCCTGCTGATAATTATTGATCACTTCAGCGTGGAATCTAAATGGACAAATTAGTTTTGGCTATATTTAGCCACATTTTCAGGCACAAACCTAACCAGTTAGATACAGCTTAAGTAGGAGCGTAGCCACTTGTGGACCTGGAAGGGTCCAGGGCCCCTTCATTTTCTCCTCAGGCGCCTTAAAATTTCCTGGCCCAACCACCAATTACCATGGCTGGTGCGGATCCCGAAGTCCCGCCAGAAGAAGAGACCCAAGAGTCACGGCCTTCCCTGATATTTGGCTGGGATAGCGTGCACACTGAAACCTTGTGAGATCATAAATGGAATGTGCCGCATGCAAGGTTTCAATGCACACATGGTGTGAGCTGCAAATTGGGGAAGGAAGGCAGAGCACTGTGGATGCCAGAAGTGAGGGGATGGGAGGCTTTATGCTTATTTCCCACCCATGCTAACCTGAGGCCCCCCTTAAGCTCAGTTCTGGCTATGCTACTAGATGGCAATGGGTGGCGTTAACTACATCCACAATACTGCCCGACTGCACTCCCTGTACTTTGGTGCATTGCCACCAACAGAACGCACGGCTAACACCATGCTATCTACAGTTTTTTGCCACGTTGGCTCTTTATTAAACATGCCCCTTAGTGTATGTGACAGTAAGAGGGTAATTTTATGATGGACATAGAAGAGGCACGGTGAAACTTTAAGCATTCATTCATTAGGTGTGCCTTATGCTAAATCAATTTAACGCAGGTTAAACTAGAATTATAGGCACAGCGGTGACCATTTTAGAAGCACTATTTGAATTGGATGTTTAAAAAATGACACGTAGACATGCAAATCCCGAAGATGTCCCCAGAACATTTTATAAAGCCAGCTATGTCGATGTCTCCAGGATGAGCACATTCATGTCATATGGGAGCATGGTAGCGACATACAGTATGCAGGGCATTCTGGAAAAGATATATGTACACATCCGATTTTAGAAATGGTAAGAACTTCTAAACCCACTATCGGTAGTGCCCATGCCTATTCCTACTCCTGGGCATGAATGTGCATCAGAAAAGCTTTCGTTCTGCCACCAAAGTACCTAGAGAGAGTGGAGAAGAGGATAGCCTAATACCCTCAATACCTTTCATGACAAAAAAGTAAATTGAAAGGAAACACGGGGACTTGATTTCTGGTTGGCATGCTGATGCACATCTCCACTTGCAAAATAGACAGGGATGTGTGTACAGCATCGGATAGATGTCCCCACCCTAACCTTTTATAATGGGGATGTCTATGTGTTCGGAACCACTACCATCCATTTCAGGCATGTGGAAGCTTCTAAAATCAGGATGAAGCTTGCTCATGGATGGCCATTTTACAGATGGTTTCATCTGAACATCCCAGATTGCACCTAGATGCCAAAATTGTTTTGCTGATTGCGGAGAATTCTGTAAAATCTGTAGGACACCAGCAAAGATGTGTATTTACCAGCACATACAGGGGAAGCAGCAGTTTCGAAAGGCTATACATGGAAAAAGAGCGACATCGTAGGTGTAAGTGTCTCAGCTTTAATATCAATGGACAACAGATTCCACTTATGCAGGTCAGTGAATGAAAAGGCAGAAAATCATATTCTTTAAAGATGAAAATTTGACTGATTTGGCATCCAATCAACACAGCACCCATAGCAGGTTATATTGCATCAAAACCTGGGCAAGGCAAAGTGGTCCAACTCACATACAGGCTTTAAAAATCAGCGAAAAGGCACAGAAGTGTAAATGCCCAATTTAAAACATGTCCATGCTGTGCTATGCACAAATTTAAAGGGGGTGTGTTTCGGGCTTGGTTTGGGCAGTCCAAAAAATATATGCATGTCTTCCCGATTTTGTACAGGAATATATGCATATATATTAACATTTCCCCATGGCTTTTGTACCTCCTCCAGGAGTTACAAAAGTGTCAACAAACTGCTTGTTTTCACTAGAGCTTATGGGACCTGAGGGGAGCTGAGGGGACCCTTGTACTTAACCTTTTGTGTTTTAAGAAAGTGAAAGTGTGTACCATCAAGTCAATGCTAATTTCCGGTGACCCAGCCCTTGGATTTTCTTGCTAAGGTGCAACAGGAAGTAGATTGCCAGGCCTTTCTTCCACGCAGTAAGTCTATACCTGGTATTTCAACGTGGTTTGCCATCCAAGTACTAGCAATGACTGACCCTGCTTAGTGTCTAAGTTCAGACAAGATCAGGCTCAATCAGGGTAGCGAAATATGACCCAAAATTTGTAAAGATTGGACTTTAGAAGCTTGGCTCCTTAATTTGCAACTGTTATATGTGTAATCCAGCACTTGAAGATATAAGCCAGTATTTGCAAATGTACGTTGTGAAGAGAGTTACTTGCATGTGTAAGCGCTGGCACTTGCATGTACATGCTAACGAGTTATACTACTCTTTTTCTGTACCTGTTTTCATCTAAATTGGATGTTCTCACAGTATGTGCCAGCAAATACATATATACTTCTGGACATTCTTATATGTGGAGCGGAATTTTAGAAAGAATGTCCAAGTGCAATCGGGGACATCTAAGCCAGAACGTCTGGAAAAAAAATGCAGGCGCCTCGAGGTGCTGAGATAATTTCACAAACATGGATGTGCTCGATATGGACGTCTGCAAGGATGTCTACATAGACATCCCCAGAATTGCATTTCAGATCCCAGATGTCTAGGAGTAGCCTTATGGTTAAAGCAGTGGCTATGAACAAGAAAGCCAAGGTTCAAATCCTACTGCTACCAGCATTGAAATTGTGCTTTCTTCTATACACTCTCCAGATGTTTTTCTGCCAAAACAAGCACTTTTCATGCCTAGAGAAGGTCCAAACTTAGATATGACTCTGGACTTCCAGGATGTTTCTGAGATCAGGTGGGGACATCCAGGTTCCTGGGAATGCTCCACCATGCTCCCATAACATAACATAAGATAACATAAGATATGCCATAATGGGTCAGACCAAGGTCCATCAAGCCCAGTATTCTGTTTCCAACAGTGGCCAATCTAGGTCATATGTACCTAGCAGTTTCCCCAAGAGACACAAGTTCCACAATGCTTGTACTGGGTCAAGCATTGATATCTTCGGTCACTTCTTAATAATGGTTTATGGACCTTTCCTCCAGGAACTTGTCCAAACCTTTTTTAAACCCAGCTACACTAACAGCCTTTACTACATCCTCCGGTAAAAAATTCCAGAGTTTGATTACACGTTGAGTGAAAAAATATTTTCTTTTATTAGTCTTAAATAGTTTACCCTGTAGCTTCATTGCATGTCCCCTAGTCTTTCTATATTCTGATAACGTAAACAATCGATCTACGTTTACCCGTTCCACTCCGTTCATTAATTTATAGACTTCTATCATATCTCCCTTCAGCCGTCTCTTTTCCAGGTTAAAGAGCCCTAACCTTTTTAGCCTTTCTTCAAAAGAGTATCCTTCCATCCCCTTTACCATTTTGGTGGCTCTTCTCTGAACCTTTTCTAAAATCGCTATATCCTTTTTAAGATACAGCGACCAGAATTGCACACAATATTCAAGGTGCGGTCTCACCATGGAACGATATAGAGGCATTATAATATCTTTTGTTTTATTTTCCATTCCTTTCCTTATCATACCTAGCATTCTATTTGCTCTCTTGGCCGCTGCTGCACACTGGACTGAGGGTTTTAACATGGTATCCACAATGACGCCTAAATCTTTTTCCTGGGTGGTGGTTCCTAATGTGAAACCTTGCATCGTGTAACCATAGTTTGGGTTGTTCTTCCCTAGGTGCATAACCTTGCACTTGTCCACATTAAATTTAATCTGCCATTTTGATGCCCAGTCTTCCAATTTATCAAGATCCTCTTGCAATTTTTCACAATCCTCTTGGGTTTTAACAACTTTAAATAGTTTTGTGTCATCTGCAAATTTGATAACCTCACTCGTTATTCCACTTTCCAGGTCATTTATGAATATGTCAAAAATCAGCGGACCCAGCACAGATCCCTGGGGTACAGCACTATTCACCTTTCTCCATTGGGAAAATTGGCCATTTAGCCCTACCCTCTGCTTTCTATCTTTTAACCAGTTCCTGATCCACAATAGTACACTGCCTCCTATCCCATGACTCTTTAGTTTTGCCAAAAGTCTCTGATGAGGGACCTTGTCAAAGGCTTTCTGAAAGTCCAGATACACAATATCAACCGACTCACCTTTGTCCACCTGTTTATTCACTCCTTCAAAAAAACATAACAGATTAGTAAGACAAGATCTTCCTTGTCTAAAGCCATGTTGGCTGTCTCCCATTAGGTTGTGACTATCTACATGCTGAGTAATTTTATACTTTATGATGGTTTCTACCATTTTTCCTGGTACTGACGTCAGGCTCACCGGTCTGTAGTTTCCCGGATCACCCCTGGAACCCTTTTTAAAAATTGGTGTTACATTGGCGATCCTCCAATCTTCAGGTATTAGAGATGATTTTAATGATAGTTCACAGATTACTGATAGCAGGTCTGCAATCTCATATTTCAGTTCTTTCAACACCCTTGGATGTATACCATCCGGCCCAGGTGATTTGCTACTCTTCAGTTTATCTAATAGTTGTAAGACATCTTCCCGATGTATCGATATTTCCTTCAATTCTTCTGCACCTTTAAATACCACTTCAGTCATGGGTAACATCCCTACATCTTCCTCAGTAAAGACCGAAGCAAAGAATTCATTCAGTCTCTCCGCTATTGCCTTGTCGCCTCTTAGTGCTCCTTTAACCCCTTTATCATCTAATGGACCAACTGACTCTCTCACAGGTTTTTTGCTACGAATGTACTTGAAAAGGTCTTTATTTCACATTTTTGCTTCCGCAGCAAGCTTCTTCTCAAATTCTCTCTTTGCCTGCCTTATCAATGCCTTGCATTTGACTTGCCAGTGCTTGTGCTGTTTCCAGGTTTCGTCGTTTGGCTCTTTTTTCCATTTCCTGAAAGATGCTTTTTTGGCAACAACAGCCTCTCTGACCTCACCTTTAAACCATGCTGGCAGTTTTTTGGACTTCCTTCCACTTTTCATAAAGCGTGGAATACAGCTGGTCTGGGCTTCCAAGATAGTATTTTTCAACAACACACAAGACTGATGTACGTCTTTAACCTTTGCAACTGCTCCTTTTAGTTTTTTCTTAACTGTTTTCCTCATTTTATCATAGTCTCCCTTTGCAAAGTTAAAAGGTAGTACTGTGGATTTCCTTACTATCCCTCCTCCACTAATTAAATCAAAGGCGATCATGCTATGATCACTATTGCCAAGTGGCCCCAACACCCTTATCTCTTGCACTAGATCTGGTGTTCCACTAAGGACTAGGTCTAATATGGCTTCCCCTCTGGTCGGTTCATGAACCAGCTGCTCCAAGAAGCTGTCATTTATTTCATCTAGGAACTTTATCTCCCTAGCATGTCCTGACATGACACTGACCCAGTCGATACCGGGGTAATTGAAATCACCCATTATTATTACTGCGCTGTAACATTTGTTAGCTTCCTTGATTTCTTTGAGCATTTCATCATCCATTTGGTCATTCTGGCCAGGCGCTCGATAGTACACCCCCACTGCCATTGCCTTCCCCCTTTTATATGGAATTTCAATCCATATAGATTCTACAGCAGATTTTGTTTCCTGCAAAACTTTAATCCTTTCTGTGTCAATGCCCTCTCTAGCATAGAGCGCAACGCCTCCACCAATTTGATTAGCTCCCATTTAGACTTGGATTTCCTCATGCTGGAGACATCCACAGACCAGCTTCTAAAATGGTTCTGGAGACATCTCTGTGCTTTGGACATCTCTGTGCCCATTTTTGGACATCCAAAGCAAGAATAAGGCTTCCAAAATGACCCCCGTAACATATGATAGGCTCTGCATTCAATAAGTCTTTTCTTAAAATAGGCTGGAAATTGTGAACAGCCTCATATGGACATTCTCTAGTTTCAATCTAGGTGCCCTCGATATATATTTGTGACACACACTATCCTATACCTTTACAAATCCTGCCAAGTTGAATAGTCAATATTTTGTTGGACTATTTTGCCAAGGTTGCTATTAAAAAAGTGTCCTCCATTCTAGTCCTTTTACCTTTTTTTTAGGTGATCATGCAATAAAAAATTGCCATAAGAATGCCAATGAGTTTTGAACTATAGTAATATCAGTTCTGTTTCAGGGCAGGCAGCACTTTTCTGAACTCCTGGATTGATATGGGAAAGATACGTATAGATACTGGAGTTAAGATAAGTCCTTCCATATCAACTACAGTTGTCCCCTTTTTTCCTTTAGGGATCTTCTGTGTTTGTCCCATGCTTTCTTGAATTCAGATACTGTCCTCATCTCTACCACCTCCACTGGGAGACTATTCTAAGCATCTACTACTTTTTCCGTAAATAAATATTTCCGCATATTACTCCTGAATCTATCCCCTTTCACCCTCATCTTATGCCCCCTCATAGCAGAGCTTGCTTTCAATCAAAAGAGGCTCTCCTCTTGTGCATTTATGCCACAGAGGTATTTAAATGTCTCTATCATATCTTCTCTATACCGCCTTTCCTCTAACATATACAAGTTAAGGTCTTTAAGTCTGTCCTCATATGCTTTATAAGGAATACCACTAACCATTTTAGTAGCCACCCTCTGCACCGACTCTATGCTGTTTATATCCTTTTGAAGGTGTGGTCTCCAGATTTGCACAAAATACTCCAAATGAGGTTGCACCAGAGACTTATACAGAGGCACCATTACCTAAAGCTATGATAGTTAAAGAAAAAATTCCAGCCTCAAATTGGAATGCTACAAGATGCGCAAGGATCCATATTGAATGATGCTGAGAAGATCAAGAAAATGTGGAAAGAATATACAGAGTCATTATATCATAAAGATCAAGTGGACCAAAGCCATTTCAACCTGTACTTTTTGATCAGGAACCCTTGGTGATGAAAGAAGAAGTCAAAGCAGCATTGAAAGCCTTATTAAAGAACAAAGCACCAGGCATTGATGGCATTCCATTGAAGTATTATAGCAATCGGATGCACCTGTTACCATACTTACAAAGCTCTGCCAGGAAATTTGGAAGACATCATCAGGGCTAAATGACTGGAAAAGATCTGTGTTTATACCAATACTAAAGAAAGGTGATCCAAATGTCTGTGGAAATTATTACACAATAACTCTGATCCCACATGCCAGTAAGATTCTACTGAAGATTATTCAGCAGAGACTACAACCATATCTGGAACGAGAATTGCCTGAAGTGCAAGCAGGGTTCAGCAAAGGGTGAGGAACGAGAGACATCATCGGGGATTTGAGATGGATCCTTGAAAAGACAAAAGAATACCAAAAGGATATCAATATATTTTTTATTGACTACAGCAAGGCTTTTGACTGTGTAAACCATGAGGAACTCTGGGTCACATTAAGAAGCATGAGTTTACCAGAACACCTGATAGTTCTCTTGCACAACCTTTACATTTATAAAGAAGCAGCAGTTCAGACGGAACAAGGAGAAACTGAATGCTTTAAAATCAGCAAAGGTGTACATCAATGATACATACTTTCCCCCTACTTGTTTAATTTATATGCAAAACAAATCCTAAGAGAAGCAGGACTGTATGAAGTAAACCCAGGTGTGAAGATTGGTGGAAAATTCATCAACAACCTTCGCTATGCTGATGATACCACATTACTGGCTGAAAGTGAAGATGATCTGAAACACTTGCATCTCAAGATCAAGGAACAGATCTGAAAATGGGCCTGTCCCTTAATATTAAGAAGACAAATATCCTGACAACTAGCAAAATCAATAAGTTCATCACTGATGGAGAAGAAATTGAAATAGTTTAACCTACTTGGATCAACAATCAATAAAGAAAGGACAAGCAGTCAAGAAATCTGATGACACATTGCTCTTGGCAGAATGGCTATGAAGGACCTAGACAAGATTCTGAATAGCAGAGATGCCTCTCTCCATACAAAGATTCAACTTGTTCAAGCCATGGTATTTTCAATAATGCTATATGGATGCAAAAGTTGGACCATGAAAAAGATAGACAGGAAGAAAATTGATGCCTTTGAATTATGATGCTGTCATTGAGTACTGGTGTATACCATGGACTGCCCAAAGAACAACCAGTCAGTACTAGGGGAGATCAGACCTAAGCTTTCCTTAGAAGTTCAGATGACAAGACTTCGACTTTCATACCTTGGACACATCCTGAGAAGAGAGAGATCATTAGAGAAACACATCAAGCTTGGCAAGGTAGAAAATCAATGCAAGAGAAGAAGGCCAGCAGTGAGATGGATCGATACAATAACAGCAGCTATGGATGCCACTCTATCAACAATGAGTTGCCTGAATGAAGACTGAACACAGTTTAGGACAACTATCCAGAGGGTCACCATGAGTCGACACTGACTTGACAGCACTTAATAACAACAACAGCTGCAAAGGCCTAACATGGTTTAGTAAAGATATCCCTAACAGTAGGTCTGAAATTTCATTTTTTGGTTCTTTCAGCACCTGGGATGTAGGACCTTTTTTGAGGAGGTAGTTAAAGGTACTAAATATTGGCACCTTTTTCATTGCCTGCCAAAAATTTATCCATAGACTTCATGTATTAATGAAAGAGCCCTGCAGCATTATTTTTGTTAGGAAAAAAAAACACTCCTGGGATGTATTGCACCTGGTCCAGGTGATTTTCTACTCTTTAATTTGTTGAATTGCCCTATTACATCTTTCATTTCTGGCATATATGTTCACTGCAGCTATTTACATGGATAGCAGTACTGAATATACATATTAACTGCCAGTGCTAGTGGTTGCTTTATTCATGTTATCTCTATAACAGTTCTGAATTCCATTACAACCAGGATGACCCTTTAGCTCCATTTCAAAGGGAAAAGCTGAGCCACACACTCAGAGGGATTAGAAACACGAACAGCGATTCTATCAGGCCTGCACATGCAGGACTGCACCTGGCTAACTCAGTCAGGGCATTTAAATAGAGCTGCGGCACCATGGTGTCATGTTGCCATGACACCGTGACTTCATTTAAAAGTCCCAATGCCGGTCCAGGACCAAAACGGTACATTCCCCACAGCCCGACACCCGATACAGCCTCCAAAGGCCAGGGTGGAGCTGTGGGGAATGTCCCTTAGCCCCCCAGTCCCCTCCACGCCCCGAATGTAAAATAAAAAAACGTCCAGGAGAGTTATTCCACCTCAGAGGTGGAATAACTTCCCCAGCTATTTCGCCGGCCCTGAACGTACAGGGCCGACAGAATCAGCCCTGTACGTCCAGGGCCAGCAACCACTGCCTGCCCACTCTCTGCCCCCGGGCCACCCATTCCCCGTCCCCGAATAACTTCCCCGCACAAACCAGCAGGGAAATTAGTCGGGGGTTGAAGCCAGCACAGATTGTGGGGCTGGATGTCAATTCCCGCTATTCATGGTTCAGAATGACCCCTTCTCTAAATAGTGGCTGGCGTTGAATATACATATACTGCTAATTGTCTGGAAAGTGGTTCTATTCAGTCTGATCTCCAGATAACTGTCCTAAATTTATCCAGATAACAGCGATTTCAGTCTGCTATCTAGATAATTACCGTGACTACCCACACTCCACCCTGGCGCTTTCTGGAGAATGCCGTAGTGGTCTGTAAAGGGCTCTGTTTGGCCACTGAATATCCACAAATAGCTATGGCTAGGTGAAATATCCAGATATTTTCCCCTCAGTATTAACCCAATTAACGGTTAAAGGGCTAGGACATGGGACAGAGAAAGAAGAGGAATGAGATGTTTTGGCTGTCAAGGGAATAGGATAAGGAGAGAGCAAGGAGGAGGTGCTTCAGTAAATTGTGAATCTTCTCACATATGAGGAGCTCTATGCCTAATGCATGTTCCTTCTCTGTAAAGATTTGTTTGAGCAATTGAAGGCAGAGGATCACGCTGCCGAGGGAGTGACCTGTGATATCAGGTTAATTCTGTTTACAATAGGATAAATATTATATTACTGTCTTATAAAAAGAATCAATAGCCTTCCTGCCTCTCCTTGCTGGGCTGTCACCTTGCGCCTCTTGAAAATCAATCTCCTATCCCACACACACAGCACTGCTATCTGTTTTTTAGGGTGACGGGGGGGTCAGGCGATTATTGAAGTATATCTGAATTTACAAAATTAACGACTCTCTGCAGTTTGTTCTCAGCTTGCCAGTGAATTAATTACCTGTTTAAGAAGCCATGAAGAAATCAATCCGGGAAATTTTCTTTCTGTTTTGAGAGAGTGAGAATCTGTCAGTTTTTTCTTACCTACTGAATTTAAAGGGGCAATGCTCTCACTGTTACTGTCTTTAAGGTTGTTTTCAAGAGGCTTTTATTCCCCTAGCCATTACAGAGGACACCCGAGGTTGAAGCTGACCCTAGATGGCATCTTTAAAGAGAGTTTTATAGTTTCTCAGGACATAATGTTTGAAACATTTCAAGTTATAGGAGAGATAAAATGTGGTTGGACAAAATTTGTGGAGGTAGACAGAGGCAGTTCTAAACTAAGAGCCAGCCCATCTGGAACAGACTGCAATTACATGTTCATGCCATTTCTTTTTATAACAAAAGAAAATGTATTGATTAAAAAATATAAATTTTACAGAGAAACGCGTTAGAAAATGATACAACAAAGAGCAGTACAAACCTTAAGGTAACATGGCTGATATAAGGCTAATATAATAATGGCTGATTAGACAGAGTGTGATATTTGCATTCAATATTTATTAATTACAATACAGACAATTTGGGGTGAACTCTCAGGTATTAAGGTGAGGTGGAGAGTGTGGTAATACAATAAGGAATGCTAGGAAAAAAACTTTTCAGAAATTCATGATTGCCTTTTCCTGAAGAATGACCAAGAGGAAGGCAACAGCAAGGGTTTGGGGAGACCCTTTTGTTGCTCAAGCAACTACTGGGTGTTTAGGCAGGTCCTGTATTCTCGGGGTTAACCCTCGCAGCTCCCTCTTCGGATCTGGAGAGCAGCTGGAGGGCGAGGTTTTCCTCAGGCCAGAATGATGGGTTTTTATACAGAAGCTGGGCCCAGCTGTGGAGTTGATTGAGGGTGTAGGTGAACATTGAATACTTCAAAGGAATGTCTGGAACTGTTCTTGGTGTTGCGGTTCGGGCCCCCACAGGTGCGGCAGTGCTGAAAACGAAGAAGAGTAGTGTCACAGAATTCTGGGCTGGTGGTGGGCAGAAAGAGGAGGTGCCCAGGACTGGTTTGGGGCAAGGTAATGCCTGCTGGCCCCCTGATTCCATCTGTAGCTGTAAAGACCTCCATTTTTGTTAGGGTAACATCACTGGATTCTATGTGGCAAGCTGTCTTCCTGGACAGAACTGTCAGCAATAGAGTGCAAGAGATGGAAACCACCCTAGAGACAGTTAAGGAGTCTGAGTAAACTGGAGGGGACTCTAGCTGAAAACTTGTGGCTCTGGAGAAACAACAGAGGATCCTGCAAGTAACCAGGTTAGCACTAGTGAAGGATAGTGTTGCTTGGAAAAAGAAAACTGGAAAGTTTTTTAACAACAGGCACTTAAATCGCAGAGCACTCAGGTCCCCTCAAGTCCCTATGATATTTCTGAGAGATACGTTTAAACAGTATCTGACTGAGTCTTGAAGGTGCCATTTGAAACAAGTCCATTCCTGAGCATGCTTTCTTTTATTTTCCCTATAAACAGTGGTGGGGACAAGGACTTGGCGTGGATACATCAGGTGATCAGTCGCTAGTCATCTCAGTGGAGAGTTGGGATCTCGGGGTCATGTTGAAGCAATCTTGTAGTAGAAGAGAGAAACAATCTGCTCTTTGGACCTCTTTATGTTTAAATTTGACAAAGAGTCTCTTATGAGGTCTTTTGTCAAGGCTAGGGATACCTTGTTTACAGAACAGTGGGTTTGCATATTCCATGGTTTTGTAAGCAAATGCAGATCAGATGATGTCTATTTCTGCAGATGCAACGAGTTCTCAGTTTAGGTAGTGAGATTTTCCTGATATTTCCTGCCAAATGTTTCATTAAATATTTTAGTGTTAGATATGCTTTTCGCAAATGTTCTTAGACAATAATGGATGGATAGTGAGCTGCTGAGGTTGTTGCTTTCTTTAAATGCTAGCCACAATGGCTAAAAATCTCCAGATATTCAGTGCTGACTTCCAGATAGTGGCTGGCACTGAATATACAGAAAGAGCAGATGGTTCTGGTGTTATCTGGATAGTGACGACACTCAGTGCCACTATCTGGATCGCTATCCAGAGAATGTGGGACAGCCTTTTTGCTGTCCTAAATGATGTTTATTTACATTCTCTTATATACCACGCTATTCTGCATCAGTATGGTTTATATTGAACAAACTGAAATTACATTGAACAGGGCATTATAACTTGGAGATAACTATTTTACAGGGAACATGGGCTATGGAGGGTTAAGTGGCTTGCCCAAGACCACAAGGAGCACCTGTGGGACTAGAAACCCCAGTCCTTCTGGCCCAAATTGCTGTCCTCTAATGGGATTTGAACCCCCAACCTTCTGGCCTGAAGTACCTTGCCCCAACCACTAGGCCACTCCTCCACTGGATGTGGCTAGTTATCTGGATAGCAGTGTTGAATAGTGCTGCTGTCTGGCTAATCTACACTTTGTCCCCTTACACACACTGCTCTGGCACTATCCAGATAGTGAACATAAGAATATAAGAACATAAGAAATGCCATACTGGGTCAGACCAAGGTCCGTCAAGCCCAGTATCCTGTTTTCAACAGTGGCCAACGACTTATGCGACTTTCGTAAAGCCTTAAAGACACACCTCTTTTTGGAGTACTACGGACCAGAAGCAGAACCAATACATAAAATATAGCCACTACAATAAAATCTGATCCCCACCTTCAAAACCAATAGTTACAACCTGGCTCAAACCCTACCACCTAATAACACCTCACAACCTGTAACAAACAATCATGTAAATAATGTTAACTCCTCTCCAAGTTTAACGACCTTGTTCTATGTAACGTACCTTGTTATTGTTTAATGTTACCTCTCCAAGTTTAACAACTTTGTTCTATATAATGTTCATTGTTACTGTTCAATGTAAACTGCTTTGAATACAAGAAAAGCGGTATAGAAAAAAATGTTAAATAAATAAATAAAAATAAGTAAGCAGTTGATATCCTGGGTCCCTTTTAATAATGGTTTATGGATCTTTCCTCCAGGAACTTGTCCACATCTTTTTTAAACCCAGCTACACTAACATCTTTTACTGCATCCTCTGGTAACAAATTCCAGAGATGGAATAGTGCTTAGATGGTCTGTAAGGATTCAATGCCTCAGTGCCACTATCCATAGAACTTGTGCTGTTATCTGAATCGGTGCTTCTAAACATTGACCCATACATTTTTCTGCATGGGGAGTAAATTATGCCGGCCTTATGGCCCTTCAACTTGGCTATGGATAAAGGTCCTACTTTGGCTGGGTTTTTTTTTTTCATTTATTTTTCTTTTTTTTTTTTATTGTCCCTCTTTTTCTGCTTTACTTGTTGGATCTTTTTTTAATGAGGATTTCTCAGTGTGTGAAATGAGGATTTATATATTGGATATTATTGCTTCTTATTGTCTTTCTGTTTGGGATATCTAATTTCTGTTGCAAGTTTTGCGTGTATAAATATTTTGAAAAAGAATTTAAAAAAAAAGAAACAGAACCCTTCAAATGTTTTGGTGGCAATGCATATGTTGCAGTGAAAGGTGTAAGAAGCCTCGGAGCAAGAAAAGGAATGTGCCAGCTAAAACAAGCCTAAGAGGCTCTACTGGAACCAGGAAGATGGTTTCTACCTACGCCAGCCACCTTCCCCATGGGCTGAGCTTGCAGATTCTGATGGCAGGTAGGACTGAAATAGCAGAAACGAAGTGCAGTTAGATAAGCAGGAGGAGCTGGAGCACCAGAAAAGTGAACCCAAGGAAGAGTTGAAGCAAGAAGAATGTACTTGGACAGCTAAGCAGTTCTTAAAGGCAGAATTCCCATGTAAAAGGTGCAGGAAGAGGCCAAATTCTGGAAGCCTGTAACTAGAACACCTGAAATTATATATATGTCCTAAACAAGAAACAACATAGTCACCAACAGGAAGTATGAGCCATAGAGTTGGGAGAACTCATCATATGGTTCCAAAGACTGACAGAGGCCCTTGCTGGTGGCAGAACAAAACTGCCTCTCAGGGCTTTCTAGTAATCCCCTTTTGGAATGACCTTCAGATGATCCTTGCGCTCTCTTGCAAGGAACCTCCTTTGTAGATGACGTGCAAGAAGATCATTCTCATCAACCCAGGATCTCTCCTCAAAGCCATAACCTTTCCAATGAAACAGATACTGTGTCCTGCAAAGGGATACTTTGGAATCCAATGTGTTTTTCACCATGAATTTAGGATAGTCCTTGATAAAAGTTGGGGCTTGAAGCCTCTGGCTTCTACCAACAGGGTTTATATCAGTTGTTTTCAATAAAGAAACATAAAATGAGAAAGGAATCTTGCCTATAGCCTGATATTTAAAGAGATGAATGTGATTAGCAGACCTCTAACTGCATTAATCAACTTGGCTGGGATATTTATTTAGACAGTTTTGTATACCACCTTATCCTTCAATCAAAGTGGTCACAACACAATTGGGGGATACGAGACACATATGTTAATACTTACAGGGAAACATGGGCTATGGAGGGTTAAGTGGCTTGCCCAAGACCACAAGGAGCACCTGTGGGACTAGAAACCCCAGTCCTTCTGGCCCAAGGTTGCTGCCTTCTAGGGGGATTTGAACCCCTGACTTTCTGGCCTGAAGTACCTTGCCCCAACCACTAGGCCATTCAGAAGTACTAACATGGCTACCTTATCTGGATATATCTCAAAGCCTTGGTCCAATATTATTTATCCCAAGAACTGAGTCCACCTTCGCAACAAGTTGATACTAGCACAGTTGAGAGAGGACCTCTGTTACATGCTACTTATGAGTGATCAAATCCAGAAGAAACACCAAGATGTCATCAAGATAGACCATCATGTACTACCTATTTAGGTCTACTGAATATCATTATAGACTACCTTGGATATCTGGGGATGGAGCCATAATTCATCTGGATAGCAGTGATTTTCAACACCACTATCCGAACAACTATCTGAATAACTTAGGACAACAAAAAACTGTTCTAAGTGCTATCTGGAAGCTTATGCAGATAGTGGCTGAAAATTGCCACTATCAGGATAATGGCAGTGATTATCCAAAGAGTGGCACTGGCTACACAAATCCTTTGCAAAGTGTGGTCTCCAAAACTCAGCAAGTGAGGCCTCACCAATGACTTGTACAGGGGTCTTAAAACCTCTTTTCTTCTGCTTGTTATGCCTCTCTTTGTGCAGCCTAGTTATCTACTCACAAGGCTCGTTGAGTCACTGTCCTTCTTTTAAAGTAATCAGAAATCATGCAGAAACCACTATAATGGCCCTTACCCAGGCCCCCAATAAGGCCTACACTAAGGGCCACCACAAGGACCTTTGGGAGTTTCTCTTTGCAGGATGGCCCCCCTACAGGCCTGCCCTTTTGTAAGGATGGTGTCAGCAGCATTGCATTGGCTTTTCCCTTGGCAAGAGAATAGGGTTAATGTGATGAACAGCTCCATAAAATTAGTGATCCTGATGATGACAAGTTTCAATGAAGATTTTGCCCATGGACCCGAATGCAAGTAACTCGCTGAAACTAGTAAGTGATCCAAAAGAAAAGATCAAACTTTGGATAGGAGCATAGGGATAGGGGAGGGAAGTAACACACAGGATGTGGAGAGGAAATGTATCAAGGAAGAGGGGCAGGAGGGACTGAGGAGAAAAGGACTGGGGATGGAGCTGTTTGGCCAGGTAGAAGAAAAGACAATACCCTGGATAGTGGGGAGAAAACAGAACGGGGATGAAGAATGAGAGAAAGAGGACTGGTTATTTGGTGGAGGGAGAGGGTGAAGAAGAAAGGATTCGAGTGGAAGAGGGGAAGATAGATGGGACAAAGGATTGGGAAAGAGGATTGTGGTTGGATGAGAGAGAGAAAATCCTAGATTTGGGTGGGTGGGGGGAATCGAGAAAGAGGAAGAATTGGATAAGAATGGAGGAGAGAGCAGAGGAGAGAGGACAGAAAGCAAGAAGAAAGAGGAAAGGCAGGCAGACAGGAAAAGCAAAAATAAAAATAAAGGAAAAAGGAAAGAACCAGAAGAAGTGATTTGAAAGAGAAGGAAGGAAGAGAAATTATTAATGTTTTTCCATTCTGAAGGAAAGCGACAAAGAAGAAGGAGCTGGTCCAGATCAAGCATTAGACAAGACTAGTTGGTCACTTAAGGCGGCAGCTTCTGAGTGGCAGCAGAGGAGTAGCACTCAGATAAAGCAATAGATGCTGACACAGCCACATAAACTCAAAGAGCCATCAGCACATTCTTTTATCTGCAGGGAGAGCGGGCACACGCATAGACACAAAGCAAAGTTTGCAATTGATTTATTAATGCTTACTATTCCGAGCAAAGGCGTAAAGGTGTGTGTGGGGGTGAGGGGGGAATGATAAAGGCATTTACGGGGTTTAACGACCTGCAAACTGTGTAAATGCCCAACACTAGGATATTCAGCGGCGATATTGAGATCCTGCTCAGTTAGCGATGGGTGCCAGCCCAGAATCCCCTGGCATAGCCTGATGAGCGGCATTTACAGCTTGCGGTCTCCAGACCATGTAAATTCCTTTGAATCAGGCCCTATGGTTTTTACAGAGTCATGGTAAGAAAAGGAGATGAAGAAAATTGAGGGGTGGGGGGAGGATGAAAGAACATGATGGTGACTGGGAAGTCAAAAATAGATGGAATCACATTAGAACATGTTTACCACTAAATGATGATCCTGGAACCAGTGCTCTTCTTCTAAGTGGGCCTGAAGGAGGGAGGTATCAAATTGCAAGGAATGGGGGGGGGGGGGGGGTGAAAAGGATCATCAGCGTAAATATAGGGGCTATAGACAAGGGATTCATCAGGAGGAAAAGGGAGGCTAAAAGATATTAAAGAAAGTTGGTCCAGAAAGGATCCTTGTGAGACTCCGGAAAGCAAAGACAGTTGCGAAGGACAGTTTGAATGCTAGAAATCATAAGAATAAGAATGGAAAATAAAACCAAGGTATTATAATGCCTCTGTATTGTTCCATGGTGCAACTGCACCTTGAATATTATGTGCAGTTCTGGTCACCATATCTTAAAAAGGATATAGCAGAACTAGAAAAAGTACAGAGAAGAGCCATCAAAATGGTAAAGGGAATGGAAGGATACCCCTATTTGGAAAGGCTTAAAAGGTTAGGGCTCTTCAACTTAGAAAAGAGACAGTTGGGAGATATGATAGAGTTCTATAAATTAACAAATGGAATGGAATTGGTAAATGTAGATTGGTTGTTTATGCCATCAAAAAGTAAAAAGACTAGAGGATATGCAATGAAGCTACAATGTAACCCATCTAAGACTAATAAGAGAAAATAGTTTTTCACTCAATGTGTATAATCAAACTCTGGCATTAGTTACCAGAAAATGTATTGAAGGCTGTTAGTGTAGCTGGGTTTAAAAAAGGTTTGGACAAGCTCCTGGAGAAAAGGTCCATAAACCATTATTAAAGAGAACCCAAGAAATCCATTTCTTACTCCAGAACAAGCACTGTGAAATTTGTGTGTCTTTTTGGAAACCTACTAGGTACTTGTGACCTGAATTGGCCATGGTTGGAAACAGGATACGAGGCTTGATGGACCTTGATCTTATCCAGTATGGCATTTCTGCTGTTCTTATGTCTTCATATGCCCTAATAGACAACATTTTGGTGGTGGTTAGAAGCGAGGAGGCCTGTGACAAATTCTATCTACTCTTTTTGATGTCTAAGACATCTGCACCTTGCCCACTCACAATCTTAAATGACAGAGGTGTAAGGCAGGGGTCTCCAAATCCAGTCCTGGAGGGCCACAAACCAGTCAGGTTGGCAGGATATCTTTAATGCATATTTATCTCATGCATATTCATTAGGGCTATCCCAAAAACCTGCCAGGATTGCGGCCCTCCAGGACAGGGTTGGACACCCCTGCCCTAGATAGATATGGGAGGGCTGCTGGTATGATGAGCTTTGAAGGAGTTGGGAGATGGAGCCTGTGCTCAGTGATATAACTAGTACTGGTCACTTAGGCAGGGTTGGAGATATTAGAATACAGCTGGGGGCAGGGCATGCAAATATGGTGGTCCAACTACTGGTAGCAGGAAGGTTTGGCACCAAACTGCACTGTCAGATCATCACCTCCTGTGCATTGGGACCATGTAGTGGTGCATATGTGCAACTGGAGGCCTTTCCGGAGCTATGGGTCCTGTTTCTGTGGGCATATGGCCTCTTACCCTGACCAAAGAGGGACATGTCTTTGATCTACTAGCTCAGAGCAAATACCTATTTTTCTACCAGTGAAAATGGCTAGCTTGGTTCTAAGGGGATAAGGTGTTGTAGCTTCGCAAGGTCCAGGGGGACTTTAGTTCCCTGACATCTGGCATGCTCAGGCTGGGAGCTAATTGGGTATTTATTTATTTTAAAAGAATTTATATCCCGCTCAATCACTGAGCCTGGTAACAAGAAGCATACACATTTTGTTAAAACAAACTAACAAGTTAATACAAAATAAAGAAAAGAAAAGAAAAATAAAACAATATAAGCAAAAAGCAAAGACTACCATTAAACAATACATACATCAGTAATGTCAACTCAACTCAGACATCAATGCCCAATATATCACACTTACCTAACAAACAAAGCCTGGAAATGCCTGTCTAAATAGATACTTCAATTTTTTTCCAAAAAACCATCAAGTCTGCCACAGCATGCAGCTCAATTGGAAGAAAATTCCAAATAGATGGATCAGCCATTGAGAAAATTCTTTTAAGTAAAGACTGAAAGTGAATCATTTTAAAAGAAGGGGCAACCACTAAATGCACATCCTGAGAGCACAAAAGACGAAGGGGAGAATATGGCTTAAGCAAAGTTGATAAACACACAGGAGTCATTTTATGCAAACATTTAAAAGTGATCAAGACCATTTTATATAAGACTTGAAATTGTATAGGAAGCCAGTACAAAGCAAACAATTGGTATATAATATCATCAGAATGTTTGCATCCAGTTAATGAGCAGCAGCATTTTGAATTGACTGCAAAGGCAACATAGTAGCCTTTGAAAAACCTAAGAAAAGACTATTACAATAGTCAAATGGTGAAAGGACTAAAACATGTAGCACAGAGTGAAAATGATTTATTTATTTAACAGGTTTTATATACCGCCTTATCGTCATATTCAAGGTGGTTCACATGGAACAAACATAGCAATAAGCTTTTACATAGAACAGGGAGTAGCAACTTGGAGGAGTATATGGGGTATTAGTAGCATTTAACAAAGGCTAAACTATGTACAGAGACATTGTTGCAAGTGAGATGATATAGTTACATTAATTAGTTGTCCATTACTACGTCTATAAGGTCTGACTGTGGTATTAGTTTTATTAGGTAGTTCCATAGTAATCACAGAATAGATGGGTCTTGGTGGCTTTTCTGAAATCAAGTAGGCCTTTGATTGCTCGTATTGGGGGAGGAAGCTGATTCCAAAGTTAGGGAGCATACAAAGAGAAGGCTCTGGTGCAAGTAAATTGCTTTGAAGTTCTGTAGTTTTTGGGGGTTTCAATGATGTTAGTATCTATATTTCTTCTTGTTCTTAATGTAGATGATTGTTGGATCAGCGGGTGAAGTGTTGGCGGGGATAGATTAATATTTTGAAGATGGTTACCATGCATTTGTATTTAGCACGTGTAGCAAAAGGAAGCCAGTGCAGTTGTTTAAGAGTTGGAGATATATGATTGTATCTTGCAGTTCCTGTAATGATTTTTGCCACTGTGTTTTGCACTAGTTGCAGGGGGAGAGTTGTTTTCTTTGGAAGTCCATGATATATTCTATTACAGTAATCAATTATAGGGGTTAGTATGGCCTGACATACAGTTCATACAGTAGTGGTTTCAGTTTGCGGAGGGTTCTTAACTTGTGATAGGCTGATCTGGTTGTCTTTTTTACAAGTGGTTGGAAGCTGAGATGTTGGTCAAAGGTGTTTCCAAGATATTTGACCTCTTTTTTGTTGGTGAGGGTGTGTTCTAGTATCTTGAGTAAGTCCGGTGGGGTGAATTTGGTGTTTCTGGTGATGTGGATCATTTCAGATTTTTTGAAGTTAATGAGAAGATCCTGTTGTTTGAGCCACTCAGACATTGCTTCTAGGCATGATGTGATTTGGGAGTTGTCTGGTTTGTTGATGTTGATCTAGGAGAATATCATTATATCATCTGAGTAGATTCTATAGTGGATGTTGTGTTGTCTTATGATGTTACATATTGGTTTAAGATATATATTAAACAACAGTGCGGAGAGTGCTGAGCCTTGTGGGACACCTTGATATTGTTTAAATGGTTCGGATTTTTGTTTTTGATTCTCAATTGTTGGTTACGGAGTGGAACCAGTCTACAAGTAGGAGTGGAACCAAGTTACTACTTGAAAGAAATGGTTTTAGGCTTCAAAGGAGATACAACTTATAACAAGCAGCTTTAGCCAATTTTTGTATATAATCATGCAAATTTAATTGTGTATCCAACCAGAAAACCAGATCCCTTACAACAGAACTAAGCACAAAAGGATGAGGGTCAAATTTAAGATTCAAACTAAAAGATGGCAAAAAGTTCAAAGACAAATACAAAATTTCTGTTTGCTTTGGGCCAATTCCAATCAGAATGTCCATGCCCCTTTGTGCTGAATTGGAATTGGATGCACAGGGGCAGACGCGAATCTGATCCCATGGGGCACATCTAGCCCTGTGGGATCAGAATCGTGACTAGGTCTCTACCTGGCTAACTCAGTCAAGGCTCCTGAATGGAACCGCAGCACCATGGCATCCGGTTGCCATGGCACCATTCAGGAGCCATGATCCCCGGCCGCCAACATGTTCTTCAATTTCCCACAGCCCGGCCCCCGATCTGGCCTCCGAAGGTCAGGGTCGGGCTGCAGGGAATCACCTGCACCACCTTTGACCCCTTCTGCACCCAGCCTGCCATTTCCTGCCATCTAGAGGAAGTTATTCCACCTGAGAGGTGGAATATGTTCCCTGTTCAGTCTGCTGGCCGCAGATATACAGGGCCGACATCGGAATCGGTCCTGTACATCCGGGGCCATGAGACCGCTCACTGCCTGCCCTAACTCCACTTCCACACTGCTCCTTTCCTGTCCCTGTCTAGCCTCCCCTTACAAACACCTTGTTCGTATGGGGAAGTTAGCCAGGGACCCAGAGGGGACAGAGAGGTTAGCTGGAGACGTCCCGTTGGGACGTCCATCCCTGCTATTCACAGCTCGGAATGACCCCATTTGTGTTTAGTTTCAATTTGTTTTGAAACATCCATAAGCCAACAGAGTTTAAACAGACTTCCACCTGTTTTAGGGAATCCTCTAAAGACACAGACACAGGGACAATGAACTGTACGTCATTGGCATACATCCGAAATTTAACATTTAAGTCTTCAAAGATTTTTTGAACCGGAGCAATGTAAAGATTAAACAGCATAGATGAGAGTGCAGAATCCTGCGGCACTCCTGCCTCAACACATTTCCAAAATGACACTCGACCAGCAGACCGAACTTGAAAAAATCTATCCTGCAAAAAAGATGCAAACCAAGAAAGCACCCTACCTTGTATCCTCAGCTCGCAAAGCCTAGTTAAGAGTAAAGAATGATCCACAGCATCAAATGCGACGGATACATCAAGCATTACTAACAAAAAGGATTCACCTTGATCAAAACCAGTACGAAATTCTTCAGTAAGAGTCAGTAATAGCGTTGTGTCCTGCATGTTCCTTGGAGGTGCTCATTACAACGGTGATACTTGGCACACATGGAAGACAGAAAATAAGTGCTTGTCCTACATGAATGACATCAATGTCTTCTGTGGAGATCACACCTCAGTGAGGATAGTCTCTGACTCAGACAAGTATTTTAGAAGAACGGAATATGGAAAATCAGAGGCTTTGTATGTTGAGGGGAACACAGCCACTGACACTCTTCCTCTCTACACTAGGACATGCCTGAATAAGATTTGGTTCTGGAGAAAAAAAGCAACACAAAAGTATTGGCAGCAAAGTCTCAGCAAAGCAAATATGAAGCTGTCTTTTGATGGAAATCCTCTGGGGCTCATGAACAAGGTTTCCCCTGTGCTCCAGTATGCAACACAGGCATGATCTCCCCCAACAGAAAGAACCGTCTCGGGCAAATTTTGCTTTCATCTAGTACTCCAAGATGGACCAGGTAAATGCATAGTTCTGTACAAGGAACATCTACAGTAAAAAGAGAGGAAGGAAGTCCTTAACCTCACCACTATAGTCATGTAGCATCTCAGAGGCATTCAAGACTCTCACAGCACACTGCCACGGTTCTCAGTTAATCCCAAATGTTTCAAGTTCTCCCTATGTTATCTGCAGTGCATATAAATTGAGGGGAAATATCCTTCCCTCACAATCCCACCCCTCTACAGGGTCACTTAAGAAATGGGAAACCCCACCCTGTCAAGGTGCATCTTGGAGATAGGGAGGAGGGGCTAGAATGGCAAATAAGAAAACCTGCTATACCTCCAGGTCGGTTGAAAGATGGTATTTCTGTACCTGTTTCAAGAATCAGACCCAAAGGAAGAATTAAAACAAATGTATTTCTCTCTTTCCAAAAAATTGTAAAATGGAACTGGGTGTTAGATCAAATTTAAAGATAACAGATACATTAATATTATTTTTCAGAAAATGATACTCGACCATAAAAATGTATAATATACCTCTTTCTGTACATTAACAGGTATGCTCAATTAACTTTCAAAATATGCAAGGAAGCATTTAGGGGGGAAGTTAATAAGCTTAGGCAAAATATAGTAGTTTACCACAGTTTAGTTTAACTTAGTACTGTAGGTTAGTAACTGCTGTGGGAAATGAAAAATGCAGCTTGCAATTAACCTGCCAAGTTCTGCTATTCTGCTTCCCTGGAGCATCGAGCCGCTGACGCACATTAAGAAAAGAAGTGCACTCTGGGGTTGCCCCCTCCACCCTCCCTCCCCAGCAAAGACCCCCCCCCCACACACACACCTGAAAGACACATTCCAAGAACCTACCACCAAGGACCCCATACCCCCAGAGACCCCCAATCATAACTCCCCCAAAAGACTCTCCTACCCCACCCCATAAGCCATCCCAGGACTACCTGAAACATTTTCCGGTGGTCTAGGGCATCGAGACAAGAGCGATCCTCGTTCACTCCTGCCTGGACTGGTGCCAGGTTCAAAATGGCATGCGCACTAGGCAACAATCAAACAATATAATGATACAAATATCATAACCATTGAACACACATTCAAACAGGCGAATGGGAGACTCACACGTCAGCTGTATGAGAAGTTACAACAACCTCAACATCACTCACTTCCCTGGCCTCCAAGAAAGCTAACAACTGCTTGGGCTCAAAAAACAAATACATCTTTTGTTTAAAATTAACATAACATTTCACAGGAAATTTAAGTTGGAAGGAAGCGCCCAAGGCTAAGGTCCTAGGGCGAAGAGCCAAAAACTCCTTCCTTCTTAGTTGTGTAATTCGTGCTAAATCAGGAAATACTCTTACTCTTGAGCCCATAAAAGCTTCATTAGCATTTCTAAAATACATTTTAAGAATAAACACCTTATCCGTCTCCAAAGCAAAGGTAGCAAGGAGGGTAGTTCTTTCCGTAACAATCTCCAGAGAACTCTCAAGGAGACCTGTGAGATCCCCCAACCCCGGGTGAGAGGGGGGGGGGCCATCTATTCCACCTCTACTACCCAAGGTTAAGTACTGGGCCCTAGTCAAAGGAGGATACTGCTCCGAGGGGAGTTTTAACACCTCCCCAAAGTACTTCCACAGCATCTCAACCGCTGATAAAACTGGAGCCCTAGGAAAACCCAGGAACCGGAGATTGCAACGCCGGGCCTGGTTTTCCAGGTACTCCATCTTCCTAGCAGCCACAGTACTCTCCTTTAGCTGAGCATGAACCAGACCCCGCACCTCCCCCATCTCCTTTTCCAGGGTGGTAACCCTACTAACTTGCACTTCATGAGCCTTAGAAAGAGAAACTCCAGAATCTCTAACCACATTAAGTTCCATTTGAAACGTCCCACAAAGTCTATTCATGGAGTGATTCAGGGATGCTATTCCTTCCCATAGCATTTCCATCGTAATTACCACGGGTCTCTCCAAAACTGGAACCACAGGAAGCTCTTCCCCCATCACCGGGACTGCAGGCGCAGGACGCTCCGCTGACACCCCCATCTCACAGCTCCGACCCCAACCTGCATCCACCGAAGGGGAGATCACCGCTGTAGCTGCACCTCCTATGCCCTCCAAAGTCGGCGTACTTGTTGCTACCAACTCCGGGGTCTTTTTTTTTTTGTGGTCTGACAAGGGGAAAATGAGTATGTGATGGTAGTATTTATTTCCTATTGTATTTGAAGTTTAAGTTTTTCCATTTTTCCATTTCATTCATGGATATTGTGTGGATGTAAAAATTTGTTAAACCTATAAATATTAAAAAAAAAAAAATGGCACGCGCAAATCCTAGCAATAGTCTTATAGTACTATCGTTAGAGGTCAAGGCTGATCACAAGCTGCATTATTCATTTACTGCAGGAGTTACTAACCTGTGATAGTGATTCCTATGATATTTTATTGCGGCTTAGTAATGTCCCCCCCAAATGCTTCCTGCGTTGCATATCTTTTGCAAGTACATAAAAAGGTATAGTACGCATTTCTTTATGTCTAAGTATTGTTTTCTGAAAAATAATATTAATATATCTGTTACTTTGACACTTGATGTGACTGCCCTAATATGGCTGCTTGACTCCTAGCAGTAATACCAAAAGACTACCACTAGGGTTCGTTGGTGCCATTTTGAATCTGGCACTTCCATGAGCAGGAGCAAGAGGGGATCACTCCTGTCTGGATCTTCTGTACCATCAAGGAATGTTTCAGGTAGCCTATAGGGGAGCAGGGGGGGGGGTCTTTAGGGTGGTGGTGGGGGTCATGTTTGGGGGTATGGGCAGGGTGTGGGTGTCCTCAGGCGGTGCTTGGAATACATCGTCAGGATGGGGTAACTATTTGCTTAGTGGTGATATTCAGCTGCTAAATGAATAAGTAAACCATTGTTCTATGTAATGCTCATTGTTACTGTTCAATGTAAACCGCTTTGAATACAAGAAAAGCAGTATAGGAAAATTGTTAAATAAATAAATGTATCTTTATTTATTTATTTTTAATTCCTTACTAGATTGCATAATCCTCAAGGTTCTTAGAGGGTCATTTTAAAAATTCACATCAAATACAAGACTTATACACTAAGGACCATTTTTACTAAATGTCAGTGTGCACTATCTGCTGCAATGCCCATCTTATTCTTATGGGTGTGGTGGCAGACAGAATGTGCTAATGCTTAGTAAACATGGCCCTAAAACAAGTTAAATGCTTGTGGAAAAAACTGGCTTTCACTTTTCTCCCCAAAACCATAACACCATTCCGTTCCTTTATCTAATTCAGACCTGCCGATCATCAGACCTAAATTAAAAGGATAGTCGCCAGAGCAGTCACCTACTATACATGTGAAGTGGCATTTTAGAAGGACATCTAGGTGATATCTGGGGTGTTCAGGGCAAAATGTCAAAAAATCCCCACCAGGGACGTTTACATTTTGGCTCAATTTTAGCATCATGGATGTGCATGGGCAGCTTCATAGACATCCCTGCTACAAATGCTTGGAGCAGGGACATCTATCCTATTTTGAATGCATGTCCTTGCAAACTATTTTGGATGCGGGGATGTGGATCAATTTGCTGAATGAAAAATGTGTTGTCATTTCCCTGCAGTTTTCGTTATCATCATGGAAATTAAAGTATAGGGGATATCAGAGTACCTTCCTCTCTAAACACTCCAGGGGGTATGTTTACTAAACCGTCCTAATGTGCGCCCGGCGCTAGTGTGCAGGATGCCATATAAGGAGTGGGTGTTTCAGTCTTAACCTAGCAAACCGGGATTATCGCGCGCTCATGTGCGCTGTGCGCTAATGTGTGCCGCGCACATTAGCGCACGAGAAACGTGCGCGGGAAACATAAGCAGGCGCGCTGATGTGAAAACAGAAGAACAGGGCTGCAGTACAATGGTGAAGACACTGACAGATGGTGCAGGGGTCATGGGTTCAATCCCCCACTGTGCCCAATGAATTATGCTGGCTGAGGCACTACCTGTTATGTGTAATATTGCATTATGAGGCATTTTAATTTTATTTTAATTACTGCTGCTAGAAAACGCACCCTCAAAGCGCTGCAACATAAGGTGCAGCATACGGCACCCCATAAGGTACCCCAGAGGGCACATTTGAAAATGCACTGGCCACCACGGCACCCTACAATGTTGCGTAAAGGGTGGCCTATAGGGCGCCATATAGGGTGCCCTATGAGGCAAGGCAAGGTCATAGCACTGTTTTTGATGGCAGCACTGTGCATTTTAACGCATGGAAATGTTAAGTAGGTGCGCTGACATGCAAAGAGAAACAGCAGTGTAGCACAATGGTTAAGACACTAACTGATGGTGCAGGGGTCATGGGTTCAATCCCCCACTGTGCCCAATGAATAAGGCTGGCTGAGGCACTATCTGTTATGTGTAATATTGCATTATGAGGCAATTTAATATTGTTTTAATTAGTGCTGCTAGCAAACACACTCTCAAAGTGCTGTAACATAAGGTGCTGCATCAGCCGCCCTATAAGGCACTCCAGAGGGCATACTATAAAGTGCACTGTCTGCCAAGACACCCTATAATGTCCCCTATAGGGCACCCTATAAGGCGCTCCATAGGACACCTTATAAGGGACCTTATACGGACTGTATCCATAAGGTGCCTCAGAAGGTGCTTTATAGGGTGCCCTATAAGGCACCTTATAGGGCGCCCTCTGAGGCACCTTATGGTTACAGTAACCCGAGGGTGTTATGCTGGCAGCACTAATGTACATTAAAAACAGACAATGCTTCAGACAGCCCTATCAAATAACCCCACTGTGGGTTTGAACCCATGACCTCTGGCACCACAAGCAATGACACAACCAGTGGGCTACAGCTCCATAGCTGCTAGCAAACCCCTGGCTGGGTGCAGAAGGACTGCACATCACCACACAAACAGTCTGCTGTGGTCACCAGGATAGGGTTAACCCACCCATACCCATGATGCACTGCACATGCAAATCAGCAGTCTACAGATGATCACAAGATGGGGTATGCACCCCCACAGCACCTCGGCCTGGTAGGGGGAACTGACCGTGTGTGGTACTGGCACAGAGTAGCTACACACCGTCACATTGTGCAGGTACTGTACTCACCCTGAGGGTGAGGTGGAGCGCCCAGCACCAGGAACCCAGCAGTGCTAATGTGTGAGATAGGTAGTGTCTGCAGACGCACCTTGGATACATCTGTATTTCTCAGTCAAGGTTTAGCCCTTATGGACCCATAGATGTATTATGTACCACCACACCCCCCCCCGGGGCTGAGGGTGAGAAACAGGGTCTCCCACCAACAGATCCACATTCTACCTCCCTGCAATGGTGGCAGTAGAGGGGACTATCAACTCCAGTCCTGCTGGGAAACAGACACCCTACAGGGCAGTCAATGCAGTTCTGTACACATCCATAAAGCAATAGCAGACAGACATTAGGCCTGGATATGCTAAGCTGCACCCCATCACTATCTGACATTCTCGAGCAACAAGCCTCCAGCCGCTGCACAGTGTTCCATCAAGACACATATTAGCTGCAGACAGTCTGCTAGCTAGTCCATAGTGCATGGTCCTGGAGGAGACGCGTGCACCCAGAACTGGGATGTCAGCATACACACCAAGCAGACAAGTCAGTGACTAGGCCCCAAAAGGGAACCCATAAATATCACATGAAAAAAATGCTATATAGCACTATGGGGGAACATAGCCATGCCGTGGTCACTGCTCAGTCAGGGTGAGAGTGATCTCCCAGCAGAACATGTTGTGGCTACCCTGTCTGTGCAGGTGGTGGCCGGGCACTACAATGTCCCAGCCATTGCCCTATGCCCTGTGCAGATGCATCCTGGCCAGGCCACCCTGTCCGGGCTATACCCATGGTACCTTGCTCCTCATTATGCACATTGGGAGGCCAATACTGGCAAAAGTGCTGGCAGTGTGGGCTGTGGAGGGTGTTTGCAGCCACCACACACTGGATAGACAGACACACACTCCCCACACCTATGCCAGCATTGTGCAACTATAGAGGTGTTTGGCAGCCCTGGCACCTGCACCAGTCCTGGGCACAGTGCAGGCATGGCTATGGTGCACAATAGTGTAGGAGACACTCCCCAGTGTGGTAAACACTGTCAGACACCAGATCTGAAGCACATTCCACAGACATCGGAAATGTTGCTATGATGCAGCTCACTCAGCAAAATGTGATTAACTTAGGAATTGCTATCTGCCAGTAATCATGGCAACCTTTTGATAGATGTGTACCGTATACCCAGGTTTAGGGTGGCATTGCTAAGGTATGCAAGTGCTAGTATTGGGAGATGCATGCAGGGCCCAATGTCCTGCCTCTCCAGGAGGCATTGGCTAACGGAGCCTGTGGGTGCGGGTGTGTCTGCCCCTGTTGGCTGCTGCTTTATGGCAGAGGTTCCCAACTCCGGTCCTGGTGGGCCAAACACTGTTCGGGTTTTCATGCTGTCCCTCATGAATATGCATGAGATACATCTGCATACCATGGGGGTGGCGCATAGAAATGCAGCACAGGCATCTTTATCAGAGGCAGCAAGGAACCAGAATGGTGTTTGGCCCTCCAGGACTGCATTTGGGAGACTCTGCTCTAGGTAATGTGCATGTTTATGGTGTCTGTGCTCTGTATGGGAAAATGTAGGTGTCTTGGGCATGTTTACGTCATCTGCAATAAAGGTGCTGTCTGTATTAGCACGTTATAGTAGTGGGTAAAATATGGGGACTGGGTTGGCAGGAACCAAAGCTGGGACTTGAACCTGTGACCTTTTGCTTCTGAACTCACTGGCTGTGTGCATTGCACCACCATGTTGCCACAGAAATGATGCATTCCCTGGGGATTCCATGACTGTACATCAGACAGGGCCTGTCTGTTGCAGTGCACGGCACCCACCTACACAGGGATAGGCCATGGTCTGCTGTGGGCAGCTGCCACTGCCCCCTCCACCACCAGTGCCTCTCTGCCACCATGCTGACATGCCCTTCTGCTGGTGGTGCTGGTGGTGCGCCATCTCAGGCAATCCAGTGTGCGGGTAGGCGGCTGCCTATGGTATGGGTTCTGGGGTAGGGGTGCCTGCATAGACGTCCTCGCTTCCCCCCCAACACCGCCTGCCAATGTTCTGTGCCCTTGGAGGTACCTGCTGGGTACTATCCCCTGTGATCACTGTGATAAACACACTCGTGCCCATGTTGGGCCCTCATCAGTGGCTGTCTGGCTGCTGTACAGTTTCAGCATTCCTAGGTGCCACCTAGGCATCTGCCTAGTCCGCACTGTGCCCAAGCTGCACCACAGCATGTGCCGCCTGCAGCCCTCTGTATCCCATTTCCAAGCATCTGTCCAGTTGGCCGTTCCGACATGCCTGCCCTGCTGTTTCCGCACATGTGCACGCCATAGGAAACCTGTCTGATGGTAAGGGAAACCCTGCACAGCGCAATTTCACTGTGGGATCATTCACCTTGTATGGGGACGGAGCATGGACCCTTCCAAAATTAATATCCTTTTTTTGGTGCCTTCATTGGAGTGTTTTTTGATGTTTCCCATTGAGATCACTATTGCCCAGCTTGGTTATTTTATTTTTCCATTTTCTGCTGGTCCTTTTCATTGTTTATTTGCCCTTTTGTTCCGTGCACATGTATCACACTTATCACTTTTTTGTAGGTTTCCCTGGTTTTGCTGTACATTGCTGACAGAAATGGTTTCTCTTCCCTTTAAATCAGCTCTAACGCCAGGGTTTCACTGGCGTTAGTTTTGAGCCTCGGATTTCACAGGGTTAGTGTGCGGGGAGCCTCTCCCCTCCCACTCTCCACCCATTGACCCCTTCTTTACACCCCTGGGGAGCCTTCCTCTGCCCTCCGGGGGCCTTTGCCTGCCTTCATCGCTCGTTTTCGCTGCAGCACGCATTATCGCGTGATATGGTACCTGTGCGCCGCAAGATGCGACATTATCGCGTGATAAGGTACCTTATCGCACGATAATGTCGCAGAGCGCACTTTAAGACGGTTTAGTAAACATACCCCCAGGTGTCTGGCAAAATGAAAGCTTTCTGATGCCTCTTCATGCCCTGGAGCATGGATAGGAAGCAGGAATAGACATGGACGGTCATGCTAGTTGGTGGGGATGTTTGCCATTTCTAAAATGAGATGCATACAACCAACTTGCCCAGAACGCCCCCAGTCACGCCTCCATCATGCCCCTTTATGACTTGGGTATCCTTGTGCTGGGAACGTCTATAGAACTGGCTTCTAAAATAGCTCCAGGGACATCTCTGTGGTTTTGACATCTGTGTGCCCATTTTCAGACATTCAAAGCATGAATAACCTCCATATTCAGCATCGTTCCTTAAATGGAATGTACATATACAGTTTGGTGAATTTGGAGTGGTCCTATATGAAAAAACAAACCATTTTCTTGTTGTATCTACAATAGTGTGGTGTTTGACACTTATTTCACCTCCCTCTTTGGGGACATATATAGTTAAGGCTCTCCTTCTCTGGCCCTTTTCAAATCTAGGCCAAAAACCCAGCTCTTCGAGGTTGCATTTGGATCCTGATCCCCTTCTTCGCCTGCTTATCCTCTATCTGTATCTTGCCATTCCCCTTGATTTCCCCTAGTCCTCAGTTGTTACGTGGTCTGTCTTGATTAGATTGCAAGCTCTGATGTGCAGGGACTGTCTCTTACTTGTACATGTACAGTGATGTGTATGCCTTGTAGCACTATACAAATGATAAATAGTAATAAGGCCAGGGCCCATGCTTAACTTTACATACATAAGAACATAAGAACATAAGATATGCCATACTGGGTCAGACCAAGGTCCATCAAGCCCAGTATTCTGTTTCCAACAGTGGCCAATCTAGGTCATATGTACCTAGCAGTTTCTCCAAGGAACACAGGTTCCACAATGCTTGTATTGGTTCAAGCATTGATATCCTGGGTCCCTTCTTAATAATGGTTTATGGACCTTTCCTCCAGGAACTTGTCCAAACCTTTTTTAAACCCAGCTGCACATAGTAGCCACTCCGGCTCAAAATAAGCCCCTAATTTTTTCTCAGCTCAGCAAGGTTTTCAGTAACAAGCTTTACTATCAGATAAGTATCTCTTTATAGGCACCATACCATACTCTGCAAAATTTCCAAAAGGTCAAGATTCTTTTCTGAAATCTCTCACCACTTTTTACTTTTGCAGGTTCTTCCAGAAGGAGTCTACCAAGTAAATATGTGTACAGATGTAAAACGAAATGACTGGGATCTCAACCTGGGAATTTACTCAAAATTTCTTAGAATTGCTTAAAGTTCTGTGTAATATCAGTGCCAAGGGTGAGCTCACCATTTCCATTAGCTATAGAAAGTCGACCTGGACTGTAGGTAAGGCCGGGCTGCCTATGTGGTGTTGCTCGGATGTTGCAATCCTCCATGGGCGTCTTGATTCTCACTGGTTATCCACTATTCCACCTTAACAAAATAAAAAGGGGCAGAAACTTGTACGCCATCTCAGCTGTTCTCAGATTCTTAGGCAGTATTAATTTGATCTGACTATGTAAAGCCTTAGTGACACTGGGGATCTCACTACCAAAAGAAAAAAAAATAATGGCTCCAGATCCTTATTTAAAACCCAAGAGAAAAGGGTAATTTGCCAACTCTTGTCACACGTGCGCACATACGCAGGGTGTTTGCTTTCACATGAGCTCCTTTAGTACTGGTCGGCTCACAGTATCCTGCATGCTACAACCTCTCTTCCTGACTTGACTGGCCTCTCCCCAGCTGTTGGGGAAAATCTAACATGGAATTCACAATTGAATCCAATCACAGGGGACCCCTCCAATCTTATGAATCAGTTCAAACTCTTGACGTTGATTTGACATTTTGAGAAACCTGCCTAGGAATTTTGGAGGACAAATTTCAGTGGGCGACTTTTATGAACCTCAAACTGTCTTGTGGATTCATTGAACTAATTTGCACAATTTAATAAAACGTTTCCACATTTCTCATTGTCACCCTGTATTGCAGCCACAGCAGATTACACCTGTCTCATAAGAGATGACATATTCTACTCTATTAGAGGCCACAGTTCTCCTACTGGGGAGTGCACTTACCTGGGTGTTACACCTCAGACTGCACATCTCCAAAAAGAGAGCATTGCCTCCCTATAGTAGATTATTCCTGTTCTATGCTTATTCTCCAAGAGAGTACACAGATCTCGCCTCACTGTTTGACTCTCTACCTTCTCTTTCCTTTCCCCCTTGGATGTCTGCTTACAACATATCAAGGCAAAGACCATCTCACACCTTTACAATCAGTCTTAGTAACTGATCTTATGTCTTGTTCGCAGTCATTGGACAGTAGCTAGATGATACGGCCTCCTGAACAAGGGCTGTTTTGGCTTGCCTGTCTTTTCAGGCTTGTGGACTGACTCAGAAGGCTGGCATGGCATTCCCTTTCACCCCAATGGCTTGGCACCCTGGGAAGTGGTCCTTCTTAGCCACCCCTTGTGTGACAGCTGTGCTTACAAGGTAGAATAAACCAGGCTTCATTTCTAATGCACTTCCATCCTGGGACTGCAGGTATCCTCTGGGACAGCTTTGTCTCTGGCATCAGTTCCTTGTTTGTCCCAGGGTAGAAAGGTTTTGGAAGACACACAACCTATTTCAACAGGGTGGCACACAGTCAGCTTCTGTAAATCTAGAAATGCTTAGCTTAAATCTCTGGCTCCCTGCCTCCCCCCTTCTACCCCACCTTCCACAAACAGAAAGAATCCTTCCCCTACCTCCCTGGGTGGAAATTTGAGAGACAGGATAGGAGCCCTGGTGCGGGAAGAGCCCCTTTGTACAGTGCTAACTGGTTTTAAGGACTGTAATTATCTTTCGGAAGAGCTGGAAATTGGATTAAGGCACTGAGATGCAGCTGAATGAGCTCCCCTCCATTGCCCCACCTGGCGGGCTGCTCTGCGATAACAAAAATAACAAAGAAAACGAAACAAAAAAAAAAAGGAAGCACAGGAGACTCAAATTTGGGATTCTGCCTCACACTCGTGGCTTCCTTGTGGAAAAAATTGAAAATGTTTCCAGCAGAGAGGGCTGGCATGGAGCTCACTGGCAGTATCTGTCCCTGGCTGGTATCATCTGTTGCTGCTCTTCCGGAAGGGCGATTTCCTCTCTTATCAGAGTCAAATGAAATAAATAAATAAGGGATGGCAGGAGAGATTCTGGCAGGCATGACAGAGTCATACGCATTGTGTAAAAAGCGCCTACAGAAATGTAGATCAGGCACACATCTGTCCGCAGTGTGCTGGGTGTGCTGGCCCTCATGGGGTGGGCTAGGGAGACAAAAGGAGAGAGACAGTATTCTTGCCCTTTCTGTATCCTGTAATCTTATTTTGCTAAAAGCTTGACAGAAATGCATGGGTTCATGGGAGGTTAGAAGTGGGAACTGAGGGTAAGAGTTGTCTATAGGGTTTTAGTTGGGAGTCTGTGCAGGGGTATTAGGTGCCCTAGGTGAAACTTCAGCTTCGCGCCCCCTTGCAATTAGCTTTTAGACCCCTAGTGCCCCCCCCCCAAGGTTTTGATTTTTAAACTCAATTATAATCATCTCAACACCATTTCTCCCAGACCACTTCTATAAAAATACATATTTGGACATCACACTTTTAAATAGTAAACTTTTGCTTTGTAAATATAGACATAGAGACCAATTCCACAAGGGGCATGTCCGGCATGTCCAGACGCCCAAAATCTGGACAGACTGACTGTGCATCCGATTCTGCACCTGCAGGAGATGCGTCTGCGAGAGCAGAATTGGATGCACTGGGCCTAGATAGACAGGATGTGCACCAGTTTTCGTCCGCTGTACGTTTGGTGCCCTCCCTGTTTAAGCCTCCCAAGGCCCCTGCATGGAGCCTAGTGCAGTGGCATCCTGTCGCCATGGCACCAGCATGCTATGCAGAAGCCCTGATTGCCCACATCCCTGCAAATGTTCCTTTTCTCTGCTGCCCGACCCCCAGAGCGGCCCGCTATGGCTGGGATTGGGCAGCCGGGAAACCCTGCTTCTCCTCACCTTGGTTTGACAGGTTGCAGATGTCTATCCCCTTCCTTCGGGGGAACTTATTCCACCTCTGAGGTGGAATAAGTCTCCTGTCTAACTCAGCAGCCCCAGACATACAGGGCCATGACCAGAATCAGCCCTGTACGTCTGGGGTCAGGGTCCCACCTCTGGCCCGCCCACTCCCCGCCCTGTCACTGTCCCCTCCCACCCTCATCTAGAGCTCCCTGCACATCCCCTCTGTACGTGCGGGGAGTTCTATGGCCTGAATCGGTAAATGGACTTTGTACATATCGCCCATACTTCCTGTAATGACTGTTTGTGTGGCTGCCAGGACCCATTGCATGGCTTTGACTGTGGCTGCCCTTTACTGCTCCCCCCCCCCCTCAATGCTGTTGCCCTAGGCAACCACCTCGTTTGCCTGATGGTTGGGCCAGCCCTAGGTCTCTATGCAAATGTGTAAATCTATGTATGCATGAGTGCAAGGATGTGTGTGTGTAACTGAGTAGATTTGGGTTGGGTGAATATGTCTATGAGTGGATGGGGTGTGTACATGTATTAGACTGCTTGGGTAATGGATGGCTGAGTGGACAGTGAGTGTGCAGAGTGCTTGAGTGGTGGGGACAAGGAGATCTCAACAGACTTATATTTGGGATCTGTCCATCAGTGAGTGGGCATGGGTGGAATGCATGATGGACTGTAGGTTGGAAGTGGTGGTGTGGATGAGTTGCTGGTAAGATATCTACAGGTAGGTTAAGTAAGTAGGGTATATGTACATGTGGTGCATGACTGGGAGTGTCTGCGTGATTGACTGTGTGGATTTTGTGGGTTTCTGTGTGTGAGTGACTAAGTGACTGTATGCATTGTGTTCAAGCATGTCAGACACCCTCTTCCCACCCAACACCTTTCATCTCCAGGTTACCATAAAATCTATGTCTATGTGTTCCGGGCCTTACAGTTTGTACAAAACATGGCTGCCTGTTCAGTCACTCGCTGTGGCTCTACAGACCAAATGACAACCATTTGGTATGCTGTTCACTAGCTCCCAATATCATCTCGTATCATCTGTTGAATATTTAAAGCCCTTTAAAAGGATATCGTGGAATCCTATTCCCTTAGTAGGGCATTATGGTCCATGAATACCCAAGTTAGCATGAATGGAAGCATGTGCTCTTTCTGTAGCAGCACCCCTGATATGGAGTGCCATCCCTGAGTTAGTAGGTTCTGAGTGTAACTATCTTTTGTTCCAGAAGCAACTGAAAATCTGTTTTTTCCAATGCGCTTTTGATTCTGATTGAGTGCCTGAATGTATTAACTAAGCATAGTTTTTGGCCTGGGTGTCTGCTAAGGGATGGCCCCCTATTTTAGAGTTGTGCTCCCGACTTCTATCTCTTTGGCAATCTCCAGTCCCTCATTCTAGCAATCGGGACAGAGGGGGTAGAAAAAATTATTTTCAATGTAGTGATTTGAATATGTCAGTATTTAGAATTTATCTTTATATTTTGCACAGTACGGGGAAAAATGCATCACTGTTTTTATTTCTCTGTCAATTTGTCTGCTTGAAAGTATTGTTGTTGTCATGGGTCGGAGGGGCAAAATAATGCCTTCTCTTCCCTCTTTCATGCATTACTGCTCAAACCTGGAACTAAGGTGTCCCTTCTTTCCCTCCAGGGCCGTCCCGTCCATTGAGCAAGAATGTTGTTTGCACAGGGCCCCGCGTTTCAGGGGGCCCCGCGCAAACAACAGTCTGCATTAAAACTAAAAAAAAAAACCTGGCTGCTGCTGCTGCTGCCATGGCAGCGGCAGAATCAAGTGTCCCGTGGCCCCCCCACCTGCCCGGCAGAGCCCTCCTAGCATCAGCTCCATCAGCGCTGGCTTTCAGAGCCGCGAAGAGAGTTTCTCTCTCACGGCTCTGTTAAGCTCGCCGGCGCTGATGGGAAACAGGCATTTCCTGATTCCCATCAGCCCCAGCAGGCTTAACAGAGTCACGAGAGGGAAACACTCCCTTTGCGGCTCAAAAACCCGCACTGATGGAGCTGATGCCGGGAGGGCTCTGCCGGGCAGGCAGAGGGCCGCGGGGCAGTGGGACACTTGATTCTGCTGCTGCCACGGTGGCAGTGGCAGCAGGAGCAGCCAGGGTTTTTTTTTTAGTTTTAAATTTACCTGGGCTGATGGGGAGGAGGGGGTTAGGACTGGAGGTGGGCTAATGGGGGGGTTAGGACTGGTAATGGGCTATGGGAGAGGCTAAGACTGAAAATTGGGTAATGGGGGGTTAGGACTGGAGGTGGGCTAATGGGGAGGTTAGGACTGGTAATGGGCTATGGGGAGGGCTAGGACTGGAAATGGACTGATGGGGGTTAGGTCTGGAGGTGGGCTGATGGGGGTTAGGACTGGTAATGGGCTATGTGGGGACTAAGACTGGAAATGGGCTGATGGGGGGGTTAGGACTGGAAGTGGGCTGATAGGGGTTAAGTCTAGAGGTGGGCTGATGGGGCGGTGAGGACTTGTCATGGGCTAAGGGGCGGGCTAGGACTGGAAATGGCCTGATGGGGGTTAGGTCTGGAGGTGGGCTGATGGGGGTTAGGACTGGTAATGGGCTATTTGGGGACTAAGACTGGAAATGGGCTGATGGGGGGGTTAGGACTGGAAGTGGGCTGATAGGGGTTAAGTCTAGAGGTGGGCTGATGGGGGGTTAGGACTGGTAATGGGTTATGGGGGGCTAAGACTGAAAACGGGGTGATGGGAGGGTTAGGACTGCAAGTGGGCTGTTGGGAGGCTTAGGACTGGTAATGGGTTATGGGGGGCGCTAGGACTGGTAATGGGCTGAGTGGAATGGGGGCTTGAACTGCAAATAGCTGATGGGGTCGGGGGTTTGGAATGGAAATGGGCTGTGAGGGGAGGGAGCTAGGACTGGAAATGGACTAAGTGGGGGGGGTGGCTAGGACAGGAAATGGGCTGATGGAGGGGCTAGGATAGGACTGAAAATGGGCTGTTGGGGGGTGCTAAGATTGTAAATGGGCTGTGGTGGGGGCTTGGATTGAAACAGACTCATGGAGGGGCTAGAACTGGAAGTAGGCTCATGGGGGGCTTGGATTGGAAATAGGCTGAGTGGAGGGGAGCTAGGATTTGACATGGTGGGGCTAGGAAAGGACTAGAAATGAGCTGATAGGGGGCTGAGATTGGAAATGAGCTGATGGAGGGACTCAAATAGGACTGGAAATGGATGGGGGAGCTAGGATTGGAAATGGGTTGATGGTGGGGCTAGGATAGGATTGGAAATGCGCTGATGGGGGGCTAGGACTGGAAATGGGCTGAGGCGGGGACTAGAATGGAGCGGATGTTGGGTGGGGCTGGAACTACAAGGGAGATGATGTTGGGGGAGGATTAGAATGGGATGGGGCTGGGATAGTGAAATGGAGAGGGGAAAAATATTTTGTGCGGGAGGGAAGAAAAATCTACAGTTGGCCGGGTATTGGGTGAGTAAGTGGGGATTGAGGATGGAGGGGTAAAATTTGAGTGGATGAAACAGGAATGAGGAAAGAGCAAAAGGAGAAAGATTAGTATGTTAAAGCAGATGTAGAGAGAGAATGGAAAAAACTAGAAGAGAGAAGAAAGGACAAATGGACAGCAGACGATGGAGAGCTAGCAGAAGACACGAAGACACCAGAAGAAAGTGGCTGGAGCAAGTGCAACTGAAAAAAAATGCACAAAACGTAGAAAAATATCTCTTTATTTTGAATTTATTAACTGGAATATGTCAGCTCTGGGAAATGTGCATCATTAACATCTGCATTTTGTTTAGTATAAGCAGAAATTAATTTATAGTTTTATTTCTCCAGTGTTCTACATTCCAAGTTTGGCTTTTGGGGTTCACAGTTTAATTATTGTCTTCATATTTCTAAATTGTGATTCCTTGTTCTCTGTTTGGTGATGGTCTATGTTTTGCAGGTTTAACCGAGCTGCGGTATTCTGTTCATATAGTTTCTATTTGATTGTGCCACTTGTTGTCTTTCCCCAGTAGGTCATGTATTGTTGTTCTCTGAAATGTATTGGTTTAATATTTGCAGTGTTGCCTTTTGATAGGTAGAGTATGGTGCTTGTGAGTCCTGGTAGTGCTGTTATGATACGGCGGGTTTGCTATGGGTTCTAAATGGACAGTGTTTGTAGTAGTTCCTAATGTGCCCGGCGGTCGGCACTGGATTATAGTAATGTAGAAATCCGGTAGTCTTTCTTTATCCATATACTCATTAAGAGGCATGTTTACTAAAACGTAGTGTATGGTAACATTATGCAAATGAGAGCATTATGCAAATGAGGCCCCGCACCGAGTCTCCGCACATGGCCCCACACTCCCCTTGGGCCGCCCCTGTTCCCCCCTCCCCACATGCGTCAGAGAAGTATCCCAGCCTGGAAAAAATCTGGTAACCTTACTGTAGTAAAAAAAAAAGATCTGTAATTCTTTAACAGGGATGCATAAGTTAAGTCTCGCAAGGATCACAAACAGGCCAGCATTTCAAGATATCCCTAATGAATATGCATTTAATAGGCCTGCATGCATGCTCCCTTTATCTCGTTCATATTCATTAGGGATATCCTGAAAACCTGGCCTGTTTGTGGCCTTCGAGGACTGAACTTGTGCACCCCTGCTCTATAAAAGCTGGGCCTGAGCACCTTGCTGTTACATTTTGCACTGGGCAAGCAATACCAGATTAAAACGTGGGGGCCAGTATGAGGATACTTGTGGCTTGCAGCAGCAGGCCAAATTAGCAGTGTTGCAGGCCTGAAGTTCATCACCATGGTAAAAGGATAAGGTTGCCAGATTGTTTGCTGGAAAATATGGGGCATATCCAAAATGTATGGAGATGGGAGATGGGAGATGGGAGGGTGGGGGGGGGGGGGGGAGGAAGAGGTGACATCTTAGCTCCAGGTTTGAAAAACAAGGCGTGGAGGAGGGAAGAACAGTCATTACCCTGCCTCCCCTCCCCTCCATCCATCCCATGACAGCAACATTATCACATCCAAGCAGACATTTTCCACATATTATGTAAAATATAAAGACAATGGATGTAAATTCAAATTACTAAATTGAAGATAAGTTTTCTTCTATTCCCCTCTGTCCCCATTGCTGGAATTGGAGGCAAGAGACTGCCAAACAGGGGACACGGTTCTAAAATCGGGGACATTTGGTAACCTTATATCAGGAGCACATTGGTGAGTCAGCAGCCATGCCATCTTGCAGGTCTCTTATGCTCCCTGAGGCTTGCCGCTATGAGTAGTGGGTTTCTTGCTGTTTCCTTTGAGCTGCTGCATGCTAGAGTGACCCTCTTCTCCACCTGTGGCTTCCTATGTCTTTATGCATTTAATTTAACCTCCTCATGCATAATTTACCCATATCACACCCTAGGCAGAGGCTTGAAACTGTGTCTCCCTCCTCCTGCCCCATTTCAAAAAGAAATATTTTCAAGTTATTTTTCCAAAAGTAGCTCAACAAATGTTGTTCAGAAAGCTGAAATGCCAGAGAATGATCAAATAAACATTTTTTTTTAACCATTCAGTCCCTGGCTTTCTTTTACTCTGTCTGGTCTGACTCCTTTAGTTGTTCTTTGTCCTTTCATTCAATCTCAATAATTTCTTTATTTTTTATTGTTTTATTCTCTTGAAATTCCTGTCTTTCTCCCTAGCTAATACCTTTCTCCTCTGTTCTTCTACAAGCAACCTCCTTGATCATGGCCTTTTGATTTTAATCATTTTCATGGTGAGCAAAATTCTTCTTGCAAAGCTCTTTGTAGCGGGGGTGGTCTCTTACATGTGTCTATTCAGCTCTATGTATGTCTATTAGCTTCTTGTGTTGTAGAAGTAGTAATAGTAGAGGCCGAAGGCCTGGAGGTGTGCAAAGGGTACAGAGGAGCACGTGAGAGTTGGATGGGAGAGAATATGGAACAGAATAACAGTCTAGGCAGGTAAAGAGGGGCCAGACTCTTTATGCTTTTGTAGATGAGGCAGGGCTAGTGCCATTGTACTTTCCTCACCCCTCCATTCCTCCCAGCTATGACCTTGGCAGCCAGAACTGTATCAGGGTACCTTTCATGAAACATAGGGGGAAAGAATTGCAAACTGAAATTTCCTCAGCTAATGATTTAGTTAGGCTAGAAAAGCCTCTCAGAATGCATGCAACCTGTGAGCTTACCTGACCCTCTTAAATAAATATCTGCTTTAGAGATCATATTCACTGTTTCAGTGGAAAGGGTTCAAAGTGTGTGTGTGATGGAGACGGAGGTCTTCTACATTGTACTTATCTAGTTCAAATAGGTTACATAACGATTGTGCACCCATGGAAAGCACTGTGTAATTTATCTATTTATTATTTATTTTATATAACATTTCTTATATACTGCCTTTCATGAGAGACCACCATGCTTGAAAGATTAATCAGAACTATCTTCTTTCAATATTATTGTACACTTCAAATTCCTTAATTGGAATGCACTTACTAAGAATGGCTGTGTTCCCCACAGAGCAACAGACATTTTCTGTATGTGTCTGTGCTTGGTGTGTTTATCTCTATGTATATGTCTATTGCATAAGTGTCTCCATGTGTATATAGAAACCCTATTTGTGATTTAGATGTCTGAAAATGGCCATTCAGATGTCCCTATAATGTCCACATTCCATTTTAAAGCGCCTCATGTCTTGCGTGATCATATCCATCTCATATGTGGCATGGCGGAGGTGTGTACAGGGCAGTCCAAAAAAGATATATGTGTGTGCCTGATTTCAGAATGGGGCCACATGTTTAAAACTGGAGGTGGACACGTCTATGTCTATACCTGCTCCTGGGCATGAACAGAAGTACCTCTTTCTGCCAGTTATCAGAAATAGATGGAAGAGGAGATTGCCCTGTCATGCCCACATGTTTTTTGCCCACTCAAAAAGCCTAGTGAGTACATAGCGAGGCCTTATTGTCTGCTGCTGCACCACCACACATCTCCAAGTTTAAAATGGCAGGCTTGGAAATCTATTTGGTAACATAGACATGTGCATGTCCTGAAATGCCAGCGCTAACATGTACAGTTGGTACTTGCAATTTAGGTATGTTGTGTACAATATCTTGAAAAATAATTGGAAATATTCCAGCTGTATGTCATCATAATATTGCAATAGTATATTCAAAGTTATACAGTAAAAACAAGATGTCTGTACAACTTAGACATAGTAATTTCTGTGAAAAAACAAAATAATACCTGGACAGGATTAATGGCACCCTTCACTAATTTTGGTTGCATATCCCTTGGCAGTAATGACAGCCTCCAAACGTTTCTTGTAGCCATCTACAAGTTTCGTACATCTGTCTGCTGGTAGTTTCTTCCACTCTTCAACTGCAATTTGTCCAGCTCATGTATTGTTTCCAAGATTCTTGTTACCAATGGCAGATTTCAGCTCTTTCCAAAGATTCTTGATTGACTTGGGATCAGGACTCATTGCTGGCCAGTTTAAAACTCCATTTTTTCCTTTTTAACTATTCTTTTATACTTTTGGATGTACGTTTTGGGTCATTGTCCTGCTGGAGGACCCACGACCTTCAACCTAGACCTAACTTTCTGACCATAGGTAGCACATTTCACTCCAAAATACATCGGTGGTCCTCTGACTTCATGATTCCTTTAATACGTTCCAGGCCTCCAGTTCCTGACGCAACAAAACAGCTCCACAAAATTATGGAACCTCCACCATATTTAACTGTAGGGAGGGTGTTTTTTCCTTATAAGCTTCATTTCTTTGCCTGTAAATGTATCTGGTTTGCATTGCCAATGAGCTCAAGTTTGGTTTCATCTGTCCACAGAACATTTTCCCAGAAGAACTGTGGTTTCTCAAGGTGGGTTTGGGAAAGGATGAGGTGTGCCTTTTTATGTCTGTCTTTGAGCAGTGGGGTCCTCCTTGGCCTTTGCCCATGAAGTCCTTCTTTGTTTAGGGCGTGGCATATAATGTAGGTTGAAACCACCACTTCAAATTGCTCCAGGTCAGCCTTTAGCTCTTTGGATGTTGTACCTAGTGTTTTTCCAACAGTTCACACTACTCTTCAAAGACTTCTTGAATTAATTTTCCTCTTCTCACCACATCCTAGGAGGTTCTTGACAGTTCCATGAGCAGAAAACATCTCAATAACACTGTGAACTGTAGACAGAGGAATCCCAAGGTCGTAGATCGATTGTTTACGTTATCAGAATATAAAAAGCATCTTTCAGGAAATGGAAAAAAGAGCCAAATGACGAAACCTGGAAACAGCACAAGCACTGGCAAGTCAAATGCAAGGCATTGATAAGGCAGGCAAAGAGAGAATTTGAGAAGAAGCTTGCTGCGGAAGCAAAAACACGAAATAAAGACCTTTTCAAGTACATTCGTAGCAAAAAACCTGTGAGAGAGTCAGTTGGTCCATTAGATGATAAAGGGGTTAAAGGAGCACTAAGAGGCGACAAGGCGATAGCGGAGTGACTGAATGAATTCTTTGCTTCAGTCTTTACTGAGGAAGATGAAGGGATGTTACCCATGACTGAAGTGGTATTTAAAGGTGCGGAAGAATTGAAGGAAATATCGATACATCGGGAAGATGTCTTACAACTATTAGATAAACTGAAGAGTAGCAAATCACCTGGACTGGATGGTATACATCCAAGGGTGTTGAAAGAACTGAAATATGAGATTTCAAACCTGCTATTAGTAATCTGTGAACATAGAAACATAGAAACATGATGACAGAAAAAGACCACAAGGCCCATCTAGTCTGTCCTTCCATAACAACTACAACAGTCCACTTTTTACCTTTAGAGATCCTCTGTGTTGGTCCCATGCTTTTTTGAATTCAGTTACAGTGCTCATCTCTACCACCTCCACTGGGAGACTATTCCACGGATCCACTACTCTTTCTGTAAAGAAATATTTCCGCATATCACTCCTGAATCTATCTCCCTTCACCCTCATCCCATGTCCCCTCATAGCAGAACTTGCTTTCAATTGAAAGAGGCTCTCTCCCTGAACATTTATGCCATGGAGGTATTTAAACATCTCAATCATATCACCTCTATCCCGCCTTTCCTCTAAGGTGTACATATTAAGATCCTTAAGTCTGTCCTCATATGCTTTATAATGAAGCCCATTAATCATTTTAGTAGCAACCCTCTGCACCGACTCCATCCTGTTCACATCCTTTTGAAGGTGCGGTCTCCAGAATTGCACACCATACTCCAAATGAGGTCGCACCAAAGACTTATACAGAGGCATTATCACCTCCTTTTTTCTGCTAGCCATTCCTCTCCGTATGCACTCAAGCACCTTCTAGCTTTTGCCGTCGCTTTTTCTACCTGTTTAGCTACTTTAAGATCATCAGACACAACCACGCCTAGGTCCCGCTCTTCTTTAGTGGACAAAAGTACTTCACCTCCTATACTGTATTGCTCCCTTGGATTGCTGCGCCCAAATGCATGACCTTACATTTTTTAACATTAAATCCCAGCTGCCAAATTCTAGACCATTCTTCAAGCTTAGCTAGATCCCTCCTCATGTTATCTACACCTTCCTGAGTGTCTACTCTATTGCAGATTTTGGTATCATCCGCAAAGAGGCAAACCTTACCCGACAGCCCTTCCGCTATATCACTAACAAAGATGTTAAAAAGAATCGGACCAAGGACAGATCCCTGGGGCACACCACTGGTAACATCCTTCTCCTCAGAGTGAGCTCCATTTACTTGTACTCTTTGTCGCCTCCCACCCAACCAATTTCTAACCCAAGCAGTAACTTTAGGGTCCATCCCTAGGGTGCTCAGTTTGTTTATAAGTCGCCGGTGAGGAACAGTGTCGAAGGCTTTACTGAAATCTAAATACACCACATCTAGAACTATCATTAAAATCATCTCTAATACCTGAAGATTGGAGGATCGCCAATGTAACACCAATTTTTAAAAAGGTTTACAGGGGTGATCCGGGAAACTACAGACCGGTGAGCCTGACGTCAGTACCGGGAAAAATGGTAGAAACCATCATAAAGAATAAAATTACTCAGCATGTAGATAGTCACGACCTAATGGGAGACAGCCAACATGGCTTTAGACAAGGAAGATCTTGTCTTACTAATCTGTTATGTTTTTTGAAGGAGTGAATAAACAGGTGGACAATGGTGAGTCGGTTGATATTGTGTATCTGGACTTTCAGAAAGCCTTTGACAAGGTCCCTCATCAGACTTTTGGCAAAACTAAAGAGTCATGGGATAGGAGGCAGTGTACTATTGTGGATCAGGAACTGGTTAAAAGATAGAAAGCAGAGGGTAGGGCTAAATGGCCAATTTTCCCAATGGAGAAAGGTGAATAGTGGTATACCCCAGGGATCTGTGCTGGGTCCGCTGCTTTTTGACATATTCATAAATGACCTGGAAAGTGGAATAACGAGGTTATCAAATTTGCAGATGACACAAAACTATTTAAAGTTGTTAAAACCCAAGAGGATTGTGAAAAATTGCAAGAGTATCTTGATAAATTGGAAGACTGGGCATCAAAATGGCAGATGAAATTTAATGTGGACAAGTGCAAGGTTATGCACCTAGGGAAGAACAACCCAAACTATGGTTACACGATGCAAGGTTCCACATTAGGAACCACCACCCAGGAAAAAGATTTAGGCGTCATTGTGGATACCATGTTAAAACCCTCGGCCCAGTGTGCAGCAGCAGCCAAGAGAGCAAATAGAATGCTAGGTATGATAAGGAAAGGAATGGAAAATAAAACAAAAGATATTATAATGCCTCTATATCGTTCCATGGTGAGACCGCACCTTGAATATTGTGTGCAATTCTGGTCGCCGTATCTTAAAAAGGATATAGCGATTTTAGAAAAGGTTCAGAGAAGAGCCACCAAAATGGTAAAGGGGATGGAAGGATACTCCTATGAGGAAAGGCTAAAAAGGTTAGGGCTCTTTAACCTGGAAAAGAGACGGCTGAGGGGAGATATGATAGAAGTCTATAAATTAATGAACGGAGTGGAACGGGTAAACGTAGATCGATTGTTTACGTTATCAGAATATAGAAAGACTAGGGGACATGCAATGAAGCTACAGGGTAAACTATTTAAGACTAATAAAAAGAAAATATTTTTCACTCAACGTGTAATCAAACTCTGGAATTTGTTACCGGAGGATGTAGTAAAGGCTTTTAGTGTAGCTGGGTTTAAAAAAGGTTTGGACAAGTTCCTGGAGGAAAGGTCCATAAACCATTATTAAGAAGTGACCGAAGATATCAATGCTTGACCCAGTACAAGCATTGTGGAACTTGTGTCTCTTGGGGAAACTGCTAGGTACATATGACCTAGATTGGCCACTGTTGGAAACAGAATACTGGGCTTGATGGACCTTGATCTGACCCAGTATGGCATATCTTATGCTCTTATGTTCTAGGGAACATGCAATGAAGCTACAGGGTAAACTATTTAAGACTAATAAAATAAAATATTTTTTCACTCAACATGTAATCAAACTCTGGAATTTGTTACCGGAGGATGTAGTAAAGGCTGTTAGTGTAGCTGGGTTTAAAAAGATTTAGACAAGTTCCTGGAGGAAAGGTCCATAAAGCATTATTAAGAAGGAACCCAGGATATCAATGCTTGACCCAATACAAGCATTGTAGAACCTGTGTCTTTTGGGGAAACTTCTAGGTATGTATGACCACGATTGGCCACTGTTGTAAACAGGATACTGGGCTTGATGGACCTTGGTCTGACTCAGTATGGCATATCGTATCTTCTTAAGTTCTTATGTTCTTATGTTTTGTACCCTTTGAAGGTTGATATTTGGTGATAATGGCTTTGTTGATGGTCTCAGGCAGTTCTCTTGTCTTTACTATTGGTTGATTCAAGTTATGTGAGTACTGACAATTGATCACAGTTGCTTCTAATTTTATTGCAATGGAAATATGGTTCTTCTGTTCGAACTGATTTGAATTGTTTATAAGGGTGCCAATAATCATGTCCTAGAAATAACACAAACTGGAACTCATGCAGGATAACACTACGTCACATACGATCAAAACATTTTGATCAGTAATCATGCTCTGTCAATGTCCCAGTTTTTTTTCTATTTCCTACTATTTCCTTTTTTAATCAATCTTATTTTATTTGGTTCTTTTATGTGTCAAATATGTGTGCATATATGGTCCAAAGCCATTTCACTGGCCACTTTTTTTTAGGCGATATTGGGCATTAAGGGGTTGCACTTCAAGGATGCCAATAATATTGACCACAATTGTATAAGTAGGCAGATACTACAAATGTCTATATCTCGCATGTACAGGTTTCTGGAATCAACCAGTTTTCTGCATATGTCTGGCCACTTATTCTGCATGTCCCCATCCCACCCTATATCATGGCAGACATGTTTATCTTTTGAGATGGGGATAGGTTGATTTCAGACAGCATTTACATGTGTTCATCTTTACTTTTTCCCATCCCACAGAATTTCAGATGTCTTGACATGGACATCCCAGATTTAACGTAAATGGCCTTTCTAAAATGTGCCTTCACATGTGTATTTGTGTAAGTCTTCCTGGGCAGTGGTATGTGTATTCTCTGGGGTTTGCTCATACATTTGCCTCCCTGTCTATGCATACTTCTCTTTATGCATATATAACCTGGTCCCACTGATTGTAAGGCTAGTTTTGCCCCAGGGACCCTACTCACATCAAATTTCTCCTGGGTTCTCTCCCATTCCTTCACTCAACACACATGGTTATCAACAAGAAGCAGATGCTCCATGCTGGAAGGAAAATCCCTTTGAAGCCTTAGCGTAGGAATTAAAAGAGGCCCTTAATACTAGGGCCTTGATGCAAAAACACCATTCTAGAGCCCAGTGTACCTTCCTTTTAATACCTCAAGGTCACACTAGACTCTATGCTTACATTTCATGATCACACTAGCTCCATCGTCATGCACTCCTTTTATTCCTTTCATCAGATCATGGCCATTCGCCCATATATCTCTACTTCTTCACTAACCACTCCACCCATATCCCTAATTATGTCCTGGTTAGACTACTGTAAAGCAGACAAAGATCATGACAACTGGCAAAATCAATAAGTTCGACAAATCAACTATCAATAAAGAAGCAACAAGCAGTCAAAAAATCCAATGACGCATTGCTCTTGGCAGAATGGCTATGAAGGACCTAGACAAGATTCTCAAGAGCAGAGATGTCTCTCTCCATACAAAGATTCGACTCATTCAAGCCATGGTATTTTCAATAACATCATATGGATGCGGAAGTTGAACAGTGAAAAAGATAGAGATGACAAAAATAGATGCCTTTGAATTATGGTGCTGTCATTGAATACTGTGTATACCATGGACTGCCCAAAGAACAAATCAGTCAGTACTAGAGGAGATCAAACCTAAGCTTTCCTTAGAAGCTCAGATGACAAGAATTCAACTTTCATACTTTGGACAAATCATGAGAAGAGAGAGATCATTAGAGAAAGACATCATGCTTGGCAAGGTAGAAGGTCAACGCAAAAGAGGAAGGCCAGCAATGAGATGGATCGATACAATAACAGCAGCTACGGGTGCCAGTCTGTCAACAATGAGCCGTCTGACTGAAGACCGAACACAGTTTAGGACAATTATTCAGAGGGTCGCCATGAGTCAACACTGACTCGATGTCACTTAACAACAACAACAACAAGAACAACAGACTACTGTAATATGGTTATGCCAGGCTCCCTACATATGAACTAAAATGCCTACAAGCCATTCAAAACACTGCTGTAAGATTATTAGCTGAAGCCTCTCAATTTGACAATCACGCTTTTATTAATGCATTTCCACTGGTTACCCATATACTACCGCATCCAGTACAAAATTCTTACTTTGGTCATTTTTCCCACTTTCCACCACATATCACTAGCTAGACTTGAATCCACTAACTGCTCTGCTTTCTACTTCCATGGCACCAGTCTGTGGAACAACCACCCCCCAGACCTCTGTTTAGAACCCTGATATGTAAAGTTCAAAAGCCAACTCAAAACACACTTATTTCAGAAAGCCTTTGACTTTCTGCCTACTGATACAGACATCTACCCTTTATTACTACTACTACTACTGATCATATGTATAGTGCTACAAGGCATACACGACACTATACAACACATGTAAGAGACTGTAATCTCCATTGTGCAGGAACAATCTAGTCAAGATGGACAGCACAACAGCTGAGGACAAGGATACATGTCGGGAAGTGATAATGAAACACATAGGCAACCAGGTGGATTAGGATCCAAAAGAGACCTTGAAGAGGTGAGTTGTCAGCCTGAATTTGAAAAGGGCCAGAGATGAAACCTGCTGAACAAATTCAGGTAGTTTATTCGAGGCATAAGGAGCAGCAAGGTGAAATGATCAAAGTCTAGAATTGGTAGTAGAAATGATCTGCCAGAGTTGGCAGTAGAGGTGATCTGCCAGAGTTGGCAGATAGAAGTTATCTGCCTGAAGAGCGGAGTTCCTGAGGTGGGTGTAGGGAGAGATAAGAGAGGAAAGGTAGGGAGGAGCAGCAGTATGAGTGAACTTATAGTTCAGTAGAATAAGTTTGAACTGGATATGGAAACGGATAGGGAGCCAATGAAGCGACTTGAGAAGAGGCGTTATATGAGCATATCGTGGCCAGTGGAAGATTAGCTGCGCAGCTGAGTTTTGAACAGATTGAAGGGGAGAGAGATAATTCAGAGGGAGACCATCAAGGAGGAGGTTGCAATAGTCTAGATGGAAGGTGATTAGAGAGTGGATGAGCGTCTTAGTAGTGTGTTCAGAAAGGAAGGGGTGGATTTTGCTGATGTTATTGAGAAAGAAACAATGGGTTTTAGCTGTCAGTTGGATATGTGTGGAGAAGGAGGGATCAAAGATGACTCCAAAGTTGTGGGTCGAGGAAACAAGGAGTAGTAGAACATTATCCACAAAGAATGAGAAAGGAGGAAGGGGGGAGGTGGGCTTAGGGAGAAAAATAAGAAGCTTGATTTTGGCCATGTTCAATTTCAAATGACAGTGAGACATCCAGGCAGCAATATCAGATAGGCAGGCAGAGATCTGGGCCTGGATTTCTGGAGAGATTTCAGGTGGAGCGAGATAGATCTGAGAGTCATCAGCGTAAAGATGGAAGTGAAAACCATGGGAGGAGATGAGTGCACCAAAAGACAGGTGCTCCTTGTGGTCTTGGGCAAGCCACTTAACTCTCCATTGCTCATGTTACCTGTAAAATAGTTATCTCCAAGTTATAATGCCCTCTTCAATGTAATTTCAGTTTGTTCAGTGTAAACCGCCTTGATATCATGAAAGACGGTATATAAGAAATGTTAAATAAATAAATAAAAAGAATAGGAGTGAGCCCAAGACAGACTCTTGGGATACACCAACTGAGAGCAGGATAGCAGTGGAGGAGGATCCAACAGCACAAATGCTGAAAGTGCGATGGGAGAGGTAAGAGAATCAGGATAGGACAGAGCCCTTAAAACCAAGTAAGGACAAGGTTTCAAGGAGAAGGTGGTGGTCAAAAGTGTCAAAAGCAGCAGAAAGGTTAAGAAGGATGAGGACTGAGTAAAAGCCCTTGGATTTTGCCATGAAAAGATGCTGGAGATTTTGGCAAGAGCCGTTTCAGTAGAATGTAAAGGATGAAAGCTAAATTGCAGTAGATCCAGAAGAACTTGAGAGGAGAGAAAGTCGAGGCAATGGTGATGAACCACACGTTCAAGTAGTTTAGAAATGAAGGAGAGGAGGGAGATGGGTCGATAATTAGAAGGATAGGTAGGGTTTAGTGAGAGGTTTTTGAGGAGAGGTGTGACCATAGCATGCTTGAAGGTTGCAGGAACAGTTGCAGTGGAGAGTGAGAGGTTGAGAATATGATAGATGGAAGGGATGACAGTGGAGGAGATGGAGCTTAGGAAATGGGTGGGAATAGGATCAGAGGAGCAGGTAATGAGTTTGTAGGAGGAAAGAAGAGTGGTTTCCTCCTCAGAGATCTTAGAAAAGGAAGAAAGGGTGGCAGAAGAGTTGGAAGTGAAGATGTGGAAGAGTGGATGGAGTTGACCTCATGGGGAATCAGAGTGTAATCTTGTGGACTTTATCATGGAAATAGTCTGCCAAAGGTTGGGTAGAAAGGGAAGGAGGGGTCAGAGGAGGAGGCACCTTGAGGAGAGAGTTGAGAGTTGTAAAGAGATGGCGAGGGTCAGAGGCAAGAGAATTAGTCAGGTGGACATAATAGTCTTGTTTGGCGAGTGCTATGGCTGACTGGAAAGAGGCAAGCATGAATTTGAAGTGTAGAAAGTCCTCAGGGGTGCGGGATTTGAGCCAAATGCACTCAGCTGAGCAGGCACAGGAACATAGATAACGGGTAGTTGAAGACAGCCAGGGCTGAGGTACAGTATTCCTCACAGGACACTGCATGGGCGGAACAAGAGTATACAAAGCAGATGAGAGTGCAGTTTTATAGGAAACTACTGACTCATCAACAGACTCAGAGGACATAGTGGAGGAAAGAGGTGTTAAGACAGTAGTGGAGAAAGCCGATGGGTCGATAGCATGAAGGTTTCTAAAGAGGTTGGAGGAGACAGGGCAAGGTTGAGACAGCGGGTGATGGTCAGATAAGGGAAGAACTGAGGTAAAGAGGTTTGAGGGTAAGCAATTAGAGAAGAAGACAAGGTCGAGGCAGTGGCCATGCTGGTGAGTGGGGGCAGTACAGCAATGCTGGTGATTGAATGAGGAAGTAAAGGAAAGGAGATTTAAAGCATAAGGGTCAGAGGGGTTATCAACATGAATGTTACCCTGTCTCTTTTACTGATTTTAGCCCAGACCATACAAACCATATTTTAATGTCATATGAGCACAAAAGATAAAGACAAAAAACATATTGAGCATATATTCATATTTGACATTTAAAATGTAATCTTGAATATGCCAAAATGTGTAAAAGTGTAATGGTACAGACCTAAATTGACATGCTGTGTTATTCAGTGATTCTCAGTGCTTTAAAGCAATGTTTACAATAATATAATCCAGCCAAGAATATAATGTATTAAAATAGATACAACTGAGAAAAACTTATGGGTATGTTTACTAAACGGCGCTAACGTCACGTATCACGCGATATTGTGACCAGCGGCGTTAAGGTGCACAGAGGGTGGAGTAAGGCTCCCCAGAGGGCGGAGTAAGGCTCCCCAGGGGCAGAGATAGGGGGTGGGCGGAGAGTGGGCGGGGAGAGGCTCCATGCACACTAACATCGTGAAATGAAGGTCTGAAAAGTAGCACCAGTGAAAACCTCGCGCTAGAGGCACATTTGCAGGAGAGAGAAACAATTTCAGTCAGCAATGTACAGCAAAGGCAGGGAGACCAAGAAAAGTGATAGTAGTGATACATGTGCTGTAACAAAGCATGCAAAAACCAGAGAGATAATGACCAGAACCAAAACAGAAATACAAAACACCAAGCTGGCCAATAGAAAAAACAATGATAAATGGTAATCAACACTACCCATAACGAATAAAATGGAAGATGTCATTTTTGGAAGGGGCAATCCTGATTCCCCTCACAAAGTGAAAGTTCCAACATTGACAGTGGTGATGAGGGTTTGCTGTGGTGTATATTGGGCAGCTTGCATATGTGGCGTTCACATGTGCAGCAACAGCAGAGTGGCCACATAGGAAACGGCACTATGGTGATGATATGAATGGGGTATAGGGGGCTGCAGGCGGCACATGCAGTGGGCCCACCGGGGCACAGGGTGGACTAGGCAGATACCCAGGTGACACATAGGCATGTTAAAATGGAAAACCAGCAAGACAGCAACTGACCAAGGGCAAACATGTCCACGAGTGTGTGTCCCACACTGTCCCAGGGGACAGTATCCAGCAAGTATCCCAAAGAGCACATAACATTGGCAGGCGGTGCTGAGGGGAAGCGTGGATGTCTAGGCAGGGACCCCTACCCCATATCACGCACCATAGGCAGCCGCCTACTGGCACACTGGATGGCCTGGGACTGCGCAACACCAGCACCACTGGCACAAGGGCATGTCAGCATGGTGGCGGAGGGGTGCTGGTGGTGGAGGGGGCAGTGGCATCTGCCCACAGCACACCAAGGCCAAGCCCTGTTTAGGTGGGTGCCATGCAGGTAGGTGCACAGGTGGTGTTCTCTTCAATCCTCCCTGTTGAGGGTAACGGCCAAGGCAGAGAGGCTCGCATCCTGGAGATGAATGCATTGCTGCGTGGATGGTGTCTTCGAGAGCGTTTTGGTTTCCTAGACCATGGGATGCTGTTCCAAGGGTTGCAGAGCAGAGATGGCATCCATCTGTCCAAGAAAGGTCAACACATCTTTGGTAATAGACTGGCTAATCTACTGAAGAGGGCTTTAAACTAGATTCGTTGGGGATGGGTGAAGAAAGCCCCCAGGTAAGTGAAAGCCCCCAGGTAGGTGATACATTAAATACCTTTATGGAAATGGGTAACAGGGGTAACATATGGAAAGCAGTGTGTATTAATGCCCGTAGCATGGGAAATAAGATCCCCGAAGTTGAAGCTTTGGTGGGAGTGGCTGACTTGGATTTAGTGGCAGTTACAGAAACATGGTTCACAGAAAACCATGACTGGGATGTAACTATACCTGGCTATACTTTATTCAGAAAGGACAGGGTAGGAAGAAGGGGAGGAGGAGTGGCACTATATGTAAAAACTACTATTAAAGCTTTGGAATTACAGAGCTTAAAAGGGAGAGAGGAGGCATTGTGGGTTAAACTAGAAAGAGGGAAAGAGAAATCTATTTGCATTGGTGTGATATACAGACCTCCCTCACAAGAGGAAGAGGTGGACAGAGAGTTAATTGAAGACATACGCAGCATTGCTAGGAAAGGGGAAGTGCTACTGCTAGGAGATTTCAATATGCCAGATGTTGATTGGCACATTCCTGCTGCAGTATCATCTAGAAGTAAGGAGATCCTGGATTCTCTACAGGGAGAACTATTCAGGCAATTGGTAACAGACCCCACACGTGAAGGGACCATACTGGACTTGGTGCTTACCAATGGTGAAAGTGTTTCTGATGTTGTTGTGGGAGATCATTTTGCATCCAGTGATCACCAGATGGTGTGGTTCAGTATTAGGACTAGGGCTGTTAGAATCCATTCCAAGGTGAAGATCTTAATCTTTAGGAAGACTAACTTTGCGAAGATGGGCCAATACCTCAGGGAGTCGTTAGTGGGATGGGAACAGCTGGGGGATGTAGAAAAACAGTGGGCAAAACTGAAAGGGGGGTATTTTAAAGGCAACCAACCTTTTTGTTAAAATGGTAAATAAAGGCAAAAGGAACAGGAGACCGCTATGGTTTTCGAAGGAAGTAGCTGAAAAAGTGAAGAAAAAGAGGGAGGCCTTCATGAAATACAAGAGATCACAGAGAGAGGAAGACAGGCATCTGTATTTGGAAAAACTTAGAGAAGCTAGCAAAGTAGTCAAGAAGGCAAAGATTCAAAAGGAGGAGGAAATAGACAATGCAATAAAATGGGGGGATAAGACATTTTTCAGATATATTAGTGAGAAGAAGAAGGGCAAAAGTGGTATTGTCAGACTCAAGGGTGCAGGGGGGGGGAATATGTAGAAGCTGATAAGGGTAAAGTGGAATTGCTTAACAAATATTTTTGTTCTGTGTTCACAGATGAAGAACCAGGAGCAGGACCTCAGAAAACACCCACAAATAAGAACAGAAGCGAGGGACATCTTGAACAATTTTCAGAAGACTGTGTTCGTGAGAAACTAGCTCAACTTAAAGTAGACAAAGCGATGGGACCGGATGGGATACACCCTAGAATACTGAGGGAACTTGGGGACGTTCTAGCAACTCCACTGACTGACCTTTTCAATGCCTCGTTGGAGTCGGGAGTGGTGCCAAAGGACTGGAGAGAGGCTCATGTGGTGCCTTTACACAAAAGCGGAAGTAAGGATGTGGTTGAAAACTACAGGCCGGTTAGTTTAACTTCAGTGGTGAGTAAATTATTGGAAACGCTGCTGAAAGAGAAAATAGTGAGGTTTCTGGAGTCCGGCGGATTACAGGATCCGAGTCAGCATGGATTCACCAGAGGCAGGTCTTGTCAGACAAATCTGATTGATTTCTTTGACTGGGTGACCAGGGAGTTGGACCGAGGGAGAGCTCTAGATGTGGTGTATTTAGATTTCAGTAAAGCCTTTGACACTGTTCCTCACAGGCCACTTATAAACAAACTGAGCACCCTAGGGATGGACCCTAAAGTTACTGCTTGGGTTAGAAATTGGTTGGGTGGGAGGCGACAAAGAGTACAAGTAAATGGAGCTCACTCTGAGGAGAAGGATGTTACCAGTGGTGTGCCCCAGGGATCTGTCCTTGGTCCGATTCTTTTTATCATCTTTGTTAGTGATATAGCGGAAGGGCTGTCGGGCAAGGTTTGCCTCTTTGCGGATGATACCAAAATCTGCAATAGAGTAGACACTCAGGAAGGTGTAGATAACATGAGGAGGGATCTAGCTAAGCTTGAAGAATGGTCTAGAATTTGGCAGCTGGGATTTAATGTTAAAAAATGTAAGGTCATGCATTTGGGCTGCAGCAATCCAAGGGAGCAATACAGTATAGGAGGTGAAGTACTTTTGTCCACTAAAGAAGAGCGGGACCTAGGCATGGTTGTGTCTGATGATCTTAAAGTAGCTAAACAGGTAGAAAAGGCGACGGCAAAAGCTAGAAGGATGCATGGGTGCATACGGAGAGGAATGGCTAGCAGAAAAAAGGAGGTGATAATGCCTCTGTATAAGTCTTTGGTGCGACCTCATTTGGAGTATGGTGTGCAATTCTGGAGACCGCACCTTCAAAAGGATGTGAACAGGATGGAGTCGGTGCAGAGGGTTGCTACTAAAATGATTAATGGGCTTCATTATAAAGCATATGAGGACAGACTTAAGGATCTTAATATGTACACCTTAGAGGAAAGGCGGGATAAAGGTTATATGATTGAGATGTTTAAATACCTCCGTGGCATAAATGTTCAGGGAGAGAGCCTCTTTCAATTGAAAGCAAGTTCTGCTACGAGGGGACATGGGATGAGGGTGAAGGGAGATAGATTCAGGAGTGATATGCGGAAATATTTCTTTACGGAAAGAGTAGTGGATCCGTGGAATAGTCTCCCAGTGGAGGTGGTAGAGATGAGGACAGTAACTGAATTCAAAAAAGCATGGGACCAACACAGAGGATCTCTAAAGGTAAAAAGTGGACTGTTGTAGTTGTTATGGAAGGACAGACTAGATGGGCCTTGTGGTCTTTTTCTGTCATCATGTTTCTATGTTTCTATGCACTGCAACAGACAAGGTCTGTCTGACGAACAGTCATGGTATCCCCAGGGAATGATCTGCCTCTGTGACAACAGTGTGGTGCAGTACACACAGCCAGTGTATGGCTGGAACACCTTGCAAGAGCTGAAGGTCACAGGCTCAAGTCCCAGCTGTGCCTCCTGCAAACCATGTCCCTAAATTTTACCCAGTAATAACGATGGAACCTTTATTGCAGATAAAATAAACACGCCATAAACGCCTATATTTTACCCTACAGAGCACATACACCATAAACATGTGCAATCCCTAGAGCAGAGTTTCCCAACTGCAGTCCTGGAGGGCCAAACACCATTCAGGTTTCATGCTGTCCCTAATAAATATGCCTGTGATGCATTTGTATGCACCGCCCCCATTGTATGCAAATGTATCTCATGCATATTCATTAGGGACAGCATGAAAACCTGAACCGTGTTTGGCCCACCCAGACCAGAGTTGGGAACCTCTGCCCTAGAGCAGTGGCACAAACACTCACACCCACAGGCTCCACTATCCAAAGCCTCATGGAGAGTCAGGCTGTTGGGCCCTGTGCGGAACATCAGCTACCAGTACTAGCACCTGCATACCTTAGCAATGCCGTCTTAAACTTGGAAACATGTTCCACATATATCAAAATGTTGCTATGATTAATGTCAGATAACACATCCTAAGTTAAACACAATTTGTTGACAGAAATTTATCATAGCAACCTTTCTGCTATCTGTGGAGTTTGTTTCAGTTCTTGTTTCTGACAGTGTTTACCACCCCGGGGAGTGACCCTTACAGTATTGAGTACCATAGCAATGCCTGTACTGTGCCCAGGACTGGTGTGGTGGCCAGGGCTGCCAACCACCTTTATTTTTGCACAATGCTGAAATAGGTGTGGGATTGTGTGTATGTCTATCCAGTGTTTTGTGGCTGCCTACACCTTACTGAGCCCCCAATGCTTGCACTGTTGCCAGTGTTAGCCTGCCAATGTGCATAATGAGGAGCACGGTACTGTGGGTATGGCCCAGACCGGGCAGCCTGGGCAGGATGCATCTGCACAGGGCATAGGGAAATGGCTGGGACATTGTAGTTCTCGACCACCACCTGCACGGACAGGATGGCCACAGCATGTCATGCTGGAGGGTCACTCTCACCCTGACTGAGCAGTGACCATGGCATGGCTAGGTTCCCCCATAGTGCTATGCAGTATTTCTCTTAAGTAATATCTATGAGTTTGTTTTTCTGGGGCCCAATCACTGACATACCTGCTTGATATGTGTGTGTGTTTGCATCCCAGTTTTGGGTGCACACAGTTCCGCCAGGAACATATTCTAGCTAGCAGACTGTGTGCTGTTAGCTTGTGTATGGCTGCAACACTTTGCAGGATGTGGTGGGTGGAGATTGACTGTGTCCTCTGCTGGTGAATGTCAGAGAGGGGTGGGGGGCAGCTGACCTTTTCCAGACCTACTGCCAGTGCCCTATGTGATGCAAACAGATTGGCAGTAACTGCCCTGTAGGACTGGGGTTGGTGGTCCCCTCTACTGCCACCATTGCAGAGATTTAGAATGTGGATCTGTTGGTGGGAGATCCTGTCCCACAGAGAGTGGGTTGGGTGGTGCTACAAAATCTGCTTTTGGGTCCAAACACCACCTTTCTCTTATAACCTGTGACCATGGCAACCACACAGGATATGCACTATTCTGGGTACATCATAGTCCACAAGGACTAGATATGACTGGGAAATACCAATGGACACATGTGTATCCTAGGTGTGTCTGCAAGGGCTACCTATCATACACTAGTACTGATAGGGACCTGCAGCACAGCCTACCTCAGCCAAGCCAGGTGCTGCGGACCTGGTGCTGGGCGCCCCACCTCACCCTCAGGGTGAGCACAGGAACCGCACAATGTCACGGTCTGCGCTAGTAAGACACACGGTCAGTTCCCCCTACCAAGCTGGGGTGCTGTAGAGGCACATACCCCATCTGGTGATCAGATGTAGGCTGCTGATCTGCATGTGCAGTGCATCATGGGTACAGGTGGTTTTACCCTATCCTGGTAACCACAGCAGACAATTTGTGTGGTGACCTGCAGTCTTTCTGTAGCCAGCCAGCAGCATATTAGCAGTTATAGAGATGTAGCCCACTGGTTACGTCAGTGACTGTGAAAGCAGAGGTCATGGGTTTGATCTCACAGTGGTGTCATTTAATAAGGCTGTCTGAGGCTTTTTCTTTTAATATAAATCAGTGCTGCCAGGAAAAAGCACCCTTACAGTGCCGTAACCTTGATGTGCCTCATAAGGCGCCCTATAATTCACCCTGTAGGGCACATTATAAGGCGCCTTGGCAGACAGGGCACTTTATAATATGCTCTATGGAGTGCCTTATAGGGCGCCTTATGCGGCACCTTAGGTTACGGCACTGTGAGGGTGTTTTTGCTGGCAGCACTGATTTAAATTATAAAAGGAAGTGGCTCAGACAACACTGATTTAGATTAAAAGGAAATGCCTCAGACAGCCTTCTTACATAACACCACTGCAGGATCAAACCCATGACCTCTGCCTCCACAGTCATTGCAGTAACCAGTGGGCTACATCTTTATAGTTTCTAACACTGCGCTGGCATGAACTTAGGGTTAACGCACGTTAACGTGCTACGGCACCCACTATCGCGCAATACAGATTCTTGCTACCTTGCCGACGGAACGCCCACTCCTTATATGGCATTCTTCACATTATCGCTGCAAGTAGCACCAGTAACATTAAGATGGTTTAGTAAACATACCCCTTAGAGACATGCAAAGCACAGAGACATCTCCAGAGCTATTTTAAAAGCTCGCTCTGGGGATGTCCCCAGCATGAGGACATCCAAATCTGAACAGGGGTGTGGAGGAGGTGTGGCCAGGGTGTTCCCAGGAACCTGGATACATATTTAGGGTGTTCGCGGGGACCAGGACATCCCCACCCGATCACAGAAATGTCAAGGATGTCCGGCATCATGTCTAACCCTAGACTTGCTCCGAGGCAGGAATATCAACGACAAGCATCTGAAAGGTGCTTGTTTTAGCTGAAAAATATCCACAGGGTCTAGGGAAGAATACATTCTCTCAGCCCCACTATTCAGCACAATTTCAACAACAGCAGCAGCTGGATTTTAATCTTGGCTGCCCTGTTCTATCTTCAGCATAAGGTCCTTAATAGTGGCCCGCACCAGGGGCTTGAACAGCTCCAACACCAGTGCTGAGAGCATCAAATTGAGATCCCATGAAGGGACCGCCGTCTGGATCAGCGGATCCACATGTTTTACTCCCCTCAGAAACTGCATGACATCCGGCTGTGAGGCCAGGGAGACCCCTTGGATCCTACCCCAGAAACAGGCCAGCACCACCACCTGCACTCACAAGTAATTGAGTACTAGACCTTTCTCTAGGCCTGTTTGGAAGAACTCTAGAACCACTGGTAGTGCAGCAGAAAATGGGCACAATCCCCTATCCGTCGTCCAACTCTCAAACAATCACTACATCCTCACATAAGCCAGGGATGTGAACTGCTTCTGTGCCTGCAGCTATGTTGCAATAACTGGGGGGGAGGGGGGGAATAACCCCTACTTCTCAGCTGTGCCCTTTCAAGAGCCAATCTGCAAGTGTGAACGGATCCTTGTCCGGCATTACGATTAGGCCCTGTGATAGCAGCCCTTCCACCTCCAGCAAGAGCCAGGATCCTCCACAGCCAGTTGAGCCAGATTTGCATACTACAGTCAATGAGGCCAGTCAGGCACCACCATCATAAGCCCCCGATGGGCCTTCACTCTCTGAATCACTCGGTCGATCAGGGGCCATGGAGGAAACACATATAGCAGATCGTCCTGAAGCCAAGGCTGGACTAATGCGTCAAGGCCCTCGGTCATCCTTTTGCACCATTGGCTGAAGAATCTGCCTACTTTGGCATTGTCCGCTGTGGCCATGAGATCCATGATGGAGAGACTTCAGTCCTGGACGATCTGTTGAAACACCAACCCTGTCAGTGACCATTCCCTGGGGTCCAACCAGTTCCTGCTGAGAAAGTTGGCTTGTATGTTCTGCGTATCTTCCATGTGGGCTGCGGAAAGGGACAGTAAGTGCATTTCCGCTCATTTGAGCAACAGTACCACCTCCTGCACCAGCTGTGAACTTCTGATGCCCCCTGGCAATTGATGTAAATAACTGTCGGAGAGCACCCAGATTACCCTGAGGTGAGTCTGGGGGAGAAACTCCTTTAACGCCAAAAATATCGCCCTGGTCTCCAGCTGATTTATGGACCTTGAGCATTCTCTGGTGACCACTGACCCTGAGCCACCCTGCCAAGGCAGTGAGCCCCCCAGCCCAACAGACTGGCATCTGTCATGACCACAACCCATTCTGAGGTCTCAAAGGGCACCCCCTTCATCAAGTTGTCTGAAGAAACCACCAATGTAGGCTCCTTCGTGCCTCTGTGGTCATTTTCAAGTTCCACCACACTGAATGCTTCTGGGCTGACCACTTCATCAATGGGGCTTTCTGGAGAAGGCACATGTATGCCCTGGCCCAGGACACTAGCTCTAGGATGGCCAACATGGATCCTAGCACCTGAAAATATCTCATGCTTGGGACAACATCTTCCACAACAGGTATACGATCTGATCGCAAAGCTTCCAAATTCTTTCTGATGTCAGTGTCACTCTGCCTGTTTGTGTATCGAAGAGAGTCTCCAAGTATTCTAGGGTCTGAGTCGGAACCACTCTGTTCTTGGCAAAGTTGATGACTTAGCCCAGTTGCTGCAACAAATTGATGACCCTCTGCATTGCCAGACAGCTCTTTGCAGTGACTTTGCCCGAATCAACCAGTCAGCTAGATAAGGGTGGACCAGAATCCCTTCTTTCCGCAGAGCTGCTATCACTACCACCATGATTCTGGGAGCTGTAGCAAGTCCAAACGGCAACACCCGGAACTGAAAGTGCCAGTCCAGTACCGCAAAGTACAGAAACCGCTGATGCTCTGGCCATATCAGAATATGCAAATATGCTTTGGTCAAATCCAGCAGCATCAGGAACTCCCCCTGACAGACTGCTACAATTACCGACTTCAGGGTTTCCATGAGAAAATGGGGAACCCACAAGGCCTTGTTCACTTCCTTGAGGTCCAAGATGGGCTGGAATGACCCCTCTTTCTTGGGGACCACAAAATAGATCGAATAACATCCTCATCTTTGCTCACGAGAGGGCATCATCACGATGGCCTGAAGCTGAAGCAGGTGCTGAACAGTGTCTCACATCGCCATGGCTTTCCCTGGAGACCCTCCAGGAGATACTATAAAATTGTCAGAGAGAGGACGGGCGAACTCAAGAGCATAACCTTCCCAGATGACCTCGAGCACCCATTGATCCAATGGGGTAGAAGTCCTGCAGACCACCCCCTACAGGAATAACCTCCTCCTGGACCCTCAAACCTTCAATGTAAGGACTTAGAGCAGACCGACCCTTTGGCCATGCCATCTCTGCCTCCTTGCATCCCCCACAAAAGGGAGCTCTTCTGGCAAGGAAGCGTATACTCTGGAGGTCCATATCTTGTAGGATGAAACTTTGGAAAATCCCAGAAACACCCCTGCCCTGCAGCTTCTGACTTGTCCCCCAAGGAACTAAAAGGAGCATGAGTAGCTGTGACCTGCAACGAGGCCTCATACCCCGAGGCTTGGCGAGGCTTCCCCAGGTCTGAAGTAGGCCCTGGCAAAATGGTGGCAGTTCCTGTTAAAATGGGTCCTGCCACTGAGAGACTGTTGGCTCTGAAGTCCTCCTGACCCCGGCCAGCTCCTCCACACTCTGTTGGGCCCCTCCAGGAACACCCTGTGCTGCTTTCTCACAGCCGCGGCAGACCTTTGAGTCGGGCAAAAGATTTCTGGTTGCTGCCTTGGAACCTGGCATGATGCTCACACTTTTTTTTTTGTACACACTGCCCAGAGTGCTGAACCGTGACCACCCCTGAAAACGGAAAAGTTCTGCAGTTCCTCAGCAGGGGAGAAGACAGCTTCCCTTCAGCTGCATTCCTCCTTTAAAACCTTTTTTTTTAAAGATGAAAACCTGCCATCCCAAACTGTTGTGAACCACAGCACAGCTGCAACCAACGGCTCTGGGACCTGAACAGCTGCAAACTTCTGCAAGCAGCAGGAGGAGGCACGGGGGTGAGAATAATTGGGGGAGGGACCTAGCCTGCTGAGTGTGCACCCCAGGCCCACCTTCCCATGCCCTCAGCCAAGCCAAGCCAAGGCCAGGGATGGCTTGCTCAAGACTTGTAGTTTCCCCTTAAACTGATTTCCTTTTGTTTTTAACTCTTCTGTTTGAAAGCCTTTCTCGTCACCTCAAACCATCCAGTGGAGTCCAGGAGACTGGAGTCTAATGCCTACATCTACTGGAGACTGGTGCGAGGAGCCTAGAGATAGGACCCTTATAAGGCAATGCCATCAAACCAATGGTTCTCAGTCTCCATCTGCTGGTAGGTGGGCATAAGTCTATGTGTCTGGACTGGACTGGAGGGATGATATGGAATTCTGTGTTGGTTGACAGATTAAGCATCCATTTCCTATTTAACTGCTCTATCCAACTCTTAATGTTATACATTTCTGTCGTATCTCTTTTTGGTCATCATATCTCCAAACTGAAAACACCAAACCTGTTTAGCCTCTCTTTATAGTCAAATATCTTTATTAACAATCAGCAAATATACAGTGCGGGAAAAACCAAAACAAGAGCATATCGTTTCCTGCAATAACCCACAAATGAAACACAGTTTTTCATGCTTTACGCTTTACTCCTTTATCCCCCATCCCCTCCCTTCCTAGTCCCACATCTAACCCACATAATCGACTCCCCCCCTCCCTTTCCCACTAGGTCTTCAACAAGGTAAGGCTAGTAGTTCAGGAGAAAGCAGAACATAAAATAAATAAATAAATAAATAAATAAAATAACATAAAAGAAATACTAGAATCATCACGGCACCCCAGCCAAGCATACACAATAAGGAGCATTCTTCCACTCAACATCCCCATGGAACACCGGTCCCTCCGCTTTTTCATACCACATCCCTTCTCATCCTGTCTACCCCTCCTCATCCCGACCTCAGGTTCTCGCCCTTCTACCCATCTCAGAGCTGCCACACTTAAGCCACTCTACCTGAACATTGGTTCAGTATATGACTTCTAATTTTATAGGAGAGAGTTTGAATGTATGGGCCCCAGATTGTCAAAAAGAGATTCTCACCTTTTCCCCCAATTGAGCATGTGTTCACATTCCAGCAGCATCGTATGATACAGTGAAGATCTCCACTGCCATTTAAGTGGACCTCCCGATGTCAGCCAGGCACCAAGAATAGCCTTACGGACCAACAACAGGGAAAGGCGCAACCACCGATTCTCCTCACCCCACCACAAGCCGTCTCCGGTGTCACTAACACAACGTTTTATGGTGTTAGGGTAAGAGGCCTTCTGAGGACTCATTTGACGAAACATTGAACACGTTTCCAAAAGCGCGCCATTATTTGGCAAGTCCAAAACATATGTCCTAGAGTAGCCTGCTCAACAGAGCACCACAAGAAATTTGGAGATGTCACCATCCCAGCCCTATAGGCTCTGTTTGGTGCGAAGTTCATCATTCGTAGTATCCGATATTGCATCTCTCACAAGTCTGCATTAACACCAAGTTCTGATATTTGAGCAACAGCTTCCAACAGGTCTGCTCCCGTTACCCCAATGGCCAATTTTGCATTCCATCTATCTGCTAATTCAGCCAGGGACACCAGAGTATCCTGTTCTTCTAGTGCCTGTAGCAGCACAGCAATCTTAGCGCCTCCCACCAGCCTATCCATCAATATTTCATCCACCTTAGAGCTAAAGAGGCTATGAAGGGCTTGCTGAGGTAGGCTCCTAATATAACTCCAGCCTGCAGATAGGGGAATTGGTCCACCGCACATAAGCCAAACCATTCCTGTAACAGAGAGAAAGGTACCGGGTGGCCATCTTCGATTATCATCTGATCCACCCCTGTGATTCCAATCCGTTCACATTGAGTAAATATTCGTCCCGTTAGACCGGGTTGGAAATCCGCATTACGCCACAATGGGAGATAAGGAATACACCAAAAGGGCCAATACAACTGCTGTCAAAAAGCATGCCAACCCTGACAAATGGAGGACAGTAAGACATTTCCACAGTTCATGACAGCTTCATATGTAGTACATAATGGAGCGAGAGTGGAGCCATCAGAGATCTCTCCATATCTATCGGCATGTATTCAGTAGTATCATAAAGCCAGTTCCATAATGTGTTGCATCACACATGCCAGATTATAGCTATGCATGTCCGGGAGGCCCAGGCCTCCTCCTGCCCATGGCCATTTCAGAACTGTGATTTTAAGATGGGCCCATGTCCCCCTCCAAAGAAAGGACCCCAAAAGATGATCCAACCACCTCAGATCTTTTTGTGTGAGAAAAAGAGGTAGTACTTGAAGTATATACAGGGTGGCCCAAAAAAAACTGAGAACATCTCGTAGCATATATGTTATTTAAAAATTCAAAAAGACAGATGTAAACAATTGACAAATTTTAAAAAAAGATGCCGACCGGAAATTGTCGAAATAAAGACGTTATATAGCTAAAAAAGGTAAATAAGTAAACTATTTAAGCTTTCAATTTATGAGATGTTCTCACTTTGTTTGGGCCACTCTGTATATAACCATTTAGGTATCTAAAGTCCACCTTGAACATGCACGTCACTGGGCTTTCTTTTTCCTGGGTTCCTCCCTCTGGAATTTCCTCCCTCACACCCTCCGCACTGAACTCTCTTTCTCTAAATTTAAAGCTGCTTTAAAAACACACCTCTTCAGTTTAGCATTTAACCACACCACTCTTTCATAATTAGTTTGTCCTCTCCTCTCCTTCCCTTCCCTTTCTTCTCTCTGGCACCCTCCTCCCCACACCCGCACCTTAGTTCTCCCACTTAGTCTCTCAGCTGTCCTATCAAACAATGGCGTTTCTTTCTTTCTCTACCTTTTCTGCAGTCCTTTGTATTGTACATTGCTTGTATGCTACGGCCAAAGCAGTATATCAAACTAGTGAATAAGGTAAAGATAAAGATGGTCATCTTATGTAAACTAATATGTCCGCTTAGAGACAAAGGCTAGTTCTGCCATCAATTCGGTCTCTTTTCCAGGTCCCAAAAGAGTTCTGTGACATTGAAGTGATAGATTGGGGCTGGGTCAATCGGGAGCCTAAATCCCAAGTATTTAAAACTTTCTGTTGTACACTTTAATGGAAAAGGCCCCTGCCAAGTCTGTTGTACCCTGGGAAGAAGAGGAAGGGCGTCCAATTTATCAAGATTTAACTTCAAGCCACGGACGTGCCATATAATTGAAACTCCTGCAAGAGGGTCTCTAATGATGTTGCTGGGTCCCCTAGACACACCAATATATCGTCAGCAAAGGCTGAAAGCCAACAGTTCTCTTCCCCCCACTAGCACCCCACATAACCCTGGATGGATGCAAATTTGTTCTAACAGTGGCTCTAACTGAAGAATGAAGAATAGAGGAGATAGAGGGCATCCCTGTCTCATGCCCCATTACAGGGGAGTGATAGGTGTTACTATCCCATTGACCAGAACCGAACCGCAAAGGTGGGTGTAGACAAGGCAAATCATATCAGTAAAGTATCCCGTAATACCTATCCGCTCCAACACCATATATATATACTCCCACTGCACTCTATCAAATGCCTTTTCGGCATCAAAGCTAATAAGCATAGTTGGGAGGTTTTGCTGAAGGCTCACATACTGCGCAGCCAAGATTTTTCACACATTCCGTGCAATATTCTGACTGCGGACAAATCCCACCTGTGAATCCCCTACAAGAAGTGGCATAAAGGGTGCAGGCATATCCGCCATCATCTTTGTCAAAACCTTAATGTCTAAATTATGTAAGGAGATAGGCTGGTAAGATTCAGATAATAGAGGGTCTTTAGCCAGTTTCGGCAACACAGTAATGAGGGCTTTATTGAGTTCATATGGGAAATTCTGTCATTGGATTAGGTCTGCAAACTATTCTATCAAGGGTATGGTCACCTTTATATTGTAATAGTTGGTAAAAGTCTCCGTGATACCCGTTGGGGCCTGGGGCCCAGCATCATCGCAGTCCCCATACATATTTTTGCACTTCTTGCGCTGTCAGTGGGGCATTTATCTTCTCCACCTGATTGACAGCAAGAATGTGATAGCATTACCTCTTGTAAATAATTCCATGCACATTCTACATCACACCCTTCCACTTTATATAGCCTCTGATAGAATTCACTAAAGGCTCGTTCTATGCTGGATTGAGTGGTTTGTAATTGTCTAACCCGATCCCACATAGCCCACACAGACCCGGTCCTAACTAAGGAAGAAAGGAGTTTCCCTGTCTTGTTCCCATAGCAATACAGATGGTATCGGTAATAAAACAAAGATTTATACGCTCGCTGGTGCAGTAGGCCATTAAGCTCATTTTGGATAACCAGCAGATCCATTTGATGCACATTCATAGGGTGTGAGGAAAACCAGCGTTGCACTGTGCGCAAATCTTTCTCCAGCTGGACAAAGTGTTTGGTCTGTGCTTTCTGTTTTGCCCTGCAGTACTCCATTATGCAGCCACGGAGAACAGCCTTGGCCGCCTCCCAAAAGAGAACAGGATTATCTTTGTGTGCAGCATTATAAGTTTGTTATTCTACCCACTGAGACCGCAGATAGACCAAAAAATCCAGGTCATCTGAAACATGCTGGTTTCCCGTTACTCCCCCCGCCCCTCTAAATCCACCCATATTAGTGCATGATCTGATATTACAATAAAACCAATATTTGCCTTGCAAACTTTATCAAGAACTTAACAAGAAAGTAGTCTATGCAGGATCCTCAGCTGTGCGCCTAAGATATGTGTGCAGCACTGTCCGCACATCTATAAGATCATACCCATCCCAGAGTCCCTGGATCCTCTGTGACTGTCGCGCATCCCTTCCACTGCCCCCTGAAGTTTGGTCCAGGGTCTCATCTAGGACACAATTAAAGTCCCCTTCCAGCACAAGGTGGGTCTGGGTCATATCTGCAATACAGCGCGTCACTTCCCTATAGAAACTGACCCTTGCAGGCTCCCATGAAGTAAAAGAAAGTGTCCCCGAGGATCAGAATGCATCTTGGTCCCTGTCAAGCTTACATGTTTTCCCACCAGGATAGCAACCCCGCTATAAGGTCACCAGAGGAAGCTCCATACACCTCTCCCACCCACCAGCAGTTCAATTTTTGATGTTCTACTTCAGTCAGAAGTGTCTCCTGCAACATTCACAGCAATTTGTTCTGCTTCACTGGGTTACCTATTCCACAGACATTCCAAGAGGCTATCCGAAGAGGTTTAGCCAGAGTTCAATTCAAAAGGACGTATAGTAAACCAATCACCTATCCATAAAAAATGTACAGCCAAGACTCCCCTCCCCCAGTCTAGAGCCCCCAGCTATCCCCCTCCACTCTTCCACAACCACCAGCCTAATCTACAGCCTATTTCCTGAACATTATCCCTTCCCTCCCTCCCTGTCTCCCATTCATCCCATATACATCCACGCTCTATGCTAGAGCCCTCCATGTAGTGCACGTAATATGTGAGGACTCCCCACCCCACTGAACCTTTCAACCAACACCATCACAGCTCACTCACTCAACCCTACCATCACATTCACACCAAAGAATTTTTTTTTAAGTTTCACAGAACACACAGTCTTTTCCCAAGAGGGTATACCTCGCAGACCCACAGGCTTATATTATTCCAGCATCTGGAGATAAGGTAGTATATATTTATCCATCACACGCATGCATGGTAACAGATCCACACCAGCTACCCCTACTTGTCCTGTCCCCCCATGAGTCACGCACACACAGACAAATAATCCCAACCACATTTCTCCCCACAAATCCCAATCATTCAACACATACCACTCTGCCATAAGCTCCACATATGACCTCACCATCCTCGCTCCCAAACATCATATAGGATTGATTGGTCCATCGCAAAAGAGGGACCCGAAGCTCCAGTCCCTCAGGTGTCGATCCCCTAATTATCCATTAATCATACTTGGGCTGGAGATGTCTCCATGATCAAAGAGTCAAGGAGAAGAAAGACAGATAAGGAAATAGGGAAAGACAGACAACCAAGAAATGAAGGGAAGAGTGAATGACTTGGGAAGGGAAAGAGTAGGAAAAAACCCCGAAACCCTTAGCTTAGACCCATGCCACAATGGGATGCTCCAAGATACCTCCAATGTATTCCAGGGGCTGAGCGAGATATGTCTGAGTCTTTGCTCCCTGGCACCTAAAGAATACCTGAAAGTATAGAAATATTACATCATTGGCTCGATTGAGCTGTTGGACAGAAACATCCTCTCTTCCCCCTATCTCCACATCTGCAACAAGAAGTCTGCAGCAGTGGAGGTCATCATGGGTGTCCCAGCAAGATCTTCAGATCGGCCTCCACAGTTACACACACACCATGTTTGCAGGCCCCAAGCACTGCCTGTCTCAATCACTGTGGCAGAACGGTCTCATATCCGATCTCACCTGCAATAGTGGCAAAGTACAAGGTGTAGTATCGCCATATGTTACAGTTAGGAGTCGCAGTTTCTATATTTCCCCATAGGCCATGCCGGATTTGGCTCCACATAGAAGCTGCAGGCCCACCGTCATTTCCAGTGGAAGTGTCTTAAATCTAAAGAGTCCAAAAATGTCACTGTAGCACCCCACTAGTTAAAGTCCGTGATCACAAACATCACTGCTTCTTCTGGGGGCGGAGAAGTAAAGGGGCTTCCCTTGGTGGATCACTCATAGCTGAACGGGGTAAGTCAGTGCAAAACGTGTCCCTTGCTTAGCCAGTTGACTACAATTCTCTGCAAAGATCTTATGGCGTTTCTGCACAGACTGAGAGTAATCTTGGAAGAGCAATATTTTCTGCCCATCCCTTTCCAAATTCCGCTGGGCTCGGGTAGCACATAGAATGGCTTCTTTGTGACTAAAATTATGGAAACGGGCAATCACAACACGTGGCCTGCGTTCCTTTTCGCGCCTGGGCCCCAATCGATGCACTCTCTCAATAATTACCTTGCCTTTCAACTCATCTAAGTGTAAACTTAGAGGGAGTCACTCCAAAAATCCCTGAAGTTCGGTTCCAGGACCGACTCGGCTATACCCACTATTCATAGATTCTTACGCCTACCGCAGTTTTCCAAGTCCTCTAGTTTTTCCTCTTGGTAGGCCAGCTGTCGCTCACTGTTCCACTTCTCTGAGGCAATGCGTAAATTCTGCCATCAAACTGGAGATTTTCTCCATATGGTCTGTGAGCCCCTGAAAATGGTCATCGAGAGCCTTTACAACTGCCATTTTTATTTATTTTATTTATTTAAAAGGATTTATATACCACTTTATCCTGAAATCAAAGCGGATACACATCAAACAAATCAAGTGACGGAGTGTGTGGGTGTTGGCATGCAGTGAAATATCTACAGAGTGTTTGTGTGAGTGTTGTACAGTTGATTGCTTGGTGAGTTATATACAGTATGAGCTATTTACATAAGTTATTTACATTTTGATATGGAGGGGAAGGGGGATACCGATGAGGGTAGGGGTCGTTGGTCAGTTCATGTGATGCCCTTGTAGTGTTCGGTGAAGAGTGTCATTTTGAGCATCTTCCAGAAGTCCTTGAGGTCTATTGTTGATCTCAGGTCACTGGGGAGTGAATTCCATAGAACGGGGCAAAGGCTCTGTGTCTGTTGATAGGGCCTCTCCTCCTGGATCTGGTGCCTGGGCCAGGTTTGATGAGGGGGTGGTTATGGTTGATTGTTGGTCTTCATTGAATTGTTTAATGAATAGAGTTGTTTTAAGTAGCTTCCGGAATTCTTTTATATCTGTTGTTGATTTTAGTCTGGGAGGACATTCCAGACTGCAGGGGCAGCTAGAGAGAAGGCTCGCATGGATGTGGATTTGTTTGTTCTTGTGAATATAGTTGGTGTTGGTATATTGTTTTTGGTGCTTTTTCTGTCTGGTCTTTTGCTTTTTTTGGTTCAAATGAGCTCTTGTAGTATTCCTGCTGAGGTGTTGTTTTTAATTTTGAAGATGGTGAGCGCTGATTTGTATTTTGCCCATGCAGTGATTGGTAGCCAGTGCAGATCTTGTAGTATTGGAGTTATATGGTCTTGTATTGAGTTGCTAGTAATAATTTGGGCTACAGTGCTCTGGACTAATTGTAGGGGACGGGTGGTTTGTTTAGGCAGACCTTGGAATAGTATATTACAGTAGTCCAGCAGAGGTGTAATGATTGCCTGGCATACTATACGGAAATGTTCTTTATTGAGGAGGGGTTTTAGTCTCCGGAGTGTTGCAAGTTTGAAGAAGGCTGTTCTAGATATCTTGTTGATATGTGGTTGGAGGATGAGTTGCTTGTCTAGAATCACTCCAAGGTATCTGACTTCATCTTTTATTGTGATCGGTATATTGGATATGTTGATAGCAGTAGGAGAAATGAATTTGGAGTCTCTTTTGATGATAATTGCTTCAGGTTTTTTTATGTTGATGTTTAAGTTGTTGTTGGTTAGTCAGGTTGTTATTTCTTGCATGCAGGTTGATATAGTGGTATAGTCTGGGGAGTCTAGTTTAATAGGGGTATATGCCATGATGTCGTCAGCATATATGGCATATTGTATCTTGTGTTTGTTAAATATTTTGCATATGGGCTGAATATAGATGTTGAAGAGAAGAGCTGATAATGATGAGCCTTGGGGAACTCTTTGGGTAGTATTAAAGGGTTCTGAGGTGAGGTTCCCAGATTTTGCTCTCTGCTGTCTATCTTCAAGGTATGATTGGAACCATTTTATTGTGGTATCTTGTAGTCCAATCTCCATTAGGCGCTTCAATAGGATGTGGTGGGAAACTGTCGAATGCTGATGATATATCGATAAATATTAGTAGGAAGCCCTGCCTTATGTTGTCTATTCCTTTGATTATGTTATTGAATAGGTATATTAGTAGTGTCTCTCAACGCCATATTTTGGACGGAATCCGTGCTGGTGGGGATCTAGTGGGGCAAAATCGTCAATGTGATCTTGGAGCTGTCTCTGTACAATTTTTTTCAATTATTTTAGCCAGGAATGGGAGGCTGGATATTGGGCGGTAGGTTGAAGGATCAGTACTGTTGGATGAGGTAGATTTTGGAATGGGGCGGATAGTAGATTGCTTGAGGGCTTTTGCCATGTAGTCCTGGATGAGAGTGGTGCTTACTACCTTTTGGATGAATGTGTTGAGATCTTCTTTGGTGGATTTAATCCAGGTTACCGGGCAGGGGTCCAATGGAGAGGTGGTGGTGTTTAGAGCTGTGATGGTTTGTTCTATTTGTTTTCTTGATGGAATGCTGAAGTTCTTCCATTGATTGGTAGTTGTAAAGCCATCTGTTGCTGGTGTGTCCATAAGGGAGATGTTCTTTTGGTGTGTGTTGGTGCTGTTCTTGGCTGTTAGGTAATCAGCAAAGGTTTGCGGGTGCATCTTGCTTTCATCTTTCATTGTTGGGTCTTTTGTTAGGGTGCGAACGATGTTGAAGAGTTCTTTAGGTTTATTACAGGCTTTTAGTACAAGGTTTGTATGACATTGTTGATTATGTTTGTTTATTAAGTTATTGTAATCTTTTTGCATCTCCTGGTATTGTTTCAGTGTAGTTTCTGATTTGTTGCGTCTCCAGCGACGTTCCAGTTGCCTTAGTTTTCTTTTGGATTCTCTTATTGTGTTAGAGTACCATGGTGTAGATCTGGTCCTGTTTTTGTTGTATTGTGAGTTCATACTAGGTGTTAGTTGAGATGCAGCAGATATGGTGGTATTGTATAAGTTGATGGCTTCATCCTTGGTTGGTGAAATCATTGACACCTCTTTGATCAGATTATCTAGCGGTCAGCACTTGGGTTTGGCAGCGTGCCATCAGCCATTTTGAGGTCCATCACATGTGGCTTCTCCCTAAGAACTTATTTTGAAGCCATGGGGACACCAGCAATCACTGGGATTTAACAGTCCACTCCCAGATGCTGAAGAATGAGGCTTTAACTATTGCCAGGTCATCCGGGGAGACAAGTTAGTGAGTATAAGTACCATGGTATGTGGAAAGCCCCGGAGCCGAACAAAACACATCATGTTCAGCTCATCAACTCACGCGACCTCCTAGCCTCTCTTTATAAGGGAAGTGTTCCATCTCCTTTATCATTTTCAGCACGCTTCTGCTTACTACTGACCTACAACCCTTTCTCTAAGCTCCTCATGATCCTCTTTCTCCTCTTCTCTCCTATGGTCTTCTTGCTTCCTGAACTTTATTCCTCCTGAGTTCATCCTGAAACATATATCCAGACATCACACACGTGTGTCCACACATAGCCCATACGTCTCACACTTACAAACATACACACAGTCACACATGCATGTCTTATCCAATGGAAACTTTGCCAATGCTATACAAAAGGACTTATCTGGTTAGCAGGTCTTGATAACCAATGAAGTTGTGATGACCTTAATATTCAGCAACACTATCTGGATGTACCATTTAATATTGTCTCTGATTACCTTGACATTATCCAGATAGTGCCAGGGTGGTCCAGAACTGGTATTTATATAGGAATAGCAGGATAAGACATGCTGTTCCAAGGGTTGCAGAACAGAGATGGCATCCATCTGTCCAAGAAAGGTCAACGTGTCTTCAGTAGTAGACTGGCTAATCTACTGAAGAGGGCTTTAAACTAGATTCATTGGGGATGGGTGAAGAAAGCCCCCAGGTAAGTGAAAGCCCCCAGGTAGGTGATACATTAAATAACTTTATGGAAATGGGTAACAGGGGTATCATATGGAAAGCAGTGTGTATGAATGCCCGTAGCATGGGAAATAAGATCCCTGATGTTGAAGCTTTGGTGGGAGTGGCTGACTTGGATTTAGTGGCAGTTACAGAAACATGGTTCACAGAAAACCATGATTGGGATGTAATTATACCTGGCTATACTTTATTCAGAAAGGACAGGGTAGGAAGTAGGGGAGGAGGAGTGGCACTATATGTAAAAACCACTATTAAAGCTTTGGAATTACAGAGCTTAAAAGGGAGAGGGGAGGCATTGTGGGTTAAACCTGAAAGAAGGAAAGAGAAATCTATTTACATTGGTGTGATATACAGACCTCCCTCACAGGAGGAAGAGGTGGACAGAGAGTTAATTGAAGACATGCGCAGCATTGCTAGGAAAGGGGAAGTGCTACTGATAGGAGATTTCAATATGCCAGATGTTGATTGGCACATTCCTGCTGCAGTATCATCTAGAAGTAAGGAGATCCTGGATTCTCTACAGGGAGAACTATTCAGGCAATTGGTAACAGACCCCACACGTGAAGGGGCCATACTGGACTTGGTGCTTACCAATGGTGAAAGTGTTTCGGATGTTGTAGTAGGAGATCATTTTGCATCCAGTGATCACCAGATGGTGTGGTTCAGTATTAGGACTAGGGCTGTTAGAATCCATTCAAAGGCGAGGATCTTAGACTTTAGGAAGACTAACTTTGCGAAGATGGGCCAATACCTCAGGGAGTCGTTAGTTGGATGGGAACAGCTGAGGGATGTAGAAAAACAGTGGGAAAAACTGAAAGGGGATATTTTAAGGGCAACCAACCTTTTTGTTAAAATGGATAATAAAGGTAAAAGGAAAAAGAGACCACTATGGTTTTCGAAAGAAGTAGCTGAAAAAGTGAAGAAAAAGAGGGAGGCCTTCATGAAATACAAGAGATCACAGAGAAAGGAAGACAGGCATCTGTATTTGGAAAAACTTAGAGAAGCTAGCAAAGTATTCAAGAAGGCAAAGATTCAAAAGGAGGAGGAAATAGCCAATGCAATAAAATGGGGGATAAGACATTTTTCAGATATATTAGTGAGAAGAGGAAGGGCAAAAGTGGTATTGTCAGACTCAAGGGTGCAGGGGGGGAATATGTAGAAGCTGATAAGGATAAAGCGGAATTGCTTAACAAATATTTTTGTTCTGTGTTCACAGATGAAGAACCAGGAGCAGGACCTCGGAAAACACCCACAAATAGGAACAGAAGCAAAGGACATCTTGAACAATTTTCAAAAGACTGTGTTCGTGACAAACTATCTCAACTTAAAGTAGACAAAACGATGGGACCAAATGGGATGCACCCGAGAATACTTAGGGAACGTGGGGATGTTCTAGCAGCTCCACTGACTGACCTTTTCAATCCCTCGTTGGAGTCGGGAGTGGTGCCAAAGGACTGGAGAGAGGCTCATGTGGTGCCTTTACACAAAAGCGGAAGTAAGGATGTGGTTAAAAACTACAGGCCGGTTAGTTTAATCTTGGTGGTGAGTAAATTATTGGAAACGCTGCTGAAAGAGAAAATAGTGAGGTTTCTGGAGTCCAGAGGATTACAGGATCCAAGGCAGCATGGATTCAGCAGAGGCAGGTCTTGTCAGACAAATCTGATTGATTTCTTTGACTGGGTGAAGAGGGAGTTGGACCGAGGGAGAGCCCTAGATGTGGTGTATTTAGATTTCAGTAAAGCCTTTGACACTGTTCCTCACAGGCGACTTATAAACAAACTGAGCACCCTAGAGATGGACTCTAAAGTTACTGCTTGGGTTAGAAATTGGTTGGGTGGGAGGAGACAAAGAGTACAAGTAAATGGAGCTCACTCTGAGGAGAAGGATGTTATCAGTGGTATGCCCCAGGGATCTGTCCTTGGTCCGATTCTTTTGTTAGTGATATAGCGGAAGGGCTTTCAGGTAAGGTTTGCCTCTTTGCGGATGATACCAAAATCTGCAATAGAGTAGAAACCCAGGAAGGGGTAGATAACATGAGGAGGGATCTAGCTAAGCTTGAAGAATGGTCTAGAATTTGGCAGCTGGTATTTAATGTTAAAAAATGTAAGATCATGCATTTGGGCTGCAGCAATCCAAGGGAGCAATATAGTATATGGGGTGAAGTACTTTTGTCCACTAAAGAAGAGCGGGACCTAGGTGTGGTTGTGTCTGATGATCTTAAAGTAGCTAAACAGGTAGAAAAGGCGACGGCAAAAGCTAGAAGGATGCTTGGGTGCATACGGAGAGGAATGGCTAGCAGAAAAAAGGAGGTAATAATGCCTCTGTATAAGTCTTTGGTGCGACCTCATTTGGAGTATAGTGTGCAATTCTGGAGACCGCACCCTCAAAAGGATGTGAACAGGATGGAGTCGGTGCAGAGGGTGGCTACTAAAATGATTAGTGGTCTTCATTATAAAGCATATGAGGACAGACTGAAGGATCTTAATATGTACACCTTAGAGGAAAGGCAGGATAGAGATGATATGATTGAGATGTTTAATTGAAAGAGGCTCAGTTGAAAGATGCTCAATTGAAAGATGTTCAATTGAAAGAGGCTCTCTCCCTGGCATAAATGTTCAGGGAGAGAGCCTCTTTCAATTGAAACCAAGTTCTGCTACGAGGGGACATGGGATGAGGGTGAAGGGAGATAGATTCAGGAGTGATATGCGGAAATATTTCTTTACGGAAAGGGTAGTGGATCCGTGGAATAGTCTCCCAGTGGAGGTGGTAGAGATGAGGACAGTAACTGAATTCAAAAAAGCATGGGACAAACACAGAGGATCTCTAAAGATAAAAAGGGGACTGTTGTAGTTGTTATGGAAGGACAGACTAGATAGGCCATGTGGTCTTTATCCGTCGTCATATTTCTATGTTTCTATGAAATGCAAAGGTGGTATTGTCAGACTCAAGGAAGAAGGGAAGGAATATGTAGAGGCTGATTAGGATAAAGCAGACGTGCTTAACAAATAATTTTGTTCTGTGTTCACAGATGAAGGGCCTGGAGCCAGGACCTCAGAAAAGACCCACAAATAAGAACAGAAATGGCAGGGATCTTGAATGATTTTCAGAAGACTGTGTTCATGAGGAACTAGCTAAACTGAAAGTAGACAAAGCGATGGGGATGGATGGGATACATCCAAGAGTATTGAAGGAACTTGGGGAACCTCTAGCGGATCCACTGTCTGACCTTTTCAATGCTTCTTTAGAGTCGGGAGTGGTCCAGAGGACTGGAGAAAAGCACATGTGGTCCCTTTATACAAAAGCAGAAGTAAGGATGAGGTTGAGAACTAAAGGCCGGTTAGTCTGACCTCTGTAGTGAGTAAATTAATGAAAATGCTGCTAAAACAGAGGATAGTGAGATTTCTGGAGTCCAATGGATTGCAGAATTCGAGGCAGCATGGGTTTACTAGAGCTAGGTCTTGTCAGACAAATCTGATTGATTTCTTTGACTGAGTGACCAGAGAGTTGGACCAAGGAAGAGAGACAGGTGTGATGTACTTAGATTTTAGTAAAGCCTTTGACACTGTTCCACACAGGCAACTTATAAATAAATTGAACACCCTAGGGATGGACCGTAAAGTTAATGACTGGGTTAGAATTTGATTGGGTGCGAGGCAACAAAGGGTACAGATAAATGGAGCTCACTTTGAGGAGAAGGAGGTTCCCAAGGGTGTGCTGCAAAGATCTGTCCTTGGTCCAATTCTTTTTAACACTTTTGTTAATGATATTGTGGAACAGCTGTCGGGTAAGGTTTGCCTCTTTGCAGATGATACCAAAATCTTCAATATAGTAGACACCCAGGAAGGTGTAGATAACATGAGAGGGATTTAGCTAAGCTTGAAGAATGGTCCAGAATTTGGCAGCTGAGATTTAATGCTAAAAAATGCAGGGTCATGCATTTGGGCGCAGAAATCCAAAGGAGCGATACAGTATAAGGGGTGAAGTACTTCTGTCCACGAAAGAAGAGCAGGACTTGGGCATGATTGTTTCTGATGATTTTAAAGTGATTTAACAGGTAAAAAGATTACAGCAAAAGCCAGAAGGATGCTTGGTTGCATAGGAAGAGGAATGGCCAGCAGAAAAAGGAGGTGATATTGCCTCTGTATAAGTCTTTGGAGAGACCTCATTTGGAGTATTGTGTGCAATTCTGGAGACCACACCTTCAAAAGAATATAAACAGGATGGAGTCAGAGCAGAGGGTGGCTACCAAAATGGTCTGTGGTCTTCATCATAATATACCATATGGGGACAGACTTAAAGATCTTAATATGTATACATTAGAGGAAAGATGGAGGTAATATGATAGAGATGTTTAAATACCTCCATGTCATAAATGCACAAGAGGAGAGCCTCTTTCGACTGAAAGCAAGCTCTGCAACCAGGGAACATGGAATGAGGGTGAAAGGGGATAAACTCAGGAGTAATATGCGGAAATACTTCTTTATGAAAAGAGTGGTAGATGCATGGAATAGTCTCCCAGTGAAAGTAGTAGAGATGAGGACAGTATCTGAATTCAAGAAAACATGCGACAAAACAGAAGATCTCTAAAAGAAAGTAGTAGTTGTTATAGAAGGGCAGGCTGGATAGGCCATGTGGTCTTTTTCTGCTGTCATGTTTCTGTTTTTATGATGCAGTTTTCAGTGTCATTATCCAGATATTAATCTGCATAACATAGGACAGCAAAAAAGCTGTGATAAGTGGTACACAGATGGCTATCCTGTTCGTGATTGAATATTGCTGCTATCCAGATACTGCTGGTGCTGACTGCTGTATCCTGATATTTGGTGGCAGCCACTATCCTGATACTGCCACTGAATATCTGGACTCTAGCTTACTGTGGTGGCTGGAATTTAAAACAAACAAACAAACAAACCGAGACCACCTCGTTTTGAACATTACCCTTTTGTACACATTACACCATTGTTCTACTAGAAAAGCACTGGGATCACAACCCTAAGAGAACTGTGATGAATAAAGAGGTTGTGATCACCTAGAACATTCCCTTTCCAGCTGATAAAAAGCTTGAGGCAAGAAAGCCAGAGTAAAGGAGAAAAGCCTAAGAGTTGCATCAATAATAGAGATGTCGGTGCCAAGTAATTATTCGGTGCATCTTGTCGAGAGAGGCAAGATTTTCAAGTACCAAGAAAATGTGGCAGAAAGGTACAGAAATATTTCCCATTGTGCTGATTAAAAGCAATTTCCAAGCACCCCTCAGTATTAATATTCTATGAACTCCAGAAGAAAGCTGTCTTTTACCCACTGCAAGTCCTACGTCAGTAGTAAATTTGAGAGATTAAGATCATACTCCTTACATATTCTGGCTTAGGAATGAGGTTCGTTTGTGTCATGGTATGTGCAAGATTAACCCATCTGAAGCATTATCCTTCAGAATTACACACAGGTGTATACATAGAGTATCACATACAAATAGACACAGCCTGAGCTAAACTAACATAAGAATACACAACAGCATAATATACAGGCAGGACACAGCCTTAGCTTCAAACATGATATTGTTGTTGGTAAGTGCTGTTGAGTTGTCGACTTCTGACGACCCTATGGATAATTGTCCATGTTGTGACTATGCCCTAGGTTTTCTTGACAACATATCACTCCTGTGTTCATACATAATGGATAGCTATTATTCTTTTGTTTCCCCAGTTCCTAATGCTCAGTTACTTTTGTCTGTTTTTTGATAACTTTTAATTAATTTTTTTTATTTATTTGCAGAATTTCTATACCACTAAGATGCTAACATCATAGCAATTTACATTCATAAAAGGGTAACAGCTTAATACACAAATAACCATTCAGAAAGGAAAAGATGGGTACACAGAATAAAAGCAGGATGCAGAAATATAAGGAAACAAGTTGGTCTCCAATTATGGAGACGGCAGGTTGGAGTTGGTGCAGAGTGGTTAATGGTTAATGGTTTTCATTTTAAAGCATATGAGGACAGGCTTAAGGATCTTAATATGTATACTTTAGAGGAAAGGCAGGACAAAGGTGATATGACCGAGACATTTAATACCTCCGTTGCATAAATGCACAGGAGGAGAGCCTCTTTTGATTGAAAGCAAGCTCTGCTACGAGGGGACATAGGATGAAGGTGAAAGGGGATAGACTCAGGAGTAATATGCAGAAATATTTTTTTACGGAAAGAGTGGTAGATGCGTGGAATAGTCTCCCAGTGAAGGTGGTAGAGATGAGAACAGTATCTAAATTCAAAAAAGAATGGGAGAAACACAGAGGCTCTCTAAAGGAAAAAAAGGGGACTCTTGTAGTGGATGATATGGAAAGGCAGGCTAGATAGGCCTTGTGGTCTTTTTCTGCCATCATGTTTCTATGTTTCTAACAACAATAAATTCCAGTACATGTAGTCAGGTGGAACATAAGGGTAGGGAGTATGCAGCTAATAGCTAAAGTTTAAAGACAACCCATATTTAGGTTTGTTAGAGAAAAGTATTACTTAAAAACTTGCTCAAAAACAGGTTTTCAGCCATTTCTTAAATTTATTATAGGCTGATTCAAGATGAAGATTTTTAGCGAGAGTGTTCCAGAAGAAGAGTGTGAAAAACAGAAAGCAATAGACCTGTATATCTTGAGATGCATGGTGGATTTTGACAGAATGACGAGTAGGTTCTGGTTGGCAGACCGAAGAGCATGATCGGGGCAATAATGGATAAAGGTCTGAGTGGAGATAACAGGGGAGACCTGTGTAGAAAGCATGATGGGCCAGTAAAAGAGTTTTGTACTGCATTCGAAAGGGCACAGGCAGCCAGTGTTGTTCGAAAAGTAAAGGTGTAACATGATCCGACAACTTTGTGTTATAGATGAGTTTGACTGTCATGTTCTGAATTAACTGAATTCTTTTCAGCTGAGATTGAGAAGTGCCAGCCAGCAAGGAGTTAACAGTAGTTGAGTTTGTTTATTACCAGTGAGTGGATTACAGTTTCAGAGCTTTGTCGAGAAAAAGGTTTTATCCTGCGTAGAGAAAAAAAACATCTTTTTGCTATTTTAGAAAAATAAGGTTTTATTATTTGGCCCTTTCAATAAATGTAGCTACTACTCCTTGACCACTCATCGCCCTTCATTGTCCTACAAAAAGAGCCCAGCCTTTCCTCATCAACACTGTAAAATGCTGGTCTTCTTCCTATGCCCCTCAGGTCTTTCCACAAAAAATAGTGCAGAAGGACTGGTTGAATGCCCTAGTGATACTGCTGTATGCTGCCATGTGGGAGACCAGGATGAGCTCAGTGTCTGCTTATTGAGCTTCCCAGGGCTGTGGATACAGCATTTCCAGCCCTTGTCAGGAAGAGAATCCCAGCCATCGCTCAACAACAGCTCAGATCAGGGCGCACATGCAGCAGGCTCTGGAGAAACAGTGGTCCATGGCCAGGAATGGTTTCTCTGTTGGGGGGAATACTACATGAAAAGAAGGGATAAATGAGCAATAAAACCAGATAGTTGCAGATGAAGACTCTTGCTGCCATAGCTGGAGCAAGAGCCAGGTCTGATTGGGTTGGAAACCCAAAAGAACAGGTAGACACAGTTGGGCTAATATTATGTTTATGTTTATTAAAACTTTTTTATACCACCCAATACCATGGGCATCTGAGTGGTTTACAATCATAAAAATACAAGGCTGCAAGGAAACAGGAAATGAACGCCAATTAAATTAAGAGCAGTAGAGAAAAGAGAGAGCGAGAGGCAAAGAACAGATAATCAGAGTGCATCAACAGGAGGGGGGAGAAAGGGATGGGGACAAAGGGCACCCTATCTCCAATGCCAAACTGAAAAGGTGAGTCTTGAGTTTTGTTTTGAAAAACTTAAAAAGATGGTTCGGATCGGAGGGAAGGGGGAAGCGAGTTCCAAAGCCTTGTGCCTAAAAAGTAGAAGGCAGAAGAGCGGGTGGATTCTAGGTGAGGCTGTGATGGAGAGGGGAGGGACATACGGTTGATGTGGATAGAGCGAAGTGAATGGTGGGGAGTACGGAAGTGAACCTGATCTGAAAGGTAAAGGGGTGTGCCTGTATGAATTCCCCTATGAACGAAAGTGAGAATCTTATACTGAATGCGAAATGACACAGGTAGCCAGTATTGGTGCATAAGAAGAAGGGTGACATGATCGTACCAGGAGGCATGAGTCAAAAGACGGACCGCAGTGTTCTGAATACGCTGAAGACGGGAAAGTTGGGATTGTGGAAGACCTGCTAGGGAGACATTACAGTAATCAAATCGGGACATCACAAGGGAGAGTAGGAGTGTAGCCAAAGCAGACGAAGAGAGAAAGGGGCAGACAGCCCGTAGCTGCTTGAGGGAGGAAAAAGAACGCTGGACAACCGAAGAGATATGTTCTCTAAAAGAGAGGGAGGAAACAAGAATAATGCCTAGGTACCGGAGAGAAGAAACAAAAGGAATAGACTGGGAGGAAAAAGAAGGGGCACAAGTGGGGGAGGGGCTCCCTAGTGTGAACCAGATGGCAAAGGACTTAGATGGGTTTACATGAAGAAACTTGGAAGAAAACCAGGAAGCGACAGCAGTGAGACAGAGGTTAGGGGGGGAAATGTCCGGGGTGAGAGAGTCGGTGTGGTGCAGAAGAATTATATCTTCCGCGTAGTAGTACGCGGAGATACCAAACTATTGAACTATAAGAGCAAGAGGGGCCAGAAAGACATTAAAAAGAAGTGGAGCGAGAACCAACCCTTGGGGTATACCACAGGAAAGAGGAGTGGGGGCTGAGGAGGAGGACCCAGAAACAACCGAAAAGGAGTGACTGAAGAGAAAAGAATGAAACCATTGAAAAACCATACCTGAGAGACCAGCTTCCCGGAGGCAAGTAAGAAGAGTGTGATGGTCCACCAGATCAAAGGCTGCAGAGAGATCGAGAGAGACAGCAAGGGTGAAGAGGCCACGATCATGAGCAGAATGAAGTTCATTAAGGAGGGAGAGAAGGATGGATTCTGTGCTGTGGCCGGGGCGAAAACCAGACTGCCAGGGGTGTAGGGTGAGAGAAGCTTCGAGATGGGAGGAAAGTTGAAGGAAGACCAATTTTTCAAGGAATTTTGAGAGAAAAGAAAGATTGGAGATAGGGTGCCAGTTAGAGAGAGCAGAGGGGTCGGAAGTGCGGGATTTCAGGATTGGGCGGACAGTAGTGTGCTTCCAGGGTGTGGGAAAAATACCGGAGGACAGACTAGAGTTAAAGAGAGCAAGAATATAAGGAAAAAGGGATAGTGAGGGCTCCAGCAGCCAACGAGAGGGGATGGGGTCAGCAGAGCAAGTTGTTTTGCGAATGGAGAGAAAATTTTTTATAAAGCAGCCGGGGAAATCAACTCAAAGGAGGACCAGGAATGCGACAGCGTGGGGGTGGAGCAGGAGAGGGAGGAAGGGAGGGAGAAGACACAGGAGGAGGGGAGAGGGGGGGACATGAGGAGAAGGACTGACGAAGAGTGTGGACCTTGGAGGTGAAAAAGGAGGCAAGAGAGGAAGGATCAGGAGGGGTAGAGGAGGGGGGAGGGAAAGGAGAAGAAGCTGAGTGGGATGCAGTGAGAGAGCATAGAACGGAGTGCAATTGGCGGGAAGAATTTGAGGAGGAGGAAATGAGTCTAGAATAATAGTCGCACTTTGCTGAGTGAAGAAGGGTACGGTAATGGCGGTGACATGATCGGAAATTCTGCAGGTTAGATGAGGATGGGAGCTTTTGCCAATGACACTCTGCGTGACGAAGGTATTTTCGGTGCAAAAGGAGGCCGGGGTGAAACCAGAGATGCCGGGGGCAATGACGAGGCGGAAGACGGGGACAGAGGGGGGCAATATTGTCAAGAGCAGAAGAAAGAGAGGAGTGCCACATGTGGGCCTGAGCATCGACAGAGAGTGAACCAAAATCCTCAGGGAATAAGGAAGCTGAGGGAGGAAATTGAAGAAGTGTGTCTTAAAGTAGCTAAACAGGTAGAAAAGGCGACGGCAAAAGCTAGAAGGATGCTTGGGTGCATACGGAGAGGAATGGCTAGCAGAAAAAAGGAGGTGATAATGCCTCTGTATAAGTCTTTGGTGTGACCTCATTTGGAGTATGGTGTGCAATTCTGGAGACCGCACCTTCAAAAGGATGTGAACAGGATGGAGTCGGTGCAGAGGGTGGCTACTAAAATGATTAATGGGCTTCATTATAAAGCATATGAGGACAGACTTAAGGATCTTAATATGTACACCTTAGAGGAAAGGCGGGATAGAGGTGATATGATTGAGATGTTTAAATACCTCCGTGGCATAAATGTTCAGGGAGAGAGCCTCTTTCAATTGAAAGCAAGTTCTGCTATGAGGGGACATGGGATGAGGGTGAAGGGAGATAGATTCAGGAGTGATATGCGGAAATATTTCTTTACAGAAAGAGTAGTGGATCCATGGAATAGTCTCCCAGTGGAGGTGGTAGAGATGAGGACAGTAACTGAATTCAAAAAAGCATGGGACCAACACAGAGGATCTCTAAAGGTAAAAAGTGGACTGTTGTAGTTGTTGTTATGGAAGGACAGACTAGATAGGCCATGTGGTCTTTTTCTGTCATCATGTTTCTATGTTTCTATGTGTCTGTAGTGATCTTGCGTGTAAGCATCGCAGGGCTAGCGCTAGTACTGGGGATATTGTTAGGAGGCATTGAAGATGAGTCTGATGGGGGCGGGGGCAGAACAGGGATAGAGAAGAGAAGACAGAAATGGTCAGACCAGGGGAGGGAAAAGGAGGAGAGAGAAGAGGGGGGGAATGGGAGAAGAATTGGAAGTGATAAGGAGGTCATAAGAACATAAGAACATAAGACATGCCATACTGGGTCAGACCGAGGTCCATCAAGCCCAGTATCCTGTTTCCAACAGTGGCCAATCTAGGTCATACATACCTAGCAGTTTCCCCAAAAGACACAAGTTCCACAATGCTTGTACTGGGTCAAGCATTGATATCCTGGGTCCCTTTTTAATAGTGGTTTATGGACCTTTCCTCCAGGAACTTGTCCAAACCTTTTTTAAACCCAGCTATACTATCAGCCCTTACCACATCCTCCGGTAACAGATTCCAGAGTTTGATTACACGTTGAGTGAAAAAATATTTTCTCTTATTTGTCTTAAATAGTTTACCCTGTAGCTTCATTACATGTCCCCTAGTCTTTCTATATTCTGATAGCGTAAACAATTGATCCACGTTTATCTGTTCCACTCCATTCATTAATTTATAGACCTCTATCATATCTCCCCTCAGCCGTCTCTTTTCCAGGCTAAAGAGCCCTAACCTTTTTAGCCTCTCTTCATAGGAGTGTCCCGTGACATGGGTAGGGAAAGAAACAAATTGGCAAAGGGACAAATAGGACAAGAAGGTAAGAAAGGAAAGGTCCCTCGCCGAAGAAGGGGAGTCAGTGTGAACGTTAAAATCTCCAATTGACTGTGTCTTTTTCTAATTTAGCCAAAATGGAGAGTAATGTCACTGCATTGTCTATGGACTCTGACGAAACGAAGAAACAAGTAGTTGATCTTGACCAGAAACTCTTACGGGTTTCTGGTCTAACTGAGTCATTGATGAAAGATAATATGGTTTTGAAAGGGAAATTAGAGACCCTGGAAAATGCTACCAGAGCCTCAAATATACATCTGTTGAACTTTCCTTTTCTCTCTGCGGTAGCACCAGTAGAGATTTTCAAGAAGTTCCTTCAAGAGTCTCTAATGATACCTTCTGATTTGATTCCTCCGGTTTCAAAAGCGTATTTTCTTCCTGCTGGTAAAAAGGAGGGGAAACGTGTAGTTGGTGTGTTGGAGATGGATTCGCTGGATGTGTCAGCATTGCTTCGTTCCCCTCAAGAAGAAGACATTGAGGTTTCCACTCTTCTGGTGACTTTTGCCCTGTCTTCGGACAGAGACTGGCTTCTTAAGATGTATTATAAAAAGAGAAATGTTCTGTTCATGGGGAAAAAGATTTCTGTCTTCCCCGATATTGCTCGAGACACCCAGAGAAGGCATAAAGCTTTCTTATTATTAAACCTGGGGTACTTCAGTTAGGAGCGTCCTTTTTGCTGAGGTTTCCGTGCAAATGTATTGTGCTTTATAAGTCTCAAAAATATGTATTTTTTTAGCCTGGGGACTTATCCACCTATCTCAGTACTTATATTGTAACATCTTCTCCCGCATAAGGTGCCCTAGCGTTCACTTTTGGAAGTGTTCCTCCTTCTCCGTCACTATGCTTATTTCCTTATTTATTTTTGCCTAAGAGTTGTGATAAGGAAGCTTATCATAGCTCAGGAAGGAGCAATAAAAAATGTGAAGTGACCCTGAACAAGCAACCTATCAGTTCTGGTAGAAATAAGAAAACAGAATTTTTCCATAAAAGACTACCAGTCCCAGAATGCACCAGGTTTCCAACAGCCATTAGAGGAGCTGAAGTGGGGAAACGTGTGTTCAATCAGGAGGGCTATGAGGTAATCCCCAAGCACTCATCTCAAAGGGCAGGGCCTGATTCAGCACAGCTGCGCTGTGCTAGGGTGGAGCGCTCATCTAAGCAGAATAAAGGTAGAGTTTATTCTACAGAGAATCATCCTCAGAATCAGCTTGGATATCCTCAGCTTGGACATCTTCATCATCTGGAAGATCATCAGAAGCAGAAGCCAGAGTGGACGGACAGAGAGGGCAAGAAACCCTTTGGAAGAAAGAAGAGAAAAGCATTTGGGAGGTCTAAAGGAGTCCAGAGCAGTACGTATATTGGGAGGCATTCCAAAGGCCAGCATACACCATTGGACTGGGGAAAACCAGAGGAGTGGTGCTGCAGAGCTAGGAATCTCCAGACAGTACCTGTGAGGGAGACGGCTGCATGTGGAAGGGACCCTAGGACCCGTGCCAGAAGGTATGTGAAGAGAGACCCAGTGTCCAGGGATCTGGATTGGAAGGCTGGACATAAGAACTGGACTACATACTGGCCAGGCTATTTAGAGAGGAACTCTAACAGCAATGGAAGCTCAGGTATGAACACTGATCTATGCCCTAGCTATACCCTTGAAAGACAGCAGGGAAATAAGTATTCTTCTGAGAGTGCTCCATTGAGAAATTCCTCTGTGTCAATCCATGATATTGAACCCATGATTGTTGAAGAAGTGGGAGAGGTTGTAGATACAGGCTGTGAATACATGGATTGCTCTCTGTCTAAACTCCTTTGGTAATTTTCTGTTACAAAGTACAACAACCATCACAAAGAAATACAAACTTGTTCTTTAATCTACTCAGAAAAGCTCCTGAGTAGGATTTGAGCCACGCAGTGGAAAGTAAGCCAGCTAAGGGGTTTCAGCTGGGTAACTGCTAGCAATTGAGCCTTACCTAATTGCTTGTGAGCTCTGAGGGAATCACTTCTGAGTCTATGTGTGAAGATATAAGAAGTTAACCTGAAAAGAACAGTTTTTTCCCTTCTTTGTGGGTTTTGCTTGTTGTTTGATGCACTGCTAAGAAAATATTAGCTAGAGCCTACAGAAAAGACCAGTTTGTTACCAACCAGGTCTTTATTCTTTTGATTTGATTGCCTGACAAGTTCAGCTGTTGTTTTCCTGATTTTGTTTTTCTAAGTTTAACACTGAAAGCAAGTATCCTGTTTTATGTGCTACCAAGCATATCTGTGTTGGGAGAAATAACCCCATAAATAAATATCTTATTGGCTTTATACTCAAGCACAACTAATTATTGTGAACGGCTGTGTCTGGTGTGAATGGACTACATTTCCCACAATCCCTTGCAAAGCATATTAATATATGCCTTTGCCAAGACTGTGAACATTCTCACCCAGGCACCCGTCTGACAAATGGCGTAGTTGGCAGGATTGCTTTTGCGCAAAGGGATTTACTTGCTTAGGATTACAACTCAAGTCTGAAGGAAAAGACAGTTCAAGCTTAAAAGCTGAAAGAAAAGATTTTTCCTCAACTGCACTTTGGAGGAGAGGTGGCTGTTCCAGGTAGCTGTTCCAGGAAGAAAAGACCCTGTGCAGAGCTGGATTCATCACTGGCATAAGGTAACAAGTACCTGGGCATGTCTAGTGGTGGATGGGAGTAAGACACAGGGGTAATTGAAAAAACAAAGTAGAAAAAAACACCTGTTTGGAAGGTGGTGCACTGTGGTTTTTTTTTTTGTGTTTCTTGTAGGGATCAATATGGATTCAAGGGAACTAGCTGATTGGATGGCAGCCCAGTTTAGCAGGCAATAGGAGCTAGCACAGCAGGCTCAGGACACTGCTATGAAAGCCTTAATGGACCAGCAGAAGCCAGTGCTTGATCTGGTGCAAGCCCTAGTTAAACTGCAGAACCAAAGTGGACCAGATGCAAGACCATCAGTAAATACTGGTACACCACATGTGGACAGTGTGGGACTCAATCAGGGAATTGAGGCATTTAGTTTTGGGAAACTAACTCCAGATGATAATGTTGATGATTTTCTAGAGTCTTTTGAGAGAGTGGCACAAGCATTAGCATGGCCAGAGACCCAGTGGGCAGTAAGGCTGGCAGCCTCATTAACTGGAGAGGCGCTTGCAGCTTATAGAGCAATGCCAGCAGCCCAGGCTTTGAATTATAAGGATGTAAAGGCTGCTATTAGAGATCGCCTAGGGTTGTCTATTTCAGAGTATAGGCGAATGTTTAGAGCTACTACATTGAGAGTGGGTGAAACACCCAGGGCTCTGAGTCAGAAAATCAGAGGATTAGCTGTAAAATGGTTGGAGCCTGAGCAAAAGACGGTAGAAATGTTATTAGACATTATTATGCTTGAACAATTTATGTCTGCTGTGCCTAAAGATTTGCACACTTTCCTTATACAGCAAAATTGCCAAAATCTTGGAGAGGCAACCATGCTAGCAGAGAGATTCTTGGAAGCCACGCAGGCTTGCCATAGAATGGGTGGCCCTCTGAAGATGGGTGCTGAGGCAAGCTGTGCTGTATCAGAAAAGAAAATAATTAAAAATGTTTCTGAAAATAAATGTACTGTGCCAAACCAGATGACACAGTGGAGTAGAAAGAAATGTTTCAAGTGTGGAAAATGGGGACATTTAGAAAAGGGATGCCAGTCACACACTAGCTTAATGGGTGTGGATTTAAAACAGCACAAAGAAGGATTTCTTTTGATGGTTGATGTGCAAGGAATTACCACAAATGCTTTGTTAGACTCTGGGGCAGACCAGAGTATGATGTCAAAAAGGCTTTGGAAGAGGATAGAGGCCCAAGAAGGATGTGACTGTACCTAGCCAAGGGAGAGCCCTGGTTGATACTGGTCTCCAAGTGGAAATACCTATTGGATGCTATAGGAGAGTAGCCCCAAGGTCCGGATTAGCCCTTAAATATTTCATCGATGTGGGTGCGGGAGTAATTGATCCCGATTACAGGGGCAATATTAAAGTTCTGTTATTTAATTTTGGACAGAATGATTATCACGTGAAGACAGGAGATAGAATTGCCCAATTGATCTGTGAGAGACTGGGTTTTCCACCTGTGGAGGAGGTCACATCCCTGGAAAATTCTGAGCGTGGAACCTAAGGCTTTGGTTCTACTGACGTCAAAGGGGTTAAAAGCCTAGCTGCCACCTGTGCCCGAGAGAGGGAGGTGAATGAAGAGGAAGATTTGGGACCCCAAGTATCTGATTGTAAAGAAAAATCAGAGCCCCAAATAAGTGAAGACCTGACAGTGGTACAACAGGAAGAAATTAGGAAATTGCTTAAAGAATTCCCAGATGTGTTGACACCCATACCTGGGGAGACACATTTGGTTGCCCATGAAATAATAACTCCACCTGGGAAATTAATTTGTCAAAGGCCATACCGCTTGCCTGAAGCCAAGAGACAGGAAGTAGTGGCACAAGTCCAGGAGATGTTGGACATGGGAGTAATAGAGGAGTCAAAGTGTCCCTGGAATAGCCCCATAGTCCTGGTGCCGAAGCCTGATGGATCTTTAAGATTTTGTATTGACTTCCGGCAGGTAAACGCAATATCAGTTTTTGATGCATATCCAATGCCAAGAATTGAAGAGCTGTTGGACCAGCTGGGACAGGCTCAATACTTAACCACCCTTGATATGACAAAAGGATATTGGCAAATCCCTCTAACCAGGGAGTCGAAGCCGAAGACTGCGTTCAGCACCCCCGTTGGCCTTTTCCAGTTCAAGAGGATGCCTTTCGGACTGCATGGAGCAGCGGCTATCTGCCAAAGGTTAGTGGATCAGGTACTTCGACCCCACCAAAATTATGCTTTTGCATATATGGATGATGTCATAATCCATAGTAACACCTGGGCGGAGCATCTAAAGAGGATCAGGGCAGTCTTGTGCTCCATGAAGCAAGCGGGAATCACTTTAAACCCGAAGAAGTGTGCCTTTGCAAATAGGGAGGTAAAATACCTGGGCCACCTAGTGGGAAGAGGAAAAATTAAACCTCTAATGAGTAAGGTAGATAGCATCAGGAATTTTCCCCCTCCAACAACAAAGAAACAACTAAGAAGTTTCTTGGGACTTATTGGATACTACCGCAGATTTATACCGCAATTTGCAGAGAAAAGTGCAATTTTCACGGATATGCTGCGGAAGAATTGTCCAAACCAGCTAAAGTGGACACCTGAAGCTGAAAAAGCATTTTTAGTCCTAAAAGGAAAATTGTGTACAGGACCGGTACTGAAAGGGGTGGACTTCAGGAAACCCTTTCTGGTTCAAACAGATGCATCGGATGTAGGGCTAGGAGCGGTTCTATCCCAGTGTCATGAAGGGGAGGAGCATCCTGTGATGTACCTGAGCAGGAAGTTGTCACCGGCTGAACAAAAGTATTCCACAATAGAAAAAGAATGTTTAGCTATAAAGTGGTCAGTGGAGGCGTTAAGGTTTTACCTTACGGGGAGAAAGTTCCAGTTGGTCACAAGCCATGCCCCACTTAAGTGGCTGCAGCAAATGAAGAACCACAATGCCAGGTTGACACGCTGGTACATGGCCTTACAGGCATTTGATTTTCAAGTGGAACATCGTGCTGGGAAGTTACACAAGAATGCGGATGCCCTTTCCCGTATTACGGACTGTAGAGAAGAAGTTTCACCAGTTACACCAGTCCGTAATAACTTAAGCAGGGGGGTATGTGATAAGGAAGCTTATCATAGCTCAGGAAGGAGCAATAGAAAAGGTGAAGTGACCCTGAACAAGCAACCTGTCAGTTCTGGTAGAAATAAGAAAACAGAATTTTTCCATAAAAGACTATCAGTCCCAGAATGCACCAGGTTTCCAACAGCCATTAGAGGAGCTGAAGTGGGGAAATGTGTGTTCAATCAGGAGGGCTATGAGGTAATCCCCAAGCACTCATCTCAAAGGGCAGGGCCTGATTCAGCACAGCTACGCTGTGCTAGGGTGGAGCTCTCATCTAAGCAGAATAAAGGTAGAGTTTATTCTACAGAGAATCATCCTCAGAATCAGCTTGGATATCCTCAGCTTGGACATCTTCATCATCTGGAGGATCATCAGAAGCAGAAGCCAGAGTGGACGGACAGAGAGGGCAAGAAACACTTTGGAAGAAAGAAGAGAAAAGCATTTGGGAGGTCTAAAGGAGTCCAGAGCAGTACGTATATTGGGAGGCATTCCAAAGGCCAGCATACACCATTGGACTGGGGAAAACCAGAGGAGTGGTGCTGCAGAGCTAGGAATCTCCAGACGGTACCTGTGAGGGAAACGGCTGCACGTGGAAGGGACCCTAGGACCCGTGCCAGAAGGTATGTGAAGAGAGACCCAGTGTCCAGGGATCTGGATTGGAAGGCTGGACATAAGAACTGGACTACATACTGGCCAGGCTATTTAGAGAGGAACTCTAACAGCAATGGAAGCTCAGGTATGAACACTGATCTATGCCCTAGCTATACCCTTGAAAGACAGCAGGGAAATAAGTATTCTCCTGAGAGTGCTCCATTGAGAAATTCCTCTGTGCCAATCCATGATATTGAACCCATGATTGTTGAAGAAGTGGGAGAGGTTGTAGATACAGGCTGTGAATACATGGATTGCTCTCTGTCTAAGCTCCTTTGGTAATTTTCTGTTACAAAGTACAACAACCATCACAAAGAAATACAAACTTGTTCTTTAATCTACTCAGAAAAGCTCCTGAGTAGGATTTGAGCCACGCAGTAGAAAGTAAGCCAGCTACGGGGTTTCAGCTGGGTAACTGCTAGCAATTGAGCCTTACCTAATTGCTTGTGAGCTCTGAGGGAATCACTTCTGAGTCTATGTGTGAAGATATAAGAAGTTAACCTGAAAAGAACAGTTTTTCCCTTCTTTGTGGGTTTTGCTTGTTGTTTGATGCACTGCTAAGAAAATATTAGCTAGAGCCTACAGAAAAGACCAGTTTGTTACCAACCAGGTCTTTATTATTTTGATTTGATTGCCTGATAAGTTCAGCTGTTGTTTTCCTGATTTTGTTTTTCTAAGTTTAACACTGAAAGCAAGTATCCTGTTTTATGTGCTACCAAGCATATCTGTGTTGGGAGAAATAACCCCATAAATAAATATCTTATTGGCTTTACACTCAAGCACAACTAATTATTGTGAACGGCTGTGTCTGGTGTGAATGGACTACATTTCCCACAATCCCTTGCAAAGCATATTAATATATGCCTTTGCCAAGACTGTGAACATTCTCACCCAGGCACCCGTCTGACAGAGTATATACACATGGGGATCTCCTCCCCTGTGTGTGTTTTTCTTGTTAGCTTATCCCCCCTAATTTGGGGACTAATGATGTGTCACGGTGGCTATCTTTATATAATGTTCTTTTATGAAATTGTTTAAGTGTACACTTTTCTGTACAAGCATGTTGCTTGGTTTAGTTATTGAAAATTCAGAAATGAAAATATTTTAAAAAAAAAAAATCCTAAAATCAAAAGGTAGGGATACTGTAGCGAAGCCTCCGAAATAGTGGCTAGAAGAGAGTCCCACGTAGATGTGGAGAGAGATGGGGGGGCATAGATAAGGAGAAAATGGCAAGGAGGGGAGGAAGAATTTAACCGAAGGAGCAGGGACTCTGGGGAAAGCAAAGAGGAGGAAGTGGGGAGTTCGAAGAGAGGGAGGGAGGAGCGATAGATGACAGCAACTCTTCCACCATTCCTACCCCAACGAGATGTGGACAGGAATGAATAGCCCGGCGGAAGACAGCGGTTGAGGAGGGAGTCTTCGCCCTCTCTCAGCCATGTTTCAGTTAAAAAGAATAGATCTAGAGCATGCTGGGAAATCATGTCGTTCACCAGAAGGGTTTTAGAACAGAGCGAATGGCAGTTCAATAAGGCAAGCTGCAGAAACACGAGAGAAGGGGAGATGGTGAAGGATGCGAGGGAGCACGTAAGCAATAAGTCAGGTTTGGGAGTTGACGGGCAAGGTGCCCAGGGGGAACAATACCAGGCAAAACGGGGCGCCAGCCCCAGTGAACGGGGATGGCTGACATAAGGATAAGTAAGAAAAACAGCAAATGGCCAAGAGACGACCGAGACCGCCCACCGTGAGACAGCATGCTCAGCGGTGGGCGTGAGGCACCAGAGGCAGAGTGGCGTGAGGATAGGGATAAAAAAGGAGCACAGGGTGAAGTAGCAAAGGCAGAGGCCTTGAAACAGTCGCCCCGTCCCTCGCCCCAATGAGCTCACACAAGGAGCAGGTCATGTTCCTTATGCGCGGGGCGCTGCACCGGAGCGGATCTTATGCAGGGTGAGACCTTCGTCACGTCCGGTGGTACGGACCAAGTGGGATGGAGAGTGGGTAATACCTGGGGAGACAGGGAGACAAAACAAGGACACTTCTATGAGGTACAACAACGAAGAGCAGCAAGCAAGCAGAGAGGCAGCAAAAGGCAGGCAAACAGCAGCAGCAGTCGGTACGCCGCACCAGAGTGGATCTTATGCAGGGTGAGACCCTCGTCACTTCTGGCGGGACGGACCAAGTGGGATGGAGAGTGGGTAATACCTGGGGAGACAGGGAGACACAACAAGGACACTTCTATGAGGTACAACAACGAAGAGCAGCAAGCAAGCAGAGAGGCAGCAAAAGGCAGGCAAACAGCAGCAGCAGTCGGTACGCCGCACCGGAGCGGATCTTATGCAGGGTGAGACTCTCGTCACTTCCGGCGGGACGGACCAAGTGGGATGGAGAGTGGGTAATACCTGGGGAAACAGGGAGACACAACAAGGACACTTCTATGAGGTACAACAACGAAGAGCAGCAAGCAAGCAGAGAGGCAGCAAAAGGCAGGCAAACAGCAGCAGCAGTCGGTACGCCGCACCGGAGCGGATCTTATGCAGGGTGAGATCCTCGTCACTTCCGGTGGGACGGACCAAGTGGGATGGAGAGTGGGTAATATCTGGGGAGACAGGGAGACACAACAAGGACACTTCTATGAGGTACAACAACGAAGAGCAGCAAGCAAGCAGAGAGGCAGCAAAAGGCAGGCAAACAGCAGCAGCAGTCAGTATGCCGCACCGGAGCGGATCTTATGCAGGGTGAGACCCTCGTCACTTCCGGCAGGATGGACCAAGTGGGAGGGAGAGTGGGTAATACCTGGGGAGAAAGGGAGACACAACAAGGACACTTCTCTGAGGTACAACAACGAAGAGCAGCAAGCAAGCAGAGAGGCAGCAAAAGGCAGGCAAACAGCAGCATTATTATTGCTGCGCTTCCTTTCCTCAGAAACACTATTGGTGCTTTTCACACAGAGACACCTGAGAGTCCTCCAGGTAGCAGCTCCTTTAGAGACATGAGGGATACCTTCATTCTCATTTCACACAATGAAACCTTTTCTATTTCCCCACACATCTTCCTCTTTCTAAACAAGAAGAAGGAGAAATCACTCTGAATAAATAAGCAGGATATCAGCACCCTCCTACTCCCTCTCCCATTGCAGCCACATCCCATAACAGTCTCCACATTTTGCAACATTGGGGCATTAATACAATTCTCCCTAACCAACCTGCCAACCCTATTATCACTAACCATCACCCCTCCCCCCCTGTTGTGCTGCCCATTATCACCCTCTGACCCCCTTCCCCCCACTCAATGGAAGAATCATATTCAATAGCAAAGACCACATCACCCCAACCCCTTCTTATCACCCTTCTTCAGTATCCCAAAGACAGTACCCACTAGTGACACTATTACCAAACACAATCACTCACCACCCAGGAGCTGGAAAATTTTCAAACTATTTCAGGTACATTGAAATTAACAGAGAAATAACAGAAGTATGTCCAAAGTGATCCAAGGTACAAAATCAACATAAATAGCAAAATCTAAAAAAACACTACTTCTAAAGTCATGGAGGAGCCTAGTGGTTAGAGCAGTGGACTGGGAAGCCAAGGTTCAAGTCAAGGTACTTCTCTTTGTGATCCTGGGCTAGTTACTTAGTCCTCCATTGCTTAGGTACAAACTTAGATCGTAAGCCCTCTGGGGACAGGGAATTACCTACTGTATCTGAATATAACTCACTTTGAGCTACTACTGAAAAGATGTAAGCTAAATCTACATATCTAATTAAATAAAACAGGTCCATAAGAAAGGGGGAGGAACCATATAATAAACCTTGGAAGTGGCTATTAAAGAAAAGGAAAAACAAAAGAACAATAGAATGAGAATGCTTTTCCTATACGTTATTCCTGCAAAACTCTGAAGTTACGGTTCTCCTCCACTTAGACTCTCACTTGTCAGGGCTGAGATTCGCAGCCTAGAAAAAAGAAAAGATGTCCATTGCCTACCTCTGTAATAATAGTCTCTGTTTGCAGTACACTTTTGCAACGCTCCTTCCTATCGGCCCTCCTCAGGGAGCCACTACGCATGGTCTTTCTCCATACTCCTTTCCATCCAGTTTTCTTTAGAGAGCTGTCATGCACAGCCTTCCTCCAAACTTCTATAAGTTTGGTTCTCTTTAGGAATTATTCGATCTTAGAATCATTGCAGATCATGATTGTTGCAAATTGCTCAACTCAGCAAGGCTCCTCTCAGGTCTTTCTTTCTTGACTGCTGTCTTCTACCCCTGTGTTTCTTCTACTTTTTTTTTTCTTTTCTTTCCACTCATGTCATTGCTCCCAGCTTTTTCCACCTCTTCTCTTAGGCCTTACCTTAGCTTGCAGCCCCTGCCATCTTAGCTCTCAGTTTTGCACCTTTTGTTTTAGACTTTTCCACTCCTACTGTCATCTTTTGACATCTTCACTCCTAGTCCTGGCCCTCTCTACTTCAAGTCCTTCATCGCTGCTTCAAGTCTTGCCACTGACCGATTTTGAGAAACCGAACACTTGGCAGCTCTGCACTTTGTCCTTGTCATATTTATGGTGCTCTACTTTACTTTTGGAAGGATAGTTAATGACAATTATTTAAGAACCAATTAATTGGACAATTAAATCATTCATTTAGTCATACTGATTTATAATTATTAATAATGTATTACATCTTTGTAGTACTTTTCATCCAAACAGGATTCTAGCACTCTGCCATTATGAAGTACATTGACGTTCTGCTTGGATGATAGGTGTGGCAGCATTGGTAGGGTATGAATGACTCTGTATGCCCATCATGATAGAAAGCCTGCCTACCAGCTGCAGTGCCTGATCAGTATGACTTGCATTCTTCTAACTAGCCATAAAAATAATTGATACAGTTTTCCCATATGCTGTATGAATTGTGGTTCCACAATTAGGTGCATAAAGGATAGCACAGCTGGAGGAAAACTACTGATTAGCCAGGTAGATTTGCAAATAATGGTGAAGTGACTCAGAAAGTGATGTCCTTTGGCTCCTGTTTTGGCACTGAAAATGCTGGAGACTATGTATACTCTTTTTTTTTTGGTTTCTCTGTGTGGGGGTCAAGTTCCACCAATTAGAAGCTGGGCCAGAGCAGTATCAGTGCCAGACGCTCCATCTCCTGACATTACAATTTGGTTGATTCCTTGCTACTGGGAGATGGCTTGATGGAGAGAGGGTACAGCTGCTTGTTCTCTGCTCTGAAAGTGTTAGGGTATAACAATTCATCTCCAGAGGCAGGACAAGCACCGTTTTTATCCTGCAGTACCAGAGACCAGACGGCTGCCATCATAGAGTATGTTTTTATGCTGAAGGTCAACATGAAGCATCCTTTGGTTTGGGTGACTCTCTTGCTCTGTTTTGCCAAGACATGCAGATCCAGTCCTGGCTTTACCCCACTGAATTCATGGACTCTTAGGGGTATGTTTACTAAACTGCGGTAACATTACAGACCGCGCGTTAGGTAATGTTAACGCTTGTTAGGTAACGTTAACGTGTGGTATGTAACGTTAACACGCGTTAACATTACCTAGCAAGCATTAACGTTCCTGGCCACGGTAAACACTACAGAGGGTGGAGAGAGGGCGGAGAGAAGGGGTCAATGGGCGGGGAGAGGCTCCCTGTACACTGTGCTGAACTGAGGGGCTGAATCCTACCACGAATGAAAACCTGCCATTAGATGCACATTTGCAGGAGAGAGAAACCATTTAAGTGTCAGCAATGTACAGCATAGACAGGGAGCCCAAGAAACGTGATAGCAGTGCTCCATTTCCAGCAACAGCATAGTGCCCAAGTATGAAAGGCCACTATGGCGATGCTGCAAGTGGGGCATAGGGGGCTGCAGGCGGGACATGTAGCGGGGGCATCTGGGGCACAGGGTGGACTAGGCGGGCGCCTAGGTGGCACATAAGAACATAGAAACCAGAAATCAGCATGACAGCAGCTGACAAAGGCCAAACACAATCCACCTATATCTACCTGGTCCATCCGAGCTAACAGTCACCAGGGCACTGACCCAACATCCCCCCAGCCAACTCTCCCCCAAGCGGAAGGGGCATACTATTGGTAGGCAGTGATGGGGGGGGATGTGAGGATGCTCATGTTTGCCCCCTGCCCCAGACCCCGCTCCCTAGGCGACTACCTACACACACAATGGATGGCTTGGGACTGCGCACTACCAGCACCGACAGCATATGGTCATATCAGCATAGCAGGGGGGGTGTGCCCTTGCTGGAGGGGGCAGTGGACCTAGGCCATGCCCTGTACCAGTACGTGGTATGCAGTGCAACATAAAAGATCTGGCTGAGGAAACGTACAGGTAGCCCCATGGACTACCATGCATCTGTGGCAAAAGTGTGGTGCAGTACACCCAGCCAGTGTGTCCAGAAACGGAAAGTCACAGGTTCAAGTCCCAGGTGTGGTTCCTGCAGAGCATGTCCCTATGTTTTACCCTACAATGCAGATACAACAGCAACATGTGCAAAGCCCAAAGCAGCGGTGAACAGGGGTACAAACAACCACTCACACAGGCTCCACAATCCAAAGATGCATGGAGAGTCAGGCTGTTGTCCCCAGCATTGAGCTGCAGTTATCACCAGAGCACTACTACTACCTCCTGCACAGTTTAGCAATGTCGGCACTGTGATCAGGACCAGTGTGGCGGGCAGAGTTGCCAACCACCCCTATCTTTGCACAATGCTGCAATAGAAGTGTGTATGTCTATCCATTGTTCTGTGGCTGCCCACCCCTCTCTGGGCCCAAGATGTCCCACTGTTACCAGCGTTAGCCTGAATATGTGCATAATGAGGAGCAAGGTGTTGTGGGCATGGCCCGGACAGGGCGGATTGGCCAGGATGCATCCTCACAGGGTGTGGGGCAATGGCTGGGACACTGTAGTGCCCAACCACTGCCTGCATGGACAGGGTGGCCACAGCATGTCATGCTGAGAGGGCACTCACTCTAACCGAGCAGTGACCATGGTATGTCTAGGTTCCCACATAGCACTCTACACTATCTGCTTACAGTGATGCTTTTGTCTTCCCAGTGCTGGGGTGCTAGTTACTGAGATGGCTGCTTGGTGCACATAGTTCCTCTGTGAATATGGACTGGCTAGTGGACTGTCTGCAGTTGGACTGTGCGTGGTTGGGACGACTATAAGGTGTAGTCTGACTGTGCTGTCTGCTGATGAATGGCAGACAGTGGTGTGAGATAGTTGGGGTTTCCAGACCTAACCCCAATATTACTGCTGTTCTGCCACTGCCTCAGTCACAGGCATGGCTCTAGCCCACCAATCTGGAGGCTGTCTTATACCAGTAGGATGGAGGTTGCTTCAGCAGGGCTGGGGCACCTGTACTTTGGGGTATGTAGTGTATACCACTGTGATCTATAAAGGCACTGCTGCACAAACCTCATGCAAGTCTAGAAACCCCTCTGCCCTGAAAACACTAATCTGGGTGGTGTCTGGTCCCAGAGGGCCACATGTGACTGCAGGATACAGATGGACACTGAATTACCTTGGCTGCACTGCAAGGAACATCTGTCACACACAGGTAGTGACGGGGATGTACAGCAGGACCTATCTTTAGCACCACATGTACTGCAGACCTAGTGCTGGGCACCCATCCTATCCCTCAGGGTGAACACAGAACCTGCACAATGGCATGGTCTGTAGCTACACTGTGCCGGTATCATGCACTGTCAGTTCGTCTTTCCAAGCTGAGGTACCGGAGAGGTGCAGACCTCATTTGGTGATCATCTGTAGACAGCTATTCAGCATGTGCATTGCATGTGCATTGCATACAGAGAGGAATGGCTAGCAGAAAAAAGGAGGTGATAATGCCTCTGTATAAGTCTTTGGTGCGACCTCATTTGGAGTATAGTGTGCAATTCTGGAGATCGCACCTTCAAAAGGATGTGAACAGGATGGAGTCGGTGCAGAGGGTGGCTACTAAAATGATTAGTGGGCTTCATTATAAAGCATATGAGGACAAACTTAAGGATCTTAATATGTACACCTTAGAGGAAAGGCGGGATAGAGGTGATATGATTGAGATGTTTAAATACCTCCGTGGCATAAATGTTCAGGGAGAGAGCCTCTTTCAATTGAAAGCAAGTTCTGCTACGAGGGGACATGGGATGAGGGTGAAGGGAGATAGATTCAGGAGTGATATGCGGAAATATTTCTTTACAGAAAGAGTAGTGGATCCATGGAATAGTCTCCCAGTGGAGGTGGTAGAGATGAGGACAGTAACTGAATTCAAAAAAGCATGGGACCAACACAGAGGATCTCTAAAGGTAAAAAGTGGACTGTTGTAGTTGTTGATATGGAAGGAGAGACTAGATAGGCCATGTGGTCTTTTTCTGTCATCATGTTTCTATGTTTCTATCATGGATACTGGTGGGGTTACCCTATCCTGGCACTCAGAGCAGACAGTTTGTGCGGTGACCTGCAGTCCTTCTGTACCCAGCCATTACTGTGACATACAAAATGGAGGTATAGCCTGCTGGTTAATACAATGCAATTCTCGGCAGTGTTCATGGGTTCAATTCCTCATTGTTCCCTCCTCTCATGCCTGTCTTACTCAAATAGTGTGCATGCCTGTAACAGTCATATTTTTGCAGATCTGTGCTGCCAGCCCATAATACCCTCGCCACAATTGCCAACATTCCCTCGGTCCGTCTATCTGCGTCTGTCAGCTGTGTAGAGTCCTGTCTGCTTGTGCAGGCTGCCACCCCATGTCCTGCACTGCTACCCTTTCCTGCATTGCGCCTCTTCATGCTCGCCTCGCCTGTGCCTGATCTGCATGGCACCACCACTCCTCTGTCCACCCATCATTGTAACTATCCTGCCACCTCCGCCTCCACTGGGGGACATGTATTCCCATTGTCTGCCACCCACTGCCTTTCCAGTACTTTACATTGCCAACACCCTGTGCTGTGGTACAGTTGCCCCCACCATCAGGGCCGGATTTAGCTAGAGTGAGGCCCTATGCCAAGAAAAATTGTGGGTCCCCCCGTGCAGTCCTGGGCCCCCCCGTGCAGTCCTGGGCTCCCCCGTGCAGTCCTGGGCCCCCCCGTGTCCCCCCCCCGTGCAGTCCTGGGCGCGCCCCCGTGCAGTCCTGGGCCCCCCCGTGCCCCCGTGCAGTCCTGCCCCCCCCGTGCCCCCGTGCAGTCCTGGGCCCCGTGCCCCCGTGCAGTCCTGGGCCTGCCCCCGTGCAGAGCTTTTTTGAAGCGGAAGCAGCGGCGCATATTACTACTGAGTCTAGCCCTTTTTACTCTGATCCTATGTCCCCTCATAGCAGAGCTTGCTTTCAATTGAAAGAGACCATCCTGTGCATTTATGCCACAGAGATATTTAAATGTCTCTATCATATTGCCCCATCCCGCCTTTCCTCTAAAGTGTACACATTAAGATCTTTAAGTCTGTCCTCAAATGCTTCATAACAAAGACCACTAACCATTTTAGTAGCCACCCTCTGCACTGACTCCAACCTGCTTATATCCTTTTGAAGGTACGGTCTCCAGAATTGCACACAATACTCTAAATTAGGTTGCACCAGAGGCTTATACAGAGGCACTATCACCTCCTTAAAGTAGAAAGACATTGTGACATAAATTAATAATTATACTTATATATGTAACCTCAAATCATGTGCAACTAATGGAATCTCAATCATAAAGCATTAAAACCATATGACAGAGACCAACGAAATGCAAACTATAAACATGCCACAGGATGTAGTAAGCATGTAGGTATAAGGAAGTGACCATATGTACAAAATATATTACAGAAATGGATCAAGAGGATGACAATAGAAAACAAGGATACCATATGGAAAACTAAAAATTGCAAATCATCAACTAATATATGTGGTGTGTTGGGTGGGAAATGGGGATGGAAAAGGGGGGAAGGGAAGAGAGAGAGAAGAAAGAGGAAAAAGGAGAGAGGAAAGAGTAGGGAAAAGGAGGGAAGGGGAAAAAGAGGAAAGGAAGGGGAGGGGAGGAGAAAAGGGAAAGAAGGGGGAAGGGGAACCGAAAGAGGGCATGGATGAGACAGTAAAAGAAACATAAAATCTCTATTTAAAGAGCTGCAAAATAAGAACAGTAGTAAGACAAATAAATATCTGAGTAAAACGTATGTAAATTATACATATAAAGAAACAGATATTCATAAAAACGTTACACATCAAAAGGAGGGAAAGCAGAAGAAGGGAGAGGGTGGAAGGAATGGGAAAGGAGGGAAGGGAGGAGAAGGGAAAGGGGTGGAAGAAAGGTCGGTATATTGGACAGGCAATAAAATATTTATATATAGCAGGCATTAAAATATAAAATACAGAATGCAAAATTATAGAGTGAATTATAAACCGTGAGGGCCAACATATTGAAACAGACACATACGTAATGTAAAGTAAAGATAAAAATGGGTACATCATATAAAACAAAGAAGCTGAAAGGATACTTACTGAAACAAACGTAGATCAGGGCTGGTGGAGAAATCGAAGCCTGCTAGTGTGCTGACGATATAGTTGTTCTATAATTAGACCATGGAAAATAAAGACCGGACTATAGAAGAGGATCCAAGGAGGTGCTTTCATTGTGTGTTAGAATATTTGCCACCCAACAGGGTAAACTATATAAGCGGAAAAACAAAAGTGAAACCATATACAAGCGCAGTCAGCCCCGGCATGAAGTATAGATCAGGGAACCCTGCCGGTTGCCGATAGGAGAAACAAAGGAAGGGGGAGGGAAAGGAAGGGGAAAGGGAGAAGGAAGGAAAACAAGAATGTCGTCAAAGATGTTGCTAGGTCAAGAATAGTGTCTTTCCACTCCAGCGTGCTCTGAAGGCCTTGTCAGTCCCGCCCCCCTCTGATGCATTTTGCATCAGAGGGGGTGGAACCAGTAAGGAACTCCAAGGGTGCTGGAGTAGCAAAGACCTGTGCTGGGGCCCCCCCTCCCAGCATTCGCGGCTTCACAGAAACAGCCGCCAGCATGAAGGAAAAGGCTCTTCACGCTGGCGGCTGTACAGAGGGAGCCGGGGCCTCGCGCGGGCTTCCCCGGCTCCCTCTAAAGCCCTCCGGTGGGCCCTTGCCAGCTGTGGGCCCTACGCCACGGCGTACCTGGCGTATAGGCAAATCCGGCCCTGCCCACCATGTTTGTCATCAGTACTGGCAGACACATGGGATGGCCGCAGATATGGCGAGTCCAGTGGCTCCCAGCTCTCCCTCCTTCACTCACCTGTTCATTGCCTTTCTTGAGTGCTCTGTCTAGTGTTAGGGCTACATCTGTCTCTGTTCCTCACAGGTCATGCATGTCATCCTGTGGCACCTTGCAGCCCTTAGGGCACACTAACCTAGGGCACCGTAACCTTGTTAGGCCACCTTAACCTATGGTTCCATAGCCCAGGGTGCCTTCTACAGTGCCTTGTCCAGGGGTGCCTAATACGGCGCTTAGCCTAAGGAGCCCTATAGGGCGCCTTATGGGGCACCTTCCAAGGCACCTTATAATGCACCTTACAAGGCACCTTACAAGGCGCCTTACAAAGGCACCTTGTAAGGTGCCTTGTAACGCGCGTTAGTCTAAGGCGCCTTGTAACATGCGTTAGCTGATACGGCTTGCTGTAACGATGCACCGCCCACGCCTTTATATGGGCATCTGTACCTTTACCGCGGAACCTAACGTGAGTGACACTACCGCAGTTTAGTAAACATACCCCTTAGTTTGGATTCTTCTGATAAAAGCAAATCTATTTTATGCACATACAAAATGGTCCCATTTAATGGCGGAATCAGCAATGAGAACAAACTTAGATCCCCTTTTAAACCAGCACCTAAGGGAAGATCTTCTTAAACTAAATTTCAGGACCACATGCATATGTAACCCCTGGGCACTTCTCCTATGCAGGACCCAAGGTACAATGTGAGTAAATTGTCTCTACTCACTCCCTCACTTCTGAGGTTGTATGGGGGGGGGGGGGGAGGGGGAGAAGAGGGAAAGATCACATTCAGTGCCATACATTCATGGACTCAGTCTTCACAGAAGTCTTGCACATTACTCAATCCAATAATTTCATTGTCCAGGCAGGATATGACTGAACCAAAATACAAGTCTTTACTAAGTAAAATGCAATGTCAAAATATAAAAAAAGACAGTTCTGTGAGGCAGATAATCAATCGGGGAGAATATATACATTCTAGAACAAACTTTCTGTCTTCTTCCTTGAAGCAGTCTGCTCTTCTTGTTTCTGGAACAGGATGTTCTCCTGATATAGTAGACCCTTCCTCTCTCTTTGGACTCATTGAGTCTCCCCATTACATTTTAGGCAAAAACAAAATAGGCACTGAACTCTTCTATTTATAGTCCCCGATTCTACCCATTGAAATAAATGGTGCAGGTCCCATAAGGCATCAAAATGGGATTGTCAGAAATCTAGGACTGACCTAAAATCTCCCTTTTGGAAGACCTGTGGATTGGAGACAAGGGGAGGTAAATCAGATCATCAAAGGGTCTTTTGGGAATGGGGTTGCCAGTTGCCTCCAGATTTGCTTAATAGGTTGACTCAATCCTGGGTTTACCCCATTGCATGCATGGGCATGTAATCTTGCCTTTCCTAGAGAATGCAATAGTGGAATTAGAATTACAAGTACTTAAAGCAATAGGGTAAACCCAGGGCTTGATCCATCTGTTGAGCAAATCTGGAGCCAATTGACAACCCTACTGAGGAACCTACATCAGAGTTTCTAAGTTACCAAATACTAAAAAAATGCTGTCCTGACTTTAACTGCTTATTTTAAGTTTACATGTGATTTATGAATATTTTAAGAATGCAAACCACTTAGATGATATTTTTTGTTATGTGATATATTAAATAAAATGAAACATGAAATATATAGCTGTCAGCACTGTTCATGCACAATCAGCACCATCATCTATCCAGATGGTGGCATTGAATATTCACATTATTTTAGATGCTGTGGCCCATGTTTAGAAGCCATGCATGCCACCATGGCTGAATATTGACCTACATATGTCTAAACACTAAGGAGGTCATTCTGTAGAGCGAATAGTGGGATTGGACATATGGGCTGGAGAGCCAACCCATGCTCAGCTTTGGGACCCAATTCTGTCCAAAGTGCTCCCTGAACGTACAGAGCGTTTGTGCGGGTAGAACTGAATGTGGCTGGGAGGGGACAGTACTGGGGCGGAGCGGGGGTGTTGTCAGGCATCGGGTCATACAGAAGCTATTCAGGACAGACCTCTGTACATCCTGCTACACCAAGATGGATGCCCGGCTTATTCCACCCTGATGGTGGAATAAGTGCAGGGCACTGCGGTGTTTGTGATCTGCAGCCCCCACCCCATTGCGATACTGCAGGAGAGTCCCTGCTAGACAATCCAGGCCTGGGGGGCCCCCGCTGAGGGTTGGACGGTAGTGTGCCATGCCCGATCATTTTTTGGGCATTCGCTGACTCTGGCTGGATGTGCCGGTGCCATGGTGATGGGGTGCCACTGAACCGGCACACCAGCCGGGGTGTTGGGCAGTCTGGACCGGCAGCCCAGGTTCGTCCCCTGCATTGCACTACTGTGTATGCTGGGACATTTAGGTGCCCAATTCTGCAATCACTGGTGCGTCTAGCTTCTGTGGTTGCAGAATCAGGTCCAGCTGGGCCCCGTCCATGTTTTGGAAATGAAAGTTGGGAATTGACCTCCACAGAGGGCATTCTGTCTCACGAATAGCAGGGAGGACATGTGGGCTGCATATCCAACCCACACTCAGATGCTGACCAAATTCTGTCACCAGCACTCCCCGCACTTACACAAGGTTTGTGCAGGGAGTGCTGGATGTGGGCGGGAGGGGGCAGTGCCAGTTGCCGAGACATACAGGGCCGATTTAAGTCAGGCCACTGTACATTCCCTGGCAGTCCCCAGGACATCTGGCTTATTCCACCCTGACAGTGGAATAAGTCCTGGGGGCCTCTCCCACAGTGTGCTGCACACCCCCACACACCATGTCTGCTGCCTCACTGTGCCCCTGCAGCCATGATATGGACCATAGTGGCCACTAGTACAGCTCAGACCATGGTCTTCAGGGGCTGAAATGTGGCATGGCATTCTGAGTCATCCCATGAAAGGCTCGTTACCACACCAGTGGCGTCCTGGTGTGGGGATGGGAAACTCCCCATATGTCAATCTGCTCAGCATACGGGTAGCGCCCAGACATCTGTGTCCCCAATTCTGCCATTGCGGGTATGTTTAGGCCATGCGTTGGCAGAATCGAGTACATGGTCCAGGTTTTGGCAGGGCAAGGCTGCCGGGCATGCCGGAATCAGAATCAGCCTCCATGAGCATATTAACCAAAGTGTGGTAAGTTACAGAAGGTAAGTACAAAGGTTGTGCACTGTCAGGATGCAGTCAATAAATGTCCTGTAGTTAGCGCACAGAGCAACAATCTACCGCATGGGCCCACATTGAGCAATTAGCTTACAGGGCATCATTCTACTGCACGGCCCCACATTAAATGTATCGGCAGATAGCACAGACCCCGTGCTGGCCAAACCAATAGCAAAAAACCCCCTTGCCACCAAGCACCCCAAACCTCCCAATGCACACCCTGACACCCCCCCCCCCCACTCAAGACAGAACCTCCCTGATCCAAGGCCCAATCTGCTGATGGAAGAACCCCCCTGTAAAGATCCAAATTCCAATTCCCTAATGGAAAGGCTCCCCCATAAGTATCCAAACCCAAGCCTCTCCTTATCCCCCGATTCTCTCAGAATTTACCCAGGAGCATTCCCACTATGTGGTCACCTGTTGAAAATGGCAGTTATGACCCTCCTAGTAGTTGTCTTGTGGTCAATCTGCCAGATAGTGGGCTCAGTCTGCCAAATAATGAGGTAAATGGACTTTGAAAATTGCTCACCTCCCTGCACGTATAAGTACAAGCTGATAGCATTTTGAGGTTGTGTGACTGTCAGGATCAATTTTACTTTGACTGCAGCTGCTTTTTGTTGCTCCCAGAAGATGCTGCCCTAGGCAACTGCTTAGTTTTCCTAGTGATTACATTGGCCCTATTCAGTTGGGGGAGGTGCTTTCACAGTAACAGTTGGAAAGAAATATGTTAAACCTGCACACAGGGTCCTGTTTAGCAAAGGTTTTCTTCCATTTTATGTCATTAGGAAACATGGGAAGGAGCTCAGTGTTTATCAGATTTTCTTTTGCCATGACCCTCTTTTTGCAAAACACAAATCACTTAACTTCCGAGGCCTAATATTGATGCATGCCACTGTTGCAAGCACTCCTACAGCGTTGATTGTGACACTTTCTTCATACCCCCCTTCCATGGAGCTTGCTGGCTTGATCGGGGTGATGAGCCATAGCTTTTTTTTTTTTTTTGCTGGCCTTAGTTATGCCCTGAATTGAAGTTTTTGTGACCGTGATTGGGGCTGACCCTACAGTATGGGAAATGCTGGTCAAGCTAATATGGCGAGAGGACAGCCTATGTTGACTGTACTCTCGCTCTCTCTCCCTCTCTCTCTCTCTCTCTCTGTCTTTTTTTTTCTTATTCCAGATTATCATGCTAGCTCAGAACTATGTGTGAGAAAGTCCCAGGATGATTCTTGCAATAACACAAATGTTTATTTTTCCAACCCCCTAGGCTTTGAAAGGAAAAGTGCAAAGTTGTGAGCGACAACAAAAACTGTGTTTCTCAGCAGAGGTGCCTGTGAGAAACCTCACTGGTGTTGCTTGGCACATTCCTATTGCCCCCTCCTTAACCAATTACTGTTTCTAGCTGCCCATTAATGTTCAACTTGCGTGATTCATTCAGGTGGCTCTTTTATAGGGCCAAAGCAAGAAAAATCCAAAGATGTTAGAGTACATGTGCTTTTAAGTCACACGGCTTTGTGATTATGAAGACTAATTTAAGGGATGATTATAGAAAAGATTTTTCACACATAAAGGCCTTTTCCTGCATATAAAATGGTCTCATAAAATAATAGGGATGTGCCTTTGTTTGAAACAAAAGCTGGGATCGCGCAAAACATTATCGTCATTTCCTTGTTCCCGCCAATAGTGCACACTCTTTTGCGAGTGCGCACTATTGAGCAATAACAATATGAGATGAAAATACTCTAAATGAAAAAACAAAAACAAAAGGAAAGAAAAGAAAATGAAAATTTTTGGGCTACACATCCCTATAAAATAACCCGTATGTGGTGGTAAGAAGGAATGTACTTTTGCTTGATCTGTGTGTATGTATGTTCTTGGGTAGAGTGTGGGTGCTCCTTGCAGAGAGCTATGATTTTTGGATGGCATTTGCAAAATACATATGCATTCATGCACTTTGGCTGTGAACATTTACAGCCGCTCCTGAGCAAACATACTCCTGAGCCTACTCTAAAGTCGCATGCAAGTAAACACTTCATTGCACCGCGGGTGCTTTTACTCCTGAAGTAATGTTATAAGAGGCCTTTTATGCAAATATACTGGCATATATGCACCAAAAATCCTTTATAAAATGACATCCTTAGTGTGTAGCATCTGGGACCTATTCTTACGTTATTTCGATGACAGGTATCACAATTCAACTATCTTCACTATGAAGTATCCTGTCGGTAAATCTGGAAAGAAGTAGAAAGATCATGGATACCCTACAAGAGACTTTGCTCAGACAACTGGTGATGGAATCAACCAGGGAAGGTTTGACGCTAGATGTAATACTCACCAATGGTGATAGTGTGTCTAATGTCCAGGTGGGTGTCCACTTGAGTGGCAGTGATCACCATACTGTGTGGCTTGAAGTAAACGTCAAGGCAGAGTCCAATTATAGCAAACTCAAAGTCCTAGATTTCAAGAATACTGACTTCAAAATGGGAATGTAACTGTAGGAGGAGCTGGCAGGGTGGGAGGAGATAAGGGAAGTGGAAAAGCAGTGGGCTAAACTGAAAGAAGCTATAAAAAGGGCAACAGATCTATATGCTTTATTTTAGTATATAAAAACAAGAGGAAAAGGAAATAGATGTGATTCTTCAAAGAAGTGGCTGAAAAAAATAAAAGCAAAAAAGGCAGTGGTTGCCGAATTCAGAAGATCACAAAAAGAGGAGCATAGAAAAGAACACTGGATAAAGCTGAAAGAGACAGAGAGAAATCAGGATGGCAAAAAACACATCCTGAAAAAAAAATGGCTACAGATGGGAAGTGAGATGACAAGACTTTTTTTCAGGTACCGTATTTTCCGGCGTATAAGACAACTGGGCGTATAAGACGACCCCCTACTTTTCCTGTTAAAATATAGGGTTTGGCCTATACTCGCTGTATAAGACTACCCCTCTTCAGCGATCCTGAGCCCTGAGCTGCTTCTCGCGGCCTGAGTGCTGCTGCTTTAAATACCGGTGAGACCGGCGCTGATCCCTGTACCTCAAGACGCGTTTCAGCTCTCAGCTGCAGAACGAAGATCGAGTGTGCCGCCTTTCCCCAACGAGTCCAGGGGAGCGCGGGCAGGTGATTGCAAGTCGGTGGGGGACCGGAGATCGGCGCGGAGGCACTGGTGCCTCATTGCCGAATAGCGAATCGCCCGGAGACCCTGGGGCAAAAGTGAAGATAGCTGCACATTGGCGATTCTCCCTGCTTTCAACGTGCGGGAAGCGCGACTTCTGACCGGGAGGAGGTGAGTGCCTTGCTAGAATCCACGTTTGAAGAAACTTGGACTCCCCTGACTGGTGTGAGCGGGCTGGCGGCCATAGCCATGTGCTCTTGGAACGCAAAAGCGTCTTTGCGTTCCAAGCATTTTTGGCGGGTGTGGAGTGTGCCAGTAGTCCTGGTCTGTGCTGAATTTCCTCCTGGGCATCTGCAGCAAGTCTGGGGAGCACTGTTGTATGAGTCCGCATCTTGTCTCTGCCTCCTGATCACAGCACTAAACCTGAAGAAGGTCTTTATAAGTGCTGCTGACTGCTCAATACTTATAATGTTGCAGGACTTCCTTATGTCTATGGATCACTGCTACTAGTTTTGTGAGCGGAGCGCCATCTGCTGGTCAAGAGCGGGATTTTGCTTCTCTGTACTTTTAAGTCCTCTCAAACATGTACCGGCGTATAAGACGACCCCCGACTTTTGAGCATATTTTCATGGGTTAGAAAGTCGTCTTATACGCCGGAAAATACGGTATATTGGGGAGGAAGGCCAGAGGTAGAACACTACATTACCGCCAGACAATTGACGCACCAACACACCAACATGGTACCACTCCAGACCTTGTCTTTGTTCCAATACAACTGGCGGAACAGGGCAAAGTCACAACCCCAGCAATCACCCCGGTCCCATGGTCCGACCATCATGTAATTGCCTTCTCCTTGATCTTGGATAACCCCACTCGCCACACGGAGGAAGAGAGCAGCACCAGACGATTCAGAGCATACAACAAAGATGCTTTTCTAAAAGAAACAATTCCTCAGCTCCAACAGGAGTGCGACACCCTTGACAAAACCATAGAGGAATGGAACCGTATAATAGCTGAGGCCTCATCAACTCCAAGCAGAGAAGGACTACATGCACACAGGAAACCCAGTACTCCCTGGTATTCAAATGATATCAGGGATGCAAAATGTGTAACAGAAAGCTGGAGAGGAAATGGAGGCGTGACAAGTCACAAGATTCTATGGCCCAATACAGATCCAAGCAATTGGAATACAACTACCTGATCAATGAGCGCAAGCAGCAGCACCATACCAACCTAATCATGAGATCAGCCAACAAACCAAGGGAGCTATTTAACATTGTGCAGAAGCTCACCAAAGACGCCAGCATTGCACCCATCATCTGGACCCACAAAAATTTTCAAACTACCTAAAAGCAAAGAACTCCAACCAAACGACCCCCCAGGCATGCAACCTGAAAGTGACGGAGCCTCAGCAAACCTGGAAGAACTTTAGCATACCCTCAACACAGCAAATAGATGACATAGTGAACGCTCTTAACACAACGACCTCGCCATCTGACCCAGGCCCAGTGGCGTGGATCAAAGCTACTAGAAGCCAACTAGCCCATTACCTCCACAAAATTGTTAAGGAATCCCTCCAGCAAGGACATATGCCGCAATCCCTCAAGCAAGCCACGATATGCCCGATCCTCAAGAGCACCATGCTAAGCCCCTCTGATCCAAAATCGTATTGCCAGGCACAAAGAGAGCAGAGAGCTCTTGCTAATCCAACAGGAAACAGTGAGGCAAGAGATAGGATGAACACAGGTGCCTTTATTGGTGGTCCCCTACGCGTTACGGCCGAAGCCTTCCTCAGGGGGATACACTTAAAAAACAAACAATATATGTAAAAATAACAATAAACATAGATAAACACATTAAAATAATTTAAAATAAATTAAAATAAATGAAACTAAGGCAAACCAGGCATGCAACATATATTAAACATCAATAAAATTACCATATTGTAAACATAAAATATAACCTTAAACAAGAACAAAAACAAATAAATATATTGAGGAGGAAATAAAGGAAATCTGAACAGAATCTCTCTGAAAAAATCAAAGTATAAACTATACATAATTTAAAACAACCATATATTACTAAAAAATATAAAACAAATAATACCTGTACTTGATCAATCGTGATGAAACAACACTGTATGTTAAAAACAAACTTTAATTAATGATGTAGTGCCAGAGTATAAGATGAATAAAACATACTAATCCAATTATAGATGTTAATAATAGTGAATTGTCATCCAAACATTTCTAAAGTATTACTGAATCCAGTGGCAGAGATCCTCCTAGACTTTACTTGTGTGAAGAATACGTGCAAAAATGTACGTTTAAATTTTAGTGTGAGCTAATAGTTCAGATTTCCTTTATTTCCTCCTCAATGGTTGTTCTTTATTATTAACATTTTATTATTATTATCAATATTGTTATTAGAAATTTTCTTTTATTTTATATGTGTGTTTATCTACTGTTTTTTAATGTCAGCATTATAATAGGTATCAGTTCATAGGCCAAACTGAACCTTTTCTCCAGCAGTGCCTTGTGAGTACTTCTCTTATACTATCTTCATTAGTTTTTAAACAGTATCCACCATCTGCCCTGTGTTTTTAGTTTTTTAGTTTTTTGGTTTATTGATCCATGATGATTTTATGATTTTACTTAATTCATTCATCATTATTTATATTTACATATTTATATTATATATTTATTTGTTTTTGTTCTTGTTTAAGGTTATATTTTATGTTTACAATATGGTAATTTTATTGATGTTTAATATATGTTGCATGCCTGGTTTGCCTTAGTTTCATTTATTTTAATTTATTTTAAATTATTTTAATGTGTTTATCTATGTTTATTGTTATTTTTAAATATATTGTTTGTTTTTTAAGTGTATCCCCCTGAGGAAGGCTTCGGCCGTAACGCGTAGGGGACCACCAATAAAGGCACCTGTGTTCATCCTATCTCTTGCCTCACTGTTTCCAAAATCCTATTGCCCCATCTCTAGCTTTCCATTCCTCACAAAAATCATTGAAGACCGTGCAGAGACAATTACAGGATCACATAGATTTGAACTCTCCACTTGCCATCAACCAACATGGCTTTAAACCACAGCACAATGTGGAAACTCTGCTTACCTCTCTCTTTGACAATTTTCTAAAAGGCATGGACAGCATAAAGAACGGATTCCTGCTAGTGTTCATGGACATCTCAGCGGCTTTTGACACTGTGTCCCACACCATATTGCTACAGCGCCTGCAGCAGATCGGAATAAGTGAGAACACCCTAAAATGGTTTACCTCCAAGTCAAATGTGCTCAAAAGAAATCACTTCAGTTCCCCATTATGCATGGAATACCACAAGGTTCAGCTCTTTCATCTATACTCTTTAATATATACATCCAACCCATATGCATCATCAAATGCCACAAACTACATTACCACCTATACGCTGACGATATCATGGTATATGCCCCAATCAACCTGCAATCACCTGACATGACATCGATGACAAGATGCCTTGAGGACATGGACACCTGGCTCACTGCCAACAACTTGATAGTCAACTTTGATAAAACAGAGGCTATGTTCATCACCAGAGACTCCACATTCAAGCTGCCCCAAACAATCAGCATTCTAAGCAAAACTACAGCAATCAAGGATGAAGTGAGATACCTGGGCATCACCCTGGACAGCTCTCTGAACCTACAATCTCACATTACTAAAACTGCAGCAAAAGCCTACCACCGATTGAGGATCATAAAAAAACTCAAACCAATCCTTGACCAAGACCACTTCCGCATAGTTTGCCAAACAGTCATCACCCCACTGCTAGACTATGGAAACTCACTATACCAAAGGCCTCCCCCAGCAGTCTATTCACCCACTCCAAATGGTGCAGAATACTGCAGCATGCATCATCACGGGCACTGTAAGATCTGAACATATAACCCTGTCCTGCGACAGCTGCACTGGCTCCCAATAATTGCAAGGGCAAAATTCAAATCAATCCTGAACATTTTCAAAATCTTCCACCACCGCTCTGCAGATGCTCTCCAGGACGTAATAACCAAGGATGCCTGTAGACCTCATTGCTGCTTGTAACAATTTACCCTGCATAGCTGGTAGACCTCACTCCTGCTTGTAATAATTTACCCTACATAGCCAGTAGACCCCGCTGCTACCTCACTGCTCATAAGATAACATATACTGCATAGCCCTTCTCTCTTCCGTCAATGGCTCCACATCACATTGTCTTCCTTTTCCTCATACTCCCTGTTTCCTCTCCTACCAACACCGTCACTCCTTCACTCCTCATCCACCCTCTACCATCCTCACTCCCCCCTCTAATCTGTCTCATACCCTATCTTCAGCTCTTGAGCTTTATCACTCTCTCCCTCTCATTCAACCATCTCCTCTCTCCCTAAGGCAACTTCACCCTCGCCTCCGCCGTACTGTCCCCTCTCTGCCCCGTACTCTGCTACTCCTTCTCCTCCTCTCATCCGGAGATGCCAACCCTAATCCTGGCCCCCCTAGCTTTTTGTCTCACTCTGAGAAAAGGTCCTCACGCAACATGTCTAATCTTATCCACATCCCTCTCCTTTCCCCGTCCGCTCTCCCCTTCTCATGTGCCTTGTGGAATGCACACTCTGTCTCTAATAAACTTGCTTTTACTCATGATTTCTTCATCTTTAATGCTCTACATCTTCTTGTGCTAACTGAGACCTGGCTCCGTCCAGATGATACCACATCCACTCCTGCTCTCTGCCATGGGGGCTATCAGTTCTCCCACACACCTCATCCCACTGGCCGTGGTGGGGGTGTCGGGTTTCTGCTCTCCCCCTCCTGCCAATTCCAACCCCTCAACCTGCCTCCATCTCATTCCTTCCTCTCCTTTGAAGTCCACTCCATCTGCCTCTTCACTCCGCTTCCTTTCCGGGTAGCTGCTATTTAACAACCTCCCGACAAGCCTGTTTCCACCTTTCTCACCGACTTTGACTCATGGCTTTCCTTCTTTCTGGACTCCTCTTCCCCCACTCTTATTCTTGGGGACTTTAACATCCATGTTGATAACCCCTCTGATCCTCATGCTTTAAAGCTCCTCTCCCTTGCCTCCTCGTTTGACCTCCAACTTTGTTCCACTGCCGCCACCCACCAACATGGCCACTGCCTGGGCCTCATATTCTTCTCTAGCTGCCTACCCTCAAACTTCTGTAACTCAGTTCTTCCCGTATCTGACCACCACCTTTTAAGCTTTAATCTTCATCACTTGCCGCCTCAGCCTCTTCCTGTCTCCTTTAACCTATTCAGAAACCTTCATGCTATTGATCCCTTGGCTCTATCTTCTGCCATTTCTTCACCTCTTTCTTCCACTTCATCATCTACGTCCATTGATGAGGCAGTAACTTCCTATAATGCTGTGCTCTCGGCTCTGGATGCTCTTGCTCCCCCCATCCCACGTCCTATGAAACGTTCCACACCACAGCCCTATCTCTCACCCACCACCCACTATCTACATTCCTGTGCCCGTTCTGCTGAGCACGCCTGGCTCAAATCCCGCTCCCGTGCGGACCTCCTACACTTCAAATTCATGCTTGCCTGCTTCCAGTCAGCCATAGCTCTTGCCAAACAGGACTATTATGTCAATCTGACTAACTCTCTTGCCTCTGATCCTTGCCATCTCTTTACTACTCTCAACTCTCTCCTCAAAGTGCCCCCACCTCCGATCCCTCCTCCCTTTCTGCCCAAACCCTAGCCGACTATTTCTATGACAATATCCACAAAATCACCCTCCAATTCCCCACAAAATCACCTACTTCCCCTCCTCCCCTCCCCACTCCAAACTCTCCCCCCCACACCTCTCCTACCCTTTCCTCCTTTTCTGTCATCTCTGATGAGGAAACTGCACACCTTCTTTCTTCCTCCAAACTCACCACCTGCTCCTCTGATCTCATCCCCACCCATCTCCTAAGCCCCATCTCCTCCACCGTTGTCCCTTCCATCTCCCATATTCTTAGCCTATCACTTTCCACTGCAACAGTCCCTGCTGACTTCAAACATGCTGTGGTCACACCTCTCCTCAAGAAACCCTCACTCGATCCCACATGTCCCGCTAATTATCGACCCATCTCTCTCCTTTCCTTCACTTCTAAACTACTCGAACGGGTGGTTCACTGCCGCTGCCTCGACTTCCTCTCCTCTCATGCCCTCCTAGATCCCTTACAGTCCAGCTTTCGTTCTCTACACTCTACCGAGACGGCTCTTGCCAACGTCTCCAGTGACTTGTTCCTGGAAAAATCCAAGGGCCTGTACTCTGTCCTCATCCTCCTTGACCTCGCTGCTGCTTTCGACACTGTCAACCACACCCTTCTCCTCAATACCCTGTCCTCGCTTGGCTTCTCAGGCTCTGTACTATCCTGGTTCTCCTCTTATCTCTCCCACTGCTCCTTCTGGGTGTGCTCCAGAGGCTCCTCCTCCTCTGCTACCCCACTCCCAGTTGGTGTACCCCAAGGATATGTTCTGGGACCAGATCTTTTCTCTCTCTATACCCAGTCCCTTAGTGGGCTTATCTTTTCCCATGGCTTTCAGCACCATCTGTATGCCGACGACTACCAGATCTACCTCTCTATGCCCGAAATCTCTTCTGCAATCCAGACCCAGATCTCAGCCTACCTTTGTGATGTCACTGCCTAGATGTCTCAGCACCGCTTAAAGCTGAACTTGGCCAAGACTGAACTTCTCATCTTTCTCCCTACAACCTCCCCTCCTCTTCCCTCCTTCTCAATCTCTGTGGATAACTCTGTAATCCTTCCTGTTTCCTCGGCCTGCAATCTGGGGGTAGTTTTCGACTCCTCTTTCTCTTCTCCACACACATCCAGCTCATAGCCAAGACTTGCTGCTTCTTTCTTTACAACATTAGCAAAATCCGCCCCTTCCTCTCTGAACACACTACTAAAACCCTTATGCACTCCTTAATCACCTCCCGTCTTGACTACTGTAACCTGCTTCTTGCTGGTCTCCCTCTGAGTCATCTCTCTCCTCTTCAATCTGCGCCACACTCCGCTGTGTGACTAATCTGCCGCCAGCCTCGTCATACCCATATTGCACTTCTTCTCAGGTCACGTCATTGGCTTCCTATCCGCTTCCACATCCAATTCAAACTTCTGCTGACCTATAAATGCATTCACTCTGTGGCTCCTCAGTACCTTTCATCTCTTATCTCCCCTTATAACCCCCTTCAGGAACTCCATTCTTCTAACAAACTGCTTCTATCTATGCCCCGCACTCCTACTGCTAACTTCAGACTTCACTCCTTTTACCTTCCTGCACCTTACGCCTCAAACAAACTACCTGTGTCTGTACGCCAGGCACCCTTTCTAACCCTCTTCAAGTCCAGGTTAAAAGCTCACCTCTTTGCTGTTGCTTTTAGATCTTGACTCTCCTGTCCTTGACTCACCTGATCTCCTTTTCCCTCCCTTGTTCCACCCCTGCCTACACCCTCTGTGTTTGTATGTTTTGTCATGATTAGATTGTAAGCTCTGATGAGCAGGGACTGTCTTCCACATGTCTGTAATGTACAGCGCTGCATACTGCTAGCACTATATAAATGTTGAGTAGTAGTAGTAGTAACAGGCCTAGAAGAACCAACAATGACAACAGGATCATCTTACCCACAGGTTTTCACAAGACTAAGCAAGTAACATCTAAGAGAGCTCCCTCGCTACTGGCGCCTGCATTATGGAACTCACTCCCCATGGACTTAAAGACTCTAAATGATATCAAGGACTTCCGCAAAGCTCTCAAGACCCATCTCTTCATCAAAGCCTATGAGCAACCACCCACTAGCTACCCTCACCACTTAGCCCCAACCGCCCATCCCCATTTAGACCTATAAGTAGATAGCCTTTTATGTATGTGAATTGTATCCCCTACTGTTGAATGTATGCCTCCCAATGTCTTGTTGACCACTTTGATTGAAGGATAAGATGGTATACAAAACTGTCTAAATAAATAAATAAAATAATTAGAACTGCAACACTCAGAAGTGCTGAGGACTGAATTTTGGACAGTGATAAGGAAAAAGTGGAATTACTACACAAATACTTCTGTTCAATGTTCACGAAAGAAAATACTGGAGAAGGACCACGGATGATTAAAAAAGGTACCAGGAGTAGATGCCACATCATACCCAGAAGAAGACATTTATGAACTGCTTGCAAAACTGAAAGTGGACAAGGCCATGGGAAAGGATCAGACACATCCCAGGATACTGAGAGAGCTTAGGGAAGTTCTGGCAGGATCCTGAAAAGATTTGTTTAATAGATCTTTGGAGACAGGGGAGGTTCTGTAGGACTGGAGAAGGGCTAATGTGATTCCGCTTCACAAATGTGGTAACAGAAAAGAGGTGACAAACTATAGGCCAGTAAATGTTTCCTCAGTGATTGGAAAAGTAATATAGATGCGGTTGAAAGAAAGGATAGTAGTCTTTCTAGAATCTAATGGGTTGCAAGATCTGAGGCAACATAATTTTGCTAACAAAAAATTATAGCAGACAAATCTGATTCATTTCTTTGACTGGGCGACCAGAGAACTAGATCAAGAGCATGTGATCGATGTGGTCTATTTAGATTTCAGCAAAGCCTTTGATGCTGTTCCTCAAAGGAATAGTGGAGTGCCTCAGGGATCAGTCCTGGGGCCAGTACTGTTCAGTGTCTTCATGGGTCACATTACCAAAGAGTTAAAAGGCAAAGTTTGTCTTTTTTCAGATGACACAAATATTTGCAATAGAGTGGACACCTCAGAGGGAGTAGACAACATGAGAAAAGATCTACAAAAATTATAAGAATGGCCTAATGCTTGGGAATTGAGATTAAATGCAAAGAAGTGCAGTCATGCACTTTGGTGCAGAAATCCAAAGGAACTATATGTGATACGGGGAAAGAGGCTGGTGTGCACAGACAAGTAGAGGGATCTTGGAGTAATAATATCTAAGGATCTCAAGGTGGCAAAACAAAGTGACAATGTGGTGGCCAAAGACAGAAGGGTGTTAGGATGCATACAGAGAGGACTGATCAGCTTGAAGAAGGAGGTATTAATGCCCCTGTATAAGTCATTGGTGAGGCCTCACTTGAAAAGAGGAGATGGTACTACCATCCACACAGTGTAGTCTATAGACCTCCTACTCAAACGGAGGAAATAGACAGAGACTTGATCAATGATATTGCAAAGGTAGCAAAAAAGGGTGAGGGGACTTTAATCTGCCAGATGTGGATTGGAGTATCCCTTCTGCGAATATGGAATGAAGTAGGAAGATCATTGATGCCTTACAAGAGGCCTTGCTCAAGCAACTGGTGAAGGAATCTACCAGTGAAGGAATCAACACTGGCTTTAGTGCTTACTGGTGGAGACAGTGTGTCTAATGTCCGGGTGGGTGCCCACTTGAGCAACAGTGATCACTGCATGGTATGGATTGAAGTAAAAGTCAAGGCAGAGTCCAATCGCAGCAAACTCAAAATCCTAGATTTCAAAAATGCTGATTTCAGTAAAATGGAAAAATATCTGAAGGAGGAACTGGTAGGATAGGAGGAGACAAGAGAAGTGGAAAGGCAGTGGACTAAACTGAAAGAAGACATAACAAGGGCAACAGATCTATATGTAAGGAAAATATAGAAAAGAAAGAGGAAAAGGAAACCGATATGATTCTCCAAAGAAGTAGCTGCAAAAATAAAGGGAAAAATAGCAGTATTCATAATTTTCAGAGGATCACCAAAAGAGGAAAAGAATACCAGATAAAGCTGAAAGAGGCAAAGAGAGAAATCAGCAAGGTGACAAGGCTTTTTTCAGGTATACTGGGGAAAGGAGGAAGGCCAGAGGTGGAATTGTAAGACTCAAAGATGCCGAGGACAGATTTGTGGAAAGTGATAAGGAAAAAGCAGAATTCCTAAACAAATACTTCTGTTCCATGTCCACAAAAAAAAATCCTTGAGAAGGGCCATGCGAGACTGATGAAGGTAACAAGGAAAATGGAGTAGATGTAACACCATATGCGATTGGGGATGAGAAACTGGTTATGTACGGACCAAAAGAAGGACCTTGGAGTGATAGTGTCTGAGGACCACAGTTGGCAAAGCAGTATGACAAAACCGTGTTAGGCTACATGCAAAGAAGAATAACCAGCAGGAAGAAGGAGGTATTAGTGCCTCTGTACAGATCATTAGTGAGGCCTCATTTGGAGTATTGTGGTCTGTTTTGGAGACCATACCTTGCAAAGGATATAAAAAGACTTGAAATGATTCAGATGAAGGCAACCAAGATGATATGGGGCCTGCACCAAAAGGCATATGAGAAAAGGCTTGAAGACCTAAATATGTATACCCTACAGGAGAGATGGGGGATATGATAGACAAGGGTATTAATGAACACATAAACACATGATGTGAAGCTGCAAGAAGGTAAACTTAAAAGCAACATCAGGAAATGCTTTTTCATGGAAAGGGTGGTGGATGCCGGGAATGCTCTCCCGATGGAGGTGCTGGGGCAGCAATATTGATTTTTATTTAACAGGGTTTTTATACTGCTTCATCATTTAGTCCAGGGCAAAAAGTTGTCTAATAGACAACATTTTGGTGGTGGTGAGAAGCGAGGAGGAATGTGACAAAATCTATCTACCCTTTTGATGTCTAGGACATCTGTACCTTGCCCACTCACAATCTTAAATGACAGAGGTATAAGGCAGGGGTGTCCCAATCCAGTCCTGGAAGGCCACAAACCAGTCAGGTTGGGAGGATATCTCTAATGCATATATATCTCATGCATATTCATTAGGGCTATCCCAAAAACCTGCCAGGATTGTGGCTCTACAGGACAGGGTTGGACACCCCTGATTTAGTCAAAGCAGCTTATTTGTAACATAAACTTGACAATAGACATTAAACAGGAACATTATAAAAACATAAGATATGCCATACTGGGTCAGACCGAGGTCCATCAAGCCCAGTATCCTGTTTCCAACAGTGGCCAATCTAGGTCATACGTACCTAGCAATATCCCCAAAAGACACAGGTTCTGCAATGCCTGTACTGGGTCAAGCATTGATTATCCTGGATCCCTTTTTAATAGTGGTTTATGGACCATTCCTCCAGGAACTTGTCCAAACCTTTTTTAAACCCAGCTACACTAACAGCCCTTACTACTTCCTCCGGTAACAAATTCCAGAGTTTGATTACACGTTGAGTGAAAAAATATTTTCTCTTATTTGTCTTAAATAGTTTACCCTGTAGCTTCATTGCATGTCCCCTAGTCTTTCTATATTCTGATAGCGTAAACAATTGATCCACGTTTACCTGCTCCACTCCATTCATTAATTTATAGACCTCTATCATATCTCCCCTCAGCCGTCTCTTTTCCAGGTTGAAGAGCCCCAACCTTTGTAGCCTCTCTTCATAGGAGTAGCCTTCCATCTCCTCCACCATTTTGGTGGGTCTTCTCTGTACTTTTTCTAATAATGCTATGTCCTTTTTAAGATACGGTGACCAGAACTGCACACAATATTCAAGGTGCGGTCGTACCATGGAACGATACAGAGGCATTATAATATCCTTTGTTTTATTTTCCATCCCTTTCTTTATGATACCTAGCATTCTATTTGCTTTCTTGGCTGCCGCTGCACACTGGGCAGAGGGATTTAACATGTTATCCACGATGACTCCTAAATCTTTTTCCTGGGTGGTGGTTCCCAATGTGGAACCTTGCATTGTGTAACTATAGTGTGGGTTGTTCTTTCCTAGGTGCATAACTTTGCACTTGTCCACATTAAATTTCATCTGCCATTTGGATGCCCAGTCTTCCAATTTATCCAGATCCTCCTGCAGTTTTCCACAATCCTCTTGGGTTTTGACAACTTTAAACAGTTTTGTATCATCTGTAAATTTGATAACCTCACTTGTTATTCCCTTTTCCAGGTCATTTATGAATATGTCAAAAGGTAGCAGACCCAGTACAGATCCCTGGGGTACTCCACTATTCACCTTTTTCCACTGGGAATATTGGCCATTTAGCCCTACCCTCTGCTTTCTATCTTTTAACCAGTTCCTGATCCACAATAGTACACTGCCTCCTATCCCATGACCTTTTAGTTTCGCCAAAAGTCTCTGATGAGGGACCTTATCAAAAGCTTTCTGAAAGTCCAGATACACTATATCAACCGACTCACCTTTGTCTACCTGTTTATGCACACCTTCAAAAAAAACATATCAGATTAGTAAGACAAGTCTAAAGCCATGTTGGCTGTCTCCCATTAGGCCATGACTATCTACATGCTGTGTAATTTTGTTCTTTATGATGGTTTCTACCATTTTCCCCGGTACTGACATCAGACTCACCAGTCTGTAATTTCCCGGGTCACCCCTGGAACCCTTTTTAAAGATTGGTGTTATGTTGGCGACCCTCCAATCTTCAGGTATTACAGATGGTTTTAATGAAAGTTCACAGATTACCAATAGCAGGTCCGCAATCTCATATTTCAGTTCTTTCAACACTCTTGGATGTATACCATCCGGTCCAGGTGATTTGCTACTATTCAGTTTATCAAATAGTTGTAATATATCTTCCCAGTGTAGCGATATTTCTCTCAATTCCTCTGCAGTATCACCTTTAAATACCACTTTAGTCTTGGGTAACATCCCTACATCTTCCTCAGTAAAGACCGAAGCAAAGAATTCATTCAGTCTCTCTGCTATAGCCTTGTCTCCTCTTACTGCCCCTTTTACCCCTCTATCATCTAATGGCCCAACTGACTCTCTCACAGGCCTTTTGCTATGAATGTACTTGAAAAAGTCTTTATTTTGTGTTTTTGCTTCCGTTGATGTATAATCCATTGATAACTTGGATTATACATCAACTTTCTTATGAGAGAAAGGAGGGTTAAGTGACTTACATGAGACCATGTGGAGTGGCAGTGAGAAATGAAAACTGGTTACTTGGTTATTAAGCCAGTGCATTAACCATTAGGCTACTCCTCCACTCCAATAGTGATGGAGTGCAAAAAGACATAGGGCAGACACAGAGGATTCCTATATAGCAATAGGATGTTATCAAAGCAAATAAATAACTTAAAAAATAGGGGGAGGGGAGTGCAACCTGCATGGAACAGTAGGTACAACTATGCTGTCCTTTATCTGCCATTATTTACTATGCGCCCAACATATTCAAAAGGTATTTACACAGTTTACAGCCCAGTAAACCGTGTAAACCGGGCACACAGAGGGCTTCTACGTCCACACTGGAATCAGGCCCTAACTGTCCATGGCACATTAGGGGAGCAAGTAGGCAGGTTCGGGGAAGAGAGTGGTTGAGGAGATCGCCTTGCCATCAGTGTGCCTGCGCTAACTGCAAGGTGGCCAATTAGCACAGGTGCCACCTCAATGTGTCATGCATTAGGGAACAGTGCTGCATATTAACAAGCAGGAATATGCTTCCCACGCCCCTGACAGTCAACATAATGATGTTGCACCTAACGTGCCATGTTTTGTACGCTATTGGCAAGTTAGGTGCAAATCACAATGTACTTTAGTGAAAGGGCCCCTAAGTGTGTGCCTGGAATTTGCAATGGATGCATTAGGGATGTGATTTTATTTGAAAACACAGAAATGACAATGAAATCTCTTCTTTCATCTTGTGCTATTTCCAAAATGAAACAATAGAAACACAAATAAAATTTGGCTTTCGCATTTTAGTTCACACTAACTGGTTTTATAATGTACTAAAATGGGAAACGGAATACATATATATATGAAAAACTACAAATGAAACAAAATGAAAAAAACAGAAATCCCTATACACCCCTAGTGTTCATATAATTCTGTAGTACTGCTTAGATTTGTTGACTCTCCGTTTCTTCCTCTGGGTCTTATTGTTAGATTGCCTAACTTTTGTGTCCTAAAATTTCACTTCTTACATAACTTAAACATTGTTGGGACAGAAAGGTTTGCACTCTTTATTATAGTCCTGCTCTCTCTCTTTAAAAATCTCCTTCTTCCAGCATACTCTTGGGCTGCTCATGCTGTGTGTCTGCTATAAATGTGATACTCGTCTGGGGCTCTGATAAGCATCGACACAGCAGTGCTACAATTAACTTAGATTTATGCTGGTGGGAGTAACTCAGTGGGAGGAAATTTAAGCAACTTTAAACACTAATATTTCCTAAGGAATGCAATAAAAATTAGAATGAAAAAGGGAATGTTAATGATTTGGTTTCTAAAAATTGTTTGCTTAGGCTCCTGCTTTTGAGGGCTTCTCTTATTAAAGGCACAGAAAATAGACTTGACAGTCTGAATACAGCACATTCAAAAACTAAGGGGTATGTTTACTAAAACCCCGTTAGGTATGCGCCGCGCTATTGTGCAGGATGCCATAAAAGGAGTGGGCGTGTCAGTTTTAAAAAAGCAAACCGGGATTATTCATGCGCTAATGTGCGCCGTGCACATTAGCGCATGAGAAACACGCGCGGGAAGCATAAGCGTGATGTGCAAGAAACAGGAACAGAGCCACAGTACAATGGTTAAGACACTGACCGATGGTGCAGGGATCATGGGTTCAATCCCCCACTGTCCCCAATGAATAAGGCTGGCTGAGGCACTACCTGCTATGTGTAATATTGCAGGCTGAGGCATATTAATTTTATTTTAATTACTGCTACTAGCAAACGCACTCTGAAAGCACTGTAACATAAGGCACCCCATAAGGTACCCCAGAGGGCACATTTTAAAGTGCACTGTCCGCCACGGCACCCTACAATGTTGCATAAAGGGTGGCATATAGGGCGCCATATAGGGTGCCCTATGAGGCACAGCAAGGTCATAGCACTGTTATTGATGGCAGCACTCTGCATTTAAACGCATGGAAAGCATAAGTAAGTGAAATGCAAGGAGGAACAGCAGTGTAGCACAATGGTTAAGGCACTAACTGATGATACAGGGGTCATGAGTTCCATCCCCAGTGTGCCCAATACATAAGGCTGGCTGAGGCATCAGCTTTGACATGTAAGTATTGTTTCCTGCGGCACTTTATTTGTATTTTATTAATTGCTGCCAGCAAACACACCCTCATGTGCCGTAACCTAAGGTGCTGCATAAGGCACCCTATACGGCACTCCATAGGGCACATTATAAGGTGCACTGTCCGCCACGGCACCCTATAATGTCCCCTATAGGGCACCCTATAAGGCGCTCAATAGGACACCTTATAAAGCACCTTATACGGACTGGCACCCTATCAGTCGCTCCATAGCATATTGTATAGTGCACCTTCTATGGACGGTAACCATAAGGTGCCCTATAGGGCGCCCTATAAAGCGCCCTCTGAGGCACCTTATGGTTACAGTATGCTGAGGGTGTTATTGCTGGCAGCACTAATGTACTTTAAAAATAGATAATGTTTGGGACAGCCCTGTCAAATAACCCCACTGTGGGTTGGAACCTATGACCTCTGGCTCCACTGGTAGTGAAGCAACCAGTGGGCTACAGCTCTATAGCTGCTAGCAAGCCCCTGGCTGTCTGCAGAAGGACTGCAAATCACCACACAAACAGTCTGCTGTGGTCACCAGGATAGGGCTAACCCACCCATACCCATGATGCACTGCACATGCAAATCAGCAGTCTACAGATGATCACAAGATGGGGTATGCACCCCCACAGCACCTCGACCTGGTAGGGGGAACTGACCATGTGTGGTACTGGCACAGAGTAGCTACACACCGTCACATTGTGCAGGTACGGCATTCACCCTGAGGGTGAGGTGGGGTGCCCAGCACCAGGTCCACAGCAGAGATAGGCCATGTTGCAGGTCCCCAGCAGTGCTGATGTGTGAGATAGGTAGTTTCTGCTGACACACCTTGGATATATCTGTGTGTCTCAGTCAGGTGTAGCCCCTATGGACCCCTAGGAAGATTATGTACTACCACCCTCTTCCTCCAGGGCTAAGGGTGGTAAACAGGATCTCCCACCAACAGATCTACCTTCTACCTCCCTGCAATGGTGGCAGTAGAGGGGACCGTCAACCCCAATCCTGCTGGGGAACAGACACCCTACAGGGCAGTTAATGCAGCTCTGTACACATACATAACACAATAGCAGACAGACATTAGGCCTGGATATGCTAAGCTGCACCCCACCACTATCTGATATTCTCCAGCCGCTGCACCCTGCAAGGCGCTCCATCAGGACACATACCAGCTGCAGACAGTCTGCTAGCTAGTCCATAGTGCATGTTCCTGGTGGAAATGCGTGCACCCCGAACTGGGATGTCAGCATACATACCAAGCAGATAAGTCAGTGACTGGGCCCCAAAGGGAAACCCATAAATATCACATGAGAGAAATGCTATATAGCACTATGGGGGTGCCTAGCCATGCAGTGGTCACTGCACAGTCAGGGTGAGAGTGATCTCCCAGCAGGACATGCTGTGGCCAACCTGTCTGTGCAGGTGGTGGCCGGGCACTACAATGTCCCAGCCAGTGCCCTATGCCCTGTGCAGATGCATCCTGGCCAGGCCACCCTGTCCGGGCTATACCCATGGTACCTTGCTCCTCATTATGCACATTGGCAGGCCAATACTGCCAACAGTGCTGGCAGTGTGGGCTGTGGAGGGTGTTTGCAGCCACCACACACTGGATAGACAGACACACACTCCCACACCTATGCCAGCATTGTGCCACTCTAGAGGAGTTTAGCAGCCCTGGCCACCACACCAGTCCTGGGCACAGTGCAGGCATGGATATGGTACGCAATACTGTTGGGGGTCACTCCCCAGGGTGGTAAACACTGTCAGAGACCAGACCTGAAGCACACTCCACAAACAGCAGAAAGGTTGCTATGATGGAGCTCAATCAGCAAACTGTGCTTAACGTAGGAATTGGTATCTGCCAGTAATCATAGCAAACGTTTGATAGCTGTGTACCATATTCCCAGGTGTAGGGTGGCATTGCTAAGGTATGCAAGGGCTAGTATTGGGAGATGCACGCAGGGCCCAATGTCCTGCCTCTCCATTAGACATTGGCTAATGGAGCCTGTGGGTGTGGGTGTGGGTGTGTCTGCCCCTGTTGGCTGCTGCTTTACGGCAGAGGTTTCCAACTCCAGTCCTGGTGTGCCAAACACTGTTCGGGTTTTCATGCTGTCCCTCATGAATATGCATGAGAAACATCTGCATACCATGGGGGTGGTGCATAGATATGCAGCACAGGCATCTTTATTAGAGGCAGCATGGAACCTGAATGGTGTTTGGCCCTCCAGGACTGCATTTGCGAGACTGTGCTCTAGGTAATGCGCCTGTTTATGGTGTCTTTGCTCTGTAGGGTAAAATGTAGGTGTTTTGGGCATGTTTACGTCATCTGCAATAAAGGTTCTGTCTGTATTAGCACGTTGTAGTAGTGGGTAAAATATGGGGACTGGGTTGGCAGGCACTTGAACCTGTGACTTTCTGCCTCCATACACACTGGTTGTGTGCACTGCACCACCATGTTGCCACAGAGACAGTGCATTCCCTGGTGATACCGTGACTGTTTGTCCGGCAGGGCCTGTCTTGCAGTGCATGGCACCCACCTACACAGGGCTAGGCCATGGTCTGCTCTGGGCAGCTGCCACTGCCCCCTCCACCAACAGTACCCCTCCGCCACCATGCTGACATGGCCTTATAATGGAGGCAGCATAAAACCTGACTGATTTGTTGGCCTCCAGGACTGAATTTGGGGGACTCTGCTCCAGGTAACGAGCATGTTTCTGGTGTCTGTGCTCGGTGGGGTAAAATATAGGCATTTGAACCATGTGTATGTTCTCTGCAATAAAGGTTTGTCCTTACTATCACGGTTTAGTAGCGGGTAAAATATGGGGATTGGATTGGCAGTAGCCCCAGCTGGGACTTGAACTTGTGATCTTCTGCTCCTGAACACACTGGCTGTGTTCACAGCACCACACTGTGCTCACAGTGACTATGCAGTTCCTGGAGATACCATGGTTGTTGGTCAGACACAGCCTGTCTGTTGCAGTGCATGGCACCCACCTACACAGGGCTAGGCCATGGTCTGCTCTGGGCAGCTGCCACTGCCCCCCTCCACCACCAGTACCCCTCTGCCATCATGCTGAGATGCCCTTCTGCTGGTGATGCTGGTGGTGTGCAGTCTCAAGCCATCCAGTGTGCAGGTAGGCGGCTGCCTATGATGCGTGTTCTGGGGTAGGGGTGCCTGCATAGGCGTCCACGCTTCCCCCCAACACCGCCTGCCAATGTTCTGTGCCCTTGGGGGTACCTGCTGGGTACTATCCCCTGTGACAGTGTGATAAACACTCTCGTGCCCATGTTGGGCCCTCATCAGTTGCTGTCTGGCTGCTGTACAGTTTCAGCATTCCTAAGTGCCACCTAGGCATTTGCCTAGTCCGCACTGTGCCCCAGCTGCACCACAGCATGTGCCGCCTGTAGCCCTCTGTATCCCCTTTCCCAGCATCTGTCCAGTTGCCCATTCCGACATGCTCGCCCTCAAGGCCGGATTTACCTATACGCCATGGTGTAGGGCCCACAGCTGGCAGGGGCCCACAAAAAAAGAACAAGTTAATTTTTTTTTAAAATAAAATTTTAAAAAAAACCTGCTGGCTGCCGCCGCGGGCCCCCTCTGCTGCCGCGGCAGCACCGACTGACCCGCGGGGGCCCCCTCTACAAGCTGAATCCATCGGTTCCTCCCTCCGTGCAGGCTGTGAGAGACGCGAAAAGAGAGTGTCTCCTCGCGTCTCTGTTAAGGCCGCAGGGGCTGATGGGAAATTTCCCATCAGCCCCTGCGGGCTTAACAGAGACGCGAGGGAGACACTCTCCCTTCGCGCCTCTCACAGCATGCACAGAGGGAGGGAGGAAGGAACGAACCGACGGATTCAGCTTGTAGAGGGGGCCCCCGCGGGTCAGTCGGTGCTGCCGCGGCAGCAGAGGGGGCCCCGCAGCGGCAGCCAGCAGGTTTTTTTTTTTAAATTAAATTTTACTTTAGGCCGACGGGGGGGGGGGGTGGGACTGGTAATGGGCTATTGGGGGGGCTGGGGCTGGGACTGGAAATGGGCTGGGGGGGTTAAGGCTAGAGGTGGGTTGATGGGGTTAGGACTGGTAATGGACTGTGGGCTGTTGGGGGGGCTTAGAACTGGCAATGGGCTGTGGTGGGGGGGTTAAGACTGGTAATGGGCTGTGGGCTGATGGGGGCTGTCTGGTAATGGTCTATGGGGGGCCTAGGACTGGAAATGGGCTGGGGGGGTTAAGACTTTAGTTGGGAAGATTGGGTTAGGACTGGTAATGGGCTGTTGGAGGGGTTTAGAACTGGTAATGGGCTTTGGGGGGGTTAAGACTGGTAATGGGCTTTGGGGGGGGTTAAGACTGGTAATGGGCTGTGGGCTGATGGGGGCTGTCTGGTAAAGGGCTAGTGGGGGCTAGGACAGGAAATGGGCTGGGGGGGTTAAAACATGAGGTGGGCTGATGGGGTTAGGACTGGGAATGGGCTGTGGGCTGGGGGGGTTACGACTGGCAATGGGCTATGGGGGGCTGACTGGAAATGGGTTGATGGGGTTAGGACTGGAAGTGGGCTGATGGGGGGTTAGGACTGGTAATGGGTTATAGGGGGGGCTTAAACTGAAAATGGGTTGATGGGGGGTTAGGACTGTAAGTGGGTTGATGGGGGGCTAGGACTGGTATTGGGTTGGGGGGTTGCTAGGACTGGAAATGGGCTGACGGGTGGCTAGGACTGGAAATGGCCTGATGCAGGGACTAGAAGGGAATGGATGCTGGGTGAGGCTGGAACTAGAAGGGAGCTGATGTTGGGGGAGGATTAGAATGGGATGGGGCTGGAAGAGTAAAATGGAGAAGGGAAAAATATTTTGTGTGGGAGGGATAAAAAATCTACAATTGGCCGGGTATTGGGAGAGTAAGTGGGGATTGAGGATGGAGGGGTAAAATTTGAGTGGATGAAATAGGAATGAGGAAAGAGCAAAAGGAGAAAGATTAGTATGTTAAAGCAGATGTAGAGAGAGAATGGAAAAAAATCTAGAAGAGAGAAGAAAGGACAAATGGACAGCAGACGATGGAGAGTTAGCAGAAGACACGAAGAAACCAGAAGAAAGTGGCTGGAGCAATTGCAGCTGAAAAAAATGCACAAAAGGTAGAAAAATATCTCTTTATTTTGAATTTATTAATTGGAATATGTCAGCTCTGGTAAATGTGCATCATTAACGTCTGCGCTTTGTTTAGTACAAGAGCAAATTAATGTATAGTTTTATTTCTACAGTGTTGTACTTTCCAAGTTTGGCTTTTGGGATTCCCAGTTTAATTATTGTCTTCCTGTTTCTAAATTGTGATTACTTGTTTGATGGTCTATGTTCTGCATGTGTAACTGAGCTGAGGTGTTCTGTTTATATAATTCCTATTTGACATTGCCACTTGTTCTCTTTCCCCAGTAGGTCATGTATTGTTCTCTGAAATGTATTGGTTTAATATTTGCAGTGTTGCCTTTTGATTGGTAGGGTATGGTGCTTTGTGAGTCCTGGTAGTGCTGTTAGGATACGGTGGGTTTACTATGAGTTCTAAATGGGCAGTGTTTGTAGTAGTTCCTAATGTGTCTGGCAGTTGGCACTGGATTATAGTAATGTAGAAATCTTTTAGTCTTTCTTTATCCATACACTCATTAAGAGGCACATTTACTAAAAGTTAGTATATGGTAACATTATGCAAATATTTATGCAAATGAGGCCCCTTATGCAAATGAGGCCCCGCACCCCCCTTGGGCCGCCCCTGCTGGGGGCCCACAATTTTTGTTGGCGTAGGGCCTCACTCAAGGTAAATCCGACCCTGCTCGCCCTGCTGTTGTGGGACATGTGCATGCCATAGGAAACCTGTCCAATGGAGAGGGAAACCCTGATCAGTGCTATTTCACTGTTTGATCATTCACCTTGTATGGGGACGGAGCGTAGACCCTTCCAAAATTCATATCTTTTTTGGGGGGCTTTCTTGGGAGTGTTATTTGATGTTTCCCATTACTATCACTATTGCCCAACTTGATTATAATTTTTTTTAAATTTTGTTGGGGTCCTTTTCAATGTTTATTTGTACTTTTGTACCGTGCACATGTATCACACATCACTTTTTTGTGGGTTTCCCTGGTTTTGCTGTACATTGCTGACAGAAATAGTTTCTCTTCACTTTAAATTGGCTCTAACGCGAGGTTTTCACTCGTGGTATTTTTTGCCTCGGATTTCAACCTCGCTAATGTGCGGGGAGCCTCTCCCCTCCCACTCTCTACCCATTGACCCCTTCTCTCCGCCCCTGGGGAGCCTTCCTCTGCCCTAAGGGAGCCTTTTCCCGCCATCATCGCACATTAGCATGCCGCGCACATGAGCGTGCACAATAGTGCACCGCGCACCTGAGCGTGCACAAAAATGCCCCGTAGTGCGACATTAGTGTGCGCTAATGTACCTTAGCGCACGCTCAAGTGCGCCCCGCACATTAGCGCACAGTAGCGCACATTAGCGCAGTTTAGTAAACATACCCCTAAGGGACTACCGCCCTGTCTGCCAGCTCCACGATCTTCTGAATGGATTGTGCTGTTGATATAATTAACCATCCCTGATGTGAAAAGAACAGGTGCTGATGCAGGGAGGCAACTGTTTCTACTGGAAATGACGTGCCAGTTTAGGACAGTGTGAGGCAGAAAATCTTTGCCCTAGACCAACGCAGGTATAATGGATTTTACAAAGAGAATATCTTGATAGTATACAAATGGAGCTTGTGTTTTTTCATTTCCATAAACATTTTCAGCAGCGTTTTTATAGTTATTCACAAGAGAAATAGCCAAAAAGCGTGTAACTTATATTTAAAGCCACATTCGAACTGAGATCACCCAAATAACTTTCTCTGTTTAACATTTGAAACCCAACAATTATGGGATCCATATTCAGAAGATTGTTACAGTTCGAAGTGGCCCTTAGCCACATTGAACCCGATATTCAAAGGCATTTACATTGTTCGCAGACCTGCAAATCGTCTAAATGCCACTAACGAACGGTAAGTGGGATATTCAGCAACACGAACAGGATTAATGCAGATTAATGTCCATGTGTGCCGCTTCTACACACTCCAGTGCTAACTTCTTAGCACTGGGGTGTGTCGGCGACATTCCGGGAAAGGGTGGAGGTGGCACCGTTATTAATCAGGCATTAACGATATTGAGCTGCTGCCCGGTTAGCAATACGTGGCGAAAGCCAGATGCAGGAAACTTTTGCTGTGTATTGCTAGCTGGGCAGCCGCTCAATATTGCCGCTGCCTTGTTAGCGAGCAACAAATGCAGCTAACCCAGATATTCAATGTCGGGGCTGTATATGAACCCAGAATCGAATATCCGGGTTTAGATTTCAGTGCTGGCAGCTAGCTGTTAGCAATGCTAGCCACTGGCACTGAATGTCATGGAAACTTAGAAACATGATGGCAGAAAAAGACCACATTGCCTATCTAGTCTGCCCTTCCATAGCAACTACTACAATAGTCCCCTTTTTTCCTTTAGAGATCCTCTGTGTTTGTCCCATGCTTTTTTGAATTCAGATACTGTCCTCATCTCTACCACCTCCACTGGGAGACTATTCCACGGATTCACCACTCTTTCTGTAAAGAAATATTATCGCATATTACTCCTGAATCTATCCCCTTTCACCCTCATCATATCTCCCCTCATAGCAGAGCTTCCTCTCAATTGAAAGAGGCTCTCCCCCTGTGCATTTATGTCATAAACGTATTTAAACATCTCTATCATATCTCCCCTATCCTGTCTTTCCTCTAAAGTATACATATTAAAATCTTTAAGTCTGTCTTCATATGCTTGATAACGAAGGCCACTAACCATTTTAGTAGCCCATTATTTCCAGAGATAAGTGATAACTTGCCCAAGGCTATTTGGCTAATACTTTTTTATGGATTTTTCCTCCAAGAGCTTCATTTCATTTATTAAATTTATATACCATCCATTAGAAATTTTAAATGGTGTATGAAAAATATAAACATCTAATATTACAATGAGCAAACAACACAAATTAAACATATATAGGGGTATGTTTACTAAACTGTCTTAATGTTACCGGCGCTAGTTGCAGCGATAATGTGAAGAATGTCATATAAGGAGTGAGTGTTCCAGTCGTAAGGTAGCAAGAATCTGTATCGCGCAATAGTGTGCGCCGTGGCACGTTAACACGCATTAACCCTAAGTACATGCCAGCGCAATATTAGAAGCTATAACAATGTAGCCCACTGGTTACTGCAATAACTGTGGAGGGCAGAGGTCATGGGTTCAGTCCTGCAGTAGTGTAATCTAAAAAGGCTGTCTGATGCATTTTCTTTTAATTTAAATCAGTGCTGCCAGCAAAAACACCCTCACAGTGTCGTAACCTAAGGTGCCTCATAAGGCGCCCCATAGATCACATTATAAATTGCCCTGTCTGCCAAGGCACCCTATAATGTGCCCTATAGGGTGCTATAAAGTGCCTATGAGGCACCTTAGGTTACACCACTGTGAGGGTGTTTCTGCTGGTAGCACTGATTGAAATGAAAAGGAAAAGCCTCAGACTGCATTCCTAAATCACACCACTGTAGGAACAAATCCATGACCTCTACCTCCACAGTTATTGAAGTAACCAGTAGGCTATATCTTTATAGCTACTACTGCACTGCTGGCTGGCTACAGAAAGACTGCAGGTCACCACACAACCTGTCTGCTGTGGTAACCAGGATAGGGTAAACCCACCCATACCCATGATGCACTGCACATGCAGATCAGCAGTCTACAGCTGATCACATAATGGGGTATGCACCCCCACAGCACCTAGGCCTGGTAGAGGGAACTGACCATGTGTGTTACTGGCACAGAGTAGCTACAGACCGTGACATTGTGCGGGTCCTGTGATCACCCTGAGGGTGAGGTGGGGCACCCAGCACCAGGTCCGCAGCACCTGGCTTGGCTGAAATAGACTATGCTGCAGGTCCCCATCAGTGCCAGTGTGTGATAGGAAGTTCTTGTAGATACACCTGTGTCCATCTGTAGCTCCCAGTCACATCTAACCCTTGTGGACTATGATGCCCTCAGAATAGTGCATGTCCTGTGTGGGTGCCATGGTCGCATGTTATAGGTGAAGGTGGGTGTTTGGACCCAAAAGAGGATTATGTAGCACCACCCAACCCGCCCTTTATGGCTCAGGGTGGGGGGACAGGATCTCCCACCAACAAATCGACATTGTACATCTCTGCAATGGTGGCAGTAGAGAGGACCATCAACCCCAGTCCTGCTGGGGAACAGGTACCCTACAGGGCAGTCGATGCAGATCTGTACGCAACACATAAGGCAATGGCAGACAGGCAGAATGCTGGAGAAGCTCAGCTGCCGCCCACCACTATCTGACATTCAGCAGCAGAGGACACAGTCAGTCTCTACCCTGCAAAGTGCTCCAGCCATACACATGCTAACTGCCGACAATCTACTAGCTAGTACATAGTGCGTGTTCCTGGAAGAACTATGTGCACCCAAAAAATGGGATGTGTGCGCACACACACCAAACAGGTATGTCATTGTTTGGGCCCCAAAAAAGAGAACCCATAAATATCACTTGAAAGAAATACTGCATAGCACTATGGGGGAACCTAGCCATGCCGTGGTCACTGCTCAGTCAGGGTGTGAGTGACCTCCCAGCATGACGTGCTGTGGCCACCCTGTCCATGCAGGTGGTGGTCAGGCACTACAATGTCCCAGCCATTGCCCTATACCCTGTGCAGATGCATCCTCCCTAGGCCACCCTGTCCGGGCCATACCCACAGTACCTTGCTCCTCATTATGCACATTGGCAGGCTAAAACTGGAAACAGTGCAAGCAGTGTGGGCTCAGTAAGGTGTAGGCAGCCACAGCACACTGGATAGACATACACACACTCCCACACCTATGCCAGCATTGTGAAAATATGGAGGTTTATGGCAGCCCTGGCCACCTCACCAGTCCTGGGCACAGTGCGGGCATTGCTATGGTATGCAATACTGTTGGGGTCACCCCCAGGGTGGTAAACATTGTCAGAAGCAATAATTGAAACACACTCCACAGATATCAGAAAGGTTGATATGATGAATCTCTATCAACAAATCGTGTTTAACTTAGGATTTGTTAGCTGACATTAATCATAGCAACTTTTTGATATATGTGGAACGTGTTCCCAAGTTTAGGATGGCATTGCTAAGGTATGCAGGTGCCAGTATTGGGAGATGCTGCTCTGCGCAGGGCCCAACAGCCTGACTCTCCATGAGGCTTTGGATAGTGCAGCCTGTGGGTGTGGGTGTTTCTGCCCTGTTGGCCGCTGCTCTAGGGCAAAGGTTCCCAACTCCGATCCTGGTGGGCCAAACACTGTTCAGGTTTTCATGCTGTCCCTAATGAATATGCATGAGATACATTTGCATACAATGGGGGCGATGCATACAAATGCAGCACAGGCATATTTATTAGGGACAGCATGAAACCTGAATGGTGTTTGGCCCTCCAGGACTGCAGTTGGGAAACTCTGCTCTAGGGATTGCACATGTTTATGGTGTCTGTGCTCTGTAGGGTAAAATATAGGCGCTTCAGGCATGTTTAATTTATCTGCAATAAAGATTCTGTCTTTATTACCATGGTTTAGTACTGGGTAAAGTATGGGGACAAGGTTGGCAGGAGCCACAGCTGGGACTTGAACTTGTGACCTTTTGCCCCTGAACACGCTGGCTGTGTGTACTGCACCAAACTGTTGCCACAGGGGTGGGTCATTCCCTGGGGATACCATGACTGTTCATCAGACAGACCTTGTCCGTTGCAGTGCAGTGCTTGCCACCAGCACCCCTCCACCACCAGCACCCCTCCACCATCATGCTGACATGCCCGTATGCTGCTGGTGCTGGTGGTGCGCAGTCCCAGGCCATCCAGTGTGGCAGTAGGCAGCTGCCTATGGTGTGGGTTCTAGGGTAGGGGTGCCTACATGGACATGCACGCTTCCCCCGGCACCGCCTGCCAATGTTATGTGCCCTTGGGGGTACCTGCTGGGTAATATTCCCTGTGACACTGTGGGACACACACTCGTGCCCATGTTGGTCCTTCGTCAGTTGCTGTCTTGCTGCTTTACAGTTTCTGCATTCCTATGTGCCACCTAGGCATCTGCCTAGTCCGCACTGTGCCCCAGCTGGACCACAGCATGTGCCGCCTGCAACCCCCTATATCTCATTTACAGCATCAGTACAGTTGCCCTTTCCTACGTGCCCACTCTGCTGTTGCTGCACATGTGCACGCCCTAACAAACCTGCCCAGTATAAACGACAAAAACCCTGATCAGTGCTATTTCAAGATGGGATCATTCACTTTGTAGGGGGACAGTGCATAGACCCTTCCAAACATGATATCTTCCTTTTTACGCTTTGTCAGTAGTGTTGCTTTATGTTTATCATTAATATCACTATTGGCCAGCTTGGTTTTTGGGATTTCAGATGTGGTTCTGGTCATTTTATATGTTTATTTGCCTTTTTGGTTCCTGCACATGTATCACTACTATCACTTTCTGAGTTTCCCTGCCTTTGCTGTACATTACTGACTGAAATAGTTTCTCACTCCTGCAAATGTGCCTCTAACGTGAGGGTTTCATTGGCGTTAGTGTTCAGACCCGGATTTCACAACGTTAGTGTGCCTGGAGCCTCTCCCCGCCACTCTCCGCCCATTGACCCCTATCTCCGCCCTCTGGGAGGCCTTACTCCACCCTTCAGAGCTGGGTTTCACAGCGTTAGTGTGCCTTAACGCCGCTGCCGACGTTATCATGCGATAACGTTACTTATCGCGCGATAATGTTGCCACTGCTATATTAAGACGGTTTAGTAAACATACCCCATAGTTAGTCTAAAATAAATATGTCCGTTTAGACAATAAGGGGGGTATTTTAGAAGCTCTATTCGTGAGCTGGACATCTGAAAATGGGCACATGGAGACATCCCTGGTCCCTGGAACCATTTTAGAAAGCTATATATACAGACGTCCCTGGCACAAGCACATCCAGGTAGAACGAAGGCATCGTGGAAGTTTGGCCTGGGAAGAACAAGAGATATGCACATCACAGTGTGATTTCAGGACAGCACAAGCACGTCTGGCCCTGTTTGCTGAGGCATCCATGACTATACCCGGTGCCGGCTCCAGAGTTGGTCAATGTATTGGCTCCCTAGGCAAACTTATTCCTTATCCTCCCCTGGCTGTCAGAATCTATTGTTTAGCTTTGAATGCCCTGCTCTTTACCACCCTCTCAGAAGCTGCTGCCCTAGGCGACTGCCTAGTTTGCCTAGTGGTTGGCCCAGCCCTGCCTATACCTCCTCCTGACCATGAATAAGGTGCTAAAAAGTGCTCGTTTAATGACTGCAATGCTTTCAGGAGGAAAAGTAAAATGCGCTTTCATCGCCACAATTTATATTTCCTGTCCTTAGAAAACTGCATGAAAATACAGATCCCAAACATATTACTGCCCGCCACCACATGTCTGAGTATCTGGTATGGCAGATAGGACATGCTAGTCTTAGAACATAGTCTCCCCCCTTCTGAAATACCACGGCCAGCATGTCCAATTACCGGGTTCGGTAGGCATGCAATTCAGGGACATCCATGTTTGTGAAATGGCTTACACTTGTGCACGTACCAGGCCTTGCTATCTGCTCGAGGCCTCAGAACTGGTTACTGGGACATATATTTTTCAGGGTGGAAACAGAATGATTTCAGAAAGCACTTATACATGCCTCTCTTCACTGCTGTCACTACCCCGGATATTTTGATGGTTTGCTTTGCACGTCCCAGATTCTTCCTAGATGTAGATGTCCTTTCTAAAATATCATTTCACTGTTCTTAATTTAAATACCGCTCTTAAAACATTCTTTAAGCAAACAGGTCTTAACACATTTGTGAAAATCCATCAAATCCCTCATTGAATGAAGTTCTTGTGGTAACTGGATCCATAACAGGATTGAACAAGCATGAGTAGTTGTGCCTGCTTTCTTGGCCACCCAAAATGATTGTACCTCTAACACATTTCCTTCCTGTGATCTTAAAGTTTTAGCAAAGTGATACCAGCATATTGGAACAGCCAGGGGTATAAAGCTCCCCACTAACTATATATAAAACATTGTTAATAACATTTTAAATTTAAAATGGTTTCACTTGGGGCAGTTTCTCCAAATGGGTTAGTTTTGAGCATTAAATACACACAACACCACCCTTTATAACCCCAATAGCATCCAACTCTTCAATAATCAAATACTTTCATCTTAGGCTATAAACATACTACATACTACATTTCGGGTGCATAAAGACCTCAGAAGAAGCTCATTCCATTCATCTGGCGAACGGTGTCACCATAGGACAGAGCCTAGAACTTATACATCACAGGCCTCACCCTTCAAACTTTAATATAATTATATCAACCAATACCACTATTATACTATATCCAAAAAAAGTACTTTTTAAGGATTCGAACATCAATTAAAATCAGTCTTTTAATCTAAATTATAATCTAAAGTTTTACACAATAATATAGAAAAAAAATTTTCAGTGTTCAAAATACAGAGCAGTTTCTTTCTACTCGTACTGAAGATAAAATCACCTACAACTGCTATAGTCAGCTTAGCACCTAGAAAAATAGAGAAAGAGAGTCCAGATGGTAAAAATACTTCATCACAACCGTTCAAATAGTAATACGTTACTTATCTGAACAATAAACTTCGGACATTTATCCTTCGTCTCAACCGCAACGATTTCCGATTCCTCTCAATCCCGCTGATTTCAAAAAAATTGAAACAAGCATTGCCTCAGAAGTCAAACGCCGCAACAGCTGTTCAGAAAGACCTCAAGCAGACACTTGGCGTTTACTGCAATCTAGGTAGGTGCTAACAGACTCAAAGGAGTCTAGGGTAGCACGAGTAAGAAACCTAGAGATATTTTGAGTATGACTAACCAGTGAGGAATAGTCTGTACACCTGGGCTCTTGAAGAAAAGGAGTCAAAAGATGTAATTGCTTTGTGACCTCCTCAAGAGATAGACCCATATAAAAAATATAGGAGAGAATTCTTGCTGAAAGCATGGATGTCTGGAAGGTTTGACGTCCAAAGGCATCTAGTGTCTTAGACTCATGACGTGGCGGACAAGAAGAGTGCTTTTTATTACTCTTCACTCGCCTCATTGCTGATTCTACTACAATGGAATGATGAGGAAGTTGAGTCTTTTGAAACCCTGGAGAGGGGGGCACCTGATACAGAAGATCAGTTGCTCTGGAAGGTGGGGGTACCTTTAAAAGAGCTTCCCACATTTGTAGAAGGAGATCCTGCAAGGAATGATGCAAAGGAAGCATTATGTTGTCCTTTGCTTTGGTAGGAACAGAGAGGTATTCTATATTCCCTTGTGTAGGATCTTGTCCAGGAACAGGAATGGCAAGCAATTTTGCCATATCCAGGAGGAAAGTCTGGAAAGAAGGATCCCCAGAGGGAACTTCCCCTGGATAGGCTAGATCTGATGAAGAAGTAGCGTTGGCACCGAGGGATCTATCTAAGTATATAGGAATAGAAGATCCTGAATGGTGCAGCATGGGATCCCTAGATGGTGGTCACTGGTACTGTGGATCAGGACCAGCGACAGTCGGTAACAGATCGTCCGTGCTAGGGATCGATTCCAAACTCGGCATCAAGGGAAGCGAGCCTGATGAGAGAAGCATGGAAGGCACCAACAGCAATGGTAATGTGGATATCGGTACCGACTTCGGTACCGTATCTGATACCGGTGGATGAAGGCCAGCCGGTGGCAACTCTAACGGTATCAGAGGAACCGAGAACTGCGGATCCGAAGTATCGGAACCGAGCCTTCGGTACCGACAGGAGTCGGTACCAAGGCGAGTCGGTACCCAGTCCTCCAGACTGGAGATCGATTCCAGACTCGGCATCGAAGGAAGCGAGTCGATCGATGCACGTCTGGAGGGTACCGATGTCGGTACTAGTATCGGTGTCGGTACCGATACTGGAATGTCGGTCTGGAGCGTATCCACCGGGCCCGCAGGTACCGAGGACGACGATCCCTGGTGAGGAATGTTTCATCCAACACCAGTGCCGATGCCGGGGTATTGGTACCGCTCAAAGCGGATGCCACCACCGGGCATGGCTCAGGTATGTTCTGTGAGGGGTGAACCTCAGGAACAACCTGAAACCCCACACAGGCTTTGGAGGCCGAAGACTCCCATCAGGGTTTTGAAACCAGTAGATTCTCGAGGACAAGGCCGGAGGCATCTCTATGCTGTGCATGAGAACTGCCGCTCGAGGACTGGCTAGTCTTAACAGACTGTTTTTGGGTTACCTGATCCTGTGGAGAAGAAGATATGGTCGGTGCCCTGAAGTTGGAGGGGGAACACGTGTCGAGGACGCGATGTTGAAAACCTCTTCTCACAAAACTATTGCCCGAGTGCTCCGGAGGAAAACGGTCAGGACCCAAGCAAGTTAGACACCAATTGTGAGTGTCTAAAAATAAAGTTGTACTGCCACAGTTTGTACATTTCTTGGGGAAAGTGGCTGGCGGTTCCATGAAGGAAATGGAGAGGCCTAGAAGGCCCGAGAGACCATGAGACACTAAGGAAGAAAAATATTCCTTAAAAAGGAAAAACTTTAGAAGAAAAGAAAAAAGAAACACTGGCGGTACCGGTGGCGTCGGGGAAGGCAGCCGCGACCACAAGAAAACTAAAAAATAAAAGAAGAATTTTCTGCGGTGACAGGAGGACATCCTGATGGCTCCGCAGAAAAACGAAAACTGAGGAGAGGCAGTTGGGAAGGCGGGAAGGCAGCATGCAGGCGTGTTGGGATGCTTCCAAAAGCTTTCTGATTGGACGCTGGGAAGCGTTCCTGCGTGGACTCCGTCGGTACCGACGTACCCATATGTGAAGACCCATTCCTGCTTGTTCCTGGAGATAAATAATTATATGTAGACTCAATTTAAATTGAAACCCCAAAAAGCCAGAGTCCACATGCAGTGCAACATCAGATAAATAAGAGATGCAGTGCCCCAATACTGTGTAAAATATAAAAATAGCACAAAGTCCAATCACTAAAATTAAATACAATTATTTTTTCTACCTTTGTTGTCTGACCATTTTATTCTCTGATCATGCTGGTCCCGATCTGAGGCTTCTGCTTTCCTGTCTTCTCTTAGCTCTCTTTCTGTGGTCTATGGTCCATCTGCCATTTCTTATCTCTTCTTTTGTTTTCTCCACTTCCTTCCATCAGCCCATTTCCAGTTCCAGTAATCCTCCCCAGTATCAGCCCCTTTTCCTCCTTCCCTCCCAGTACCTTCCAATGTCAACTGCCTTGCATTCCCATGACTACAACTGGTGTTCATTCTCGTCCAGTCCCCCTCCTTCCCCACTGTCCAGCCTCTTCTAGTCCAAATACAATCCCAGATATTAGCTCACGTCCACTCTCAGTGCCACCCTCCAGGTCAGCTCCCTTCCAGACACCCTACCCTCTGTCCAAACCCCTTCCAGTGCTATTTGCATGTCAGCTCCCTTCCAGCCTTCTCCCCATAACCCAACCACCTACCACTCCCATCCCCAAGTGTCAGCTCCCTTCCAGTCCCCTTTCAGTACATCCCAGGTGTCAGCTCCTTTCCAGCCCCCTCCTTCCCCTGCATCAGCTCCCTTCATGCCCCCTCCTTCCACTGGCAGAGCCTCCCATTATCTGCTCCCTTCCAGTCCCATTCTACCATTCTCCCGCATCAGCTCATTTGTAGCCCTAGCCCCTAGTTTTCTTCCAGGACCAGCAGCACTCGCCTCCCCTCCCCCATTAGCCCATTTCCAGTCCCAGCCCATTTCCAGTCCTATCCCCCTATCAGCCCACTTCCAGTCCTAGCCCCCCATAGCCCATTACCAGACCTAAACACCCCCCATCAGCCCACATCCAGTCCTAGCCCCCCATAGCCCATTACAAGTCCTTAACCCCCCATCAGCCCATTTCCAGTCCTTGCCCCCCCATAGCCCATTACCAGTCCTAACCCCCCCTTCAGCCCATTGCCATTTCTAGCCTCCATTAGCCCATTACCTGTCCTAAACCCCCCCATCAGCCCATTTCCAGTCCTAGCCCCCAATAGCTCATTACCAGTTCTAAACCCCCCCCATCAGCCCACCTCGTCCAAACCCCCCCATCAGCCCACTTCCAGTTCTAGCTCCCCATCAGCCCATTTCCAGTCCTAGCCCCCCATCGCCCATTACCAGTCTTAACCCCCCCATCAGCCCATTTCCAGTCCTAGCCCCCCATAGCCCCTTGCCAGTCATAACCCACCCCATCAGCCCATTTCCAGTCCTAGCCCCCCATAGCCCATTACCAGTCCTAAACACCCCCATCAGCCCATCTCCTTTCCTAACCCCCCCCCCATTAGCCCATTTCCAGTCCTAGAACCCCCCCATAGCACATTACCAATCCTAAACCCCCATCAGCCCATTACAAGTCCTAACCCCCTCCCCCCCGGGAAATTAAAAAAAAGAGAACCTGGCTGTTGAAGCTGCTGCCGCAGCAGCAGCAGGAAGTGCCCAGGGGCCGCCCCGACAGAGCCCTCCTGTCTCCCTCAGCATGGCTTGCAGAGCCGTGAAGGGAGAGTTTCCCATCTCCCTTCATGGCTCTGTAAAGCCGCGCTGAGGGAGACAAGTGGGCTCTGCCGGGGCAGCCATGGGGCACTTCCTGCTGCTGCTGCAACAGCAGCAGCAGCGGCTCCTCTGCTCATTTTTTTTGTTGTTGTTGTTGTTTTTTTGATGGCCGGCAGCGGCAAACTCACCCTCCTTTTCCAGGCAGCCGTGGTTCCCTGCCTCATAGAGAACCGCGGCTGGGCTGTGATTGCAGTTTTAAACAAAAACTAAACCGGTGCCGAGCCTTCCCGCGTCTGTGAAAGACCTCGTGCAGTTTTGTCCCGCCCCCAAAGGAAATTACATGTAATTTCTGTTGGGGGCGGGACAAAGCTGCATGGGGCCCTTCACGGAGGCGAGAAGGCTCTGCACTATTTAAAACTTCAGTCACAGCACAGCCGTGGTTCTCTAAGAGGCAGGGAGCCATGGTTGCCTGGAAAAGGAGGGTGAGTTTGCCGCTGCTGAGAAGCAGACTCATCAGCAACTTGTGCACTTCTGTTTTTGGGATTTTTTTTAACTTTTGAAGGCGAAGTGAGGCGACTGTTTTGGGGGCATTTTTTACCGCCCTCAAGACTAAGCCACCTGAGGCAGCCGCCTCACTTCGCCTCATTATAGAGCCGCCCCTGGTAACATGTACAGGCAACTCGTCAGGGTACAATTGGAAATTCTTCTTATATCAGGCCCATGGTGTACAATACAATGGGAAATATTTCTGTATCTTTCTGCCATATTTTCTTAGTCTCTGCATTTCTTGGTATTTCAAGATCTTCTTCCTCTCCATGCAATTCACGGAATAATCAGTTGGAACTGACACCTCTATTATCAATGCCGTTCTGGTGTTTTTCTCCTTTATCACATTGTCAGGTTTTCTTGCATCCAGTTTCTTATCTATTAGAATGGGAATGGCCCAAGTTGTCATAACTTCTCCATTCTCCATTAATCTCTTAGGATCATGATCTCAGTGCTTTTCCAATATAGCGTACCTTTTATTCATCTGAGATTTCTGAAGCTGCGCACTCCTCCAAACAACTCTTTGCTATCCTCCATAGACTCTCCTCAATTGGCCCATGCTGCTCTCTGTCCTCTAAGACTCCTGACCCTCAACTCCTGGCTACTTTCTTTTCCAATAAGATTCTGGACCTACGTTCCTCTTTTTCAAGTCCCTCTCCACCCCCTCCGTTATCTCCCCTGCCCCGTGGTCCTTCCTGTAGTTCTCCTGAACATTCTGTGGACTCTCTGGTTGGTCCTCTTTCTTTTTCTTTTACACCCAATCCAACGCTGGTTCACACCTGGTCTTCTTTTCGTCCAATCCTTTCTGCCGAAGTGTTACAGATGTTGTCTAAATCCAGAAAAACAACCTGTATATGACCCAATTCCATCCCACTGGTTAGCTGAGCCTTCTTTGCAGCTCTTGCCGTTTCTGACTGCTATTATTAATTCCAGCCTTTCTTCTGGCCTTTTTCCATCTTCCTGGAAATCCGCTGTTGTACGTCCTCTTCTGAAGCAGTCCTCCCTTGATCCTTCTGTTCTGTCCCACTGGCGCCCTGTTTCTAATCTCCCTTATCTAGCTAAACTTTTGGAGCGGTTTGTTTTTGAACAGCTGAATTCTCACATTGAGGCCATAAACTCTCTTCACGCCCGCCAAGCAGGTTTCCGTCATGGGCACAGCACCGAGACTGTCCTTTTAGCACTGTTGAATGAACTACATGTTGCACATGATCGGGGTGATGTTACTTTGATTGTTTCACTTGATCTTTCTGCAGCTTTTGATTTGATTGAGCACTGGACTCTTCTTTCTCGCCTTTCTGATTGTAGGTTGCAGGGTACAGTTTTACAGTGGTTTCGCTCTTTTCTCTAAGCTCGCTCTTTCACTGTTCACTCGAGTGGTCATTCCTCTTCTTCTTTTCCACTCACTTGTGGTGTGCCACAGGGTTCTGTTCTCTCTCCTTTACTGTTTAATATCTTTCTTGCTCCGTTGCCCCTATTAATCCAACAATTTCCTGTGTCTCCTTACATTTATGCGGATGACATTATTCTTCTTTATCACGTTTCTCCACTTATTTCAAATATATCTCCATTTAACGACTGTCTCTCACATATTGCTTCTTGGCTTTCCCAGAATTTTCTTCATCTAAACCCTACTAAGTCCACTGCAATGTGGGTATCTTTAAGTGGCTCCTGTCCAACTATTGCTCCTCTGATTGATTCTATTCCTATTCCTTTGGTTTCCTCTTTTCGCTATCTGGGTGTTATTCTTGATTCTTCTCTTTCTTTTCACCTACACATCTCTTCCCTCACTCGTCGTTCTTTTTTGACTCTACGTCAGATCAGGGCTGTCCGTTCTCTTTTGCCATTTGACTCACTGGTTACTTTGGTGCTGGCTCTAGTCATCAGTAGGCTCGACTACTGTAATGTTTTCTTAGGAAACCTTCCTAATTATCAGCTCCAAAGACTCCAGTCTGTTCAAAACACCGCTGTTCGGCTCATTACTTTCACCCACCGCTATGATCATGTTACCCCTCTTCTTCTTCGCCTACATTGGTTACCCCTTCGTTTTCGTTTTCACTATAAATTTCTTATCTTAATTCACCGGGCTATTTACACAGGTGAATCTGCATATCTGGCTAATCATATTTCCCTTCACACTCCCTACCATCAGCTTCGATCCCTTCACACCAATCGTCTAGTCTTGCCTGCTCCTTCACGGGCGCACCTGGCGCAGACTCGACACTCGGCTTTCTTCTTTTTGGGTCCTCTTTTATGGAATGCTCTACCATCTTCCCTCCGATTAGAATCTTCCTACCCGCATTTCAAGTCATTACTCAAAACTCACCTGTTTAAACAAGCCTTTGACCTTCCCTCTGATTCCCATCCCTGAAATATGCTGTCCTTGTCATTTTGTCTGTCCTTTTGTCTTTGCTTGTAGTATGTGTTTGGTTTTGTGGTATTTTTAATAATTTTATCTCGTACTGTCTTTTGTCTCGATTTCTTCTTTCTGTCCAGTCTTTATGTACCTATCTGACTTTTTGCTTTCCTATTATTTTATGGCGTTCTTTTCTTTAATTTTGCAGTGTTGACTTTTATTTTATTTTATTGTACACCGCTTAATGCCTTGGCCATAGCGGTTTATCAAATGTTTTAATAAAGATAAAAGATAAAGATAAAGAATGTTATAGTGTTTATAAAGGGAGTCATTTTGAACTGTGAATAGCAGAGATGGCATCCGGTTTGAACATCCATCCTCTGCTATTCGCTTGGAGCCGATTCTGTTCCCAAAGCTCCCCGCACATACAGAAATGTTGTGGGGAGCTCTGGATGGGAGCAGGCGGGGGTATGTCAGAGGAGGAACATGGGTGGGGCGGAATGGCCCTGGACGTACAGGGCCGATTATGGTCGCGGCCTTGTATATCCAGAGTTGAGGAAATAGACAGGGGACTTATTCCACCTTCGAGGAAGGAGAGTGGCACTGGCAGAAACCCCAACCCAGGTGAGTGGTAGTGGGAGGTTCCTCACAGCCTGACCCTGGCCTTGGCAGGCCCCTCCGGGGGTCGGATGGTGGGGATCAGCAGTATTGATTGGGTGCAGGGAATTGGGGATCCTTCATGGTGTCCTGTTGCCATGGTGACAGGACGCAACGACACCAAGGCTCTATGCAGGAACATGGGGATTGTTGGACGAGGTGGGAGCTGAATGTGCAGCGGGATGGAATTGGGGCACATCCTGCCCATCCAAGCCCTTTGCCCTGATTCTGCTCCCATGGGAACATCTAGCTCCCACGGGTGCAGAATCGGGTGTAAAACTGGCCCATCCAGATTTTGGACGCCCTGAACAGAATGGGCCCCAAAGTGTCCAATGGATGAGGCATGCCAGCTTGTTATGTCTTTCTGTATAGAAGTTGTCTGCCATGAAAATTTTGCAACCAGCTACAGTGTAAGATGAGTAATCAGTCTGTGTATGCCTGTTTTGCTAGTTTTCTCTGTGTTCACTGTGAAACATCTTGTCTATAATTCACTATTCTGGGCTGTAACTATCAATCTTTCATCTTTATGTTTCAGTTTGCCTCTCCTTAACTATTCATGTGTCCAGTCTTCATCGTCAAATGGTTTCTGGAGTAACACTTTGTATTTCCCACTGTATTTATATTTTTTACCATTTTTTCCTTGCTGCTGATTTGATTCTTTGTGGAGTTTTTTCTCTTGTTTTGCAACTTCTGTTGCTTCCTTCCCTATGTGTGTTGGTGGATTCTCATCCATCACTTCTACTCATTGGAATGTTTGTTCAAGTTTATAATGAAGACAAATTCTGGTGGTTTATCCTCTGTTTTAGTGAATAAATTCTGGACATTCATTTTTAAATTATAGCACTTTCTGTATATTTGGATCTGATCATGTTGTTAAATAGGCCTAAAGGCCTATAGTAGCTCTGTAGGTATAATCGATTCCTATGAAGTCCAGTCCTCTAGGGATGTATAGTCTTGGCATATACTGGCTCTTATAAATTACCTCATGGGCATGAATGAGTTTTTTTATTCGTTTATCTAGTTTCTCAGGATCATTTAGAGTCCCAAAGCTATATGAAAGCACAGGAATTGTCAGCTGATTAATGGCTTGTATCTTATTCCATGATATTAAAGCACTTTCAACAACAATTTTAATCTCTTGTAATATTTTTTACTGATTTTTTCTCTCAATATTTTTTGCTTGACTATTACTTTTTAGTCTACTTCTAGGTATTTATATACACTTTCCTATTCAAGTTCTTTGATGTCACAATCCTCATTTAGGGAGATGTTTACTGTTTTGTTCAGTTTTCCTCTAAGGAAGGATTCCTTAGCACATTTGTCAAAGCCAAAAGTTATCTTGATGTCATCTGAGAAACAGTATGGTCCTTATCTGCCATCATGTTTCTATGTTTCTAATTGTTAGTCACTAGAACCTAAAGATTCAAATAATCTACAAACAGTAAAGGGGTTATTCTGAACCATGAATAAGCCGTTTACACGTACAGGTTGAATGCTTTCGGCACGTACATGTCTAGCCCGATTCCGACAACAAAACATTTTACACGTACAGACGAGAAAGATGGGTAACCTGGACGTGGGTGTAGAGGGAAGGAGCATGGGCGTGTCAAGCCGCCTATACATCTAAACCGTATTCCGACAAAACTGTGTACCTAGATGTCTAGGTTAGACCTGCTAAAACGTGGAATAATAGCCTATGTCAGCTAAAGTAGCACTGTATTGTAACAACACAGAAGGATAAAATAAATAAAGCATAGCTGTTTCATAAAAGGATCTGGACAAGTTCCTGAAGGAAAAGTCCACAACATAGACATGGGGAAAAGAACTACGTACCCTGGGGGTAAGAAATACAGCACGTTGCTATTTTTCGGGGATGCTACTCTGTAAATGCGATCCAGATTGGCTACGCCTGGAAATTATAATAGGCTGGATGGACCTTTGACTGAAGAGAAACAACTGAACCATGTGGAAGCAATAGGGGTCCAATGGAAGTCAGTAACGGAGGGCATTTTCACAGACAACAGATCTGATTGGTGTGTAAAAATGTCTAAGTCATGCAGATAAACCTTATGCATATGACATTTTCCAAACCTAAGTGCAAACCAGTAACCTCTCTCTATCTAAAACATCTTCCCATTAAAAAACAAAGCACCTACCTTTATCAAAGACCAGTACATTGTTTTACCAATTGCTTATGCAAAGGTCAAATAACTTTCTTGAAGGAATGATAAGGATTTGGGAGGCTGATCTCTAAACCAGTATTATTTCTCAGCAATGGGTATTTCTCAATACTGGAGTGAAAGTGTATCCCTCTCTGTCCCACTTACTGTGAAGGTGGTTAAAAATAAGTCTGATGAAGCCTTTGGAGCCATATTCACATGTCAGAACACTCAATAGTGTTGCTTTTCCGGGGCGTTCCATGCCAGAGTTACACGTTTTGACGCGGTTAGGCATACAACAACGTATATATGCAAATTCACAGAATACCGTACACCCGTGTACGTCTAGATTCACATTTATGTCCGACTCCTGCATTATACATGCATAGCCGCTAAAGTTGAAAACGTGTAACTTTTCCTGTATGCTACACCTCTTGGATATTTTGGGAGCTTATTTTGTGCAACATATAGGCCTCTACAGCAACACTGCCACTGACATAGTAGGTACAAACGGTCTCTAATGTAACTGCGATTGTATGTGTGCTGGGACCCGTGCTCCAGATGCATGTCTGTGGTACATGTGGCCCTTTGGGAGACAGTGGTATGCATGGATCTTGTTGAAGAGGCCAGGTGCCCTGCACAGACACCTACCACAGGGCAGGCAGGTGTGGGCATGTCACTGTCTGGCGCAGGGACTGACTGGCTTGCATGTGAGCGTAGCAGGTCCTTCCCCAAAACCACATCCTCAGCCCCATACTGTGGTCACTGGGAAAGCGCATGTTTAGCCACCACAGTTGCATGCCTGTAGGTGTTACATAGACATTACATAGTATATGATGGCAGATAAAGACCAGTATGGTCCATCTGGTCTGCCTAGCAAGGCGACAAGAGTCGGTGCACCTGCTGCTCCATGTAGGTCACCCCTATTGAGATATAAGAGATGTTTATGTTTATTTTGATGTTATCCTGTTGCTATAAAGGGATCCACTGTATCTTTCCCATGCCAATTTGAGTTCTGTCACTGTATTTGCCCACACCACTTCCATTGGGAGGGCAGTCCAAGCATCCACCACCCTTTCAGTGAAAAAGTATTTCCTGCCATTGCCTTTCAGTTTACCCCCTTGCAGTTTCATGTTCTGCCCTCTAGTTTTACAGCTTCCCTGTCTTTGGAAGAGTTTTGTTTGTTTGTTCATTAAGACACTGTAAGTATTTAAAGGTCTGAATCATATCTCCCCTGTCCCTCCTCTCCTCCAGAGTGTACATATTTAGGTCTTTAAGTCTCATGGGTCTTCTGGCGCAGGCTCCAAATCATTTTGGTCGCCATCCTCTGAACCACTTCCAGTCTTTTCATATTCTTTGTGAGATGTGCTTTCCAAAACTGAACACAATATGCCAAGTGAGGCCTCAACAGCAACTTGTACAGTGGCATTAGTACCTGCTGGTAAGTCCTCTCTGTATGCAACCCAGCATCCTTCTGGCTGCCTTATCACACTGTTATCTCACTGTTTAAGATCCTAAGAAACAACCACTCCGAGGTCCTTCTCCTGGTCCATGCACACCAACCTCTCATCCCCTATTGCATATATTTTCCTTGGATATCTGCTTCCCAAGTGCATGACACTGCACTTCTTCACATTAAATCCTAACTGCCAAACATTAGACCATTCCTACAGATTCTGTAGATCTTTCCTCATGTTATCCACTCCCTCAGAGGAGTCCACTCTCAGCCTGCTACTGTTCTGGATGTAGATCTCCTTTGTACATCTGGGCTGAGCTAGACATACAAAGGAGATCGCAATTCCAATCCCGCGGGGCATGTCTTACTCCATGGGATCAGAATGGCAAACAGGCGTGTACATGCAGTCTGGGACTGCGATTCAGTCTGGGCCTGCACGTACAGCCACAGCTCAACTAACTCACTAAGGGCATTTAAATGGAGCTATGGTGCCATGTTGCCATGGCACCGCGGCTTCATTTCAAGGTCACAATGCCGGCTGCTGTGAAATAGGGTTCATTCCCCGCAGCCCGACCCCTGATCCAGCCTCCTAAGGCCAGGGTCAGGCTGCGGGGAAGCAACTCCTGCCCCCCCCAGCCCCATCCGTGCCCCGCAGCTGAACAAAACAAACATCCAGGGGGTGGAATATTCTCCCCTGAAATTTCACCGGACCTGGAAGTAAGGGGCCGACATTAGAATTGCCCCTGTATGTCCAGGGCTGGCGACCAACCACTGCCTGCCCACTCTCCGTCCCCATGACGCCGCTTTCCCACTTCCATCTAACTTCCCCGCATAACCAGCGGGAACGTTAAATGGGAGAGGAAAGCTGGCATGAATAGCAGGGATGGACATCCCATTGAGACATCAATCCCCGCTATTTGTGCCTCAGAATAACTCCCTCTGTGCTGTCATTGGTGGCTTAACACCTTGCTGCATGTGTGGTGCAAAGGACATCTGAGCGGTGCACACATAGGGGTGCACCCACCCCTCATGGGCATGTTCAGAGGTAGATGTGCAACCATGCAGCAGTGCATGGTGGACAGGCCACCTACTGAGTGCCCTGGGCACATGTGCTTGTTGGGAGGGTGCAGCAACATTGGTGTAGTGCAACACCTGCCCCCCTGCCACCCACAGGAGGCTTGGGGGGGGGGGACATTTGGTGGTACCCCGAGGCCCAGACTGACCCCCTATGCGGATATACATATGGACACAGTGTTTCAAAGTAACAATTTTATTTGTAATAGTTACACAACTTATTCTCCATATCCCTCCCAGGGGCAGACATCCGAGGGGGCCTCATTGAGATGACCTACGTGGGATCAGGAGCGCCTCCGTCAGCCACTCAAAAGCCCATGTGAGGGCCTGGAGGTCACCCCTGATCCCATGTAGGTGATCTGCAATGAGCCAAAATGGCCCATCCTCAGCTGACTGCGCTGCCGCCCCTGCCCCTTCCGATCCTCTCCCTCCACCCCCTCCACCCTCCCATCCCCACTCTCCACCCCCTGCACCCCCTGTCCCCTCCCTCCACCCCTTCCACCCCCGTCCCCACCCTCTCCACCCTCCCATCCCTTCCCCCCATGTTCCCTATCTCCTCCACCCACTGGGTGTCCCTGGGTGGTGTTGCCCTGAGTTCCCCCTCCTCCAGGGACAATGACTCCTCCTCCTCACTCTGTTCCTCAGGGCCATCCACCCAGGGATACCCTGCCAAAGTACTGTCCAGCCCTTCCCCCTCAAGGGAGCGGGGCACCTCTGTGAGGTCTAGGATGAACACTTCATTCCAACTCTCCCCTGCGGGGGAAGTGCTGGATGGTACTATTTATTTGTTTTATTTATTTGGCTTTATATACCACGCTATTTTAAATCAGTGTGGTTTACATTGTAACAACTTGAAACATACAACAGTATACATAGAACATTTGAACTTGGTACATAAAACATGTAGACATGGAATATTTGAACTTGATACATCAAACAAGATAATTAACATGGAGAGTTTAAAGATCTTAGAGTTATAAACTAAGGGGTATGTTTACTAAACTGTCTTAATGTTACTGGCGCTAGTTGCAGCGATAATGTGAAGAATGCCATAAAAGGAGTGGGCGTTCCGGCAGCAAGGTAGCAAGAATCTGTATCGAGCTATAGTGTGCGCCGTAGCATGTTATCGAGCGTTAACCCTAAGTTCATGCCAGTGCAGGGCTAGATGCAATAAAGATGTAGTCCACTGGTTATTGCAATGACTGTGGAGGCAGAGGTCATGGGTTTGATTCCGCAGTGGTGTTATGCAAGAAGGCTGTCTTAGGCATTTCCTTTTAATTTAAATCAGTGCTGTCTGAGGCATTTCCTTTTTATAATTTAAATCAGTGCTGCCAGCAAAAACACCCTCACAGTGCCGTAACCTAAGGTGCCGCATAAGGCGCCATATAAGGCACTCCATAGGGCACATTATAAAGTGCCCTGTTCGCCAAGGCACCTTATAATGTGCCCTATAGGGCGCTTTATAGGATGCCTATAGGGCGCCTTATAAGGATCCTTAGGCTACGGCACTGTGAGGGTGTTTTTGCTGTCAACACTGATTTAAATTATAAAAAGGAAATGCCTCAGACAGCCTTATTAAAAAACACTACTGTGGGATCAAAGCCATGACCGCTGCCTCCATAGTCATTGAAGTAACCAGTGGGCTACATCTCTATAATGTCTAGCACACCACTGGCTGGCTACAGAAAGACTGCTGGTCACCACACAAACTGTCTGCTGTGGTTACCAGGATAGGGTAAACCCACCCGTACCCATGATGCACTGCACATGCAGATCAGCAGCCTACAGCTGCTCAACAGATGGGGTATGTGGCTCTATAGCACCCCGATCTGGTAGGGGGAAATGACCGTGTGTGTTACAGGCACAGAGTAGCTACAGATCGTGACATTGTGCGGTTCCTGTGCTCATCCTGAGGGTGAGGTGGGACGCCCAACACCAGGTCCACAGCACCTGGCTTGGCTGAGATAGGCTCTGCTGCAGGTCCCCATCAGTGCCAGTGTGTGATAGGTAGTCCTTGCAGACACACCTGTGTCCATCTGTATTTCCCAGTCATGTCTAGCCCTTGCGGTCTATGATGCACCCAGAATAATGCATATTCTGTGTGGTTGCTATGGTCACATGTTATAAGTGAAGGGCTGTGTTTGGACCCAAAAGCAGATTATGTAGCACCACACAACCTGCACTCTGTGGGTCAGGGTGGGGGACAGGATCTCCCACCAACAGATCCACCTTCTACATCTCTGCACTGGTGGCAGTAGAGGGGACCATCAACCCTGGACCTGTTGGGAATAGGCACCTTATAGGGCATATTTGTATACATCACATAGGACACTGGCAGAAGGCCTTGAAAAGCTCAGCTGCCTCCCCACCCCCACCACCATCACCATCTGACATTCACCAGCAGAGAGCACAGTCAGTCTCTACCCACTGCACTCTGCTCCAGCCATGCACATGCTAACTGCAGACAGTCTGCTAGCTAGTACATAGTGCATGTTCCTGGAGGAACTGTGTGCACCCAAAAATGTGATGTGAGTACACAAACCAAGCAGGTATGTCAGTGATTGGACCCCAGAAAAGGGAACCCATAGATATCACTTGAGAAAAATAGTGTATAGTACTATGGGGGAATCTAGCCATGCCATGGTCCCTGCTCAGTCAGGGTGAGAGTGACCCACCAGCATGACATGCTGTGGCCACTCTGTCCATGCAGGTGGTGGTCGGGCACTACAATGTCCCAGCAATTGCCCTATGCCCTGTGCAGATGCATCCTGCCCAGGCCACCCTGTCCAGGCCATAACCCCAGTACCTTGTTCCTCATTATGCACATTGGCAGGCTAACATTGGAAACAGTGCAAGCAGTGTGGGCTCAGTAAGGTGTAGGCAGCCACAAAACACTGGAAAGACATACACACACTCCCACACCTATGCCAGCATTGTGAAAATATAGAGGTTTTTGGCCACACCAGTCTTGGGCACAGTGCGGGCATTGCTATGGTATGCAATACTGTTGAGGTCACTCCCCGGGGTGGTAAACACTGTTTACCTGATGTGATGTGTGACAAATGGTAGAGTGATATACCTTGCAGTAGTCATATGATTTACATTCTAGAGGTGACCTTTTAGGGCTTGTGCATGCTGTGCTGCACAGTGTCATGGGATGGGGGTGGTGGGTTTATACTCAGGTGTCATCTGCAGGACTGTTTCTTTGTGGACACAGCGGTGGCTGCATGGGGCAGTTTCCCATTGGAGGTGATGCTGTTGTGGACAGTATCAACATGGGGTGGGCACAGGGTTCTCTCAGGGGACTGGTGTGGTGGTTGATAGTGGGGGTCAGCCTAGGTCAGCCATGCGTTGTGCAGATATGTGCTTTCCCTTTTGTCTATTCTTCCTTTTTTCCACCTTGTGTTTTTGTTTGCCTGTTTCCTGTGGGGGCCCTGTTTTGTGTGTTTACTGTAACTTGGATGTGTGGTGGGTCCAGTTTACCCCCTGCTCCTTTTGCCATTTCACTTTGCAGCTACTTCCTGGCTCTTTGCACTGTTCTTGTCCCACCACAGGCATTTCCCCTGCCTCCACCCTTTCTTGGGCACTATGCTGTTGCTGCACATGTATCACTACTATCACTTTTCTTGGTCTCCCTGCCTTTGCTGTACATTGCTGACTGAAATAGTTTCTCTCTCCTGCAAATGTGCCTCTAACGCGAGGTTTTCACTGGCATTAATTTTCAGACCCTGATTTCACAGCGATAGTGTGCCTGGAGCCTCTTCCCACCCACTCTCCGCCCATTGACCACTTCTCTCCGCCCTCTGAAACGACTTACTCCACCCTCTGTGTGCCTTAACACTGCCGGAGACGTTATCACGCGCTAAGTGATGTTATCGCACGGTAATGTTACATTATCGCGCGATAACATTACTTATCGCACGATAACGTCACCGTTGCAACCTTAGCGCTCTTTGTAAACATACCCCATGGTCTCCAAAACTGAACACAGTATTCCAAGTGAGGCCTCACCAGTGACTTATACAGTGGCATTAGTACCTCTTCCTTTCTGCTGGTAATTCCTCTTTGTATGCAACCCAACATCCTCCTGGCTTTTGCCACTGCCTTGTCGCAATGTTTTGGGACAGCATGAAATCCTGAACAGTGTTTGGCCCACCAGAACCAGAGTTGGGAACCTCTGCCCTAGAGCAGCGGCCAACAGGGGCATAAACACCCACACCCACAGGCTCCATTATCCAAAGCCTCATGGAGAGCCAGGCTGTTGGGCCCTGCGCGCAGCAGCATCTCCCAATACTAGCACTTGCATACCTTAGCAATGCTGCCCTAAACCTGGGAATACGTTACACATATATCAAAAGGTTGCTATGATTAATGGCAGATAGAAATTCCTAAGTTAAGCACAATTTGCTGATAGAGCTGCATCATAGCAACCTTTCTGATATCTGTGGAGTGTGTTTCAGTTTTGGTTTCTGAGTGTTTACCACTCCGCGCAGTGACCCCAACAGTATTTCGTACCATAGCAATGCCTGCACTGTGCCCAGGACTGGTGTGGTGGCCAGGGCTGCCAAAAGCCTCTATATTTACACAATGCTGGCATAGGTGTGGGAGTGTGTGTCTGTCTATCCAGTGTGTTTTGGCTGCCTACACCTTACTCAGCCCACACTGTTTGCACTGTTTCCAGTGTTAGTCTGCCAATATGCATAATGAGGAGCAAGGTACTGTGGGTATAGCCCCGGCAGGGTGGCTTGGGCAGGATGCATCTGCACAGGGCATAGGGCAATGGCTGGGACATTGTAGTGCCGGGCCACCACCTGCATGGACAGGGTGGCCACAGCATGTCCTGCTGGGAGGTCACTCTCACCCTGACTGAGCAGTGACCACAGCATGGCTAGGTACCCCCATAGTGCTGTATAGCATTTTTTCCAAGTGATATTTATGGGTTGTTTTTTCTGGGGCCCAATCACTGACATACCTGCTTGGTGTGTGTGCTCACATCCCCTCCAGGAACATGCACTATTGACTAGCTAGCAGACTGTCTGCAGTTAGTATGTGTATGGCTGGAGCACCTTGCAGAATGCAGCGGCTGGAGACTCACTGTGCTTGCTGCTGGAGAATGTCAGATAAATGGTGGGGGACAGCTGAGCATTTCAAGGCCTGCAGTCTGTCTGCCATTGCCTTATGGATGTGTACAGGTCTGCATTGACTGCCCTGTAGGGTGCCTGTTTCCCAGCAGGACTGGGGTTGATGGTCCCCTCTACTGCCACAGTTGCAGGGATGTTGAATGTGGATCTGTTGGTGGGAGATCCTGTCCCCCACCTTGAGCCCCAGAGGGTAGGGTGGGTTGGGTGGTGCTACATAATCCGCCTATGGGTCCAAACACCCGCCTTCACTTAAATCATGTGACCATGGCACCCATACAGGATATGCACTATTCTGGGCGCATCATAGTCCACAAGGGCTAGATGTGACTGGGATATATAGATGGACACAGGTATAACCTAGGTGTGTCTGCAAGGACTATCTATCATACACTGGCACTGATGGAAACCTGCAGCATAGCCTATCTTAGCTAAGCCAGGTGCTGTGGACCCAGTGCTGGGCGCCCCACCTCGCCCTCAGGGGGAGCACAGTACCCCCACAATGTGACAGTCTATAGCTACTCTGTGCCAGTAGCATACACGGTCAGTTCCCCCTACCAGGCCGAGGTGCTGTGGAGGTGCATACCCCATCTTGTGATCATCTGTAGACTGCTGATCTGCATGTGCAGTGCATCATGGGTACGGATGGGTTAACCCTATGCTGGTAACCATAGCAGACAGTTTGTGTGGTGACCTGCAGTCCTTCTGTAGCCAGCCAGGTGTTTGTTAGTAGCTATAGAGATGTAGCCCACTGTTTACTTCACTGACTGTGGAGGCAGAGGTCATGGGTTTGATCCCACAGTGGTGTTATTTGATAGGGCTGTCTGAGGCATTTCCTTTTTTAATTTAAATTAGTGCTGCCAGTAAAAACACCCTCACAGTGCTGTAACCTTAAGGTGCCTCATAAGACGCCCTATAGGTAACATTATAAGGTGCCTTGGCGGACAGTGCACTTTATAATGTGCCCTCTGGAGTGCCTTATAGGGCGCCTTATGCGGCACCTTAGGTTACGGCACTGTGAGGGTGTGTTTGCTGGCAGCACTAATTTAAATTAAAAAAGAAACTGCCTCAGACAGCACTCATGTAAAGTAAAGGGCAATGCCTCAGACAGCCTTACTCATTAAGGCCACTGGGGGATTGAACTCATGACCCCTATTTCATCAGTCAATGTATTAACCATTGTGCTACTCCTCTGTTGCTGTGTTTCTATGTCAGCGCACCTAATTAAGGCTAACACATGTTAACGTGCCACAGCTCCCTCTATCACGCGATAATGGACTTCATCACGCGATAACCTGAAATGCTACCTTAAGACCGGAACGCCCACTAGCTTATATGGCATTCGTCACAGTAAGACTGCAACTAATGCCGGTAACATTAAGATGGTTTAGTAAACATACCCCCTAGTCTCATAGCCTCCCTGTGCTCATTATCACAATCATTCACAGGTGCACCTTATCCCCTGCGATCTCTACCACCTATCCTTTGATTTCTTCTGACTTCTGTGCTCCTCTCCATCTCTCTCTTTTTGGCTCCTCAACACTTTCTCTTCCTATTGCTCATACTTCCTAATTGTCTCCCCTCCTACCAACACCTTCATGCCCTTCCCCCTTATCTTCTCTTTACCATTGTCGCTCCCCACCATCTTGTCTTCTACCCTATCATCAGCTCTTGAGCTTCACCACTTTCTCCCTCTTATTCAGCCATCTCCTCTCTCTCTGAAAGAACCTAACCCTCATTACCACCATGCTGTCTCCTCTCTGCCCCGCACTCTTCTACTCCCTCTCTTTCTCTTTTCTGGAGATATCAACCCGAACCCTAGCCCCCCTAGATTTTTGTCACACTCCCAGAACAGATTCTCACACAATAGCTCATATCTTAATCATATCCCTCTCCTCTCCACCTCCTCTCTTCCTTTCTCATGTGCCTTGTGGAATGCACACTCCATCTCAAATAAAATTGCCTTTACTCATGATCTCTTTTTCTCTAATGATCTTCATCTCCTTGCTCTAACTGCAACCTGGCTCCTCCCTGAGGGCTCAGCTTCAATTGCTGCTCTCTGTCATAGTGGCTATCAATTCTCCCACAAGCCTTGTCCCATTGGCTGTGGTGGAGGTGCTGGGCTTCTACTCTCTCCTTCCTGTCAATTTAAACCCCTCCTTCTGTCTCAGTCCCACTCCTTTCTCTCCTTTGAAGTCCATTCCATCCGGCTTTTTACTCCGCTACCTCTCCAATTAGTTGTTATTTGTTGACTCCCTGACAAGTCCACCTATACCTTTCTCTCTGACTATGACTCATGGTTTTCCTTCTTTCTGGATTCATCTTCCCCCTCCCTTATTCTCAAGGATTTTAACATTCTTGTTGATAACCCCTCTGACCCTTATGTTTTAAAGCTCCTCTCCCTTACCTCATCATTCAACCTCCAGCTTTGCTCTATTGCCCCTACTCACCAGCAAGGCCGCTGCCTTGACCTTGTATTCTTCTCTAATTGCTTACCCTCAAACTTCTGTACCTTACTTCTTTCCTTATCGGACCATTACCTGCTAAGCTTCACTCTTCATCACTCACTGCTTCAACCTCACCCTGTCTCCTCCATCCTCTTTAGAAATTTTCATGCTGTTGACCACTGGCTCTCTCCTTCACTGTCTCATAACCTCTTTCTTCCACTATGTCATATGAGGCAGTAGCTTCCTATAACACTGTACTTTCCTTTGCTCTGGATGCTCTTGCTCCGCCCATGCCATGTCCTGTGAGGTGAACAGTACCTCAACCCTGGCTGTCTTCCACTATCCACTATCTACATTCCTGCGCTCGCTCAGCTGGACGTGCTTGGCTCAAATTCCACACCCTTGCAGACTGTCTACATTTCAAATTCATGCTTTACTCTTTCCAGTCAGCCATAGCACTCGCCAAACAAGATTATTATGTCCATCCGACTGACTCTCTTGTCTCTGACCCTTGCTGTCTCTACAACTCTCAACTCTCTCCTCAAGTTGTCTCCACCTCTGACCCCTCCCTCCCTTTCTGCCCAAACCCTGGCTAACTACTTCTATGACAAAATCCACAAGATCACACTCCAATTCCCCATGGGTCAGCTACATCCCCTCTTCCCCCTCTTCACTCCCAACTCCCCCCCCCCTACCTCTGCTACCCTCTCTTTCTTTTCTATGATCTCTGAGAAGGAAACCACTCACCTTCTTTCCTCAGACAAACTCACTACCACCCGTCTCCTTAGCTCCATTTCCTCTACTGTTGCCCCTTCCATCTCTCGTATTCTCAACCTATTGCTCTACACCACTGCAACTTTCCCTGCAGCCTTCAAGCATGCTGTGGTCACACCTCTCCTCAAGAAACCCTCACTAGACCCTACCTGTCCTTCTCACACTATTAACCCATCTCCTTCCGCCCCTTCATTTCTAAACTACTTGAATGTGCGGTTCACTGCCATTGTCTCGACTTTCTCTCCTCTCAAGCATTTCTGGATCCTTTACAATCTAGCTTTTGTCCTTTCCATTCTACCAAAATGCTCTTGCCAAAGTCTCCAGTGACCTCTTCCTGGCAAAATCCAAGGGCCTTTACTCAATCCTCATCATTCTTGACCTTTCTGCTGCTTTTGACACTGTTGACCACAACCTTCTCCTTGATAACTTGTCCTTGCTTGGTTTTAAGGGCTCTGTGCTATACTGGTTCTCTTCTTATCTCTCCAATCACTCTTTCAGTGTTTGTTCTGTTGGATCCTCCTCTACTGCTATTCCACTCTCAGTTGGTGTACTCCAAAAGATCTGTCTTGGGTCCAGTCATTTTCTCTATATATAATCAAGTCCCTTGGTGCACTCATCTCTTCCCATGGCTTTCAGTGCTATCTTTACGCTGTTGACACCCAGATCTACCTCTCTACACCTGAAATCTCTCCAGGAATCCAGGCCCGGATCTCTGCCTGCCTTTCTGACATTGCTGCTTGGATGTCTCAAAGCTGCTTGAAATTGAACATGGCCAAAACTGAGCTTCTTATTTTTCCCCCTAAACCTTCCTCCTTTCTCAGTCTCTGTGGATAACTCTCTACTCCTCCCTGTCTCCTCAGCTCACAACCATGGGGTCATCTTTGACTCCTCTCTCTCTCCCTCTTCACACACATCCAACTGATAGCTCCATTTCTTTCTCTACAGCATCAACAAAATTTGCCCATTCCTTTCTGAACACACTACTTTGACACTTATCCACTTCCCGTCTAGACTATTGTAAACTAATCAATGCTGGTCTCCCTCTGAATCATCTCTCCCACCTTCAATCTGTTCAACACTCTGCTGCCAGCTTCGTCATGTTCATATTACCCCCTTCTCAAGTCACTTCATTGGCGTCCTGTTTCCGCATCCAGTTCAAACTTCTCCTGCTGACCTATACTTGTACTGTAAGTGCATTTACTCTGCAACTCCTCACTACCTTTCCTTCCTTATCTCTCCCTACACCCCACCTTGGAAACTCCTCTCTTCTGGCAAATTGCTTCTATCTGTGCCCTTCTCTTCTATTGCTAACTCCAGACTTTTTCTCCTTTCACCTTGCTGCTCCTTATGTCTGGAACAAACTACCTGAGTCTGTACATCAGGCACCTTTGACCCTTTTTAAATCCAGGCTAAAACCTCACCTCATCGCTGCTGCTTTCGGATCTTGATTCACCTGATCTCCTTTGTGTTTCCTTACCATTTCCCCTAGCTGTATCCCATGTCTGCAGCTACTGCATTGTTTGTCTTGACTAGATTGTAAGCTCAGATGAGCAGGGACTGTCTTTTACATGTGTCTGTGCAGCGCTATTTATGTCTTGTAGCGCTATTCATAAATGGCTCGGAAAAGAGAATAACAAGCGAGGTTATCAAATTTGCAGATGACACAAAACTATTTAAAGTTGTTAAAACCCATGAGGATTGTGGAAAATTGCAAGAGGATCTTGATAAATTGGAAGACTGGGCATCAAAATGGCAGATGAAATTTAATGTGGACAAGTGCAAAGTTATGCACCTAGGAAAGAACAATCCAAACTATGGTTACACTATGCAAGGTTCCACATTAGGAACCACCACCCAGTGGAAAGATTTAGGCGTCATCATGGATAACATGTTAAAACCCTCCTCCCAGTGTGCAGCAATGGCCAAGAGAGCAAATATAATGCTAGGTATCATAAGGAAAGGAATGGAAAATAAAACAAAGGATATTATAATGCCTCTGTATCGTTCTATGGTGCGACCGCACCTTTTGAATATTGTGTGCAATTCTGGTCACCGTATCTTAAAAAGGATATAGCTTTATTAGAAAAGGTACAGAGAAGAGACACCAAAATGGTAAAGGGGATGGAAGGCTACCCCTATGAAGAAAGGCTAAAAAGGTTAGGGCTCTTCAACCTGGAAAAGAGACGGCTGAGGGGAGATATGATAGAGGTCTATAAATTAATAAATGGAGTTGAACAGGTAAACATAGATCGATTGTTTACGTCATCAGAATATAGAAAGACTAGGGGACAAGCAATGAAGCTACAGAGTAACCTATTTAAGTCTAAGAGAAATATTTTTTTCACTCAATGTGTAATCAAACTCTGGAATTTGTTACCAAAGTATATAGCAAAAGCTGTTAGTGTAGCTGGGTTTAAAAAAAGGTTTGGACAAGTTCCTGGAGGAAAAGTCCATAAACCATTACTGAAGTGGACTGGAGGGAATAGTTTATTAAAGGTTTGATATTCTTCCCTTTCATAGTATATCAGAGGGGTATATAATACAATTCCCATGGTATAAGCATTGTGGAATCTGTCTACCTTTTAGGATCTTGCAAGATACTTGTGACCTTGCAATATCCATGCCACCTCTCCCTCCTCCTCCCGTGATCATGCGTTTCTCTCACTTCTAGCTGATCTTTCTTTCCAACAACTCGTGTCCTTTCCGACACACTCTGCTGGTCACACTCTTGACCTCTTCATTTCTCCCCTGAGTGCTCCTTTTACCCTCTCTTCCTTCCCTTCCCTATCCCTTCCTTGGACTGACCACTACTGTCTTTTTTCTTCCCTTTCACTCCCATTACACTCTCCCGCCTCCCCTTCTCCCTCCACCCCTCCCCCCCGTGTTCTTACCCGCCGCATTACCCCAGACACTTTGCTTCAGTTTCCTTCCCCCGACACCTTATTCTCTTCCGATTTTCATCTTCTTTCTGTTGATGCCCAGGTCCATGCTTGGAATGATACTCTTTCTTCTACTCTTAATGACATAGCTCCCCTTCAATCACGTCCTGTTCCCCGCCACCCTCGTCGTCACCCCTGGTTTCACCCTGGTCTTTCCCTCCACCGCAGATACCTCCGCCGGGCTGAAAGACTATGGCGTAAGCATCCCTCCCCCCCCTCGCTGAACCATTTCCAAACATGTTATCATCACTACTGCACTCTCCTCCACGCTGCAAAGCGAGACTATTTTTCTACCCTTATCTCAACGTCTGCCAACTCCTCTCGCCAGCTATATTCTGTCCTTCATTCTTTGTCTGCCCCCCGTTCCTTCTCCTCACCTTCCCCCTCTCCTGTTTCCCCTGACCCAGCTGCCTTGGCTGCCTTCTTCTCTTCCAAGATACTTTCCCTCCGCCTTTCCTTCCCTTCCTGTCCCCCTCCCCTCTCTCCTCCTCCACTCAATCCCCTGCCTACTCCCCCTCCTTCTCCCCCTATGCTCCCCCCTCTCTCACAGATGGTCCTCCTTCGAGCCCATTTCTGCCTCCATCCTCTCCAAGGTCTTTCACTCCGTTCGCAAAACCTCATATCCCTCTGATCCCATTCCCTCCCGTTGGCTACTAGATCCCTCCTTGGCTCTTTCCCCTTATCTTCTCTCCATTATCAACAATAGCTTATCCACTGGTATCTTCCCCACCTCTTGGAAGCACGCTGTCATCCGTCCTGTCTTGAAAAAGAGTTCCCTTGACCCATCCTCCCCCTCTAACTGGCGTCCCATCTCCAACCTTCCTTTTCCCTCTAAGCTCCTTGAAAAACTTGTCTTTTCTCAGCTGTCCTCACATCTTGAAGCTTCACTTACCCTGCACCCTCTCCAATCTGGTTTTCGCCCTGGCTATAGCACCGAAACTGTTCTTCTTTCCCTCCTTAATGAGCTTCACTCTGCCCACGACCGCGGTCTCTTCACTATTGCTGTCTCACTTGATCTCTCAGCTGCATTTGACCTTGTTGATCACCGCACCCTCCTTTCACGCCTACTCGATGCAGGTCTTTCTGGCACCGTCCTCCGTTGGTTCCAGTCCTTTCTCTCAGGTCGTTCCTTCTGTGTGTCCACTGGTTCCCTCTCCTCACCCCCCACTCCCCTTCCCTGTGGTGTCCCACAAGGGTCTGTTCTTGCCCCCCTCTTGTTTAATGTCTTTCTTGCTCCTCTTGCTCTCTTAGTACAACAACAGGGTATATCTGCTCACTACTACGCTGACGACATTTTCCTGCTCTATCACACAAACTCTGCTTCCCCTGACATTACACCTCTCAACGACTGTCTCTCCACTGTGGCTTCTTGGCTCTCTTCCAACTTTTTGCATGTTAACCTCACCAAGACTTCTGCAATATGGTTCACCGCTGGTAGTCCTACTCCATCTATTCTCCCTGTGCTTTTCTCCTCTCCTGTCCCTCTTGTCTCTTCTCTACGATACTTAGGCGTTACCCTCGACTCTTCCTTATCCTTTAAACCCCATATTTCCTCTGTTGTTCAACGCTGTTTTTCTACCCTGCGTCAACTTCGCTCTGTTCGTCCTTTCCTCTCTTTCTCGTCCATGACCACTCTTCTCCTTTCACTTATTGTCACTCGCCTTGATTACTGTAATGCTTCTCTGGCCGGTCTTCCCCAGTCCCAATTACAACGCCTCCAGAGAGTCCATCATACTGCAGCTCGTATTCTCACCTGCTCTTCCCGATTTGATCACGTCACTCCTCTTCTCATACGATTGCACTGGCTCCCAGTCCCCTTCCGCATTCAATATAAGGTCCTCACTTTCGTTCACAAATCTATCCACTTAGGTACCCCTCTTTATCTCGCAGATCAGATCCATCTCCACACTCCCCACCGCTCACTCTGCTCCATACACGCCAACCGTTTGCTCCTACCATCCCCCTCACAGGCTCACCTTGAATCCACCCGCTCCTCTGCCTTTTATTTCCTTGGACCTCGTCTTTGGAATTCGCTTCCCCCGGACCTCCGCCTGGAACCTACCCTGAAAACCTTTAAGGCCCACTTAAAAACCTACCTTTTCTGTCTCGCCTTTGACCTCTCCCCACCTCCTTCCCCCCTCCCTTCCCTTCACTGACTTCTCTGTAGCCATTTTTCCTGTTACTTCTCCTTCCCTTTAGCTTTTTCTCCTTTCTCCTAAATCTTTTCTGTCACATATTTGGCGTTCCTTTCCCTCCTTCCTGCAGCTATTTTGAATATTGTACACCGCTCTGATGCATTTTTGCCTGAGCGGTATATTAAGTTACCAATAAAGATAAAGATAAAGATAAAGACCTGGATTGGTCACTGCTGAACACAGGCTATTGGTCTAACACAGTTGGCAAGGCTTCTGTTATTATGTTCTTGGCAGAGATGGTGCGTGGTAGTCTTGTCATCCGGAACCTTATGAAGCTGTGGTCACCTGCAAGGTCTAGGAATTGGGCCCTAGGCCTATGCATGCTCTGATAGTGATGCCTCTTGGTATCCCTCCTCCATGCTCTGTGTGTGTCATGCAGTATGACCTGCATAAACCATCTGTTCATGTCTCTCATGGCTCCTGCCTTCCTCCACCAGCACCTTGTAAAAACCTCCACTATGGCAGCCAACAAGCACATGCACTCAGCCACAGCCACAGACTAACACACACATACAGACACATGTATAGACAAACAAGCAGCAGAGACACACTCACACAGACACATCCTGGGCACGACTAACAAAGAATGGGAGCACACCAGGGAGATGGGGAATGAGATATACAGGGGGATGCTGCAAAGGTTAATGAGACAGATAGGACAGAGAGCAGCGGAATAAAAGGTAGCCGAAGACATACATACCTAGACAGACAAAGATAGCAATCAGACCAAATAATCACAATCAGATCTCATCCAGTCACTAGCAGTGCAAGTCATCCCAAAAAGTGAGGTTGGCTTTTGTTCATGATTTATAGCAGCTGTAAATACCAGAATTTAAACTTTACAAACTACATTCTACATGGGTAAACCTCAGCACGTCACAGACCACGTCCCCAAGTCACCTATTTTAAAACATGGAAATCTGCACATAGCCAGAGCGTCCACATGCAAATAGCAGCCTTTCCAAAATAGTGATTTCCATGCGGCAATAATTTATATATTGATGAGGCATTGATATGGAAATCACAAATAAGACTTCTAAATAACCCCCTGAGATGCCAACGCAGTAAAGTGTACTATGCTCTGTGCACAGGTTAGCTCAGATTTTGCACACAATTTTGTGTGCTACCAGTGCAGAAAGGAGTTTTATGTACAATTTAACTGTGCACAAAGCCTTGAGTGGCCTGCGGTGCACAGCGCATTTAAATCCATGGTAATGAAGCAATTAGCTATTCAGCAGAGATGCAGAGAAGTGCACAGAAGAGCAGCAGACAGAGCTCAAAGTTGGGATTTTAACGAAGGTCTGAGGAGGCATAAAGGATTAGCTTATAGGTCTGTTGTCTGCACTGGTGAGGAATTTATGCCTGTTTCTTCTCTGTCTTGAGCATAAAGCTTTTTTCTGGCTTTGTTGAAGGAGGTGGTGAAAACATGGCAGTGACGGTGTGCTGGAACAATGTGATGCTCATGTGCTGGAATGCTGTCTGGCACATAAACAACAATATTGATCTACGCGGAATTTCTGTGCACAATAATATCAGCATTTATGAAGTTAACAGTATGGAGGAGAATTTTAGAAGGGATGTCCAAGTGCAGTCTGGGACGTCTAAGCCAGAATGTCTGGAAAAAAAAAGCAGGCATGTCCAGGTACAGACACAATTTCACAAACATGGATGTTCCCAATATGGACGTCTGTGGGGGCGTCTACATAGATATCCCCAGAGTCATATCTCACAACTTCAGTGTCTAAGGTAGCATAATAGTTAGAGTAGTAGGCTAGAAATAGGGTAGTTAGGGTTTAAATCCCACTGCTGTTGTTGTTGACATTGTGCTAAATACCAGGGACGATGGCATACTATTTTCTGTATACCCTCTGGCTATTATTCAGCCTAAACAAGTACTTTTCAGATGCCTGGAGCAGGTCTAAACATAGTTATTGATGCCAGATGTTTGAGATCAGCTGGGAATATCCAGGTTCCTGGTAACACTCCAGCCATGTCTCCGCCATGCTCCCATTCAGACTTGGACGTCACTAGAGATTGCTTCTAAAATGGCTTTGGATGTCTCTTTGCCCATTTTCAGACATCCAAAGCATGAATAGGGCTTCCAAAATGACCCCATGCTGTCAAAATCTCAGCTGGGGGGGGGGGGGGGGTTGGTTGGTAAAAGGCTGAAGGTTCACCTAAGGCACCTACAGTAGAATCCTTGCAACATCCTAGATGTTCCATTTCTTCTTCCTAGATAAACCCACAGTACTTCCTCCTTACTTTATTACTTTATTCTCGTAACCTCGTAAATCCTGCAGTTCTGCAGCTTTAATATTATTCTATACATATAGTTCCACTCCTTCTCCTTTTTTTCCTACACTGTCCTTCCTGAATAGATTGCAGCCCAATACAACTACTGTATTTCCCAGTCATAGTCTATAAAAAACAGATTTTGTTTTTCTGCGAGTGTTAGCACAGTAAAAGGTCCACAAGGACTCCCTCATAGGTTGAATCACAATCGAGAAGGTGCTGAGTATCCCATTTAGGCATCTGTAGTGCCATATGCTCACTGAATGGCTAGGTGCATAGGTGTAACTTAGCCATTCTGAGTTCAGTTCACCTATAATCATTTTGGTCTTTGGAAGGCAAACAGCGGAAAATATTTGGCTTTTGCTAAACACAGTTCTACGGGAGAGAGGCATCCTCCTTCTAGCTACAATAACAGCACACATTTAAAAGATACTTACCAAAATAAATAAATTGACAAGACTTTAAAAAAGTTATTTGGACTAGACAGGAAGAATAGGAGCTATCTACCGCATGTCAGTTTGCACCATCCACTCTGCCAATGGAGACATCCAAGAATGCCTATTCACGCCAATAAAGTTGTATTTTTTCTTTGCGTCTGACAGTCTGATGATCTGGAAACTGGTTTAAGTTTAGGCCTAAGTGCTGGTGCAACTGTGCAACTCCTATTACTTCCTTATGGACATGATGTTGACCCTCCTAAAATGTTTTCCTGCTCTTGAAAGAAATCACTTATCCCCTTTTTCGATAGGTAGATGCGGGGCTGTATCAAGGACTGTGCGAGCGGTACTACTGCACAGGGCACAAGTACAGAAGAGGCGCTGATGTCATCACTGGGCTTCTAGGAAGCCTGACAAAGGTGAGTTCCTGCACACAGCTGGATGGGTGGGTTAGTGGGTGGGTTGGGGTGCCAGGTTCCCCAGTTGCACAGACCACATTGGTATGGTCCTGGGTAGATGCCATATCTGCCCACTAGCCCTTGGAAAATCATGCTATGGTTCAGGAATTCAAAGTGCTCTCAGTGACACTATCTACACATTCATTTCCCAAATATGAGCCTCTCATCCTCAGCTTTGACCCATCTGAGCCCCTAACTGCTTCAGCCTCTTTCCCAGAGCCACAAAGTCACTTTTGATACGCTCAGGTGGGAACTTAGCAGTATTATTTGTGCCAACATTGATGAGCAGCATTGTATAAATGTCAATAGGCTTGAGGAATCTCAGCAAACCCTCTGTAACATCTTGGATCTTGCTTTGTTCTGCCAACAAAAAGAAAAAAACCCCTGGATTTTATTAAGTGCCTTGCAATAGAGGCTTTAAGAGCTGGCTGCATAAAGGAATTTCTCTGGTTTTATATTTCTGGAACAAAACAATGCAGTTAGCTGTCCAGTTATTTAACTTGATCACAATTACTGTTCACTTCAATTACAGGTCTTGGGAAGGTTGTTTTGAATGAAAACCCTAAAAGCCACTTTTTATTGGCCATTCATTCAGCAGAGGCTGTAAGGTGTGAAGAGCAGTTTTAAGAGTTGTTGAAAATATTCTGTACTGACCCTGGAAATTCAGATCAAAGGCAGTGACATTATATTAGGGAATAGCTTGGTTATGTCTAAGGTAGATGCAGGTTTACTGACCCTTTAGCACCTGAGGAGTGGTGGTGTAGCCTGGGGGTTCACGCAGTAGTGTAGAAAACCAGGGTTCAGATCCTAAAGATGCTCTTTGTAACCTTGGGCAAGCTACTTAGTCCTCCATTGCTCCATGTATAAAGTTAAATTATAACCTCTCCAGTAACTACTTACTATACCTGAATGCCACTTATTTTGAGCTATTATTGAAAATGCATGAGATAAATCCAAAATAAATTTCCAAAGAGGAACTTGGGTGGATTTTCTTTTGGAAGTCTCTTAGAGCTCGATATTCAAAAGGGTTTGTTTGGAAAGCAGGAATAGCTAACCAGATAAACCCTGGTGAGAGCAATACTTGGCGGCTGAACATTTCCTCTGACTGCCATGGCACTATTCAGGTAGTGCTAGGGCAGTCCATGGGCAGTGCTGGGGAGGAGCAGGAGTGATTTTCAGCTGCTATCCGGATAGGTTTTGAAGGATAAACGACAGCAAAAAAGGCAAAGCCTATCCCGATAGCAGCTGAAATGTGAAATTAGGCCTTACCTGCTAATTTTCTTTCCTTGATTCTTTCCAGTCCAGTCCAGATGCATGGTTTATGCCCTGTTACCAGCAGATGGCCACAGGTTTTGAAGGTTTCACGCTATAAGGGCTCTGTACACATCATTTCACACCAGTATTCTAATAACAAAGCAGATTCCACAAGAGAAACATTATGGAACTTTTAACCCTTTCAAGGCCTACTTTAAATTTTTAATCCACATTTTGCAGCCGGGTTAATTTTTGCATGTTTCGGGAAAATTGCACCCGTCTTATTCAATATGTTCTAATAGTGATTTTCCTTCTTCTATGGTCATGTATTATATACCATTTGATAGGAATATTTAGTCAGAATTTTGGATCCCAAGAGTTTTGGGCTCGGCCTGGAAAGGGTTTAAGCAACATATAATAACTATATGAATTGATATGCAAATTAGAGAAACCTCTTCTTAGAGAACCAAGAACAGTCAAAGCTACAGCCTTTTGAAACTTGCCAGTTATCTTATGAGCCTAAAGAAAAGAAATGAAGAAAGAGCCCTGGATTCAAACTACAAACCAATACAGTCTTACATATATCTAGGCTCGCATACCAGGATACGGAAACCAGGCGGGTTCTGGACTGGAATGGAGAGACTCAAGGAAAGAAAATTAGCAGGTAAGGCCTAATTTCACCTTCCTTATCATCCCTCCAGTCCAGTCCAGACTCATGGGATGTACCAGAGCAGTACTCAACCTTGGGAGGGACCCGCAAGTTTGGCTTGCAACACTCGTGTCCCGAACTGCACATCTCTTCTGGTCTGAATATCTATGCGATATTAACGAACAAATGTATGATGCAAGGCCCAAGTCACTGCTTTACAGATATCAGTGGGGAGGAATGAGACTAAACTCGGCCCAAGACACTGCTTGAGTTCTAGTTGATTGAGCTTGCAAAACAACTGGAAGAGTCCTATTTTTGAACAGGTAAGCTGATGCAATGGCTTCCTTCAACCACCACACAATAGAAGCTTTTGACACTGCCTCATCCTTATGTGGACCTCCAAACAGAACAAAGAGATGATCCAATATTCTGAAGGATTAAGTACGTTTACGATAATGACGAAGAACCCTGCGAATGTCCAGCTAGCACAGTTGGCGAGATTCTGAGATTTCCTTAGTGCTTGAAAACACAGGGTCACAGATTGGTTAAGATGGAACACAGATACCACTTTAGGCAAGAAGGAAGAGACTGGCAGCAAAATCATTCTTTTGAAATCACAAGAAAGGGTTCTCTGCAAGACAAAGCTTGTAACTCCAAAATCCTCTGAGCTGAACATATGGCTACAAGAATGAATTCTTTAAGAGAAGACTACTACTACTACAACTATTCAGCACTTATAGAGTGCCATGCATGCAGCGCTGCACAGCTAAGCTATAAGAGGTAGCCAACATACAAGGGACAGTCCATGCCCATCAGAGTCAAGCTCATCGGAGCTTACAATCTAGTTAGAACAGTACATTAGTTAGAACAATACAGAGCATTAATCAGTTCTGCGCAAGGTACAGTGTGGTACAGTTTGGACTATAGTTTGGTCATAAACATTGATGGGGGTTAGGGTAGGATGAGGAAGGAGTCAGGATCTGAATGCAATGGGAAGAGGTGGGTCTTCAATTTGGATTTGAAGAGGGCCAGGGAGGATGCCTGGCGCACAGACGCAGATAGGCAGTTCCAGGCATAAGGTGCAGCAAGGTGAAAGGAGTGCAGTCGGGAGTTCGTGGTGTGGGTGAAAGGCATTGATAGAAGTAATTTGTTAGCGAAGCGCAAATTTCGAGAAGGGACGTAGGGAGAGATAAGAGATAAGAGGTATTGAGGGGCCATAGGCTGAATGCATTTATAGGTCAGTAGGAGAAGCTTGAATTGGATGTGGAATTGGACAGGGAGCCAGTGAAGCGACTTGAGAAGAGGAGTAATGTGGGCATGGTGAGACTGGCAGAAGATTAGTTGAGCAGCGTGATTTTGTATAGATTGAAGGGGAAGGAGGTGGCTCACAGGAAGACCCGCGAGGAGTAGGTTGCAGTAATCGAGGCGAGAGGATATTAAGGAGTGGATAAAATTTTGATAGCGTGTTCAGAGAGGAAGGGGCGGATTTTGCTGATGTTGTAGAGAAAGAAGCGGCAGGTCTTGGCTATAAGCTGGATGTGAGCGGAGAAGGAGAGAGAGGTGTCAAAGATAACCCCTAGATTGTGGGCAGAGGGAACCGGAAGGATAGTAGATCTATCCACATGGATAGAGAGAGGGGAAAGTGGGGGGGGGGAGGAGTTAGGTGGAAAGGCAAGGGGTTCAGTCTTGGCCATGTTCAGTTTCAATCGGCAATGAGACATCCAGGCAGCGATGTCCGAGAGACAGGCGAAGATCTTGGACTGAGTTGCCAGAGAAATCTTAGGTGTAGAGGGGTAGATTTGTGAGTCATCGACATAGAGATGATACTGAAAGCCATGGGAGGAGATAAGCGCGCCAAGGCCTTGGGTATAGAGAGAGAAGAGGAGTGGTCCCAAGACAGATCCCTGGGGCACACCCACATGGAGCGGAGTAGGGGAGGAGGAAGAACCACCAGAGCAAACACTGAATGAGTGATGGGAGAGGTAGGAGGAGAACCAAGATAGTACGGAGTCCTTGAAGCCAAGCGAGGAGAGGGTGATGAGGAGAAGGTCGTGGTCAATGGTGTCAAAGGCAGCAGAAAGGCCAAGAAGGATGAGGATAGAATAGAGTCCCTTGGATTTAGCCAGGAACAGGTCGTTTGTGACTTTTGTGAGTGCCGTTTCAGTGGAGTGTAGGGGACGGAAGCCGGATTGAAGTGGGTCCAAGAGGGCCTGGGAGGTGAGGAAGTCGAGGCAGCAATGGTGGACTATTCATTCTAATAGTTTGGATATGAAGGGAAGGAGGGAGATGGGTCGATAGTTAGAAGGGCATGTGGGATCAAGTGAGGGCTTCTTGAGGAGGGGAGTGACAACAGCATGTTTGAAGTCAATGGGGACAGTTGCAGTGGAGAGTGAAAGGTTGAGGATATGAGTGATGGAGGGGACAATGGTGAGGGGGATGGAACGTAGGAGATGGGTGGGGATAGGGTCTGATGAACAGGCGGTGGGTTTGGAGGAGGACAGAAGGAGTGTGGTTTCTTCCTCAGAGATCAGAGGGAAGGAGGAGAGGGTCACAGGGGGAGTATGGATGGGGGAGAAGAATTCGGGAGGAGGGGAGGTAGATGGGAGGGTAGGGAGTTGGAGGGTAATCTTGTGGATTTTGTCCTGGAAGTAGTTGGCTAGGGTTTGGGCAGAAAGGGAGGGCGGGATCGGGGGCGGGGGGACCTTGAGGAGAGAATTGAGGGTATTAAAGAGATGGTGAGGATCAGAGGCAAGGGAGTTGGTCAGATGGATGCAGTAATCTTGTTTGGCAAATGCTAAGGCTGACTGGAAGGAGCCAAGCATGAATTTGAAGTGTAGAAGGTCTTCGGGGGAGCAGGATTTGGACCAAGCTCGTTCAGCAGAACGGGCGCAGATGCGTAGGTAACGGATTGTGGGTGAAAGCCAGGTTTGGGGAGTAGATCGTTTAACAGGATGAGGGGTGGGAGGGGCAAGAGTGTCAAGGGCTGAGGTTAGTGTAGCATTGTATGAAGATAATGCCTCGTCGACGGACTTGGAGGATAAAATGAAGGAAAGAGATGGAGAAATGGTGGAGGAGAGAGTCAGGAGAAGAACTACTCAGTGGCTCGAAGGGAGGACCAGTAAAAGCCGATAAGACCAATTTCACCAATTAAACTAGAAAGAGGGAAAGAAATCTATTTGCATTGGCTTGATATACAGATCTTCCATACAGGGAGAAGGGGTGGATGGAGAGTTAATTGAAGACATATGCAGCATTGCCAGGATAGGGCAAGTGCTACTGCTAGGGGATTTCCATATGCCAGATGTCGACTGGCACATTCCTGCTGCAGTATCATGTAGAAGTAAGGAGATCCTGGATTCTCTATAGGGAGAATTATTCAGGCAACTGGTAACAGAACCCACATGTGAAGGGTCCATACTGGACTTGATGCTTACCAATGGTGAAAGTGTTTCTGATGTTATAGTGGGAGATCATTACACATCCAGTGATCACCAGATGATGTGGTTCAGTACTAGGACTAGGGCAGATAGAATCCATTCAAAAGTGAGGATCTTAGACTTTAGGAAAACTAAGTTTGTCAAGATGAGCCAATACCTCAGGGAGTCGTTAGCGGGATGGGAACTGCTGGGGAATGTAGAAAACCAGTGGGCAAAACTGAAAGGGGAATATTTTAAGGGCAACTAACCTTTTTGTTAAAATGGTAAATAAAGGTAAAAGGAAAAGGAGACCGCTATGGTTTTCGAAAGAAGTAGCTGAAAAGGTGAAGAAAAAGAGGCAGGCTTTCATGAAATTCAAGAGATCACAGAGAGAGGAAGACAGGCATCTATATTTGGAAAAACTTAGAGAAACTAGCAAAGTAGTCTGGAAAGCAAAGATTCAAAAAAAGAAGGAAATAGCCAATGCAATAAAAGGGGGGGGGGGGGGATAAAACATTGTTCAGATATGTTAGTGAGAAGAGAAAGGGCAAAAGTGATATTGTCAGACTCAAGGGTGAAGGGGAGGAATATGTAGAAGTTGATGAGGAAGTGGAATTGCTTAACAAATATTTCTGTTCTGTGTTCACAGATGAAGAACCAGGAGCAGGACCTTAGAGAACACCCACAAACAGGAACAGAAGTGAGGGGCATCTTGAACAATTTTCAGAAGACTGTGTTTGTGAGAAATAAGCAAATCTTAAAATAGACAAAGTGATGGGACCAGATGGGATACACCCGAGAATACTGAAGGAACTTGGGAACATTCTAGCAGCTCCACTGACTGACCTTTTCATTGCCTCGTTGGAGTCGGGAGTGGTGTCAGAGGACTGGAGAGAGGCACATGTGGTTCCTTTACACAAAAGCTGAAGTAAGGATGTGGTTGAAAGCTACAGGCCAGTTAGGTTACCTCGGTGGTGAGTAAATTATTGGAAGTGCTGCTGAAAGAGAAAATAGTGAGGTTTCTGGAGTCCAAATGGATTACTTGATCTGAGGCTGGATCTTGTCAGACAAATCTGATTGATTTCTTTGACTGAGTGACCAGGGATTTGGACCGAGGGAGAGACCTAGATGTGGTATATTTAGATTTCAGTAAAACCTTTGACACTGTTCCACACAGGAGACTTATAAACAAACTGAGCACCCTAGGGATTGACCCTAAAGTTACTGCTTGGATTAGAAATTGGTTGAGTAAAGGGTACAGGTAAATGGAGCTCACTCTGAGGAGAAGAAGGTTACCAGTGTATGCCCCAGGGATTTGTCCTTGGTCCGATTCTTTTTAATATCTTTGTTAGTGATATTACAGATAAGGTTTGCTTCTCTGTGGATGATACCAAAATCTGCAATAGTGTAGATACCCAGGAAGGTATAGATAACAGGAGGAGGGATCCAGCTAATCTTGAAGAATGGTCTAGAATTTGTCAGCTGAGATTTAATGTTAAAAAATGCCAGGTCATGCATTTGGGCTGCAGCAATCCAAGGGAGCGAAATAGTATAGGGGGTGAAGTACTTCTGTCCACAAAAGAAGAGCGGGACCTAGGCGTGATTGTGTCTGATGATCTTAAAGTAGCTAAACAGGTAGAAAAGGCGATGGCAAAAGCTAGAAGGATGCTTAGGTGCATAGGGAGAGGAATAGCCAGCAGAAAAAAGAAGGTGATAGCGCCTCTGTATAAGTCTTTGGTGCGACCCCACTTGGAGTATTGTGTGCAGTTCTGGAGACCGCACCTTCAAAAGGATATAAACAGTTTGGAGTCGATACAGAGAGTGGCTACTAAAATGGTTAGTGATCTTCATTATAAAGCATATGAGGACTGACTTAAGGATCTTAATATGTATATTTTAGAGGAATGGCGGGATAGAGATGATATGCTTGAGACGTTTAAATAGCTCCATGACATAAATATACAAGAGGAGAGCCTCTTTTGATTGAAAGCAAGCTGTGCTACGAGGGGACATAGGATGAGGGTGAAAGAGAATAGACTCAGGATAATAAACGGAAATATTTCTTTACGGAAAGAGTGGTAGATGCTTGGAATAGTCTCCCAGTGGAGGTAGTAGAGATGAGGACAGTATCTTTATTCAAAAAAGCATGGGACAAATACAGAGGATCTCTAAATGGAAAAAGGGGACTTTTGTAGTGGTTGATATGGAAGGGCAGACTAGATTGGCTATGTTGTCTTTTTCTGCCGTCATATTTCTATGTCCCAGTAGGGAACAATTTGACACATTGGTGGGTGAACTTGCTTGACAGCTCTGAGAAAATGAACTATATCTGGATGAGAAGCCAAGGAAAAACCTTGCACATGGCCTTGAAAACAGGTCAAGTCAGCCACCTGAACATGCAAGGAATTTAATGGCAGACCTTTATCTAAACCCACCTCTAGAAACACTAGCACATCTGGCATTGAGGCCGAGAGAGCCCATAGACCTCTTCTTCACATGAAGCCTCAAAACACACCAAACTCTAACATAAGTTAAAGATGTGGACTGCTTCTGAGTTCTAAGCAAAATCAAAATGACCTGAGCAGACTTTCTTTTTCAACTAGCCCTTTCAAGATCCAGAATGTAAGTGAGAATCAATCCACTTATGGCATGAGTATTGGACCCTACGAAAGAAGATTATCCACTTCCGGAAGGCGCCACAGAGCAGCTGCCAAGAGCTGGACTAGATCAGCATACTAAAGTTTACTAGGACAGGCGAGTGCCACTAGAATCACCAGCCCCAGATGTGTCTCTATCTTTTGAAGAAGTTGGCCAATTAAAGGTCATGGAGAAAAAACCTACAACACATTGTTGTGTGGCCACAACTGGGCTACAGCATCCAGACCTTTGGACATCAGTTTCTGTCTGTGGCTCAAGAATTGCCCCACTTTGACATTGGAGGCGGATACCATCAGATCAATTATCAGCTGACCCCAGCATTGATCTATGCCGAGAAACACTGACCCCTCTAGAGATCACACCCCTGGGCCCAAGTGATGATGGCTGAGGAAGTTGGCTTGAAGTTTTCTGTTTCTGCTCTGTGAGCTTCTGACAATGCCTGAAGATTCTTCTCTTCCCAGTGAAGAAGTGGAGATATCTTTTCTGCTGGAGCTGCGCTTCCTGTGCCGCCCTGATGATTGATATAAGCCACCATGGTTGTATTGTCCAAGAAGATCCTGACTGCCTTGTGCTGTCTTGTGCTGCAGCATCAGGAAGAAGGACCGGAAAGCCAGAGAGACTGCATGCATCACCAAAGGATTTATGGACCAAGTGCTCTCCTCTGGACACCATTGACTTGGGTCATAAAATGTGCCCCCCCTCCCCATCCTGATAGGCTGGCATCAGTGGTAACTACCACCCATTCTGGTGGTTCTAGCTGCATTCCTGACTCATGTTTTAGAGACTTAAACCACCAGAGCAGGCTCACCTTTGCCTCTTGTGGCCATGGTAATCTTTTCAACAGTACTTTCTTCTGCGGAGACCACCGAGTCAACAGGGCTCTCTGTAGAGGTTGCATATGAGCACTGGCCCAAGGTACCAGATCTAAGGTCACTGCCATAGAGCCTAGGAGCTGAAGGTAATGCCAAACTGATGGAGAATGCTTCCATGAGAACATCCAGATTTGATTTCATAGCTTCCTGGTTCAATCTTCCAGAAGGGACACAGGCCTCTTTTTATGTCGAAATGAGCCCCTAAATAAATCGGATCTTGGTACCAAGCTTCTCTTGCTGAAATTGATCACCCAGCCTAGAATTTGCAGGAAGATTATCACTCGTTGCATCACCTCTTGACTCTCCTGTGGGGACTTTGCCCTGATCAACCAATCATCAAGGTATGGATGGACCAAGATACCCTGGCGTCGGAGGGTCACTGCTACTACCAGTATCACTTTTGTAAAAGTCCAAGGAGCCATGGCTAGACCGAACACTAAGGCATGAAATTGGAAATGTCCCATAGGAACGGCAAAACAGAGGTATCACTGATGATCTTGATGAATGGAAATATTTATTTATTTTATGTAAATAGGCCTCAGTAAGATCCATAAAGGTCAAAAATTTGCCATTTTGTACAGCCACAATAACTAAATGCAATGTTTCCATGTGAAAATAGTGTATGCGCAAGGCCTGTTTGACATTCTGAGATCGAGAATATGATGAAAGAAACCTTCTTTCTTGGGACTTTAAAATATATGGAGTATCAACCTTGTCTGAGCTGGTCTGAGGGAACTTCAACCACCACCTGTAGCTTGATAAGCCTCTTGAGCGTGACCGTTACCGCCTTTCCTTTGAGAGAAATCTTGCAGGGGGACAATATAAAAGCATCGGAGAGAAGATGAGCCAACTCCAAAGCATAACCATCTCAAATCACTTCTAGGACCCATTGATCTGATGTAACCTGCACCCAAGCGCAGTAAAAGACTTGAAGCTGACCCCTAACCAAAATCATCTCTGCCTGGGCCCCCCTCACTTTATGGAGACTTCTTGGAGGCACCTGAAGCTCCCGTATAATAGCCCTTACCTGTTCCTCTATCTTCACAAAAGGGCTCCCCTCGGGAAGGACAGTGAGATCTTTGAAAAGGAGCAAACTGGGTCACACAAAAACTATGAAAATCTCTGAAATGGCCCCTCTCAGGAGTTGTAGACTTTCCACTCTTAGGCTTATCCTTTAGGAGTCTGGGTGCCTTAGGCTCAGTGAAGTCCTTAATCAATTTATCTAGTGCTTCCTCAAAAAGAAGTTTACCCTTGAAATAAAGCTTACCGAGGTGAGTTTTAGAAGCTATATCTGCAGACCAGTTTTGTAGCCAGAGAAAATGATGAGTGAATACTACAGAAGCCATGCTTTTGGTGGAAGCTCTAACCAAGTCAAACATTGCATCTGCCAGATATGCTGACCCTGACTCCAGCTTAGCTGCCTCTGACAATGTTTCCTGAGGACCAGAATCAGATTCTGGTAAACTCTGCGCCCATCTCAAACAAGCTTGAGGCACATATGCCCCACAAATAGACGTTTGTAACACTAGTGAATTGATATCAAAAGACTGCTTCAACAAAGTTTCAAGCTTTCTATCCTGAGCATCCTTCAAGGTTGCATCACTCTCTGCTGGAATGGTAGTCTTCTTGGTAACGGCCAAAACCAGAGCATCCACCTTTGGCAATTTAAGGAGGTCCTTTTCCTCCAGAAGAATCAGCTACAAATGCGAAATAGCCCTGCCGCCACGTAAACTGGCCTCAGGAACGTCCCATTCTGCATCAATCATCTCCTTTATAGCAATATCTTATAGAAAGACCTCTGAGGCTTTTGTATACCTTGCAATAGGGGCAATAGGGGATCTTCCAGATTTCCTTCTCTGGGGCTGAGAAAGACTGAGCAATTAGAACTGTTAATTTTTCCTGAGGAAAAACCTGAATGATATTGGGGTCCTCGCCTGGTAGAATTCTCCTTCCTCAAGATCTGCCACAGCAGGATTCCCCCAAAGATCAGAGGGACCTTCCAAAGGATCCTCAAAGAACTGATGCTTGTTCCTCCCATGTGTCAACTGGTATCCTACAGCACTTTGCTGGAAGCTTAAGAGTATCTTTAGATGTGGAAACACTGCCTCTCAGCAAATTTCCATGGAATATATGGGAAGAAGCTTCCACCATGCCCTGCTTCATGCAGTAAACTTGGTGTAATAAAAGCACAAAGTCTGGAGAAAAAAGAAGACTCGAGGAGCTGTCCCCTAACTCTCCTGGTCTTACCTGGAGCCCTCCCGCAGAACCAGGAGCTGAACCCTCCATGCCAGTCTCTTGACTCTCTTTCTGGTATTGCCATCATGACCCGGCTCCCACCAAAACCACGCTGAGGGGAAGGCTGAGAGAATTGAATAAACTGATTAACCTCACTTCTTGATACTGCTAAACTGTCCCCCGATTCTAGCTGAGCACCTTTCAAAATATCCTCCTCAGCATTGCCCTCCTGCACACAGGAACGGCAAAACCCTCATGCTGCTAAGTGAGCTTGGTGGCTGCTACAGGCCATGCAGACTGCTCGAGTCACCGGCATAGATTATCAGTCATGGCTAAGGTAAAAGAAACCCAGAGGAGAAACAAAAGAAAATGCTCTCACCTCAAAGTCACTAAATGGAGAAACCCCCGATAGAAGTCCGGTGCAGTTTTACCTCTGCGGGAAAGCAAACCGCTAACCGATGGTGTTCTTTCTCCTTGTTTTGTTTTGGGAATTTTTTGGTTATAAATTAAAAGGCCAGGCTATGCCAAAAGAAACCTACCAGACCCCCTTTCCAAAGTTGGAGAGGAGGAACGGAGGAGTAATCACCACACTGAAAAGAGCCCCGAGAGGAGGTTTTGTATTGGGGGAAGGACCTGGACTACCAGGTTATGCACCCTAGAAAAACGGGTAAATACTGAGTTAACAGTATTGTTTCTCTATGGAAAAAAACCCCTTTTTCTCAAACAAGAAGTGTGTCCTCTAAATCCTTTTTTCTCATCCTTTTTTTTTTAAATTGAGCCAGTGAAGTCCAGATTGCAGAGAAGCTCTTCACCATCTGCTGAAGACTGAGAAATAAAGGTGTGAGAGGATGTGCACAGAACCCTTATAGGCTGACATCATCAAAACTTGTGGTTCTCAGTCTCCATCTGCTGGTGATAGGTCATAACCCATGTGTCTGGACTGGAGTAGATGGACGATAAGGAAATTGCTGTCATCCAGACAGGGCTGTCGCTGACAACAAAAAACAGATATTCAGTAACATCATTATTTGGATACTGCTGTTGAATATCTAGTATAGTTTGCCCATGACAGCTGGCGGTTAAAAAAAACCGCTGACCGTCACAGGCTGAATATTAACTTGCAAAAGTACACAGGTATGAAACTGCTATGGAGCTATGTGAAAATGACCCCCATGTGTAAATTTATTTAAAATATTTATTTAGCCATCAAAATGGTTTACAGAATCCAGATAAAACAGAAACCATAAAAACAATAAGTCCAAAAACATAATAAGCATGTAAAACACAAAAAAGGGGGAGGGGGAAGAAATTGCATAACAATATTAACCAAAAGACCTGATGTACTAGGACACAATAGGGAAGCAGCATCAACATTTTAAATGCAATAACAATTAACATTTTAAACCAGATAAAAGTTTGAACAGAGCCTACTGTGCACAGACATGATAATAATAAAAATTAGCTTTAACAACCTAAATAAGATTGTTCAAACAGCCAAGATTTCAGAGCCGTGAAGAAGAGCGTTCTAGCTGTAAATAAAGTGGAAGTCATTTCCACAATGTAGGAGCCGTACAGCTAAAACAGGTGCGACACAAAGATTCAACATTTAAAACCATTGAGAAAGGTACCAATAAGTGGTTAGTCTGGAAAGATCTCAAACAATGTAAGTGAGAGTATGGGATTAAAACTGAATCCAAGCAGGCTGGAGTACCAGAAAGCATGCAAGGTAAATTAACATCAGAATTTTAAGGCATATTCGACTAATGTTGTTGTTGTTAAGTGCCGTCGAGTCGGAGTCGACTCATGGCGATCCTCTGGATAGCTATCCTAAATTGTACAATTTGCTTTGTTGTAACTATCCATTGGGTTTTCATGGCAAGATACAGAAGTAGATTGCCGGGCCTTTCTTCCGCGCAGTTTAAGTTTGGTGTTGTTGCCGTTGTCACAGAAATGTGATCCTCCGCCGTCAACACTATCCCATTCTGCTGCTGCCCAGATGGGTGGTTTGTCTTGGTCTGGCATCTCAGCTGAGACCTGTCCATCTTGGGAGACCCTGCCAGTAGTTAATAGCTGGGTACAAATGCTGTTTTACCAACAATTGTTTAACATGATCTGAACATTTTGCATTATATTATAATTTCACTGTGTATTTTGCAAAAGTTGAAGCCTTTTCCAATGAACCAAAGGGCTACCAATTAGTAATGAATTACAATAATCAAGTCTGCTCAATGCAAGAACATGAACCAAAATCTTTAAAGCTTTAAGTTCCACCAAAGAGCGTAAAGATCTTATCTCTCTCAGAGCAAAACATGTTTTCCTAACGACTGATGAGGTGTAAATGATAGATTTATTTTATTTAACCAGTTTTTTATACCGCCTTATTCTTCAATCAAAGCGGTTTACAGTGTAACTTCACTGTGTACAATAAACGTTGAACAGATTGGGGGATGGGGGTCAAATGGACATGCAGGATAGGATAACAAGTTAACTTATGTACAGTGCAATTTATAAGGCATAACATATGTACAACTTAGGTCTGTGGCATTGAGTAGTCATCGCTGGTTTGTGGCTTGGAGTTGTCAGGGGGGATCAGAGCCTTTCCTTGGATGGGAGATGCTAAGTGACGTATCCCAAATTGTTTGTGTATAGGAAAGTTTTCAGTTTCTTATGGAAGTCTTTGAGTTCTGTCATGGCTCGCATGTCATCTGGTAGGGAGTTCTATAGCGCTGGGGCATTTAGTGATAGCGCTCTTCTGGATGTAGATTGTTTGCATTTTTGGTATTCGCCTGGCATGATAATCATATGCTTGTTGATGTTTCTCCAAGGGTTGTATGCCTAAGTCTCTTAAAATTAGGTCCTGTAAGATGTCGGCCGAGGAATGATGGATGATTTTAAAGATGTTTATTGTCATCTTGAACATGATGCAAGAGTGTATTGGGTTGAGTATGGAGGTGATGTGTTCTTGTCTGGATGTTCCAGTGATGATTCGTGCTACTATATTTTGTGTTGTTTTGGAGTGGAAGGATGGCTTATTTTGAGAACCCCTGGTAAAGTGAGTTGCAGTAATCAATTATAAGGGTGATTGCAGCCTGACATACTGATCAAAAGTACTCTTGGCTTAGGAGTGGTTTTAGTTTCCTGAGAACTTTCATTTTGCAGCAGGCATTTGCAGTGGTCTTATTTATAAGGGACTGCATAGTGAGGTATTGGTCCAAAGTGACCCTAAGTATCAGACCAAATTTTTTATCTTTATCTTTATGCTATGGCTCTTTGTAGTATATTGATTGATTGGTGGTGGGATGAATGAAGTATTTCTTGTAATGAAGAGTGCTTTTGTTTTTGTAGCTTACAGATAGATTGTTGTTGTTGAGCCAGGTGATCAAGTCCTCCAAGCATTTGGTTATGGTTGAGATATTTGAATAGTGTATCTTATTGGGGCATATACCATAATGTCATTGGCATATAACTGGTACTGAATTTTGTGTTTTTTGATAATTTCGCAGATGGGCTGTATGTAGATGTTAACTAGAAGTGATGAGATTGACAATCCCTGAGGTACTCCATGTTGTATAGGGAAAGGCTTGAATCTGTTCATTCCGCATTTGACCTGCTGTTGCAGGTTACTGAGGTAGAATTGAAACACAGCTTAAGCGATCACAATTTAAGAGAACACCCAAAGATAGGACAGAGTCTTTAACTGATATGTGGCTACCTAAGATACAAGGTCTGAAGAAGGGGAGAACTTTGATTTTGTGATCCAAATGACTTCTGATTTCAGGAGATTAAGCTTGCGTTTCTGAGATACCATTCAATCAGCAATAAGCCCCAAGTTAGAGTTCAAATATAATATCCCAAAAATCACTTGTAATCTAAATCTGGAAGTCATCTGCAAACAGATAAATGCTCATACCCAGGCTCTGCATAAGTGTAGCAAGAGGAGATAAAAATATGCCAAATAATGTAGGGGATAAAATAGAGCCTTGCGGGATTCTGCATGGTGACATAAATATAACGGAGTACTATCAGTCTGAACCCTAAAAGAACAGTCATAAAATATGAATGAAACCAGTCAAGAGAAAAGTCAGTGATTCCAATTCCCTTTAGCCTCAATAACATTAAGTCATGATCCACTAGGTCGTTGTGCTCAGGTACAGCTGAATTAATAACATATCATAACATGTATCCAAGTGGGTAAGAATTTCATTATCCATTGCTACTAATGTAGATTTGGTACTTTGTACTTATCTAAAACTGGACTGTCTAGGGTGAAAAATATTGACAGAGTTGTAATACTTCAAGAAATTCAAGTACATGTTTTTTTCCATTATCTTGACAAACAGCAAGTTAGAGATTTATTTATTTATTTAGCTGTATTTATATCCTGCTTTTCACTGGGTCAAAGCAGTCAATTGGGGGATACATTTGACACATATGCTAATACTTACAGGGAACATGGGCAATAGAGGGTTAAGTGGCTTGCCCAAGACCACAAGGAGTGCCTATAGGACTAGAAATCCCAGTCCCTCCAGCCTGAGATTGCTGTCCCCAGGCAGGACTTGAACCCCTGGCCCTCCAGCCTGAAGTACCTTGTCCTAACCACTAGACCACTCCTCCCTCACATCAGAGATGGGCCAAAGATTTGACAAAATGGTAGAATCTAGATTTGCTCTCTTAATAAGATTGTGAATTACTGACTTTTTCCAGGCTGAGAGGATCATGCCTTGGAAGAAGCTAGTTTTGATCAATTCAAGCAAAGCAGGGGCAAGGTAATCCAAGGAATTTTTCAATAAAAAGGAAGGGATTGCATCAACTAAAGATGTGGTTGGATTCATAGATGAGACAATCTTCTTTAAATCCATCCTTATCTAAGTAGAGAATCTAGAAAATGAACACCAATCTAAGGTGAAATGTGGGGGGGGGGGGGGGTGTATCTGTCTCCAAAAAAATGCTAGAGGCCAGGCCAGATGATGCAAGGGAAGAGAATTACCTGAATCTTGTCAGTCAAAAATGATGCAAATCAGTGAGGACTGAATTTCCCAAAACCACATTTATCCATAATGGGTGCAGAGCACAGTCTATGTACTATTACATGAAATGGCTGAGCAGGAAAATGGCTGAGGAATTTTATCACAGATGTATTTCTTTTTACCATATAAGTAAGCTATTACATCTACATTGGATCTTTCTACAGTCTATACGATGAGATTGGCTTTTATCTTTCCTCCAGTGACATTCAGCATGCTGGACTAAACTCTTAACTTAGCCAGTGATCTAGAATACCACAGGTGGGTAGACCCGGACTGCTTATATACTTTCAGAGAGGCTATCCTATCTAAAGCCCTTGTCAGACTAGAATGCCAGATGTCAACTTTTTGCTCCAGTGACATTGGAGCAATATCAGTAGCGAGATCAGAGTATTCCTGACCAAAACCTTCAGTCAGGGACTCATGGACACCTAAGTACTGAGGTTTTATTAACAACAAGCTGCATTAGCAGAGCAGATGTGCAAAGAGAAACCTTATTAGCCTATGATGAGACCATGATATAGGAATCAACAGGAAAAGGTGCAGTGACAGACTGTCATTTTTAGTGAAGATGAGGTCCAAGCCAAGCAATGCCCTTGATATGAGTAGGAGATGAGGATAATAGAGTAAGACCCATGTCAGTAAGAGATGGAAAAAATCCTGCTCAATACCCACTGTGGGATTGTTTGCATTTACATTTAAGTACTCTATTAGAAGAATTGCTCCACGAAGGCAGCATACTTCAGATCTTATAAGAACATAAGATATGCCATACTGTGTCAGACCAAGGTCCATCAAGCCCAGTATCCTGTTTCCAACAGTGGCCAATCTAGGTCATACATACCTAGATGTTTCCCCAAAAGACACAGGTTCCGCGATGCTTGTACTCGGTCAAGCATTGATATCCTGGGTCCCTTCTTAATAATGGTTTATGGACCTTTCCTCCAGGAACTTCTCCAAACCTTTTTTAAACCTAACTACACTAACAGCCTTTACTACATCCTCCGATAACAAATTCCAGAGTTTGATTACACGTTGAGTGAAAAAATATTTTCTATTATTAGTCTTAAATAGTTTACCCTGTAGCTTCATTGCATATCCCCTAGTCTTTCTATATTCTGATAATGTAAACAATCGATCTACGTTTACCCATTCCACTCCATTCATTAATTTATAGACTTCTATCATATCTCCCCTCAGCCGTCTCTTTTCCAGGTTAAAGTAATCTTATCAACAGAAGCTCAAGCATCCCCTTTCTGACTAAACTGTGGAAAAGGGTGTTTTTTACTCAGCTAATCAGCTTTGTAGACAAAAGAGAAGTCCTGCACCCACATCACTCGGAGTTCAGAACTGGGCATATCACTAAGCCTATCATAAGAGCTTTGCTAACTAAGATCTACACGTCTCTTGATGGGAGAAAATGCACTCTGTTGGAATCACTGAAGCTGTGGTATTTGACCTGATTGTACATCCATTGCTACTAACTGACCTGTCAGAATTGGAGATAGGCAATAAGTATGGAGGAGTAACCTAGTGGTTAGAGCAATTGCCTAGTACCCAGAAGGGTTCAATTCCCACTGACACTCCTTGTGACCTTGGGCAAGTCACTTTACCTTCCATTGCCTCAGAAGAAAAGGCCTGGCAATCTACTTCCAGTGATACATTGCCAAGAAAACCCACAGGCAGATGGGTTGCCAGGAGTTGGCACTAAAAAAAAAGAAGGGAGTAGGTCTGTTCCCATGCAGTACAGACTCAGCCCAGAGCAAGAAGAAGATCTTGAACAGGTACCTGACCCAAGAAAGGCTGGAAGAAAACAGGCCAATAAGTGACTCTTCTTTTTCTGCCATCATGTTTCTATAAGGGGACTATTGTAGTGCTTGATATGGAAGGGCAGACTAGACAGGCCATGTGGTCTTTTTCTGCCGTCACGTTTCTATATGTCTATGTTTCTAAGTATTCTCATGGTTTAATTCATTTTTTTCTAGGGCGTATATGCAAGATCTCTACCAATTCATATTCCTCATGGGGTCCATACTTTCCTCTATGCTTTTCAACATTTTCATGCTCCCGCTTGCCACTTTAGTACAAATTCATGGTATCATTCTCCTGGTGGCCCACACAGATCCTCTTTCTCCTGATCTTGTCCAACTAAGTTCTTGGATTGATGCTTATAGTTTATCGTTTAATTAGATTTGATATACCACCTTTGTCAGGAACTCAAGGCAGTTTACAAAAACAAGTAATCAGTAAGGACAAAAATAGAAAGGAACTACAAATGACTGATAGGAGAGGGGAGGAGAGTTACAGAGTGAGAGACAGGTAGGAGGCACGAAGAAGTCAAGCTGAGTGGTCTATCTATATTGGCCCTGAAAACTCATTCAAAAAGATGAGTATTGAGGAGGACTTTTAAGTTTTTTTGAAGCTATCCTCTAGACGAGCTTCTGCTGGGAGACAATTCCAGAGTGAAGGGGCTAGGAAAAAGAATGCTGAGTATCTTGTGCTTTCATACCAGGCTTTGGAGGGAAGGGGACTGATCAATCTGTTGCCATGCAAAAAATGCAAACAATAAGGGGGGAGGGGCATAAGGGATAATAAGTGGATTCTGGGTGGGAAGCAGCGTGAAGATATTGTTAATGACCTTACTAGACCAAATTCACGTATGGCTGGATGAGAAGAGGTTGGTATTGACCCAGTACAAGCATTGCAGAACCTGTGTCTTTTGGGGAAACTGCTAGGTACGTATGACCTAGATTGGCCACTGTTGGAAACAGGATACTGGGCTTGATGGACCTTGGTCTGACCCAGTATGGCATAGCTTATGTTCTTATGTATTCCTAATTTCCTTAGATTTGTCAGCAGTGTTCGTTCTGGTCAAATAAGATTTGTTGCTGGAGCAGTGTAGAATGTTGGGGGTTGCTGGGAAGGTGCTGGAGTGGCTAGTCTCTTTCATGTCTGACAGATGTTTCGAGTGTGTGATGCTGCAGGCTGCTCTTCACCTTATTCTTGGGAATGGGGGTGCCACAGGGTTTGCTCCATCCCCCCGTTGTTCAACATTTATTTACAGCCCCTAGGAGCAATGGTACGACCCTACGGTCTGCAATTTTATGCCGATGACCTCCAGATTCTGGTTCACTTAATTGACAATCTGAGCGTAGCAGCAGGGCGGTTGAACAACTGTTTGGAACAGGTGTCTGCCTGGTTAGTGGGTAGTGGTTTAGTATTAAATGTTGATAAACTGTATGTTTACAATTGGTAATGGTGGACAGCTCTAACGTCTCTTTGTTACCCACTATGTCAGGTTTTCAAATTCCATGGACAGAAGAATTAACGGTGCTAGGGGTAATCTTGAAATGGACCAGGGTGAGGGAATGTCAGGTAACTAGGGTTGTTCAGACAGCCTGAATGAAGCTACAGCTGGTGCCTATCACACGGGGGGGGGGGGGGGGGGAGGGGGCTGGAAAGCCACCGCTGGGCATTTGAGAGGGGGAACAGAGCTTGCTGCGGGTGGACAAAGGAGAGTGCGTGCAGTGTGCACTGTGGGACGGCACACCCTGTGGCCTAAAGGTGGATTGCACAGTGCATATGCAGGCCCTACAGAGATGCACCAGTCCTACCCCAGGGCCATGCCTGTGCAGACCTTTAACCCCCTCCCTCTTCCCCCAGAGCTGATTGCAGGGAGGCCCCAGACAATGCTGGCACACCACGGGCACCAAGCCAGAGGTGCAGATCCCAGCAGTACCTCCAGCAGTGATGGGGAGAAGGAATCCAGTGGCACTTTGACAGAGGACAGCACCACAGAGGGGGAGGGCAGTGAGGGGGCCACTGTGCAGCAGCGGGATGGGGAGTCCAAGAAGGAGGAGGGATCAGAGCATCAGGGGCAGGGACAGAGCAGGGAGTCTGAGGAGGAGGAGGGTTAAGAGGGTCAGGGGCAGGACGGAGGAGTCTGAGGAGGAGGAGGAGGGATTAGAGGGTCAGGGACAGGGTGGGGAGTCTAAGAAGGAGGAGGGATCTGTGCCATACCCATGTACAATGGGCGCCACCACATTACCAGTGCAAGGTGCATTTGCCATTGCCGAACAGCACAGGCGTGGAACAGCAGTGCTACAAAAGCAGAATGCCCCCTAACCCATTGTGGCACATGGTCAGAGCACTGCCATGTGCTTGTCCTCATGCTGTGGCAGCCATGCCCACATAGTTTGCTACTGTCCTACCTGGGTATTACTGTCTGGGTATCCATGCACGCATATGTTGCTGTCGTGCTGTTATGTGCAGTCATGGTGTCCTATGGCGGACAGTTGTCATGCAGATTTTCATACCAACGGCTCTCAGGAACCTATGCAGGTACCAGACATTTATTTTATTTATTTGAGTGTTTTCTATATCGCTATATCAGGTAATCATAGCAGTTTACAATTGAACAAGTACATATAACATGTTAACAGAATAACTGTTCCTACAATCAATAATTTACATGATTCAGGAGAGAATAACTTATTTACAATTAATATACAAGAAATGTTATGAAGCAAAAGGGTAAGTTCAGGGGGTACTGGCAGGGGAGATTGTTATATTATGGGTTTGTATAGTTTGAATAGTAGGGGGAGAGTAGTTATTTATGTAGGATCTGTGTTGAATTGTGGTGAGTTTTGACCAAAATGTTCAGTAAAGAGGAGAGTTTTGAGGTGGGAATGAAAGGCGGTGAGATCTGTGATGTATCAAAGGCTAGCTGGTAAAGCATTCCAGAGCATAGGGGAGATATATTTCAAAACTCTATTGCTTGCGCATTTTTTAATTTTATGGAATTCAGATGGAATAACCAGTGTTATTCAATTGCTCTCATCTTTGTCAGTTGTTAGGTACGACTTTGACTAATTATGGTAGGAGCAATAGTTTTCTAATGACTTTGAAGGTGATCATAAGTAACTTGTATTTTATACGGCTATGGATGGGTAACCAGTGTAGGTCATACAAGATCGGTGTAATATGGTCAATTCGACTTGTATTGTGAATGATTCGAGCAGCAGTGTGTTCTGCCATCATAAGTGGATGTAGGGATATCTTCGGTAGGTCATGCAGTACACTATTACTATAGTCTATGTGTGGGGTTATCATCGCCTGCATTATCTTTCTGAAGTCTGATGGCTGTAGTAAGGGTTTTATATGTTGCAGAAGACAGATTTTGTTGAATATTGCTTTAGGATATGCCTTTGGACGGGGCATGGCATGGCTGCACAACATGTCTGCGTATGTTGAAAGGACCTACGCGGGTAAACAAACATTGCCATAGCACCTGAGCTACACAATGGCAGACACAGCACCGAAAGAGCCAAAGCGGACATGGAAGGTGAACTTTACACCCTCTGAGACCTCAATTGCTCTGGGACTCATCATGCAGCTGCACACTGCCCTCTTTGCAGCAGAGGATGCCAGCTCACAGCTGTCAGCATGGTGTGATGTCATCAGGAGAGTCAATGCCATCCACCACCACAACAAGGACAGGGAGGATATCAAGAAGAAGTGGCAGATGGTACGGCACACTGCAAAGGAGAAAAGGGCCAGTATCCCATCCAGGTAGTGGTGTGTTGTAGTCACCTCAGAAACTGTCTCGTATCTTCCATGTACAGTGGGCCAGTGAATAGGCCTGCTGCTGGCTTATGGCATCTGTGCCATCACCATCTGGGTGCAGGCTCTGGGTCAAGCACTTCCTGCATCCATGCAAGGTTGTGGAGTATGCAACACGATGCAAATATCTGGCATACGCGTCCAGGCTGTAGAAATATTCCCTGCCACTCCTATCGATGCATCGAAAGCAGCTCTTCAACACCCCTTTTGTTCACTCCACAACCACCCGGGGATGCTGATGAGTGGCATTGTACTGCTCCTCCTGCTGGCTCCTGCACTGGGGTCAGCAGCCAGGTCCTCAGGGGATATCTATGGTTGCTTGTGGGGGAATGTGAGATGTGCATATGAGCATGGGGCATGTGTCAGTTACAGTCTATGGGCTGTTACAACAGCATACAACACACCATCTACTGGCAGGGCAGGGTGCAATATGTAACATTCAGGGACACTGTGGTAGTGAGAGGACACCAACATATTTATTTATTTATTTATTTATTTATTTAGACAGTTTTGTATACCGCCTTATCCTTCAATCAAAGCGGTCACAACACAATTGGGGGATACATTTAACACGCAGGGATATGAGACACATATACTAATACTTAGAGGGAACATGGGCAATGGAGGGTTAAGTGGCTTGCCCAAGACCACAAGGAGCATCTGTGGGACTAGAAACCCCAGTCCTTCCGGCCCAAGGTTGCTGTCCTCTAGTGGGATTTGAACCCCCGACCTTCCGGCCTGAAGTACCTTGCCCCAACCACTAGGCTACTCCTCCATATGGCTTGTGCGGCAGTCAGGCATTTGGGGCAGGGCAATGGGGGACGGTGACATGGGCTAGTCGGTTGGAAAGGAGGGGACAAGGACATGGCAGGGAGATGAGGTTGGGGGGGTCTGCTGGCTAGGTTGGGGATAGACATGGATATGCCCTACACGGGCTGCTGCCATGTGGGTGCACTATATGGTGCCAGCCCACACTCTTCCACATACCACATGTTGGTACGTGCTGTCTGCTCTTGGCCATGGGACATCCTCTGGTTGTCTCCATGATGTGTGACACAGCCTGCTGTGTGCATGGATCTGTGGAAGAGCAGCACATGTGCACACAGTGGCACAATAGATGTTTTATGCCAGTTGGATGTCAAGAGAACAGTAGCTTGGAATACGCCATGTGTCTGCATGTCCGCTGCCACGTATACGTGCAAGTTAGACACTGGCTGCATAAACAGTGTACACGTCATGACCCGCATCCTTCAACAGTCAGATCTATTGGCGACGGTGCTACAAATTATGTGACAGCGATATCCATAACTCTGAGGGCATACCTGTGATTCCACATCCCAGCTGCCACCAAGGAGGTAGCTACCACATGTGCCTGTATGGCAGAGCCATGGTAGCTGCTTTTCTAGGTGTGTCTGCTGTCTTGGTACATGTCGGTACCAATGACATAGGAAAATGTGGTAGGGAGGTTCTGGACGCTAAATTTAGGCTTTTAGGTAGGAAGTTGAAATCCAGAATTTCCAGGGTAGCATTCTCCGAAATGCTTCCCGTTCCACGCGCAGGACCCAAAAGGCAGGCAGAGCTCCAGAGTCTCCATGCGTGGATGAAACTATGGTGCAAAGATGAGGGTTTTGGATTTGTTAGGAACTAGGGAACATTCTGGGGAAAGGAGGGGCTCTTCTGAAGGGATGGGCTTCATCTTAGTCAGGATGGAAACAGGCTGCTGGCATTAACCTTTAAAAAGGAGATAGAGCAGCTTTTAAACTAGATAATAGGGGAAAGCCAACAGTCGCACAAGAGCACATGGTTCAGAAGAATGTATCCTTGAAGGATACTACCAAAAGCAGAGAGGTTCCAAAAAAGAGTAAAGTAGCCCAAATGCCCTCGAGTATAGAGCAGACAGAGCTTAAAGATCCCAAATTACCCATGCCTACCAATAGCCAGATTAATATGAATAAAATACAGTCTCTAAAATGCTTGTATGCAAATGCTAGAAGTCTAAAAAATAAGATGGGACAATTAGAATATATAGCACTAAATGAGAGGTTAGATATGATTGGAATCTCAAAGACATGGTGGAAGGAGGACAACAAGTGGGGCACTGTGATACCTGGGTACAAACTATATTGTAATGATAGAGCTGATCAAATTGCTGGAGGGGGTTGCACTCTATGTTAGAGAGGGCATTGAGTCAGAAAGGATTCAAGTTTTGCAGGAAACAAAATTTGCTGTAGAATCTCTATGGATTGAAATTCCATGTAAAAAGGGGAAGGCGATGGCAGTGGGGGTGTACTATTGAATGCCTGGCCAGAATGAACAAATGGATGATGAAATGCTCAAAGAAATCAAGGAAGCTAACAAAAGTTACAGCACAGTAATAATAATGGGTGATATCAATTACCCCGGTATCAAATGGGTCAGTGTTACGGCAGGACATGCTAGGGAAATAAAGTTCCTAGATGAAATAAATGACTGCTTCTTGGAGCAGCTGGTTCATGAACCGACCAGAAGGGAAGCCATATTGGACCTTGTCCTTAGTGGAACACCAGATCTGGTGCAAGAGATAAGGGTGTTGGGGCCACTTGGCAATAGTGATCATAGCATGTATCGCATTTGATTTAATTAGTGGAGGAGGGATAGTAAGGAGATCCACAGTACTACCTTTTAACTTTCAAAAGGGAGACTATGATAAAATGAGGAAAATAGTTAAGAAAAAACTAAAAGGAGCAGTTGCAAAGGTTAAAGACTTACATCAATCTTGGGAGTTGTTGAAAAATACTATCTTGGAAGCTCAGACCAGCTATATTCCATGCTTTAAGAAAAGTGGAAGGAAGTCCAAAAAACTGCCAGCATTGTGACATCAGAGAGGCTGTTGTTGCAAAAAAGCATCTTTCAGGAAATGGAAAAAAGAGCCAAATGATGAAACCTGGAAACAGCACAAGCACTGGCAAGTTAAATGCAAGGCATTGATAAGGCAGGCATAGGGAGAATTTGAGAAGAAGCTTGCTGCGGAAGCACAAATGCGTAATAAAGACTTTTCAAGCACATTCGTAGCAAAAAACCTGTGAGTCAGTTGGTCCATTAGATGATAGAGGGGTTAAAGGTGCACTAAGAGGCGAGAAGGCGATAGCGGAGAGACTGAATGAATTCTTTGCTTCGGTCTTTACTGAGGAAGATGTAGGGATGTTACCCATGACTGAAGTGGTATTTAAAGGTGCGGAAGAATTGAAGTAAATATCGATACATCGGGAAGATGTATTACAACTATTAGATAAACTGAAAAGTAGCAAATCACCTGGGCCGGATGATATACATTCAAGGGTGTTAAAGGAACTGAAATATGAGATTGCAGACCTGCTATTAGTAATCTGTAAACTATCATTAAAATCATCTGTAATACCTGAAGATTGGAGGATGGTGAACGTAACGCCAATTTTTAAAAAGGATTCAGGGGTGATCCGGGAAACTACAGACCGGTGAGCCTGACGTCAGTACTGGGAAAAATGGTAGAAACCATCATAAATAACAAAATTATTTAAGACTAATAAAAGAAAATATTTTTTCACTCAACGTGTAATCAAACTCTGGAAATTGTTACCGGAGGATGTAGTAAAGGCTGTTAGTGTAGCTGGGTTAAAAAAGGTTTGGACAAGTTCCTGGAGGAAAGGTCCATAAACTATTATTAAGAAGGGACCCAGGATATCAATGCTTGACCCAATAGAAGCATTGTGGAACCTGTGTCGTTTGGGGAAACTGCTAGGTTCGTATGATCTAGATTGGCCACTGTTGGAAACAGGATACTGGGCTTGATGGACCTTGGTCTGACCCAGTATGGCATATCTTATGTTCTTATGCAGGAGGAGAGATAGGGATGAAGCAGGCCATCGAGGGAAGGTGAGGGGGAAGGGGGCAAAGGCCCCAACCAGCTGATAGCAAAGGGAGGCGTAGGCCACTGTTACCACTATAGCACACCTGCTGTACTATGTAGAAAACAGCTGCATGGCACTAGTGATGGACCACATGGGTCATCTGGCCATCAATGCAGTAACAGGCATCACAGTCCCGGTTTTCCCCTCAGATGAGCAGTGGTGTCAGCTCCATGCCACTCTGCATGCATGATGTGTCCACAATCCCCCCACACTCACTGGTTGACTGTGCCAGGCAGCAACCATCCCTTTGGCACTGTGAACCTCTGCAGTGGGCTCCAGGGCCCAACCCCACCATGTCCATAGACTGTCTCCGCTCCAGGTGACCCATGCAAAGTTGCAGATCTGTCAGCAGTGCAAGCATGCCATGGAGGTCCAGAAAGACCTCTCATGCACCCCTTCCCACATGCAACCCCACTATGATAGACATGTTGGGAGGACAGCAGGCCCATCATCTGTATGCATGACGGAAGGCCACTGTCAACTACCTGCATTCACCACCTTATACTGAGGTGCCCTTGGTGAGGCTGTATGCCCCGTATTGGTCACCGCCCCCCACATGCAGAGACATCCACAGCTGTACCCAGACTGCCCCCAACCTACTGTCCAGCCCACTACACCTGCACCCCTGATGCTACCCTGCCATCGATGTACCCACCCCACCTGTGGAGCTGCCATGCAAGCACCAGGGGCATACATGAACAGAGTAGGCATGCCTGTCCATGACACAGGAACTCCACCTCAAATAGACCATAGCTCCATGAGGCCCCTGCCGGCCACAGACAGATCCCTGCAGATATCCGTCATGGCCTACCAGGGGCTGCTCTCACATCCCTGTGGGCCTGATGGGGATGTGTGGGTCTCTGTGAGCCACTGCACTTCCCAGGATCTAGAGATCCCCACAATTGCCCTACAGGTGCTGTGTAATGAGTTCCAGGGAACCTGCTTGGTAAGCATGGCCTTGGTCGGCACCACCCTCCGCATGTATGATGTGCTCCGGGGTTCAGGGGTGCATGTCAGCAGCCTGGGGCTCATTGCACAGTACAATGCAAGGGCACACTTCACATGGTGCACCCATGTCCATACTCTCTGCCCCCTGTACACCCCATCCGCTCCCACCTCAACCTGCATGTGGGCCGCAGCCCCTTCCACCACCTGCGTGCTCCTTGACCCCGTACCATCCCCTTGCTCACATATGTCCTCACCCCCTCCACCTGCCCACTGCCATACCCAACACCATCCACCTGCTCCCTTCCATCCCCTCCCATCTCTGCTGCCTCACTCACATCTATCCCATGCCCCATGGCTTTCCTACACACCCCACCTCCCCTGTCTCACTCCTATCCCCTCTCATCTTCCCCTGCTCACACACATTCCCCACTACCTCCCCTGACTCGCTCACATCCACTCCCATCTCCCTCTCCTCACATGCACTCCCCCCTACCTCCCCTGGCTTGCACACATCTCCTACAATCGCCCTGTGCTCTCACACACTCCCCGTACATCCCCCAATTTGCTCACCTTTCCTCCCACCTCCCCCTAGTCCATCCATCCCTCTCCCCCTAGCACCTGCCAGCTCCCATCCATGCACCCCTCAGCTGGCCCATAACGTCCCCCTCCACCCCCTGTGGTGGTCCAGCACTGGATGATGTATCATGGATCTCACCCTCCTCAAGGGAGTCTGTGTCCCCGGACCCCTCACCCTCCTCTGGGGCACCCTCCCAGTCAGTCTCCCTATCACACCCCTCAGCCCATGCTGACTCACTGGCCTGGCAGAGGGCCTGCCACAGTGTGTTGACCTCTGTAGCCCACACTGTGCTCTCCTGTACCTCCACCCCAGAGAAGCTGGGCAACTCTGTGAGGGTGAGGGTGATACCCTCCTCCTCAGCATTTTCCCCTGAGGGGAGGAGTTGAATAGCTGAATGTTGCTGCTGCTGGCCATTGTTGTTTGTGCACCCAATGGCCTCGCTGTTCTGGCTGCTTAGGGGGGGGGGGGGTCCATGCCACATGGCCATCTCTGTTTGTGGCTACCTCTGCACCTCCCCCTGTGTCTTCTCTGCTGCCTCTTTATCCACATCACCTTCCTTCTCCTCCTCCTCCTTACCCTCCTCAGGTGCAGGGGGCATGGAGTCCTCAACTGGGATAATTGTGTGGGATACAAGGGGCCAGGCATTAGTGGCAGTGCATGTGGGTGCATGGTAGGCATGTCCCTGCCACATGATCTGTCTGCAGGCACCCCTATAGTGGGCTTGCTCATTGTGTCCAGGGTGTGTGTGGGGTGCTGGCACATGACTTGTCATGGTTCATGTATACTCACCCTGCTCCCGCTGTAGCTGTCGCCAGATCCGGTGTATCAACTGGGAATGTGTGCCCTGGATGGCTCTGTAGCACACACAATACGCTCCAGTGTCCCTCATGATGTGGAAGCGGCTGTAAATACAAACAGTGGTGGACTACATGAGTGCCTGTGTTTCCTCCCTCACTATCCATGCCTACCACTGCGTGATGGCAGCTGCTGGGGCAGGGCCCACTGCACCGACACCTACCAGATGCTACCTTTCCATGGACTGCATCTTACCCTGTTCCCCAGTGCTCCCTGACTCATTTGTGTTTACAGAGCATTGTGGCCAGGCCATGGGCTGGGGGCCACGGGAAGGGTGGTCACTGCCCTGATAGACTGCGGGCCCTGCCCCCCATTGTGTCTTCATGATATGTGCCTGGGCTGGGCTGCCATTGCTGCCTTTTCATGCTGTTCATCTGCCTGCCTTTGCTATCTGTCACCTGTATGCAGCACCAGGGTATTGGGGGGTGGTGGCATGTTGTGGCATTGCACTGTTCACGTCCTGCCCTTATTTGTCTCTGTGTGGTGGTGCTGGGACATGCAACGTGGACAGTTTGCATGTGCACAGCCTGCCCTATGCTGGGGTGTGGGCTTGGGCTACTGGAGCGGCGACTTGCTTTGGGACAGGGGACTGTGGATTCACTAGCTGCCTCCTCTGCTTGTTTGGGTGTGCTGCTGGTGTGCCATCTGCTCCTACTCAGTTCTGTGTTTTCAGGTGTCCATGTGGCTTTTTCTGAGAATTTTCACTACATAGCTAACCTTTGCAGACCTCCCTTTCTCAGTGGGGCAGCAGCTCTACATCCTCTATTGCAGAGCTTGCCAAGGACATACATTTATCCATCCCTATTTCAGTGTGGGGACTTCCCTCAGTGCACATGCAGCTGCCTTTAGTTTGGGGCCCAAACCACTTTTGTATGCCCACTGCAGTCCTCTAGGATAGGTCATTCTTCTATTGCTGTGTCTGGTGGGCTAGGTGGTTGTGCCACGGACCCTTGTGTATGGGAGATCTGAAAGGTTTGACCATGTGGTGCAACTGCTCAGAGACTGCCACAGAGACACAGGTGAACCATAGATAGTGCTGTATGGGTGGCACCCAGCATCAACCCACATCTGGCAGTGATCAGACACCCAGACCCCACTGCTGGGAACCATGCCCACATATCCATATTGGGGCCCCACTTCCATAACAAAGGATAGGCAGCAGTGCTCAATCACAGGCACATGGTGATGGGCAGCAGGAGCCCTGGGACATAGCAACTGCAACAGCAAGACCCCTTCCGCCATGGAATGCCACTGTGGCCACAGTGAGGTGTGTCAACCTGTGTTGGTGTGCCCAGTAGCATTAATGCCCAGGTGTTGGTCATGTCCGTGTGGGTACTGGCCAGTTCAACCCACACAGATGCCTGTATCACCTCACATTCACCATGCAGTCACAGGTCAGGCCCACATATTGGCAGGATTGGCAAATCCCACTAGAGGACAGCAACCTTGGGCCGGAAGGACTGGGGTTTCTAGTCCCACAGATGCTCCTTGTGGTCTTGGGCAAGCCACTTAACCCTCCATTGCCCATGTTCCCTGTAAGTATTAGTGTATTTGTCTTATATCCCTGCATGTTAAATGTATCTCCCAATTGTGTTGTGACCGCTTTGATTGAAGGATAAGGCGGTATACAAAACTGTCTAAATAAATAAAGGTACACATCTGTCAGTGCATACATTGGACAGGAGGTTACCTTGGTAGGGGCACAGGTCCACTCACCTCTCCTTGGCCACAGAGGGGTCACACAGCAATGGAGGTTTTGCTGCTGCTTTGATTAGGTCTCAGGGGCCTTGGTTCTCTTTCCCATCTGCCTGTGACTGGGGTGGGAGTAGGTCTCTGGCCTTGTGGTATGCACACAGCTTTTGTGTCTGGGGGCTAGGGATTCAGTCATCACCTGCTCTGTTTTACATAGAAACATAGAAATATGATGGCACAAAAAGACCACAAGGCCTATCTAGTCTGCCTTCCATATCAACCACTACAACAGTCCCCTTTTTTCCTTTAGAGATCCTCTGTGTTTGTCCCATGCTTTTTTGAATTCAGATACTGTCCTCATCTCTACCACCTCCACTGGTTGACTAGTCCGTAAAGAAATATTTCCGCATATTACTCGTAAGCCTATCCCCTTTTACCCTCATCCTATGTCCCCTTGTAGCAGAGCTTGCTTTCAATTGAAAGAAGCTCTCATCCTCTGCATTTATGCCACAAAGTAATAAATGTCTCTATCATATCACCTCTATCCCACCTTTCCTCTAAAATATACATATTAAGATCCTTAAGTGTGTCCTCATATGCTTTATAATGAAGACCACTAACCATTTTAGTAGCCACACTCTGCACCGACTCCAACCTCTTTATATCCTTTTGAAGGTGTGATCTCCCAGAATTGCACACAATACTCCAAATGAGGTCACACCAGAGACTAATACAGAGGCACTATCACCTTCTTTCTTTTGCTGGTTATTCCTCTCCCTATGCACCTAAGCATTCTTCTAGCTTTCGCCAATGCTTTTTCTACCTGTTTAGCTACTTTAAGATCATGAGACACAATCATGCCTAGGTCCCGCTCTTCTTTTGTGGACAGAAGTACATCACCCCCTATACTGTATCGCTCACTTGGATTGCTGCAGCCCAAAAGCATGACCTTGCATTTTTTAACATTAAATCTCAGTTGCAAATTCTAGATTATTCTTCAAGCTTAGCGAGATCGCTCCTCATGTTATCTACACCTTCTTGGGTGTCTACTCTATTGCAGATGTTTGGTATCATCAGCAAGAGGAAAACCTTACCCAACAGCCCTTCTGCAATACCACTAACCAAGATGTTAAAAAAATTGGACAAAGGACAGATCCCTGGGGCACACCACTGGTAACCTTCTTCTCCTCAGAGTGAGCTACGTGAATCTGTCCCCTTTGTTGCCTCCCACTCAACCCAAATTCTAACCCAAGCAGTAACTTAGGTTCTATCTCTAGGGTGTTCAGTTTGTTTATAAGTTGCCTGCTGTGGAACGGTGGCAAAGGCTCACTGAAATCTAAATACACCACATCTAGGGTTCTGCCTCGATCCAACTCCCTGTTCACCCAGTCAAAGAAATCAAGCAGATTTGCCTGAAAAGACCTGCCTCAGGTGAATCCATGCTGTCTCGGATCCAGTAATCCATTGGACTCCAGAAACCTCACTATTTTCTCTTTCAGCAGCTTTTCCAATAATTTACTCACCACCGAGGTTGAACTAAACTGGCCTGTAATTTTCAACCACATCCTTACTTCCGCTTTTGTGTAAAAGGACCACATGTGCCTCTGTCCAGTTCTCTGGCACCACTCCTGACTCCAGAAGGCATTGAAAAGGTCAGTCAATGGAGCTGCTAGAACGTCCCAAGTTCCCTCAATATTCTCGGTTGTATCCCATCTGGTCCCATCGCTTTGTCTACTTTAAGTTTAGCTAGTTCCTCACGAACACAGTCTTCTGAAAATTGTTCAAGATACCCCTCAATTCTGCTCCTGTTTTGTGGGTGTTTTCTGAGGTCCTGTTCCTGGCCGGGCTGGTTCTAGGGTTACAAGCGCCCCCTGCAACCTATAAACAGGTGTGCCTCCCTCATTATTATTAATTTTGGCTGCACCCTATCATCCTTTTTTCCAAAACCGCTTTGTGAACTCTGTTCAAGCGATATTAGCATTTCTCCTTCAATCCAGTGTT